>OX030950.1:31498133-32698133 GCA_943735915.1 Pherbina coryleti
GCCAAGTATGTTGACAACAAGACAACATAAAGACAAAGAAAGCAACAACTAACTACAGCAACAACGGCTCTGTATAGAGCAAATCACACAGCTTGACTATACAGACTGTTTCGTTGGCCGCTACACCAACTCATCAGTAGTCTTTGCATGACTTTTCACTGTCATCCTCTCAAGCTACATCGGTTCTATTGAGTGGATCAATACTGCCAATTATGCCGAGAAAGTTAACCTAGGTTAACCTAGATCGTATCATACTTTTAGGCATAGCCTTAACTCATGTGCATCTTCGAAATTCGATCACAGCGGTTTACCGGTATCAGAGCATATTAAAGCCTTTTTCAATAAAAATAAATATAAAAATAAAAATAAAAATAAAAATAGAAATAGAAATAGAAATAGAAATAGAAATAGAAATAGAAATAGAAATAGAAATAGAAATAGAAATAGAAATAGAAATAGAAATAGAAATAGAAATAGAAATAGAAATAGAAATAGAAATAGAAATAGAAATAGAAATAGAAATAGAAATAGAAATAGAAATAGAAATAGAAATAGAAATAGAAATAGAAATAGAAATAGAAATAGATATAGAAATAGAAATAGAAATAGAAATAGAAATAGAAATAGAAATAGAAATAGAAATAGAAATAGAAATAGAAATAGAAATAGAAATAGAAATAGAAATAGAAATAGAAATAGAAATAGAAATAGAAATAGAAATAGAAATAGAAATAGAAATAGAAATAGAAATAGAAATTGTAGCATGTAACGGTCTTAAAAGTAGATATTTTCAGTTTAACAGATTTTATGATTTTAATTTTATATCAGGTCAGAAGGAAGGGTAGCACGCAGTGACTCTCGGCTCTTGCTCGTCGGCTAATGGGGTGGTTCGTTCTCCTTCTTTAAGATAAAAAAATATCTAAACTACAAATTTATTACTTTAAATTTGCGTGCTGAGAAGGATAGAAAAGGGATTAGGAGAAGGTACACAAAATAAGAAAAGAAAAGGCTAATTGTATCTAGAAGATTAGCATTTTATAAAACACTTGTTTGTTGTATAGATGACAAAACAACAACACTTTGCCCACCCAGCCATGATCAGATTAATAACCAACTCAATACAGTTCTGATCCCTTTAACCATGTCAGACCACTGTTGACATGCAGAAAATCAAAATGTTAATTTAGGAATTCATCATTTTTTTATTTAACTCAAAAAATTCAAATTTTAACCCATGGCTACAAAGTTATATTCTAGGATACTAATTATTTTTACGTTTTTATTATTTTTACATAATTTATAGAATTTTAAGCAAAAACATATTTTGGTTTTTAGTATGTATAGATAAATTTTTTTAAATTATAAAAGAAATATTCATAAAAAGGTAGGTAAATAATTACAGAATTGTACAGGTAAATAACAAAAAAAGAAAAAAAAATTAATAACATAATCCCATATTTTTTTGAATTCTTAAATTTACAGCAGTTTTTTTCAAAAATATTATTTTTACACCAAATCGAAAAAAAATCATTAAAATATCGATAACTATTTGATTAAATGGTAACTAAACGGAAATCGCAAAATAAGTAGTATTCAATGTAATTAAAATTAAAAAGAAAAGTAAGAGTGCAAGGGTTAAGACATTATTTAAGTTAAGTTTACATAACAGAAACAGCTGTTCGCAATATATAAAAATTCAAGTTCAAGGTTACTCTGACCTAGTTTTAAGAACAACTATTTTTGTTGTTATTAATCACTCTCTCACTTTATTCCATATATATTTAAAAGAAAATTTCTTTAAAAAAACTTACATGCTCTCCTTATTGAGTGTTTTATGATGCGAGATTCCCACAAAGAAAGATCTTTCTGCGCTGTGGACTCAGATGTCAAAAATAATTGCATGATATATATGTTTCAAGAGCACTGAGATAAATAAATATATCACTAAAATTATTTGTTTTTTTTTCACTACTTGTTTTGTTAAATCCAGCCGTTGATTTTTTTTAGTCTTAAGAATAGATTTAAAATTTAATTTTATACGAATTATTCATTTTAAAATTAAGTTAATTAAATAATAGATCAAGAAATAATAGTTTATACATGCTCAAAAAAAATCAACATGCTGACAAAAATTAAAATTATCGCATGAGAGAAATTATTATGTGCAATACATATAGAGGAATGTGTGCAACAAAAAATCTAAAATGGCGTATAATAAATATGCTTATATTATTACTTTCGTTTTTTTTTCACCATTATTTTTTTTATGTTATTATTTATATATATAATAAATTTAATTTAATTACGTACTTAATTTAAGTTTTTACTTTTAATTCATGCTTGATTTTTTTTTTGTATTTTCTTTCTTTTTAAAGACATAGTTAAAATTTGTATACATTAGTTTTCCACTTATTTTCCTTTAATTTTATATCAAACACTATATTCTTATTTTCATTTTAGTAACTTTAAAATATTAATTCAAAATATAAATGAACGCAATTTTCTTGCGAATTGTTCATTTGCACATGTTCATGTTTCATACATATATATACAGATATATGCATGAAAAATATCACCCGCGCTTTAAAAAAAAACCGGTCTTTAGCTCACGATTGCCGAAAAGGAACTGCTTACCACGTTGCTGAGATAACCTAAATTGGTGACAATTAGCAACCTGAATCCATTTTACGTCTCGAGAGAGTTGAAATTTCACTCAAATGCATCCAAGATCGCATGCGATAAATTTGTCCTCTGGTGACTTCTAACAAAGTTATGTTGAATTTATGTTGATTTAATATAAAACATTTTCTTTCAAATTTAAGGGTTGTTTAAAGAATTCAAAAAGAATTTCCGAACAAGCTCGAGTTTTTAACCACTCATGACGAATCGGTTAAAGGCTTATTTTAAGGCTTATTTGAAAGATTATTTGAAGGCTTATTTGAAGGCTTATTTGAAAGATTATTTGAAGGATTTGTGCCAATCTATATGTTTGGAAACAAATATTTTTAAAATAAAAATCAATTAAACTAATATGTTAAATTTACCCGCAATCGGATTGGCACATATATTTTGTAGAACAGATTGAATGAAGAATTTTACAGGATTGCTAATAATAAATAGCTCCCAAATCTAAAATTTAATATTTTATCAATTAATCTCTCTGAGTTAACTTATCTCTTTTTTTTTATATTTGCAATATAACTTACGTTAGCAATAAGATCCAATGGATTCAGCTTATTTAGGTGGGATTATTTAAATTTATATAATTTTTAGTATTATTTTAAGTAAACTTTACTTATAATAAGCACTTGAAATTAAACTTTAATTTTCAGTTTCAGATTTTTTTTTTTTTTTTTTATTTTTAGTTTAATAAAACTAAAAGTTAAGAAAACTGATGTTTTCACTATGCAGTCACAATTAGAAAAGATCGAGAAACGTTTACTTCTAAGCTAAGAAACCTCGACCACGCCACATTTTCCCGCAAAATTTCATTTTAGCGGATTTTATTATATACTAGTAAACGAAATATGATAAAAATTTGGAAAGAAGCAATTAGCTATTGAGTATGTTGAAGATGAGCTAGTGTGGTGAGTTGCAATTTTGACTTGTAGATGGCACTTTCGCCGGAAGTTAAACTTCTTTTATTATTGAAAAAGACAATGGAAGTGATTTCACATTTTTGCTACAAGCGCCATTACATTTCCCCCCAGCCAAAATCAGATTTTGGGGGATGAGGAAGTGAATCCACACAAAAGCTGATACCCGCTTGTAGTAGCTGGAGTGCGGTATTAAGAACAAAGAAAAATATAAATGAAAATTATTGCTTCAAATCTTTTGCATGATAAGTTCCAATTATCTTACCCTGTAAGTCTTCAATTTCATAATAGCAAGTCCCTATCTTCTTTCTTATACGAGCCTTAACCCATGAATGTGCAAGCTTTGAGTTGAATCCTTTTACAAAATTACTTTGCTGAAAGTTTCGACGATAGATTTCCTGTCCATTACAAAACTCAACCAAACGGGTTCTAAGATTGTAGAGTTTTTCATTTCTCTCCTGCTGTTTGCGTGTCAGTTGACTAGATTTATTCCTGATAATTTCCATGGTATCTTCTCTATTGAACCTAATAGATCGATCTTCAAGCATATTGAGTTGACGCAGTAATGGATAAATAGCTCCGTTTGTGACCATGTGTTGGCCAAAAACGATAATATAAGGTGATGTTCCAACAGTAGAATGCTCAGCAGATCGCAATGCGCAGCAAATATTACTGAGATACTCATCCCAGTTTTTCTGATCAGGCATTATGTATGCTTTTATTGCAGCAATAATTGAGCGGTTAACACGTTCGCTAGCATTCGCCTGTGGTGAATGTACTGCTGTATACACATGACTTACTCTGTATTGCTTTAAAAGATTGTTAAAAATGCTTGATTTGAATTGAGAACCATTATCAGATACAATTGTCTCTGGGACTCCAAAAACATGGAAAATCTCTTGTTCTAAAAATTTGACAACAACATCTGCTGTGAATTTTCGAACTGGTTTAAGAAATGGATATTTAGAAAAATGGTCAACTGCAATAAATATACCTATGTTTCCTGACCTAGATCGAGGATATGGTCCAAGAAAATCAACATAGAGTTTCTGAAAGATACGATTTGAACCAACTGTTTTACCCATTGGTGGACGTGTTATAAAATTTGGATGCTTCGTAGCTTTACAGACTTCACAATTGTTAATGTAGTTTTTTACATCAACTACCAGATTAGGCCAGTAGAAATATCGACGTAATCGTTCGATGGTTTTATTTATCCCACCATGAGATGTTAACGGATCATTATGAGCTTTTGATAAAACGACGTCTACTAGAGCTTTTGGTATCCACAATTTCCATACGAAGTCATCATGCAGCTGTTCGCCGGTTGCATGTTCGGTCCGTCTGTATAAAAAGTCATCTACAACTTTAAGATCTGGAAATTTATCGGGATTTGCTTTAACTTTCTGAACTTGTAAATAATATTCACCTGAACGAAAGTGAGGTGAATTAAGATCAATTGAAACACTATTGTCTAAGGCGGACAAATCGTTTGCATTAACTCTTGAAAGAGCATCAGGAACTATATTCTGGCTACCTCTACGATGTTGAATTTGAAATTTATATCCTTGAAGTTTTAAAGCCCATCTTGCTAGTCGCGTGCTTAAATCGGTTTGGGACATAAGCCACTTGAGAGACGCATGATCAGTCACCACCGTGAATTCATGGCCTTCAACATATGCCCTAAACTTTTTAATGCTTAGCATTGCGGCTAAACATTCCTGTTCGGTAACTGAATAATTTCGTTGGGCTTGGTTGAGCTTTTTCGACATAAATGCTATCGGAACCTCTTCACCCTCCGCATTATTCTGAACCAAAACACTTCCTATACCGGTATTGCTAGCATCACAATGTATAAAGAACGGTTGTGAAAAGTCTGGACTGTGCAATACTGGAGCTGAACTTAAGATGGTCTTTAACTCGTCAAAAGCTTTCTGCGCGTCATCATTCCATGAAAATTTTCGACTCGTTTTAAGCAAATCTGTTAGAGGAGCAGTAACTGAAGCATAGTTTTTGATAAACTTTCTGTACCAACCGGACATTCCTAAAAATCGTCTGAGCTGCTTAACAGATCTGGGAATCGGAAAATCAACTATAGCTGAAACTTTGTCGGGATCCGTTTGAATTGATCCATTCCCAACAATATGTCCTAAATAGCGAACTTCCCGCATACAAAACTTGCTTTTCTCTATATTAATCGTCAACCCTGCTCTACGTATATGAAACGCGACTTCCTGCAATACTTCTAAATGTTTTTCAAAGTTTTCAGACACGACAAGCAAATCGTCTAAATAAACAAATACCTGTGTTTTTAGATGTGCCGGTACAACCTTGTCCATCAAACGTGTCATTGTTTGAGGCGCGTTGCACAACCCAAATGGCATTACTTTAAAACGGTATAAAGGTCTTCCAGGAATAGTAAAAGCAGTTTTATCTCGTGATGCAGCATCTAGTGGGATCTGCCAAAAGGCGTCTTTTAAGTCGAGACTTGAAATATATTCTGCTTTTGGAAGCCGACTTAAAATACCATCAATATTTGGAAGAGGATATGCATCTTTTACTGTCACTGCGTTAACTTTTCTACTATCCAAGCAGAGCCTTACTTTTTCACATTTTCTAACAAGGACTATCGGAGAAGACCACGCACTTTCAGCTTCTTCGATTACACCAAGTTTTAACATCCTATCGACCTCATTATAAATCAGTTTTTCAATAGCTGGTGACACAGGAAAATGTCTCTGTTTAATTGGCTTGGTTTCACCCACATCAATAATATGCGAAATAAGATTGGTTTTACCTAAACCTTCTTTAGCAAATGAGGGAAATAAATTTATAGCTATTTTTAATTTTTGTGCTTGAAAATCTGTCAAAGAATGTGTATCGAATGAGTTTGGTGTAATTTCACTGAGAAACTGCAAGGGAAGTAAATCAAAAAGTTTCCAGAAATCTATGCCAAGATACAGATCTTGTGCAAGAGAAGGAATAATAAAAATGGAAATGTTTTTGGTAACTCCACTAAATGAAATAGGTGTATCAACTTGACCAATGATGCTTTGCATTTTTCCATCAGCTGTGTGAACGCTTGACGAAATTTTTTTAAAAGGTAGGTTTGAAGATATAAAATTTTGAGCTGCTTTTGCACCTATACAACTGATTGATGCACCGGTATCTAATAAGCCTTTATACGTCTTGCCAAACAATATAACATCTGCATACGGTCGGATATCGGTAGGGTTAGAAGAAACAGAATTTATAAAATTGACGAAATTTTTGCGATTTTTACGAATTCTACTCCAAAAGTTGTGTATTCTTAAGCTAGAACGAGACTTTTTTAAACTAGAAATATCTTTAAAAATGTTTTCTTTAACCGATTCATATTCTGCTAATCGAATATGATAAGGTTTAAAAGAAGATTGAAAACTAGAATGATTAACATTTATATCTTCAGGATTTCTCTGAAGAATAACGGGATTAGAAGGCAAGGAAAAATCTATTCTGTGTTCGTAGACTGATGTTTGTGTACTTGCATCGACAGAGGTTTGTGTGCACTTTTCAGTGCATTCGCTCGCAAGTTTTTTGGATCATTACACTTTATACAATTTGGCTTGTAGGTATTTGGTGTACCGCAACCGAAACAAAATATATTTCGTTCACCAATGCAATCTTGGTAACGATGACCAGATTTGTTACAATTCCAGCAAATCAGTGAAACTGCAGCAATTTCTTCATTAAGTAAATCCATTTCAACACAAGAGTCAGAATCAAAATTGTTTTCAATTTGCGAAACATGTTTGCGTGAAACATTAGATTTTTCGAACTGATGTTTCCTACGAAGGTCCTGCAAGAAAAATTCACGCTTACGACAAATCTCACGAAGCTGCGAAACAGACGAAATTTGCAAGTTGAGTATTTCGTGCTGAATCTCTGGCAACAAATTTCGACGCAAAATTTCTACAAGAGCATTTTCAGAAATTGGATCTTCAAGCCTATCAATCAATTCAGATACAGAGTCATAAAAACTATCAAAGGTTTCATTTACCCTTTGCTTGCGATCCCTGATCATTTCTCTAAAATCAATATCTGTTCTAGAGTCTTTATATTGCTTACGCAAAGCACAACATAAATCTTTCCATTTGATTTCTCGAACAACTTTGTGATAACGCCAGAACCAATTGCTGGCTTTGCCGTCGAATAAAATGTTTGCGTGACGACAAACAATCTCAAAATTTCCATCAAGGGTCTGTTTGGTGAGGGCCTCAACTCGATATATAAAGTTTTCTACTGGCAATCCATCAGATCCACCAGTGAATTTGACTTTCCAATTAAAAATTATTTGGCTTACTTTATCGGTCCGAACCGAAAGGGTAGAGCGAACATTATCGCTGTGAGTCGCTGGCGATGCTTGAGGTTGGACTTCCGCATCAGCTAAATCTACATGATCATTATCGTTTGAATGTGGCAACCCTAAAAGCTGCTCCAAAGTTTGGTGTTCCAATGGTTGAAATTGAGGATTTCGAAAACTGGATTGTCTAGGGGAATTATGAAGACTTTGCCCTTGCTCTACGTTGGCTACGGATCGATTCTGAACTCGCAAACGATTAAAACATGCTTCCATATTAGATTCAATTAACTGAGTCAATTGTTGGCTTAGAGTTGTTAACAGTTCTGCATGTTGGGCACCGACAGCAGCTGTAACCAAATTTCTAATTGTATCCCTGTGTTGTTGCTCAGGCGAATACCTGACTGTTGGCTCATGAGGGCCTTGTGCTCCCGAAGTACTAGCAGCGACAGTGGTTTCCTGTTCCATTGGCTTACGCGTTTGAGATCTTGTATTACGAATAGAATCGGAAGTTTTTGATGGAGTCGACGGCTTTGGTAATTGCAAAGAGCCTTGAAGGTCTTGTTTTGATATTCGAATGTCACAAACGGGACAATTATTCTTCGTTTGAAGATATTTTGTGAGGCAAGCATTGTGGAAGCAATGACTACACGAAGTTTGCAACAAAGATCGAACTGCTATTTGTTTTGCGCAAATAGGGCAAGTAGGAAAAAGTACATCCGACGCCAAATCTTCGTTACTATGACGAATAGACATTTTAAACTTTTCCGAAAGAATGATTGAGGTAAAAAAATAAAGACAAAAAAAAATAAAAACAAATTTAATCAAACATGAAAAAGAAATCGAAAGAATGACCGTTAGCTAAAAAAGCGACGTTTCGATAACAATAAAACCGATAACACAAAAATATACAACCGAAAAGCGTTAGCGTTAAAAAAATAAAATATTAGGAAATAAATGTTATAGCGATATCAAAAAAATGTATGAATATGTATATCAAAAGTACTACGTCTTTTGAGAGTAAACAAAATTATAAAAAGAATCAAAATGACTTAATTTTCTGGCATGTCAAACAGAGCCTGTGATGGTTTTTTTAAAATCCAATAATAGATACAATGGCAAGAAGGAAATATGAAAATAAATAGTTGAAGATTTAACTTTTTGTTGGTTGTTTACTTAAGTTAACACAGTTCCTAACAAAAATAAAGAAAAATGACATTCTGTGCTTGAAAGCGGTGGTCAGATTGTAGCTTGAAAAATCCACAATATCTGCAATTCCAAACAGCATTAGCAAGGATGTCTTAATAGACTTACTTATATAGAATTTTGAGGATTAACATTCACTCGGATTTTAATTCAGCGGCTATACTTTCCGAAAACCGAAAGAGTACATTATTCCTGCTAAGATATAATCCGAAAATATAGTAAGAAGTTTTCGATAACTTGTCAACACAGGTCAAAGCTTAAAAGAAAGCAATTTGCAATTCCTGTGATTTAAGAAATCGAAAAGAAAAATAAAAAGAAAGAAAGAATAAAAAGATAAGGAAGATCACAAAAAACAATTTAGAGGTTGTGAGCCGCATTTGCGTGGGACTAACAATTTGAGTTATAAAGAAAAATATGTTAAATTTGGAAGAACAGCTGTAGACGCCAGCTGTGTCGGCCAGTTGTAATGGCCCCACGTTGGGCGCCAAAAATAATAAATTATAAATAATTATAAATGTAGCATGTAACGGTCTTAAAAGTAGATATTTTCAGTTTAACAGATTTTATGATTTTAATTTTTATATCAGGTCAGAAGGAAGGGTAGCACGCAGTGACTCTCGGCTCTTGCTCGTCGGCTAATGGGGTGGTTCGTTCTCCTTCTTTAAGATAAAAAAATATCTAAACTACAAATTTATTACTTTAAATTTGCGTGCTGAGAGAGGATAGAAAAGGGATTAGGAGAAGGTACACAAAATAAGAAAAGAAAAGGCTAATTGTATCTAGAAGATTAGCATTTTATAAAACACTTGTTTGTTGTATAGATGACAAAACAACAACACTTTGCCCACCCAGCCATGATCAGATTAATAACCAACTCAATACAGTTCTGATCCCTTTAACCATGTCAGACCACTGTTGACATGCAGAAAATCAAAATGTTAATTTAGGAATTCATCATTTTTTTATTTAACTCAAAAAATTCAAATTTTAACCCATGGCTACAAAGTTATATTCTAGGATACTAATTATTTTTACGTTTTTATTATTTTTACATAATTTATAGAATTTTAAGCAAAAACATATTTTGGTTTTTAGTATGTATAGATAAATTTTTTTAAATTATAAAAGAAATATTCATAAAAAGGTAGGTAAATAATTACAGAATTGTACAGGTAAATAACAAAAAAAGAAAAAAAAATTAATAACATAATCCCATATTTTTTTGAATTCTTAAATTTACAGCAGTTTTTTTCAAAAATATTATTTTTACACCAAATCGAAAAAAAATCATTAAAATATCGATAACTATTTGATTAAATGGTAACTAAACGGAAATCGCAAAATAAGTAGTATTCAATGTAATTAAAATTAAAAAGAAAAGTAAGAGTGCAAGGGTTAAGACATTATTTAAGTTAAGTTTACATAACAGAAACAGCTGTTCGCAATATATAAAAATTCAAGTTCAAGGTTACTCTGACCTAGTTTTAAGAACAACTATTTTTGTTGTTATTAATCACTCTCTCACTTTATTCCATATATATTTAAAAGAAAATTTCTTTAAAAAAACTTACATGCTCTCCTTATTGAGTGTTTTATGATGCGAGATTCCCACAAAGAAAGATCTTTCTGCGCTGTGGACTCAGATGTCAAAAATAATTGCATGATATATATGTTTCAAGAGCACTGAGATAAATAAATATATCACTAAAATTATTTGTTTTTTTTTCACTACTTGTTTTGTTAAATCCAGCCGTTGATTTTTTTTAGTTTTAAGAATAGATTTAAAATTTAATTTTATACGAATTATTCATTTTAAAATTAAGTTAATTAAATAATAGATCAAGAAATAATAGTTTATACATGCTCAAAAAAAATCAACATGCTGACAAAAATTAAAATTATCGCATGAGAGAAATTATTATGTGCAATACATATAGAGGAATGTGTGCAACAAAAAATCTAAAATGGCGTATAATAAATATGCTTATATTATTACTTTCGTTTTTTTTTCACCATTATTTTTTTTATGTTATTATTTATATATATAATAAATTTAATTTAATTACGTACTTAATTTAAGTTTTTACTTTTAATTCATGCTTGATTTTTTTTTTGTATTTTCTTTCTTTTTAAAGACATAGTTAAAATTTGTATACATTAGTTTTCCACTTATTTTCCTTTAATTTTATATCAAACACTATATTCTTATTTTCATTTTAGTAACTTTAAAATATTAATTCAAAATATAAATGAACGCAATTTTCTTGCGAATTGTTCATTTGCACATGTTCATGTTTCATACATATATATACAGATATATGCATGAAAAATATCACCCGCGCTTTAAAAAAAAACCGGTCTTTAGCTCACGATTGCCGAAAAGGAACTGCTTACCACGTTGCTGAGATAACCTAAATTGGTGACAATTAGCAACCTGAATCCATTTTACGTCTCGAGAGAGTTGAAATTTCACTCAAATGCATCCAAGATCGCATGCGATAAATTTGTCCTCTGGTGACTTCTAACAAAGTTATGTTGAATTTATGTTGATTTAATATAAAACATTTTCTTTCAAATTTAAGGGTTGTTTAAAGAATTCAAAAAGAATTTCCGAACAAGCTCGAGTTTTTAACCACTCATGACGAATCGGTTAAAGGCTTATTTTAAGGCTTATTTGAAAGATTATTTGAAGGCTTATTTGAAGGCTTATTTGAAAGATTATTTGAAGGATTTGTGCCAATCTATATGTTTGGAAACAAATATTTTTAAAATAAAAATCAATTAAACTAATATGTTAAATTTACCCGCAATCGGATTGGCACATATATTTTGTAGAACAGATTGAATGAAGAATTTTACAGGATTGCTAATAATAAATAGCTCCCAAATCTAAAATTTAATATTTTATCAATTAATCTCTCTGAGTTAACTTATCTCTTTTTTTTTATATTTGCAATATAACTTACGTTAGCAATAAGATCCAATGGATTCAGCTTATTTAGGTGGGATTATTTAAATTTATATAATTTTTAGTATTATTTTAAGTAAACTTTACTTATAATAAGCACTTGAAATTAAACTTTAATTTTCAGTTTCAGATTTTTTTTTTTTTTTTTTATTTTTAGTTTAATAAAACTAAAAGTTAAGAAAACTGATGTTTTCACTATGCAGTCACAATTAGAAAAGATCGAGAAACGTTTACTTCTAAGCTAAGAAACCTCGACCACGCCACATTTTCCCGCAAAATTTCATTTTAGCGGATTTTATTATATACTAGTAAACGAAATATGATAAAAATTTGGAAAGAAGCAATTAGCTATTGAGTATGTTGAAGATGAGCTAGTGTGGTGAGTTGCAATTTTGACTTGTAGATGGCACTTTCGCCGGAAGTTAAACTTCTTTTATTATTGAAAAAGACAATGGAAGTGATTTCACATTTTTGCTACAAGCGCCATTACAGTTTGGATTTGGTTCTGAAAAGGGTCCGAAAGATGCAACATCAATTCAGTGCCTTCAATATATCCTACACAATGTGGCAACTCATGATATGTTTTGTTGACTACATCTTGCCTTTCGGTTAAATCTGGCCATGAAGTATATTTGGTTTGAAGACGCATGAAAGACTCAAAACGTTATTTTATAAATTGTTTCCCCATCTTCAACGGCAAATATTGTGGCTATTTTTCGAATGGCCGCATTATCCTCAGATGCTCCGAGTTGGTACAAAACAATACCCAACTGAAAATCGATAGGGTATTGCTGTTGCGTGAGTTGATGAATTTCGGGCTATTGCTGATTAATGATAGTAAAAATCCAAACTGATCTCTTGTATCACTCGTAACATCTCTCGAAAACGATTTGCATCGAACGTTTCAAGTACCGTCAATCTCAATTCCAATGATTTGGGAACATTGTGAAAAATTCCACAGCGGTTCGACAGAGTGACAAGAATGTCTTTATTTAACTCAGTCAATGCCATCCTCCAATAAGAGCTCTCATCTGGCAAATCAATACAAATTAGATAATAAGTTGACAACAAAAATTGCTATAAATGATTACAATTGTTCAGAATAATATTAAAAGCAGCATTTTCAATAAGAAAATCCAATTTTGTTTTTTTTTTTGCTTCATTTCTTTGCAATATTTACAATTTTTGTATTTTTGTGCGCTCTGCTCTCGCAGTATTGCCTTCAGTATTGCTATTCAGTATATATAACATATAAGTTTACATCATTACAAATTTTACCCTTTACCCTTTAAGAGAATACCCCTAACATCTTTCAAAACTGCCAACTAACCCACTGGTAAATAATATGCCTTTGCAACCCTACACCTCGTGTTGATGCACCTTTAAGAAAAGATTGTTTTTGCAAACACCACAGAGAACATTTTAGAAGGTTACGATAAAAATTAACTAAAAGTCCTAAAGAAGAACCAATATTTCTACAGTTTGCAATTCGGTTCCAATAACCTTTCTACTAAGCTATTTTTTGTGAACTCAAATATTATCTTTGCACTTTAAATATTGCACAATAGTTTAAATCAATTAACTGGTTAGTAAAAACTACATTCATCCATTGTCTATGCCACTCGGTAAACAACAATTAAATTAGTTTTGTAGTTGTTATTTTTATGCTAACGTGTTCTACTATTTTTGACGAAGTAACAAAATAACAACTGTGGCAGCATATTTCAAAAATTTCGATTTTTTTTTTTTTTTATATCTTCTAACCAAAGCGTTTTTTAGTTTATTGTTTGGCGCTCTCAAACCCTAGCCCAGTAGTTGTCCACGTAGCATAAATTTGTCGTCGCACAATTTTAACTCAATACTGACGCAGCAAAATTTTGTTGCATTGGTTGAGGTTGAAGCAAATATTTGCAACAATAGCCAGCGACGAACGGAAGTTATTGCAACACTTTCTGTTGGGAAGTTGCGGAACTTTTGTTTGTGGCTTAAGTGCAACATGCTGTTAAAAGTTGCAGCTTTAGTTACTGTTGTTCTTGTTATTTTTGTTGCTGTAGTTGTTGCTGTGGTTGCTGCTGCTGCTATGTTGTTTACAGCATTAGTTGTTTCATTAGTTGCAAATGCTGTCGCATTTGTTGTTTTAGTTTTTGTTTATTATATATTTGTTGCCCGAAGCTTTGCTTTTCTGCACGCTTGGGAAAGCTATTTTGGCTTGGGAAAGCCAAAAATAATTGTTGGCTTAGTTTTAAGTTCTATGTTGTTACATTTATGAAGTGTAAGTTGGTTTTGGGTGCGAGAGATATACCAAGAATGTATAAATTCATTCTGCAGACTACTTTAATTGCTTGAATTCCTTTTTGTAAGAAACTTTTCCAAGTTCGACATCATGAAACCAATGGATTTTTATTTTCTCTGGTATACATACATATAATAAAATGTTGAAAAAAAAAACAATAATATGTCAATCTAAAAATCAAAGAAATCTGCACGATTTTGGTGGGAAAACTACTAAAAGCTTTTCACAAACTTCTTAGAAATTTGGTCCATGAAATTTTTAATTGATTTTGGAAATTTCATAGATTTTAAAAAATTTGAGTAGCATGTAGGTATCCCTGAACACAAACAACCCAGCAGTTATTTTGGAGTCAATTGAAAAAGTGCTCTTGAAAAGTGCAATTGAAAAAGTAGTTTATTTCTAGCGCAGTTCCAAGTAGCTCTGAAAAAGTTCAAAAGGCGTTCAATATAGTACAGTTAATTTTGCTTTTGTTTTCAAAAGTATTGCTGACAAAAAATAACGCGTTCTTTTTTTTTATTTTTTTTTTAACGTAGAATACGTTATACGGGGGTGTTAATCTGGAGCACAAAATTTTGAGAAAATGTTTGTCACTTTCATTATAAGTTTTTAATACTTTATGCATGCATTGAAGAAAATTCAAGTATGGTCGTAACATATTTAATATGTCTTCTTTTGATTTGTATTTAAATAATCATATTGCTACATATAATTTTTTTGATTCTATAAGTAAATCAAAATTTAACTCCTTCAAATTTTGTATTAATTTTCATATGCTTTGTATTTTATGTATTATAAAATCATGTGTAAGAGCACTACGATTATCTGTGTGTTCGTCACAGAACCAGTGTGAGAAAGAGAAGAAGTATAATGACCAAGTAGCGAACGATGTCTACATAGACAACATTGATAAGCGAAGCAGAAAAACAAAATTGTGCTTACCCAGTTGGCCACGTCTTTAAGACATCCTCAATGTCTTACAGCCTTATTCATAAACACATTTTAGAGGCAGCGTAACTTTAAACGGGCTTTAAACAAGAAAACGTTATTCATAAACATTTTTCGTAGTTGTTTAAGAGCTGCGTAACTTAAACGCCGAAATTGGCGTTTAAAGGTTACGTAAATACAACCATGATTTTTGTTTGTCTTTTCTTTTAATATCAAAGACATGCTCCATATGCGCCCTTTGCAGCATTTTGTTATGCGGCGGCCATTGTAAATCCATAGGAATTCTTAATTTTTGTAGAGATTTTCTATAGTTCAGACACAAACCTTACAATCATAAGCAGAAAATGAAAAAATGTTTATGAATAACAATGTTAGCAAGGTTGCATAGAAGCTGCGTAAAGCCTTAAACAGTGCGTAACTAAACAAGCGTTTAAAGGTTGTTTAACCCTAGAACTGTATTGTGGGGTGAAAAAGCACCCCAGACTGGCTTTAATCTCGCGCCAGACACAAACGCCTTTCGTTTACGGCCCGGGACCGTAACCATAATTCTGTTCCAACGTCTGAGAGTAGAGGGAGCATGCTCGCGGCATCCGTACCATGTGCTTGCTCAAGCAGTGAACAGAAGAAGTGCGTCTGGGGTGCTTTTTCACCCCACGATACAGTTTGTGTATATTTTTCGTCACCTTAAAGTTTTTTTATTTTCGTGTTGTTTAAACTTTTTGGACAAGTAATGAGTGTATAGTGGCCCCACTTCACATATATTTACATATATACGCTCCTTTAAACTTGATTAGTCGCACTTGTTTTAATAACAAAAAATGCTCTGCTCTCAATATTGGTTAAAAAAACAACAACAACCACTCCTTGGGAATAAATGCTCATTGAGTGTTCTTACCAACAACAACCAAAAATGTGCACTCTCTTTAAAAAAAACGGTACCTGCTAACAAGATATAAAAATATTACAATTCTTACGCGTTCATTAGATTAGACGCAGTACGAAACTAAAGTTTTCAGTGATACAAGTTAACTTTGAATGATGAAATTTTTTTAATCAAGTGTTTTTGTGGCGTAGTACTTTATAGTTTCAAATAAATAAGTTTTTTTCCAATTTGAACGAAATTCTTATTCATTGTAACGATCTGTGCGGCAAAAATCGTTTCTTCAAATTCTTGCTATTTGCGCACTTTGTTTTCTCAAAATAAATAGCATTTTTGGAAAATTGGCCAAAACCACTATAATACCCCTTAAACATAGTATCTCCCCTTTAGAACCCCGTTGGAATTATTAGATTTAGTCAAAAACTCACTGATATCGTAATTGTAACGAAAAATAAATTTTTTCCTAGTTTTTCACGTTTTTTGACCTTCTTGGTCAATATTCCTGGAACCTCCAAACTTTTGGCCAAACAATTTAGTTCATGTAATTCTAGGTCAAAAGACGAAAAAAATGAGCCCCCATGGAACCATCAAAGTCACACTGTGTCCGAGATACGGGCCCTTGAAAGTTGGGGTGTTTTTTCACCCCGCGATACAGGAATAGGTAAAAAAAATAGCGATGCAGTTCTAGGGTTAAGGAAATCTATTGAATAAGGCTGTTAATGACTAACGTATTCTAGGTCTGACCTATGCGCCCGTGTTATCTAACACAGGCTTGAGCTTTTTTTTTTTTTTTTAAATTTGCTGCGCTCAAGAAAAAATAATAACGAAAGCTACGAAAAAAGTTACGAAAGCCACCAGTTTAAAAATATTCTTAATGCAATTTGTTCGAATGGGACAATTGTCTTTTCCTATGACATTAACCCGCAAAAAGCGTCAGTTCGTTCAATGTTAAAGGATATTGTAGTGGAACTAGTACTTATCCTTTTTTTAACTAGTTCAGAACTATTTAAAATTTGGTCCACCTTTCTCCTGGGATACTACAGACTCCTCAAGCAGAATGCATTTGAAAACAAAGACTATTGGTCGTGACCTAGTGTGTTAATCAGATTCGAACCCCAGCTTAGTACTTATATAGACTTAATACTTTTTCTGATCATCTCTGTAGACCTAGCAAACCTCAGAGAGTACGTTATGATATATAAGCTTGATGAAACTAATAAGCTTAGACTAGCAGGTCCTGTTCTCGATCATTTGTGTACAAACATTTAATAACGCGTTCAGCATAATTTGATCATAAAAAGATAGATCAAAGTCCTTTGAAGAGCTAAAATGGTCAATTTGTGTATTTTTTTTTTTAAAGAAAATAGTGTAAGAAAGAAAAATCGCACAATCTTAGCATATCTAGCACATCGGCTCTTCTATAAATAATGCGTTCCAAGGCAATGCTTAACATGTGACACGTTGCTCCGTTTTGTTGAAAGCACATGTCGCCCAGGTCCATGTCATCCAATTGAGGCGACAAAAAGTAATTTATCATATTCTGATGCCATATGTTATCGACAGTTACCGTCTGGCCATTCTCGTTCGGGAGTTGTGTGGCCCAATCATTCTATAATACACACCAAGTCTGACTATAATACACACCAAACAGTGAGCTTTTTCAGACAAAATGGAGATCATACTTCTTTGAATTAATTTCTTACCAAATATGACCATTTTGCTTGTTCACGAAGCCGTTCAGTCAGAAATGTGCTGCATCACTGAAGTTCATGTTTCCCCAAAATTTAGATCCGTTTATGGATCAACTACGCCAGATCCCATTCACCGAATGTAGGTCAAGCTTGTTGGTCAACCCTTGGACCTTAAACGGATGCATGCCCAAGTTTTTTTTGCGCAAAATTCACTCAGATGAGATCACTAAAGGCATGACAAGGAATTTAAAGGTTTAGTTCTTCAGCCACAATTTGCGCTTTTCGACATCATACAGGGTATACTGCTCGATAAGCAACGGAACTGCTTACTCGTGGACGGTCATGTCGGGTGTATATATTTTGTAGTTCGAATAAATTTTGACGAACAGAACACGAATACTTTATTGTAAATTTTAACATTTATTGAATATTTAACGCTCTATGATAAAATTGTGCCACCGACAGAGGTTTTTAATGGTGCTTAGTTGCCAAAAGTCGAACTGTTCATCAATGCACTCTTGTTTAGATAATTCACGTCGTAAGATGAAAAAAAAAATAATCCCACGAAAATGTTCACGTGGTAATCAAACTTTTTTTTATGAAACATAATTTTAGAAGCGTCCGTGGCGTAGTTGGTTAAAGTGCGTGGCCGCTATGTCAAAGAACCTTGGAGACCCGGGTTCGAATCCCAGCAGCGACAGAAAATTATTTGAATGTACGGCCGCCACCTCTCTGCAGACAATGGCAAACCTCAGAGAGTAATCAAAATGCCATGTAAAGCTTCTTGAGAATAAGAACATTCCGTTCATCGCCGTTCGGAGTCGGCGTTAAGCATGTAGGTCCATTTCTCGGTCAATTGTGTACAAACTTAATAACACGCACAACACAATTGATCCTAAGAAGCTAGGTCAAAGTCCTTTCAAGGGCTGAAATGGCCAGTTATTTATTT
Source organism: Pherbina coryleti (assembly GCA_943735915.1). NCBI lineage: Eukaryota > Metazoa > Arthropoda > Insecta > Diptera > Sciomyzidae > Pherbina > Pherbina coryleti. The sequence continues at coordinate 31,517,001 of OX030950.1, forward strand.
ATTTATTTTATTTTTTTAATTTTAGAAGCTGTAAACAACACAATAAGCTTAAATATGTAAAACTTTCCAATGGAAATGTCAATTTAAGTGCAATGACATAAGCGTTTCCAGATCCTGAAATATAAGTAGCAGCCTACGTAATAAAAATCATTAAAACTTACAAAAAAAAAATCACAAACAATTCTTCACTTCCTTCGTGGCTTGCAATCATTAATTTTGGATCAGTTTGTACCATTCGAAGAATGATAGAAACAAGATTACGCGTTCCGCAGTCCCATTATCTAATGCTCTCTTTCTAAATTCTGCTTAACAAAAACGAATGCAAATGTGCGATCGCCTGAGCGAAATAGAAAATCAATTGTTCCGAAAAAGTAAAATAAAAATAACTCCCCTTTTGTATAAAAATCTGGATATTTTCATATTTTTCACGGTTTTTATCTCCTAAACCATTTCAGACTGACAAAATTTTATTTCACTAATAGGCTTACGAGGTCCATGTACCTACATATTATTAAAATAAAAAAAATATTTAGGAGTGGACCCCAAAGTTCCAGTAAGTTCTTTGCGAGACTTGGGTATAATTTGCTATAAAGAACTTAAATTTCGATCCCATATCGATAATATCATTAGTCGAGCCAACTCTACTCTTGGTTTTGTGAAACATTAGTCCAGGGAGTTCTCCAACCCAAACGTTACAAAATCTCTCTACACAACCTTTGTGAGGCTCATACTCAAATATGCCAGCCAAGTTTGGTCATCGCTCTATGTTTCTCATTCGTTGCGTATCGAAGCTGTACAACGAAGATTCATCCGATTTGCGTTACAAGGCCTCCCTGAATCCGATAGCTTCAATTTACCTCATTGTGCTGATCATTTTATGTTGATTAATATGCAAACTCTTGAAAAACGCAGGGTAGTTGCTGATGTCGTTTTCATTCATCAACTACTAGGTGGCACCATTAATTCTCCTACCCTGCATCAATTGATATCCCTTAATACCAACCCACGCAACTTAAGGTCTGTACCTCTCTTCCATCTTAACTTTCATCGCACCGTCTATGGTTGTGGTGAACCTATAACTAGGATGCTTTGTCTGACCAATAACATGGTCAATGAATTCGGCTTCCATCTCAGTAGATCCGAATTCCGTAATATCCTTCTTAGCTGCAACCCCACTTCCTCCCTCTGAAACAAATTTTTATACCCCTACGTTTAAAAAACGTAAACGGGTTATATTAATTTTCTCACTCCGTTTGTAACGCCCATAAGGAGGCGTGGCAGATATAGAGAAGTATATATTTATATTCTTGATTAGAATCACCACCCGAGTCTATTTAGCCATGTCCTTCTGTCTGTCTGTCTGTCTGTGATCACGATTACAGCCGTAATTTTCAAGTTCAAGCTATCGCCACGAAATTTAATATTTAAGCTTTTATCTAAAAAATAAAGGTCATGTTCGAAAATGAGCGAAATCGAACTAAAACCATACCTTCCATACAAAGTGACTTTATCAAAACGGTTAAATCTCTCAGAATTCCACAAAAATTAATATATGGACCTGAAAGTTTTGATATTTAATATACACTCTGAGTACGAAATTCAACCAAATCGAATGAAAACCACGCCTACCTCCCATACAAAGTGATTTTATCAAAAATGTCTCTTTAATCTCTTTAATCCACAAAAACTAATATATGGACTTGAAATTTTGCATGTGAACTTTGATATATAACATGTACTTTGTGTCTGAAATGCAAAAAAATCAAGTGAAAACCACACCCACCTCCCATACAAAGTGACTTCATTAGTGAATATTTTCTGTTAAAACTATGACGAAAATTTTTTAACAAATAAACTTTTTTTTTACTGCTTAAGACTTTGAATACTTCGGTTCGGACGTGGGGGTATTTTAACTTCGGCCCAGTCGAAGATCATTTCGTAATAGTTTCATACGTCCCTACCCTAACAAAAAAAAAAAAAAAAAAACAAAAAAAAAGTCCTAGCATTAAGAAATAAATGTCTAATTATAAGTTATAGTTCTTAAGTATAAATTGTTTGTATAATGCTTACCTAAATAAATAAAATAAATAAAGTAAATTTATTCCAAAGTCTGACAATAGCGTTGGATGACGTCATGTTCTCTCTCTCTCTCTCTCTCTCTCTCTCTCTCTCTCTCTCTACTTTGCAGAACTGGTAATCTTGTTTCTATCATTCCTGGTTCCATTCTAATGTAGTCCATAGTCCAAAATGTTTAATAATTTTCGTAGAGGTAGCAAAAGGTGGTGTTGTAGCCGAGGAAGAGTCAGGTAGTAGGTCCAGATTATTTTCATTTCGCGTTAGTGAGGATAAAGACCACACCGACAAAGAGAGCACGGTAGCTTTCATTATTTCCTCAAATGGTTAATGTATTTTGCTGAGGTCTTATTAAGTCTGGGATGTTCCGGATTCTGTTTTGTGTAGAACTAATGACATCCGATATTTTTGCAAAAGAAGCCCGAAATATGCCAAAATCGTCGCTGATTTCATTTATTTGATAATAGTAAAAAAGCCCGTCCTTCGACGCGTTGAAACCATTTAGAGTAAATAATACGATAAACAACTGGTTCAAATGTACACATCAGCTTGCAAAAATAAATTTTCTATGCATACTTTCAGACTGTAATAGCCAGAAATAATTACAGTTTAAACGATATTAAGGGTGGAGCAGCACATTTGCCTTTTATGTATTAAGATTTTCTGTGCATACTTTCAGGCTCAACATTTTGGAAAGCACTGTAATAGCAAGAAATATTCACAGTTTGAGTGATATTAGGTGTGGAGCAACACGCTTGCTTTTTATATATTGGGATTCATCCTTTTTTTATTTTATTTTTATTTCATTTGTATTTGTTGAGGCCTTCAAAAACCTGGTTTCGGAGGTTCCAACTTCAGAGTGGCAAAATTATTGCGATAAATGGTTCAAACGAATGTAAAAGTATATTGAACATCTTGGAAAATATATTGAAAAACAATAAAAGCTTTTCCAATGATTAACCACTGTTTTTTCATTGTTAAGCACAAGACTTAAAAGGCAACCCTCGTATTTTAGTATCTTGCGCTTAAGATATTTATTGAAAACAATTTTTCTTATCAATATAATAAAGCCTGTAAAATTGGATACAATCGTTATTGCTTAAAAGGATTGTCGGATGGATGAGCAACTATAATTTCGGCATGTAAAATTATGCTGCGTTAGAATCATAAAATATATAAAGTAGTGAAAATATTATTGAAATTATTTCATATAAGATGTTATTTCGATATCGCAACGATATTGCCTGGGTTCTGGTTTGCTGGGTTACAGAACTTTCGGGTTCTGGTTAGCTGGGTTACGCAACCAATTTTAATTACTTTGATTTTTTTAAGTTTTTTATTTATAATAATCAGTGCTTTGTTGTAGTAGTAGTTGTTGTTGTTGTTGTTGTTGTTGTTGTTGTTGTTGTTGTTGTTGTTGTTGTTGTTGTTGTTGTTGTTGTTGTTGTTGTTGTTGTTGTTGTTGTTGTTGTTGTTGTTGTTGTTGTTGTTGTAGTAGTAGTTGCAACTGTGGTTTACTGCATTTGTTTTGTTTATATTTGGCTGTAGGTAAATATTTTTAATTGCCTATTTATTGCATGAACACGTTGCATACATTTGGGCGCGCCTTTATTTGTACTTGCGGTACACCATGAGCAACGACTATAAAACACGAACCAACCCAAAGCAATGGCAGAACAACAAAAATTAATGCAAAAAAAAACTAAACAAACAACAACAGCTTGTAACAAATTGTAACAAATTGGAGTGAAAAACTTAACGAAAAACTTTTGCATATAAAATAAATATAAATAAAATTCGCTAAGTGTTCAAGCTAATTAGTTAAAAAACAACAATACAAAAAATGAAAATTTGTTATTTGTTGTTGTTCAGTTTTTGCTAGAGGCAATTAATTAAAGTTGGCATGGTTGACGTGAAATTTGCTGCATAAATTTGTGGTTAATTAAATAAAATTTTGCTAAGTGGCACATTGCAATAAGCTGGCAATGCTTTGGGAAGAATATGCTCACTATTTCTAATATGCCGAAAAGTATGCAACAATTTGGCACAATAAAATTGATTTAAATATTTACTCATTTACATATAAAATAAAGCACTCAACATGATGTACATAGCCTTGCATACACACATTTATTCTTCACAAATTGAAGTCCTTCTTCCTTCTTCATTGCTGCATTATAAATTCCATGCATGTGTGTTCGAAACTTTTGCAATAAGAAGCAAGCAAGCCAAGTGCAGAAAAAGAAAAAAAAAAGCACAAAACTTAAATATTAAAATAAACTTCAACAATATTGTTGCCAAATAACCTTAATTTGAGCTACAAAGGATCATAACAGGATGCGCGGGTTATAACTGACGAATAGCCTAAGGAACAGCAGCAGCTGAAAATATTTCCACTCAAGCGAATTTTTATATATTTTGACCCTTGCAACTTTTAGTTTATTACTTGTTGTTTTTTTTTTTTTTGTTTTTTCTTTCCGTGTTGATTCGCTGATATGGAATAAATACAAGCAAAAGGCATAAAATGGAAAAAGCAATAAAATAATAAAGCTAAACAACAACAAATTTACAAAAATAAATATCACAAAAAAAAGGGAAAAAAAAACAAACAAACGATGCACGCATTCAACAAAACAAAATAATAAACTCTCCAAATTATGCGCATTTCTAATGAATTTTATTTGTACTAAACCAGCTCGGTGCGGCAATGGAGCGCAACAAATTCTGTGTGTGTGTGCATGTGCGTATGAGTGTTTATGTGTGGGAGTGCAAACTTTTGAACTTGAATTAATTTTTGAACATTAGATGAAATCCGATCACGTTTTGTGCGCACAACGGCGCGATATGTAATGCATGCTGAATGTGCTGCTAGGGTTGAGAAAAACAAAGAGTTGCTTGCTTGCTTGCTTAGTTCATGCTGAGCACTGCTTAGGAAAGTTGACTGAAGACTTTAATGAAGCTTTGCTGCTGTTCTTCAAAGTCAGTGGACTCAGCTTTATTGAGTTCTTAATTCTTTGGATTAAATAAGTTCCAAGAGGCTCAAGAAAAATTCTGATTCTCTGTCTACAGATTTACTGGAAATATTTTTTTTTTCTAGTGGTTTCAAGAGTACTTCAATAAAAGTTTCTAGTTAATCCGAAAAGAGGAAAAAGACCCCCAACCTCCAGAACAGAATCCTCTTAGAGAAACTAAAATAAGCCTCCTATAAAGTAACATGCATTTCTGAAGTGAAAAAAGTCCCAAATGTTTCAGTGGAGTTCATAACGTAACGTCTACTTCTCACATTTCCAAAACAGTTGGAAAAAGCTTATTTACACAAATGTAACAGCGTTTCATGGAATAATTACTCACTTAGCATGGATGCTACGATTGAAATTATGGTACAGCAGGAATTTGTTTTTTTACCTCATGACAAGAATAAAAAACAATATATCTTGACTTTATCGGTAAGCGAAGACCGCCCCTTATGCAACAAATCTGCAAAATCGTTGCTTGGAATTATTGGTCGCAGAGAAAAAGTGCTACGGTGAAAGTATTAAACAGAAACAAATGTTGCTTTTTTTTTTGCTTTTTTGCAGAAATAAATAAAAAATTTATAACGTCGAAAAGAGCCACTTTAAGATCGAAAATGCAACAAACATGGAACGGTGTTGCATGAAATTATTACTTACGAGTAACTAGTGGTACATGGCTTAACGATAAAAATAAAAAAAAATATAACCTCTTCAGATCGAGAAGGGGCCAGATTTTGCTATAAAAACGCAATACCGTTGCATGGAATACTTACTCCCTTAGTCTTAATATAGATGACATGTAAAATTTTACTTTAATACATTAAAAGTCTGTAACCACATTATGGGGAAAAAATACAATTTATCAGGTCCCACGGAGACACCTGCTAAATGAATAAAAAATGCAACGAAAACGAAGAAGCGTTGCATGTTATTATAACTCGGTGGCTATGAGCAATACGGTAAATTTTATGTCAGGATAGTTAAGGTGGATTTTTTGGTCTAATAATAAGACAACATTTTGTATGCCATCAGGCCACTATTCAGGCCACTTAGTGCAAGGTAAATGCACCATATTTGCATAGAAATATTTCATGTCGCTAAGGTATAGCAAGAACAAAAACAAAAACCAAACCAAAAACCAAATAGTAATAAACAAAAGCAAAAAGCAAAAAGTAAAAAGTAAAAAGTAAAAAGTAAAAAGTAAAAAGTAAAAAGTAAAAAGTAAAAAGTAAAAAGTAAAAAGTAAAAAGTAAAAAGTAAAAACTAAAAAGTAAAAAGTAAAAAGTAAAAACTAAAAAGTAAAAAGTAAAAAGTAAAAAGTAAAAAGTAAAAAGTAAAAAGTAACAAGTAAAAAGTAAAAAGTAAAAAGTAAAAAGTAAAAAGTAAAAAGTAAAAAGTAAAAAGTAAAAGTAAAAGTAAAAAGTAAAAAGTAAAAAGTAAAAAGTAAAAAGTAAAAAGTAAAAAGTAAAAAGTAAAAAGTAAAAAGTAAAAAGTAAAAAGTAAAAAGTAAAAAGTAAAAAGTAAAAAGTAAAAAGTAAAAAGTAAAAAGTAAAAAGTAAAAAGTAAAAAGTTAAAAAGTAAAAAGTAAAAAGTTAAAAGTTAAAAGTTAAAAGTTAAAAGTCAAAAGTTAAAAGTTAAAAGTTAAAAGTTATAAGTTAAAAGTTAAAAGTTAAAAGTTAAAAGTTAAAAGTTAAAAGTTAAAAGTTAAAAGTAAAAAGTAAACAGCAAACAGCAAACAACAAAAACAAAAACAAAAACAAAAACAAAAACAAAAACAAAAACAAAAACAAAAACAAAAACAAAAACAAAAACAAAAACAAAAACAAAAACAAAAACAAAAACAAAAACAACAACAAAAACAAAAACAAAAACAAAAACAAAAACAAAAACAAAAACAAAAATTTAAAACCCAAAACTAACAACAAAACCAAAAACATAAGAACGATTATGAAATGTATGGTTTTAAGACAAGGTTTAGGATGAGGATTTTAACAAGTTATACCACAAATGTTTGAATTAAAATAATTATTATGACAATGATTAGAACAAAGATTGGGACAAGTAATGGAGCAAAGATTAGAAAAAATGTAGGAACAAGGATTAAAACTAAATGAAACTACTACTACTATGTAGTAATTAAAACTACTATCACTAGAACTAAGATAAGAATAAGACAATTGAGATTGAGACAAAGGCTAGGACAAGTATTCGTGCAATGATTAAGACAAGAACTATCGTAAGGATTCAGACAAAGATTAGGACAAACCATAGGACAAGGATTAGGAGAAGCATAAGTAGAAGTATTAGGGAAAAAGTTAAAGAAAATATTAGGACTGGGAAAAGGACAAGGCTTAGATTAAATAACAGATTAAAGAACACAGAGTAGAAAAGGATTAAGACAGTTAAGAGGAAAAAGACAAGGACAAGGATTCATTCAACGATTAGAACAAAGATTAGGTGAAGGACTTTTGTATGGACTTTGACAAGGATTATAGCAAAAATTAGAAGAAGATAAAGGTAAGATAAGCACAGAAAAAAGGACAAGGTTTAGAATAAAGATGAAAACAAAGAGTAGAAAATTATTATTATAAAGGATTAAGACAACGAAGAGGAAAAAGGCAAGAACAAGGATTCGTTTAACGATTAGAACAAAGATTAGGTCAAGGACTATCGTATGGATCTTAACAAGGATTAGGACAAGAATTATGACAAAAATTAGCAGAAGATAAGAGTTTAGGACAGAGAAAAGGACAAGGTTTAGAATAGAGATGGGAACATAGAATAGAAAAGAATTACCAGAATCATTAGGACACAGTCAAGGTTTGACGATAAGGACAATTACTATAAAGATATAAAGTTTTGGAAAAGGATTAGAACAACGCTTAGGACAATGATTTGGAAAAGTTTTATTGTAAAGGCTAGGAAAAAAATAAACACAGAATCTCGGACAAGGATTAGACTAAGGATTGAACCATAGAGTAGGAGCAGAATAAAGACAATTACTGGGACTAAGAGGGATACAAGGATTCGTACAACAATTAAGAAAAAGATACATAATTACAAAGACTATCACAAGAATTGTGACAAAGTTTAGGACAAGGATAGGAAGAATGATTCTGCCAAGAGTTAGAAAAAGGATGAGCACAAAGTTTAGAATAAAAATTACAACATAGAGTAGAGCAAGGATGAAGACCAGATGAAGACAAGGTACAAGGAATAGGTGATTGGTAGAAGGAGTAGGTGAAGAATCGATAAATGAATTAGAACAAAGAGGTGCTAGGAAATATCGCCCAAAGAAAAATTACAAAAAAAAAAAAATAATAATAATAATAATTCCATACAATATTGGGTAATTTTTCATATAAAAAGGAATTAGGCGAATTTGCAATTTTTTTTTTCTTATTTTTTTTTTGTGAAATTTCTTTTTTTGTATTTGGGGATTTTTCATATGAAATATTTTGGCCGTAATTTAACTTCTTGTTGTTGGGTGATTTGTATATTTTATTTTTGTGTTTTTTGGGACCCATTTCAATTCAATGAAATATGCCAAAAATCTATAAAAACATTTCGTACAGATTTTATAGATTTTTGGGATGTTTCATTGAATTGAAATGGGTCTCAAAAAATTGAGAAAAATGGGCCTTGAAAATTCGACTCGTTTCGGACAAGAGAAGTTTATCATCATTGATCATTTATGATATCATTATCATTTTGCATTGTTTACCTGGAACAACGCAAAAAATGGACGATTTTGATTTTTTTAATTTTTTGCTTGTGAATTTTTTGGACCATTTTTGGGCTTTTTTTCGTTTTTGTATATAATATATATTGTTATTGTATAATAACATATAATAAATATTGATATAATATCTTATCTTACTATTATATAAAAACTAGCTTTTTCCCTGCGCGCGTTGCTGCACCCAGCAACTACAGTGGCGAGCAAAACTGGCTAAATGTTTCCCCTCTTTTATGCAGTTTTGACTGTTGCAAAGCCATTTTTCTATATAACGCTACCAAATTTTCTGGTTATATACTTCATTTATTAAGAAACGCCACGTATAAGTTCAAGTTTGAATAATACATAAAAATAAAAAAATATTACCTACAAAAATAACAAATTTATTATATTTATATTATATTTATATTTATTACCTACAAAATTTTATTTAGCCAGTTTTGCATGGCGTTAATACTACAGCGCTATCTGGTGTCCAAGGTGGATCAAATAAGATAAAAAAAACTCACCGTACCTGAAAACCACTATATACCAATTTTCATTCTAATCGCATGAGCGGTTCGGGAGTTTAAGGTGGTTTTGAAAAAATTTGTACTACAGCGCCCTCTGGTGTTAAACGTACATGCAAACCACTGTACATGGAAAGACCTGTCTGTCCCAGTTTTCCAATAGAAGGATATCACCAAGTTGCAACTCCATACTGAGTAACATTGTTGTGCAACATTTTTATCCAAAGATATTCTATATCACAAATTTAGCTTGTATGGGCGGAACCACACCCTATTTTCCAAAGTCCGTCTCAGTTTTCTAGTACATAGAAGGACATCACCTAATAGTAATTTAATTCTGAGTTTTATTGTTATGCGACATCTATTTCCAAAGCTATTCGATATCATATTTTTGAATTATATGGGCGGTGTCACACCCCCTTGTCCAATGCTTGCTCTATTTTCCTATTCGAAGGAAGCGACTAAATAGTACGCTCTTACCAAGTTTCATCGATGTGTGATTTATAGCTTGAAAGTTATACCGAAAATTTTGTCTGCTGAAAAAGTGCCACGCCCCACGTCCAACACCCATATAAGTTTACCTGTGGAACGGCACTTGTAAATTGAGGTAGAACACCGAATTCCGATGCTATGCGACCTATAATTTCAAAGCTATTCGCTATCGTAGATTTGGGTTGTATCGGAGGTGCCCCGCCTCCTTGCCCAATGTTCCGTGAATTTTTTCCAAAAACTTCGCGTAACATTTACGAACAAACTCACAGAAGGAAGTATCCAATTTGGTCCAGTCGTTTTAAAGTTTTAAGCATCCTAACAAACCACTATTAATTTTTATATATAAAGATGCTGTAAAATTTATCTCAATCTATTTATTGGATTATTTAACTCAGTAGATATCGAAATAAAAAGAGTGGCACGCAAATAAATACGATATATTGGGCTTATGGCTACACTGTAGCAGGAATTAACTGAGTGCAACTATCCACTCTAGAGACCAGCGCGGTGAATTGTAGAATCTCACCTCTCTCTCAACAAAGAGCTTAAGCTATTGTTTGCTGTTATTTTGTGCTGCTTATACAATGGCAGCATGGATTAAAATGCATGAATTCTTAAATCTATACTATTATATAAAAGGCGTCTCTCGAATTTTCATCGTTCAATCAAGGGGGTAAATGCTGAACCGATTTAAATAATTCGTTCACTATTCAATTGCTATAATAAGCGACCCTGCTACTGGGTACTACGTTTTTGGTAAATCTTTTTATTTAATTATTTAAGAATTCGTGCATTTTAATCCATGCTGCCATTGTGTAAGCAGCACGAAATAACAGCAAACAATAGCTTAAGCTCTTTGTTGAGAGAGAGAGGTGAGATTCTACAACTCACCGCGCTGGTCTCTTGAGTGGACAGTTGCACTCAGTTAATTCCTGCTACAGTGTAGCCATAAGTCTAATATATCGTATTTATTTGCGTGCCACTCTTTTTATTTCAATATCTACTGAGTTAAATAATCCAATAAATATATTGAGATAAATTTTACAGCATCCTAATATATTAGAATTAATAGTGGTTTGTTCGGATGCTTAAAACTTGAAAACGACTAGACCAAATTAGATACTTCCTTCTGTGAATTTGTTCGTAATTGTTACTCGAAGGTTTTGGAAAAAATGCACGGAACATTGGACAAGGAGGCGGGGCACCTCCAATACAACCCAAATCTACGATAGCGAATAGCTTTGAAATTATAGGTCGCATAGCATCGGAATTCGGTGTTCTACCTCAATTTACAAGTGCCGTTCCACAGGAAAAATTTTATGGGTGTTGGACGTGGGGCGAGGCACTTTTTCAGCAGACCAAATTTTCGGTATATCTTTCAAGCTATTAGTCACACATCAATGAAACTTGGTAAGAGCGTACTATTTAGTCGCGTCCTTCGACTAGCAAAATTAAGCAAGCATTGGACAAGGGGGTGTGACACCGCCCATATAATTAAAAAATATGATATCGAATAGCTTTGAAAATACAAGTCGCATAACAATAAAACTCAGAATGGAATTACTATTAGGTTATGTCCTTCTATGTTCTAGAAAACTGAGACGGACTTTGGAAAAGAGGGTGTCGTTCCGCCCATACAAGCTAAATTTGTGATATAGAATATCTTTGGATATAAATGTTGCACAACAATGTTACTCAGTATGGAGTTGCAACTTGGTGATATCCTTCTACTGAAAAACTGGGACAGACAGGTCTTTCCATGTATAGTGGTTTGCATGTACGTTGAGTGTTTTAACGTTATCTTTTTTGGGCCATCTTGAACACCAGAGGGCGCTGTAGTACAACATTTTTTGCAAAACCACCTTAAACTCCCAAAACGTTCATTCGATTAGAATGAAAATTGATATATAGTGATTTTTGTGTACGTTGAGTGTTTTTCTGCTATCTTTTTTGACGCATCTTGAACACCAGAGGGCGCTGTAGTATAACTGTTTTTACAAAACCACCTCAAACTCCTGAACCGCTCATGCGATTAGAATGAAAATTAGTATATAGTGGTTTTCAGGTACGGTGAGTTTTTTTTTTTTATCTCCTTTGATCCACCTTGGACACCAGATGACGCTGTAGTATTACCGCCATGTAAAACTGGCTAAATAGAATTTTTTGTTATTTTTGTAGGTAATATTTTTTTATTTTTATATATTATTCAAACTTGACTTGTACATTGCGTTTCTTAATAAATGAAGTATATAATCAGAAAATTTGGTAGCGCTATATAGAAAAATGGCTTTGCAACAGTCAAAAATGCATAAAAGTGGAAACATTTAGCCAGTTTTGCTCTCCACTGTAGTTGCTGGGTGCAGCAACGCGCGCCGGGAAAAAGCTAGTAATTAAATAAAAAGATTTACCAGAAACGTAGTACCCAGTAGCAGGGTCGCTTATTATAGCAATTGAATAGTGAAAGAATTATTAAAATCGGTTCAGCATTTACCCTCTTGATTGAACGATAAAAATTCGAGAGACGCCTTTTATATAATAGTATAGATGAAACTTGAAATATTGCCTTTTTGGCGTTGATGCAAGTAAACTCAAGAACGGCTGAACGGATTTAAATGAAATTTTCATTATTCAAATCGTAATTAATTGTAGATTAACACCGTATACTTAAAATTTTGAAATAATTCAAAGCTTAGAAGTTATTGGCTAAGAAACTGGCAAAATTCGTTATTTTTGGAAAAATTTGGCGCTTTTTTCCATTTTCTGCTTAAACCGTAAAAGATAAATGGATATGATATATGGACAAATGAATGATCTTGCCGATTCCAACAAAAAAGTTGATGGTGACGTGCATCTAAAATCAATAGTTTTGGTCGTAAAATTCATATTTTATTGAAAAATTAAATCATTTTCTTGCAAGCATTGATTTGTTCATTGACTTCGATGCTGTCATTGCTTGCAGCTAGCAGAATGTTGCTTTGGCTACCTTACAAAATGCTGCTCAATGCTCAGAAAAGAGATTCTCTGCATTGAAGCAGATAGAGATAGCTCTTTGTTCGCGAACAGCAGAATGCTAAATTTAAAACATTTTCTCCAAGCGCGCCGTTTGTTGCTGCTGCTTCAATGTTTCATTATTCAGAGAGAGTTTTTCTATTCAAAATGTTGAATAGCTGCGTGCATTATTCTTAAGCTTCAAAATAGAAGTGCATGAAATTTATGGCAACAATTTAAGCTTAAACTGAAACGCCGTGCGATGTAAAATTACATCGCTTTGCAGCTGCGCATTGGTATGGGTTGAATGGTTTTTTTAGCATGTTTTTACGGCATTACATAGCGTTAGTGTATAATTTCGTCACTGAAATAAGACCTAGGAAAATATTTTAATTTAATATGATTTTATTTATTGAAAGTGAAAAAAAAGCATTTTTAATTCATTCCATAAACATAAATTTGCATTTGAAAAGGTAAGGACTTATTAAAACCAATATCTTTCCAAAACAATTCACGTTATCGAATACGAGTATTATATAATTGAGCTACAAATTGTGTTAATTAGCCGAAGTGCATTGCATAAAATGTATTTTCATACCATTAAAATAAGTTAGGAGAATGTCTTCGGTTAAGAGCCATGGTTCCTTAAATCGGCATAAAATTGTCTGTGCTTAACATTTTTCCATGGTTGTTATGCCAAACGAAAGTAAATTATTTAAGCTTACTTTTCCTCAAAGAGACCCTATCGATTTAGTTACAAGCAAACAAATAATGAACGATTGCCTAAAACCTTATTTTTTTACTTAAAAAAACCCACCACAGAAAATCAGTTGGAAATCAAATAACTTGATGTGAGATCGACACAAATGTAAAGATTATGAATGAATTTTTTTTTTTTACGAGAAAGCTGCTTTTCCCACGGGCAGTTATATGTTGCTATTTCTAGGATAGGAAATCCCACAAATCAATTTTTTCTTACGAATAACACAAACACATCAAAAAACATTGTTTATACAAAAATTATAACATGATTGCAATTGATATGTCATGAAAAAATAAACCTATTAAAACGATAAGACAAATTTTTTACAAAAAATGCATTTATTTATTTCAAGATACATCGCGGGCAAAGCTGCGGAGGGTTGCTAGTATATACATATATATATTTTCATTTAATTTTTGTTTTGCGATTTTTTGTTTGAGTAGGATAAGGACATGCTGTCGACACAGCCAACTCCAACCAATTTTTTTTCAAGCCTTTGCGTGTTGTTCGGTGAGTTCTTTTTGAATTTGTTTATTTTGACACTCAGCTTACCTAAATTCAAATTTTTTTTCTTGCTTTATCTCTAACTCATTATGAAAAACTTTGAAAGGCTAGGCTGCACCCACACTTTAATCCAGCTCAATTGCACTAAATTTACTCTCAAACTTTTTCTAGGGCAAATATTCACATTTCTTAAGTGCAGCTATTTACCTCCACTATTGCATTCAGTTGGGTCTAACAGCTTAAAGCGTTTTGTCTGATTTAAGCTCAACAAAGTTCCTAAACCTTATCTGAATTTACCTGCCCTAAATTAAGGTCAAGAGTTATCTGAAAAGCACTTTAACTGATAATGAGCTCGTTTGAGCTCAATTTCTTAATTATTGAAACTTTATGCACGAGCTCTTAACTCAAACATTATCGGGTAAAAGTTTTAATACAATTTCTTCGAAAATCCCACAAAAGTTTTCATTCAAATGTGTTAACTTTGACTTACATATAAATAAAACGATTCGTTTTTAGATAGGGAAGTGGTGTAATGATGGCTTTGATTCTGCTGAATTAAACACAGGCTATCTTGATTAGAAGTTCAGGTAAGTGTGCAAGTTTAATAAATATTTCAGTTATAAGCGTATTCAGCTGAACTAAGCTCATTGTATTATATATGAGCTCATAACACTGCCCACAACAAAGCCTTTTGATTTTCATAGCATTTCTTAGAATTAATCACTTAACATAACTTAAACAATACAAACACTGATATTCATAACCTCAAAAAAAAAACAAAAACATAATACGGTAAAATTGTTCAATATACATAATCCGAGAACAAAACAGCCTATAAGAATAACACAAACAAAACTCTTCTACACCAAAGTATTTTCTCGCATAAACAATGTAATCTTCTCATCCTGCACTAAGTATCCACATTGTTCAAGGACTTTTTTTTCCTTAACCTGCTTTTACTTCTCTGCTGAATCTTATTCGGAATAAAATTTAGCTAATAAATAGAAGAAACAAAAGTTACATAATCTGCCCAAAATGAAATGAAACCAAAATGTATACAACTTAATAGAAACAAAAGGAATTCCAGCAAATCCTGCCATGTTCATCACCAAAGTTGTGAAGCTAAGCCTGTTGGAAGAGCCTTGTCAGCGTGTTAATTTGTTAAATAAATTTCCGAACGTGCCACCAAAAAACAAAAACAAAAAAACCAAAGTAGAAAAAACCACACAAAGGAATAACAGCAGCGCATTTAAAAAGGCTACTGTACAAGGATATTTACTACTTATATTTCTTAACACGAATTTGTGAATGCATGCAGAACGTGTTGGGCGTAAAATGTATTCTATTTTTGGCCTGCCTTTCTACTCGATATTGTCTTGAAGCGAAGTTCACACCTAAAAAGCAAACAATAAATGAATAGAAATCACTCAGACCATGACCGGATGCTGCCCACGTACAACCCGGTGAGTATCACTCACGCATCTTAATTAACATAAAAGATTTAATTTGCTACTCATTGGAAAGTTAATTTTGCGTTATTATCAAGTACGAAGGCAAAAAAAAAGGAATTTCACTGTCTCAATAATAACGGGAAATCTCTTCATAACAATACTTATTTTGATGCTGCAAATAATTGAATTTGGCTTGAAAAAATTGGAATTAATTTCTTTTGCCGAAATAAAATGCGATTTAATTGTGCTGACTTGCGCTGAATTGTAAAACAGTGTGCTGAATTCCGTTGAATTGAGCTGAATGTGCTTTCCGGAAGAAAGTAATAATAAAAAATTAATTAAATTATGCGCTCACTAACAGAAGACACTAAAGGGTCGGTAATGTTTTTTTTTTTATTATTTTTGGCAGTTATCAATGATACCCTTTTTTTATACTCGTAGCTGAATGTAATTTTTTTATGCTATTGCTTGAAGGTAGTTAATAAAGTCTATTATTTCTAAATGAATAGCAAAAATTAAAAGTAGGCTCCCAGTATATGTAGCTCGCAGATGAGTCCTAGGAACTTTCTTAATAAATTCTATGAACTCCTTGCATTAAGACCTATGTTTCTAAGAGGATCCGCTCGGACTATATAATTATCCACAAAATGGTATTGAATGACTATCGACGGAAAGTGCGTGAAATAGCAGATATGATAGGCATCTTAAAGAGAGCGGTATATCGCATAGTGATTGAAAATTTTGACATAAGAAAGCTGTCCGAAAGATAGGTGCCGCGATTACTCACAATGGAACAAAAACAGAGTCATGAGGATGTCTCAATTGAGTGTTTGTCGAAGTCAAACAGCAATATAGCAGAGTTTTTACGTCAGCCACCATGGATGAAACCGTTTTTACCATGGATGAAACTTGGGCTGGAGAGACTAAAAAAGGAAAATCGGCTCCAAAGAAGGCGAAGACTGTTCCATCTGTAGCCAAGGTCATGGCGTTAGCGTTTTGGGATGCGCGTGGAATAATTTTCATTGATTATCTTCAGAAAGGGAACACACTCATCGGCAAGTAGTTTGCGAACTTATTGCAGCGTTTTAGTGATGAAATCAAAAGAAGAAACGGCCGAATTCAGCAAAAATTAAAGTTTTGTTTTATCAAGAACTTGCACTAGTTCATAAATTTGTTTTCGCGATGACCAAAATCAAGAAGTTAAAGTTCGAATTGCTTTCTTACGCACGCTATTCACTAGATTTAGTCCATTTGGACTATTTTCTGTTTCCAAATTTTAAAAAATAGCTTCGGGCTAAAAGATTGGCCACCACTAAAGAGATGGGGTCTGCGGTTGATGGCTTTTTTGTTTCCCCCTCTGGCAAATTCTAGATCCAACGGAGATGGTAACATTTCTGCATCTCCTTTATGTCTTGATAGAACCTCTCTCCCTGTTTCTCGTTGACAGCTCCAAGATTTTCGGGAACAAAGTCAACGCGGAAATCCAGATAACGAACTTTGACGCTCATATTGCATCCCAGTTTATTATAATTTTCGACCATGTTGGCTACAATTTCTTTGCAGTTTGCAGACTTGTTGTTTCCAAAGAAACCGTCTATGACTTCTACGAAAGAACTCCATGCTTCAGATTCATCGTGGGTCATTGTATTCTGGAACAATCTGTCCGATTCTAAGGTTCGAATTTGAGGGCCTTCTTTAAGTTTACTTCAGAAAAAGCTGGAAACTTATCGCACAGGTATTTAAAGCAGTCACCTTGTTTATTTAAAGCTTTGACAAACTGCTTCATCTATCCTAACTTCATGTGAAGAGAGGCAAACGAACTAATTTTGGGTCAACTAATGCATCACGCTGCACATTTTTTGTCCCGGTACAAGTCTTTCTCTGAGTGGCCATTCTTTCTTAACGTAATTTCCCACTCGCACAAAAAACATGGATACTTTGTGAATCCCGACTGCTGACCCAAAAGCATGGATATTACTTTGAGGTCTCCACAGAGTTGCAAACAATATTTGCTATCCTTTATTTTATTCAGCAACAGCTCAAGATTCTCAAACGTTTCTTTGAGATGCACGGAGTGAGCAACAGGCACCAAGGCATAAGTATTACCTTTGTGCAACAAGAAACCCTTCAGGCTTCTCTTAGAAGAATCAATAAATAACCTCCATGATGTGAAATCGTAATTGTCAGCTTCCAGTTGCCAGCTACAAACAAATTGCCACCTACAAACAACTGACGCTGACTACATATTTCATAAACAACTGCCGATGCCGTCAAGTTGACCTTGACAGATGCGAAAATGAAAAAGTGTTGCCATTGAAATGAAATAAACATAATATTATTCTAAAATATTTTCCAACGATGCATCAATATTTTAGAGAAATATTTTAGTGCAATTAAGGAAATATCAATAAGGTACTTCTTTGCTCTAGTACAAAATATCTCACAATGTTTTTTTAATTTTGTGAAAAATCTTAACGCGATGGGCTCAAACCAAATTTACATTCAGAATCAACGTACCCGTATTATATAAGGACAATTATCAAATTCAAAACACCAAAAATCATGTCAGCCTGTGTTATTTTTTCCAAGGACAATAAATGAAATGATTTTTTGCTTTTTTTTGCTTTATGAATTGCGTGAAGCTGATCTTTTTTTTATATTCTGATAGATATTCTCTTTATCTTTAAGTCATACATTTACTTCGAAAACAAAATGCATTACACAAAAAAATAATCAAACAAGAGAAAAACATACAAGCCGTTTCTATTATTTTTTCCATCACTGTATTGAGTATATCTTTCAATGAGTTGGAAATATTGTACTCATTGCGGGTAGTTACATCGTTGAGTTTTTTAATTGAAAGATCTGTTGACTGCATGCACAGATCATTCATTATTAATTAAATAACCCGTAACAGTTAATTAGTTTTCATTGGCACACAATATCCGGCAGTCACACGCAATTCTCACATACTAAACACTTCCTTAAACATTCATTAATTTATTCAAATATTATTGTTCAAATATCGTCAAATATTTTGATCATATGTGACCCGGTCTACGAAAAGGGACCTTCGGTGTAAAAACAAGTTTTCGAGAAAACAGCTGTTTGTAAACATTTAATTGTCGCACACTGAATGGCGTCTCTTTTTTTGGAAAATTCCTGACAAACTTCTTTACGAGTTGGAAACTTCTGCTTTGCGCCATTAGAAAGAGCACACATTAGTCTATCCGAATCGCCAAAAAAGTGAAAAATGATATTTTCACACCGAAGGTCCCTTTTCGTAGACCGGGTCACATATGAATATTTCTTATAATATATTTACTTGGCAACTTACACTGTGTGTACTTTTTTAAGTCATGGCAAAATAACCATATACGGACACCACTACGTGATAAAAGACTAAAAAAAAAAAGACCCGTGTCTCCCAATTTTTCCCAAAGTCATGCACTTTTTTGTTTATGGGCCGCCAAAGATTTGGGGCCTCGGTAGCATTTGCGCAAAAAAGTGATCATTTTCTCGGGCTCATATCTTGCAAACCGTTCAGAATTTCGATTTACTCTCTGAGGCAAAGTTGTAGCTCTTGTCATAAAGAACAAAAATTGCGAACATATAAAATCAAAAAAACTTCACCTTCCAGATCAAAATCGCAAAAAACTTAAAAAAAAGTCGATTTTTTTTTACCTTTTTTCCCGAGTTCAGGTCCATAGGTAGCAAACCGTTCAAAATTCAAGGAAACAATCAACTACAAAAATTTACCTAAGATTTCAATGAACAACTTTCTAGAACATATAAACTTCCTGGGAATTATTCTTAACACTGTTTAGGTAGCACGCAAAAGTGAAAAATTTGCCGAAAATTTTTTAATTTGATTTTTTTACCTTTTTTCTCCTGTTCAGGCCCATAGGTAGCAAACCGTTCAAAATTCAAGGAAACAATCAACTACAAAAATTTACCTAAGATCTCAACAAACAAATTTCTAGAACATATAAACTTGGTAGAGATGATTCTTAACACTGTTTAGGTAGCACGCAAAAGTGAAAAAGTGACGCGGTGAAAGTTATATAAAGTGCTACAACATAATTCGTACACAACAGTGGTAACTGACAGTTTCAGTATGCAGTGTGAAAAATTGATTTATTTTGCTACGTTTGCGGTCATCAAACCAGAAAAAAAACATCTACAAGATTTCAGAAGGAAAAGAATCTTTTAACTAGTGAATTCAAAAGAGCATATACATTGTTTTTCGACGAAGTGGACTTGACCGGTGAAAATTACACACCTAATACAGTGTGTCGCCAATGTTATAACAATCTCATGGCATGGTTGAGTGGAGGCAGAGGTACTATGAAGTATTGTAAGCCGGTAAACTGGATTAATCGCCCAGGTGATCATGATGCAACCAGTTGCTATGCATGCGTAAATTACACATGTTGTCTAAATCGACATGCTGAGAAGAACAAAATTTATAAAGCAACTGCAACAGCCACACTACCAGTGCTTGTACCTGAAAATTTTATATCACCAAGGCCGCCAACTCCAGATCGTACTACAGAATTTACAGCAATGAGTACAGCAAGTGGTGTTACTTATGAAGATCCATTTGATACGATTCGGACGACGATTTGGATCCACAACTTAAGAGAGCGTGATTTGCAAGTCCAGGGCCATCAACATTATAAACATAATACGAATACTTTTTTTTGATAGTATCTCAATGTTGAAATAAATAAAAAACAAATGAAATTAAAAAACGGTGTTAAGAATAATTCCGAGGAAGTTTATATGTTCTAGAAATTTGTTTATTGAGATCTTAGGTAAATTTTTGTAGTTGATTGTTTCCTTGAATTTTGGACGGTTTGCTACCTATGGACCTGAACACGGGAAAAAAGGTAAAAAAAAATCGAATTTTTTTAAGTTTTTTTATTTGATATGTTCGCAATTTTTGTTTTTTATGACAAGAGCTACAACTTTGCCTCAGAGAGTAAATCGAAATTCTGAACGGTTTGCAAGATATGAGCCCGAGAAAATGATCACTTTTTTGCGCAAATGCTACCGAGGCCCCAAATCTTTGGCGGCCCATAAACAAAAAAGTGCATGACTTTGGGAAAAATTGGGAGACACGGGTCTTTTTTTTTTAGTCTTTTATCACGTAGTGGTGTCCGTATATGGTTATTTTTTTTCGTGTTGCACTGTGTTATGTTATATCGTGGATCTAAAATGTGCACAAATTTTTAAAAACCCTCGTGACTTAATTGTTCTTTTAAAATACAATTCCAAACGACTTCATACTACATGGCGCACTTTTGAAAATGCTAGCTTCATTGTTTCTATACTGGTTTCAGCAGTAGCCGAACTTTTTAGGTGATCTTGCAAATTAGATGTATTATCACTTGTCTTGTTTTTCTTGCCACAATTAAGGCACTTGGTTAAATTTTTTTGCTAAGTGTCTTCTCGCTGAATCACCTCGTCTGACTTTGTGCGAGAACAAGAGCTGCTGCCACTGCTTTGGGCTCCTATGGAAGTTTCCTCTTTCCTAAGTAACAGAGTACAATTAATAAGTTACAAACCTTTTGATTGTGTTATTAAAAATGTATCGATATTTGCAAATATTCCTTTTCTTTTGACACCACTGTTTCTTCTTGCAAAAATAGTGCAGGGTTGCAAAATATTAACAGTTAAAAAATATGTAAAGGGAACACAAAAGGTAATAGTAAAATGAAGTGAAGCAATTAAATTAATAAGAGCAAAAATGATATTTTGCTTGTAAAACTTTTTATGCAAGCCATCGATCTTAGTGAAAAGCACAATCGATAGTACTTTTTGTTGCATCGATTTACACGATTGTAGAAAACCATCTATAGTGGCAATAATAGTGCCCATAATACTATGTTCAGACGTCTAGTATTTAAATTTTAAAATACTACCGAAGTATTTTGAATTACTAGGTTGTGTTCAGACATATAGTAGCTGCGTTCGATTCGCCACCCTATACTCAATTCATGTCGCTTATTTCAAAATTTGTATGTGAAAACAACAACAAAGTCTACAGCTAGTTGAGTATAGAGTAGGTCAATTATCAGTTGAGTTGAGTAAAGTTGCGTTGCCAAGTTCTTATTTTTTTTGTTGGTTTGTGTACGGAATAAGTAAAATGTAATAGATTCTGTCAAAATGTGATGTGAGTACAAAAACAAAATTATTTTCCTTTAAGGGGGGAGATACCTCATAGTTTCGGAAAAATTTCAAATGTTTTTTCGAATTTTTCTTTAAAACAAGTTTTAAGTCATTTATATTGGTTGGAAATTGCATAGTGACCCAAAGACACAGCGTGACGTGAATATGGTTGAAAAAAAAAAAATTATAACTGACGTGAATAACTGCTAGTAGTGACCATATTCGCACAAATCCTTTGCATGGCTACATTATTATTGAAATCTTCGAAGTTTTTACTGCACTATCAGAATTTTTAATTTGTTCTGTATGCAAGCACAAAATAAGTTTTGGTGAGTCAGGATCGAGAGGCATGGGTTTCAAAATTTCAGCTAACTTTGCTGCTGGAATATTTAGTGAAGGCTACATCACCATTCTGAAGCTTTTGAAAGAACTGGGTATAATTATTGGCACTTATTGCAAAGTTTTCGCCGAAAATACCGATAAGGCACGAGTAGCGAAGCAGAACCGAAAGAGTATTCTTCAAGACAAAAGCAGCTCGTACAGCTCGTATGTACCTTCCGGAAGGATGTACCTACGAGTTGAAAGATATCGTGTGAATAAATAATTTTTTTGGAGTCAAAACTGTTAAAAAAATAGCCGAACCTGGACCTTTGATTAAACAGCCGATATAAATCTTAATTTTTAACTTTTTGTATGATATTACAGGTTTATCCTTTCCTTCAAAATATCAGTACTCGAAGAAAAAAACCTCTTTTGTTTCATATAAGTGGAAAAATTTTGACAGCTACAGGAGCTACAGATTTACTAAAAATATAGGAAAATAAAAAAATGATCCAATTATGTTATCAACTTGAAAAAAAAAATTATTAAACAAAACTAATTTCACCCTGTCTAGGGGTATCTCCCCCCTTAAGCAGTTTCTTCGTTTTCAATTTCATTTATTGACAGACTTCTTGTGGTCTGTCAAAACAGAAGTGTTGCCAACTACTCAGTAAGTAACAGCTAAGTGAGTAGCCGTTTTTTTCGTAATTAAGTTGAGCACTGGCGAATCGAACGCAGCTAGTATTGTTTTTTATTGTACTTAAAGAGCTGTTTTGACATAAAAGCAGAAAATATATTAATCTTGCGATAATGGATTACAAAAAATCTCGAAGATATCGATTCGAATTCGAATAATGGAATTCGAAACAGGAAATATTGGACAGTTGTAAGGCGAAAAATAATGAGAATATTACTGACCACTACTTCTGAAATCCTTTATTGAAAAATTTACCAGGTGGAAAAATCGTGATTTTTTGAGAATGATATTCCAGCTTTCAGTGACGAAAAATTCAAAAATGTTTTCCGGGTGGGAAGGGCTACATTCACAATATTGGTAGATGCATTCATAAATTTACGAAAATACATATTGGCTGTATCCTGGATACATTCCATTCCACTGGAGAAACGCATTTCGGTGGCACTCTATGCCCTGGCGTCATCGGCTGAGTACAGGACAGTAGCCAGTTTACTTGGCATCGAAAAGAGCACAGTGTCAGAAATCGTCATCGATGTATGCAAAGAAATATGCAGAGTTTTCAAACAACAAGTATTTGACACGTATCCCCCTACAGATGGCAAAATTGAAGAAATCGTTGATGGCTTTGAGCAGCTTGGATTTCCACAATGCTATGGTGCAATGGATGGATGCCATGTTAAAGTGAACCTCCGAAAGACGAAGCCAGTGATTTTTATAATTTTAAAGGGTGGTAGTCCACCGTTCTGTTTGCTTCTGTGGATCACAGGTACATATTCACTTACATATGCGTTGGCATATCAGGAAAGAGCAACGACTCATCAATTTTTGAAAACTCAGCCCTAAAATTATGTCACGTTAATAATGAAGTGTTTGATCAACATTCAAAAAAATATAGGAGGTGTACAAGTGCCAATGCTGCTTATTGGACACTCGGCATTTAACTGTCACGATATGTAATGAAACCATTTTCTTTTTCCATTGATAAAACCCAATCTGAAGAAAAATTTAATAAACGTCTTTCTTCATGCCGTCGCACAGTACTTTGTCCCATAGGAATAAATTAAGATTTTTGTTTTAACAGAACCTAACAAAATTTGTACCGTTTTTTAGATAATACTTTCACTAAGAAGAATCCAAAATTTTATTGCAATTAAACAATACATTAAAACAATACTTAAACAATAGACACTATACCTCTTTAAAGTCAACCATTTTTATGTATTTTTATGGTTGTGGAATATTTGAATTTGCACATCTTGCAAAAAAAAATTGCTGTAAGTGCAATTTTAGACTTTTAATATGTTTTCAATTTAGCTTAAGAAAATAAAATGAAAAATTTCCAAAAAAATAAAAATTTTTTAAATATTTTCAAAAAAAATTTGCAATTTTTGAGAGCAAATTAAAAAAAAAACATCGAAAAACATCTCTTCCATTTTCAAACATATTGTTATACATGTATTTATCTTTCAGATTCCAAAATTTGATAACCGTTTTCAACCGTTTCTCGGAGTTATCGCATTTTGAAAAATGGTCTAAAAATCATATTTTCCTCTAATTAATGGAAATTTCTATTTTGCGCATCATTCAAAGAAAAAAAATGTTGTGAGCACATTTTTTAAACAATTCGAGTGTTTTTTTTTAATTTTTAAAAAATCTATGAACGAATTTTGGTTTTTATATTTTGTTAAAAAAAATTGGAAATTATTTGGAAAAATTAAATTTATAAAAAAATTTAAAAAATATTTTGAAAAATGTTCTATTTTTAGCAGACAAGAAAGAAAAAGCTCCACATACCTCCAGTTTCATTTTTATATTTTAATTTTTGTTTTTTTTTGTTTTTTTCTTTCAGAAATTGTTTACACTTTATCCCACTTTTTCCGATTCCTTGAGAATCGTTTTTTGAAAAATGGTCTAAAATTGATGTTTTCTCAAAAATTATTCTTTATTTTGTTGCCATATTTCCTTCACTCTACCGGAGTTTGTTTATAATTTTTAAAGAATTTTAAAAAAAAAAATGTTTCTTAACGAATAAAATAAAATTCTGATGTTGTTTTAGACAAAAAAAAAATTAATATAAAGGTTATGTTTCCTTAAAGTACTCTTTTTAGCACATGATAAGGGAAAAATTAACACCAAATGAAATGGACCGATTTTTTAACACCGAAAATCGATTTTTTCAAATGGCCGCCATTTTGTTTTTTTTTTCGTCGGATAAAAATTATCTTAATTCAGGCGGTGGCCACTTAAACAAGGATTAATTCTTTTTTTTTTATTTTTTCCTCAGATGGTCCAGACTGGTGATATCCTGCACACCGTCAATTTCTTGGCATTTTTTTTTTCAAAAATCAAATAACGTCAAAAACGCTTCAAAAATTCTGAAAAAATTTTTTTGTATTTTTTAAATGTTAATATATATATGTGCAAAATTTTAAAACGATATGAAAACAAAATTCCCGAAAAAAAATTTTTTTTTAAATTTGTTACCTGTTTTTTTTATTTAGTTTTATTTACTCATATTAACTTGATTAAAAAAAAAATACCAATACGAATATTTTTTTTTTTTTTTTTGTTATGCAAAACATTATTGTCGAAAAAGTGCATAGGAAACTATATGCCTATCTTTTAAAAAAAAAAGAAATTGCCAAATAGTTTTCAGTATTAAAAAGTTAAAGCCTTAATCGCTTAAAACTATTTTTTTTGTTTTACCAGTTCTAATAACTTTAATATTAAATTTAATATAGGAAAATTTCGTTTTTTTTTATTAAAACCTAATTATTGGCGCAAATACTTGATATATGTACGTAAAATCTGATTCAATATTTGAAATTAGCTACCAAAAATTCATAAACATGCAGAATTTCATAACAATCGAACCACTCCTTGTATTTTTTCCTCACTTTTGTATGGGCTCAAAGTACTGTGCGTCGTGTTGTTGAAAACGCATTTGGCCACCTGAAAGCGCGCTTCAGAAAAATTGGAAATGGCTTGGAAGTAGACATGAAAAGTGTGAATGTAATATTTACAGCCTGCTGCATATTGCACAACATATGCAATAACCATAATGACAAAATAAATCAGTCTTGGTTGCAGGACCTAAACGCAGAAAAGACTAAACCACAACCCTTCTACTCGGTTCTGAAAAACATCTGATCCATCTGAAGAAAAAGATTAGTTAATATAGGGCAGGCGATAGCGGAACGCTTTCTTCAATGTGAGTGTAATCTATTTATTTATTCATATAAATAATCATAGTTTGTGAATTATGCGATCAATGCATTTTTTTGCTCCAGAAGGCCTATGATTCTTTCTTCATTTTCAAAAGATTTTTTTAAGTAGCTGCTCATCATTTTATGCTCTTCAGTTGCGATTTCTGTCAATACTTCAACGACTGGTTTCCTCTTATTTTTCTTGTTTTTAGATGATAATAAAAATAAAATAAATAACTGGCCATTTCAGCCCTTGAAAGGACTTTGACCTAGCTTCTTATGATCAATTGTGTTGTGCGTGTTATTAAGTTTGAACATAATTGACCGAGAACCGGACCTACATGCTTAACGCCGACTCCGAACGGCGATGAACGGAATGTTCTCGTTCTCAAGAAGCTTTACATGGCATTTTGATTACTCTCTGAGGTTTGCCATTGTCTGCAGAGTGGTGGCGGCCGTACAGAAAAATTATTTTAATTCAAATAATTTTCTGTCGCTGTTGGGGATTGAACCTGGGTCTCCAAAGTTCGTTGACATAGCGGCCACGCACTTTAACCAACTACGCCACGGACGCCACGGACGTTGTTAGATGATCCTTCATCAAATTTGGCTGCTGATGCGCTGGGACCTAGTAATGAACATGGCATCTCTGACAGTGATTCTGAAAACATGACGTTTGGTGGTGAATTTGCAGTAGGTGATGGTGACACTGAGGAGCAATCAGCAGTCATTTGGGTTGATGAGCAAGGTGGCGATAAATTTTCTTCTGAAATTGATTTTAATGTGCGCTATTAATAATGATTAAATTAATAAAAAAAAAGTAGTGAAACTAAAAGATTCCTCCATATGTTGTTGGGCGTTGTATGATTTGAACGATCCCAAAAGCTCGTTGATTTTCTCAAAATACTACCATGTGGAACGGGAGCCCCCAGATGGCCCTTTTGCACGTTTTTCCTCTCTGAAATATTTCAAGGCAAGCACACACGTTTAGTTTCGAAAAAATATATTCATATAAACATTACCTGTATCTTTTACTCAGATTGTTGATGCGTGATTTCAGCTCCTTGACGCTTAAATTAATTGCGTGGCGTCTTAGAAGTTCCGCACTCATCTTATGAAAAACGTGTACATTTTTATGCACTCCGCGCAGTCCACTTATATTTTCCCTCCATATATCGATGACCAGTTCAGTTTCTCCGCTCGCAAGATAACTTCTTGCGCTCTTAGGCATTTTCAAAAATTTAATGTACAAATTTCAACTCTTTTATTTAACCTTTAAGCGAATTTTAGGTCAATTTGGCCCAAAAAAAATTTTAAACGAGTCTTTCTCCGCTCATTTATGCTCAAATCAATTAAATATTTTGGCTCAATGTGTAAATCGTATATGAATTTTATGAATTTGGCATGAAATATGTCCACACATGTCAAATTTGGCCTGTACAAAAAATTTCCCTAATAAGTATTTTTGGGTCAAATTGACTCAGCACTGATCACGTGATTTTTTACGTTGTGTTTTCATTATATCTGTCGTAGAAAGTGTTAGATCAGAAAGCTCTGAGCAACAGCAACAGCAGCAACAACTACAGCCGCTCATCCATGCACCAAAAACACGCAAAAGAGTACGTTGCCTCTACCCAATTCAAATAAACACAGCATTCGATGTGATAAATGCGTGAAGTACGTTTGTCCGGATCATCGCTTCACAGCTTGTGAAAGTTGTGCCACATCAATTCAATTTTCGCACTAAATAAATCCAAAAACACATTTTTTATTTAATTTGTTCCTCAGTTTTCCTATGCAATTTCCACTTGGGAAGTTTTCAGTATGTTTTTTATGCAATTTCAAGTTGGGTCAATATGACCCAAAAATTATTTTGTGTTTCTAATTCCAAAGTTTACTTGAGGGTTAACGCCTCTTTTAAAAACTTTCTGATTGGTATTCACAAAAGATTTTCGAAATGTCATTCGCAATTTTTGGCTCTGTTCAATTTACTTTGGCTGTGTTTATTATGAATACTAGCAAGAATAAAATGTTCCGAACATAGTATTTATACCACAAAAATACTATCTTAGATTGCTATCTTACTATCTTAGAAATCTAGTATTTGTACAAATACTAGAAAACTTACTAGATGTCTGAACACAGTATAAAATAGCACTGCCCATTGTGACGATAGTATTACTATCGATAGTTTTTCCACCACCAGACTATGTAGAGTCTTTTTTTTGTTCTCATTTTTTTTTTTGTGTTTTCTTAGTTAGGTTGGGTACTTCTGGGACTACTCTCGTAACTAACAACAAAAAACACTAACGATACAATATTTCAACTCTCTATTTCAAGAATACTAGTTGAAAAATCAATCAGCATAAAGCTCCTTCGACTCCCATACAAATAGCCAAATTTTCTAATTACTCTACAGTCATTAATGTAAGCGGCTAAAAGTAATGATAATTACATGTCAACGAGCTCTTAAGACCCTCAACAATTTCGCTGAAAATTAAACGGAAATTTAATTGCAGCCATTATGCAAAAATTGAGCATTTAATATTTAAAAACTTATGCGCTCAGTTAGTGCCAACCAAACGCCCTTCAACATCCAACAGCCAACAACCAAGAACCAACAAGCACTTTGCTAAATAAAAAGGAAAAAACAAGTACTTGATGAACAATTTCAGCATCATTAAGAAATTTTTACGCTCCATAAAGCAACAACAACTAGGGTAAAAACGCGAACATGATTATCATGCTTGCAGCAGCCAGCAACGAAACAGCAATAATAATAACAACAACAACTACCACAACAACAGCAAGCAGCAGCAAAAACAAAAACAAAAACAGCCAAGTTCAACCAACATCAACAGCATCCTTTTGCAATTTTTATCAAGAGCATTTATCGTAATGCAATCATAACAACGTAATTGAATAACGGTACACTTTTTAAAAAATTAACTATATATATAAATAGTATATAAATATGTATATATATATATATTTTCAGCCTGATTACCGCTGAAAGGACAAAAAGAGAACTGGCTGAAATTTGATTTTTTGGAATGCAAAAAAAAAAAACACATGAAACAAAGTGTTGCAAGGACGCAGGAAAAAACAACTTAACGAGCAAATTTAAAAATTTTTGAGAAATTATAAACAAACACAGAAATAAAAACAAAATAAAAAAAAACAGCAGCAAATCGGTGTTCATTACTGTTGTCAGCAATATAAACAACAAAAACAACTGCCAGCAACTGATGCTGCAGCGCATCCTTGTCATTGTCCTTAAATGCTCGTTGAATGCGCGTTCGCTTTATCCGTTCGGCTTTTATTGAAATATTATACAGCCAGCAAGCAATTCAACTCAATTCAGCACATTGTCCTGCGCACCCCCGCTGTGCACATAAACCATGCAAGCCGAGTAGGATTCAATGGGCACTCCAAAGGATGAAGTGGGCGAAAATAGTTATGAAGTTTTTTGGCTGACTCAGCGAGAAAGTGCAAAATTTTAATTGAAATCAAAACGAATGTAAAATGCACTGCAAAAAAATTTCCCTTCAGAATAAAAATTGATTTTGAAATGAGTTTCGGATGAGCTGAATAGGAAAAACCTGAGCGAAATCTTAAAAAAATCTTCAAAATTATTGAAGTTATGACTATTTTCCTCAGAAATTTAAAGCTGAATAAAAATACTTTGGTTAAGCGAATAAAATACTAAATATTTAAATAAGTGCTGAATGCAAAACTCTACCTGTGTCCTTTGAAATATTTTAATAAGCAAAAACTAGGATCATTTCAATACATTTATTTTCGATCTCTATTGATCTCATTGAATTCTTTTTAAGCGGAAGATATCAATTGTTTTGGGTAGACTTGAGCTGAATCCAAAATTGAATGAGCTGAATCCAATATTGAATGAGCTGAATTAGTTTTTTGTGTGCCAAATGCAAATTTTTGTTGATATAATTTATTTTAATATATTCACATATGATATATAAAGCAAGTTTGAGATTAGCTGAATTGGAAAAAACCAAACGGAGTCCTTCAAATTTACTTATTTTTTGCCAATTTACTATAAAAAAATTCTAGCTGAATTAAAATGCATTGAGCTGAATTAGTTTTTAAAACCTGAATTTTATTTTTTTTTAAACATTTTTTACCAAGCATAAATTTAGATAGTTAAAAAATATTTATTTTTGATTATAATGGCGGTGAATGAATATTTTTTTAGCAAAAGATGCAATTTCCATCGAAAGATACGAGTCCAAATTATTCAGCAAAAAATTTTAAAATGTGAATTAAAATCAGTATTGAGATGAATTTTGAAAAAAAGTACAAAATGTCAACTAAAATCACAACGAAGTTAAAATGCTTCGTGTTTTAAATGAGCTGAATAGGCACAGACTGCGCGGAATCCGTCAAATTTACTTATTTTTTATTATTTTGCGCATAAAATTGGAGCGGAATGAAAAAAGATTGAGCTGAATAAGTTTTATAACAATGTGTATTAATTTTCTTATCGCGTTTGTACTGAATGAATGAGCTGAATAAATATATTTTTAAACAAAAGATACAGTTTTCTTCGAAAAATATAAGCTTACTAATAAAAATGAACTGATTAGTTTTATATGAGCTGAATACCAACTTGCTATGATATTTCTTTAATATATATTAAAAATATTAATTTTTGAATGATAATTATTGATGTGCATGCCAATTCTTTGAGCTACAGATGTATTTTTAATAAGATATTATAAGCTGAATTAAAATATATTGTATACTGAATAGCAACTTCCCCTGGTACATTATCAACTGTTGTACTTTCAAAGTCTAAAAAAAAACAAATTTTGAACATTAAGAATGTTCTTTTGGACTAGCTGTAAAACGGCATAAATATTATTTGAGTTGGATCAATTTAAGTTGTGCTGAATTACTACTTAATATTGTAAGCAATGCAATGAATCATTAGTTTATTTTTTTCTTGCCAGAATTGTCTGCTTATTACCTTAAAGGTGATTTATTACGTGCAACTGACCAACAAAACTTTGATCTTAACGCATAGAACAGAGAAGAAATATTTCAGATTTTCTACTACCAGAAAGGCATTCAGCTCAATCGAAAGACATATAATTTCTCCTTTACTTCACTCAATGATTTGGCAAAATATTCTCACGCTACAAATTCATAATTCAGCTGAATATCTGAGTGGTGTAGTTGCTAAGCATTTATTTGATTCTTTGTTGTTACCAAATCGATAAGAGGCCCTTAAGTAAAAATGTTCAAAATTTAATAAGAAATTTTTATATAAAGTAAATTATTTATTTTCTCACAAAACTAAGAGCTGAATTGAAGATATTGATTTTACTAATGAAATTTTTTGCTTAAAAACATTTTATCTTTAAAAACAAAAAAGGATATCGGATCAGAGCCGTATTAAAGTGTATTGAAACCTCCTAAAACTTAGCTAAGTTGAAGTAAGTTCATGAAATATCTTATCCAGCATGCTGAAATGAGCTGAATTGCACTCAATTTATGTATATATTGGCAGATAATTATTTTTGAAAGCTCATTATATTCTGCTATATTGAGCTGAATTGTACTGAATTTATGAAATGTGTAAGCGAGCATAGTTACTGATATCTTCCTTAAGAACGATGATAATTTTAATCAGTTTTAAGAGCACTGCACTCAGCTGAATAAGTTAGGTATCAGTTTTTTATACGACTTCTGGCTATTTTGTAGAAAATTCATCATAGCAAACATAGATATGCTGCTCAATGATACACTTCGTTTATTCAGCTGTTGTATCTTAAGCACAAAATATTGCAATTTATAATATTTTTTTCATTTTTAAAAACGCTGAATTGCGCTGAATGCAGTATATATTATTCCTGTTTACGAAGTTTTGATTTTTTTGTAACAAGTGTTTCTTTAGTAACCAAATTATCTTAAAATTATACTGTCCTCACATTTTCTAAAAAAAAAAAAAATAAATAACTGGCCATTTCAGCCCTTGAAAGGACTTTGACCTAGCTTCTTATGATCAATTGTGTTGTGCGTGTTATTAAGTTTGTACAGAATTGACCGAGAAAGGGACCTACATGTTTAACGCCGACTCCGAACGGCGATGAACGTAATGTTCTTATTCTCAAGAAGCTTTACATGGCATTTGATTACTCTCTGAGGTTTGCCATTGACTGCAGAGAGGTATCGGCCGTACAGAAAAATTATTTAATTCAAATAATTTTCTGTCGCTGCTGGGATTCGAACCTGGGTCTCCAGGTTCTTTGACATAGCGGCCACGCACTTTAACCAACTACGCCACGGACGCCACATTTTCTACCTCACATTTTCTACCATATAATTTATTAATTTATGTTGAAAAATTTGAAATCAAGCGCCTAATTCAGCTGCTGAAAAGTTTTGAAAATTTGTATGTATGTATATTTTGTACAAAATCAACAGGGTTTGTTAGACAAATACTGCCGAGCTATTTTTATCACTAATTATATTCCATTCATTACAACCAGAAAACTTTGTTCTCTAATGTAACTGATATTGAAATATTAAAGAAATTTTGTGTAAAAAAAGTCTTTCAAATAAGCTGAATACTGTTATGCTAGCAAGACCTTGAATATTTGTGGTAAAAATTTGTAAATAAGCATATATGAGTCAAATTCAGTAAGCTGAATTGTTCCAAATAACGCTAAATATAATTTTTAAATTAAGTTAAACTTAATCTATGAAAAACTTAATAAATTAAATGCATTTTATAAGAGCTGAATTGCAAAAACTGTATTTTTTTTAAGTTCGAATCAATAATTTTACAATCATCATATTATTCTGATGTGAGGTGAATTATGCCAAACTGCTTTGAATAAAGTTTTAAGCTTGCACAACTATTTTTAATAGTTAATAAGAAAAAACTTGAAGTATTTATCAAATTACAATATGAGCTGAATACAGCTAAGAAGGCCCTTCCATTAAAATTAAGTATTAAAAATAATGTTTTTATTTCATTTATGTAAATTTAATGCGCTGAATTGAAGCTGAATTGAGTTATAATACTAAAAACTCAAATTTTTATTTCAAATGCATTATTGATCAACAGAATTGAATTGAAGTGAATAACATGAGGTCATTTTCAATGAATTTAGTTTTAGGTGCACAACTACTATAAATATAGAATCGTAGAAATTCCTTCAAAGTGTCTATTCTAAATATAGGCTTAATTGTGCTGGATATTGTATTACATAAGTTATTTTCATTATTAGTCAGTGCTTTATAAAGTCCCCATCACTCGTAACTTATTTATTATGTTATAGTTAATTTTAATAAAATTTTGAAATTTTCATTTTATCATCAAGACATTAATCAATCAAAATAATGCGCTGAATTGTGCTTATTGTAGTCAATAAGCTCAAAAGACTAGTTTTATGAGTTGAACTTCTGACTCTGTTTGGTTATTTAATTTGTTGCTTTGAATGTAACAGTTAAATCAATACCTGAGATTTTTTATGTTAATTTGATTAGTTTTTTCTTTAAATTTTAATTTTTTTTGCAAAAGATTGTGAGCTGAATCAGTGCTGAATAAAGCTTTAAAGATTATCTTATACCAATTGCAGCAAAAAGTATGCCTAGACTGTTTTTAGCAAAAATATATTTGCTGAATTGGTGCTGAATAAAAATTTTGCAAAGCGAAGAGCACGCTTCAAAGGATTTCAAATCTACATAACTAAAGTACTGCTAAAAAAATTGTTATTTTAAACACACATCATAACATGGCGTTTATTCTATTAATTATAACTTGTAGCTAAATACCGCTGAATTGAGCTTGAGAGTGCTTAATTGAATAAAGCTTTTATATTAAGAAAAAGCTTATATTGCTATTCTAAAAGCGCTGAGTTGAGTGATACTAACGAAAACTTACTTCGTTATTTGGAATTATTTTATGGCATTACCCAATATAAGATTCTCATAAAAAAATCATACAATTAGCGCTGAATTGCTTTCAATATTATAAAAAAGATTCTCAAAGCTTAAATAGCCCCTAAAATATTGTAAACAAACTACTTTTTGAGGGATACATGCGCGGAATTGCTGCTGAATGAAGTTATTTAAATTCCATGAACTTAACTTTTACACACAAAGCATGATTATACATCAGAGATTCACAATTAATGCGCTGAATTTAGATTACAACTAACATGATTATATATTTCTTGTATAATATCTTGGCATTCAATTTCATTTGAGCTGAATTGCTCTTACTGTCAGTGCAATTGTGAACTCGATTTACCAAATCAATGTTATATGAGCTCGTCATTTTCGTGTGTGCTCAATTTTGCTGAATATATTTTTATGAGCTTTACTTTAAGGTAATCTATAAATTTTCAAATTCAAAATACATCCATTTTAATAGAGAATTCAATGAAACAAAGAGTTTATTTAGAGCTTAAAAGGCATAATTTTTATAACTTTTTACTCAAATAAATTTTTAATCTCATTGTGTTATATGAGAGTGAGCAAAATTGCCGCTGAATAAGGTTTTTCGCAGTTAACACAATTAAATTTTTCAATACAACAGATAACTAAGCATTTACATTTCGTATTTCATGCGCTGAATTAAAACCAAAAAATACATTGAATTTATTTAAAATGCTTTATTAACCTCAATCTCCCATATATATGCTTGAATTAATATATTTACTTTATGTTCGTTAAATACTTAATTGCATCGAATTGAAAATTGTGGTTCTAAATATTAAGCAAATATTTTTAGTATTTTCTTAGCACTGAATTGCGCTGAATCAAAATTTTTTTGAATAATGCTATTTAAACAAGATCCTTCAATATAACATATTTTATACATTTTACTTGCTGAATTCTTTTCTAAACGCCAGTCTTTCTCTTAGCCGTTGCTGGAATAAGTTTTTGTTTTCATTACTTCAGCTGAATTGCCGCTGAATAGAGTTTTGAGCTGCTAAACAATATATTTTAACATAAATTTTTCATTTAGATATATAATTTGCAAAAAAATATACGCTGAATTGTGCTGAACTTCGATGAATATAGTTTTTCATATTAAAAAAAAATATTTATGTAGCGCATACAATTGTAAAATTTGTGCTGTGTAGCGCATGCAATTTTAAATTACAAATTAACTTCTTCAACACTATTAAACAGAAACTTGCCTATATCAGAAGCGCTGAATTGTGCTGACGTACATATTTAAGATGATTCCTACTAAGATTATTATATATAATTACATAATGGCACTTTAGATGTGTGCTGAATTGCGCTGAATCACATTGTTTTGATCGTTTCCGCTAAAATCATTTCATTGAATTAAATTCTGATGGTTAAAATATCCGCTGAATCCGCTGAGGTTTCTTTGTAAATAAATACTATAGCAAAATTCTGATCATACTGTTTTTATCTTGGGTGATGAATTGACTGAACTGTGCTGAATGCAGCTATTATGACTAGAATTAGAAACTAAAAGCATTTTTAATACGACGTTCCATACTTATTACACCATTAGCGATCAAAAAGTCTCCTATAACCACTTCGATTTTCTTGCAGTGTCACTCTAAAAGTTCTGCACTTCAACCCACACTCTCGAATAATGCCATAATTTTGCGACGCCGCTACTTGCAATGATTTCTCATTCACTCTTAATAGCCGGAAGTGCCGCCATAATGTCAACGATAAATCCCAATTAAAGTTGGCCATGCCGCGCATTCAACTGACAAAACTTCAAAACAGTGCCAAAATGCGTTGTCACAGACAGATCCATGCTGGCCATGCGTGGCAACATGCCACAAAAATCTCCTGCAACTGTCCGACTTCAGTCGAACTGCAAGCCAAGCAGTTTGCATTTAATATAGTTTTGCTCTGTTCCATTCCATTTCAACGTTTGGTTTTGTTTTCAGTTTCATTCTCTTCCATTCCATTTAATGCACATGAGCTTGCATTTAATTGTTTTCGATGGGGGTGGAGGGTGCACAAGTAGAGGCACTTTGTTTTTTAATAATTCGCATGAGGTGACAGCACTGAGCAGCAGCACAGAATGTGCTGCATTGGACAACGACTGACTTGAATTCAATGAATTTTCCGCATTTTTTTTTTTTTTATTGCCTTCGATTATCCTGCGAGCCATAAAAATATTTCATTTTCACAGTCATTGACCTCATAAGCAGAGCAGGGCATTTAATACGCAGGCACATTGGACTGCCAAACTGCATGGATACGCGCGCGAATAAAAGGATTAACGCGTCGGAAGTGAGTGAGTGAGTGAGCGTCTAAAGGATGAAAATGACGAAAAAAAAATTATTTATAATGTAACTTTTACTATGCGCAGCAGAAACTGTGTTGACAGCTTAAGAATGGTAAGCAAGGATAAGTGCTTTTGAAGAAAATAAGGACATATGGCAAACAGAGACACCAGGAAACATGCAAGCTATGTAAGCAATTTAATTTGAATGCAAGGCATAGCCATAAAAAATACATCGTAAATATAAGGAAAAAAAAAGGATATTTTGACGCATAACCTGTTGTAGAGTTGAAACATAAAATACACCTTCTATATTAGCCAAAAGACAACAATGTAGCCTCACATATTAATAAAATGTGAAATGATGCCGGCCGGAAAATCCTCAAAAATGTTGACCGGAAACAGCAGACTGTGCATGCATGTAGCATATGTGTACGTATGTATGGTGTGTCCATGTCAGTCATGCCATACAATAGCATCG
This sequence comes from Pherbina coryleti, assembly GCA_943735915.1. NCBI lineage: Eukaryota > Metazoa > Arthropoda > Insecta > Diptera > Sciomyzidae > Pherbina > Pherbina coryleti. Next base: position 31,553,680 of record OX030950.1, read on the forward strand.
GACGCGCTGCTTTGTGCTCATTGCAGCGCTATCATACTTTTATCCGGCTGCATCCTTAACGCTTGAGTTCGCGCACACACTGGCGTTTCCGGTTTTCTTTGCACTTCCTACAATGTCTGCAATTTTGATATATTTGCGCTGCCTAAGTCGACTATGAGCCGGCTTAACTAAGTATGTGTCCATGTGTTTGGGTGTGTGTGTGTGTGTATGTGAGTTCTCTAATGCTCAACCAACAACTGAAAGATGCACGAAATTTATGTGTGCATTCTTTGAAAATAATGATTATCCTTTTAAGGCTGCCTGCTGAAGCACATCCGTTGCAAAGCTACGCATGCAACTTGCTACTTTTGTTTTTTTATTTTTTTTTTTTTTTTTGCCATGGCTTGCAGCAATACAAATTGAGCAAATTCCACTTGATCTCTTAGCTACTGAGCAATATTTTCGATGAAAGAACATTTTGTGGCAATATTATTTTTAAATATTTTTCCAAGAATTTTATTAAAATATTTATAGGACAAAATAAAAGATTGCCGCCAGCTGAATAAGAAAAGAATCACTTAAATGGAAACAGCAACTGATAAAAGAGGTAACGCACAGTTTCATAAGTATGGACAAGAGTCCAAAATGAGACATTTAAATTTTAAGATTTTCTGAAACATATTTTACTCTTTCGACATTTCAAGCATAATAAACTCATGCGGATTAAATTTCTCAGGAGGTTGGGAAGCTGACGTTTACTTTTAAGTAATGTCAATGAAGACAATCATAGAAAATCAAGTATCAATAGTTTGAGAAGAACAGCAAACTATACTTAAGAAATTTGAAAATCCAGAAGAACAGTTTGACAATCACTGATAAACTGAATTAAAATTGGATTGATTTTATCGATCCATCAAATATGTTTGCTAAAAATAAGAGAAACGATGTTATACGGAAAATCCACAAACGATTCAGACCCTTTAGGCGAATATTGTTCTAGCTGTCCCATTAGACGTTTCTTTGTGTACGATAAGGAACGATGTTATATGGATAATCTACATGTGAATAAGACTCTAAAGACGAGTATCCTAGCTTCAATTCGACCTATAGACATTTTTTGTAGGATGCCGCTAAGGATCGATGTTATAATCGATGATAAACGCATCGATGCACAACGAATCGATGCACAAACGATTCAGACCCTTTAAGCAAATAGTCCAATAGGTGAAGTATACTAACTAGTATACTTAACTAGTTACATAATGCTTACTTGGTAATGAGAGGTAGTTCCCTGCTGGATTACAACACAAAGAAATAATTCATTATCATTGGCGGAAGTGTGTGGTGCCTACATCCAGTATTACTTAAAAGTTAGAGGTCAACTACTTACCTCCAGTATTTATCTTTATTTTATTTTGTTACTCTTATCTTCTTATTTAGTTTGTTTTTTAATCAATTCTCCAAGTAACTGCTTTACTTCATGGAGGCTGTTTGCTGTTTTTAACGCAGTTTTTTTAATGACGTCATAAGGACTTGCAAGGAACCTCCTGAAGTAATCTAAATGCACCAATAGCAAATGCAAAAATAAAATAAAAATATAAAAAAAATTTAATTTAAATTAACCCTCTGCAGCTGACGTCATAGTCTGACAGACACCGAAAATCAAAACTTCGTGCGTTCATAGGTGAAATTGGAAGATAAAAAAATTCGTTTTTCATCATAAAAAATCAGTTCAAAAGTGAGGTCTGCTAGACCCCACGTCAGTATTGTTAAACAGTTGTAGAGGGTTAAAATAAAGACAAGTATGATGATAAATATTAAGACGATTATTAGGACAAGGATTTGGATAAGGACTAGGCAAGGGTTAAAAAACGATGTGGACTAAAAATAAGATAAGGAAAAAGGCAAAGATTTACAAAAAGATTAGAGCTTGGAATTGAACAAAGATAAGGATAAGATTAAAGGCAATTATTAGTGAACGGACTATGAAAAGGATTGGGACAATACTTAAAATAATACTTATGACAAGATTAGGGAAAAGATAGCCACAAAACAGGAGACAAAAAATAGAACAAAGATTTGAACACAATAAAGAAAAGATTTCGGACAAAGATGGGGACATTCGCAGGACAAGGATTAGGAAAGGGAAAAAGATGCGGACAAGAAATTGGACAAGAAATAGAATAAGAATTTGAATTTGACATGATTTTGACAGATCATGAGAATAAGCAAAATAAAGATTTTTGAAAGGCGTTCGAACAAGGAGAAGATCAGGTATTTGGACATGAATTAAAACAAGAGCTTGAAGAAGAAGTAGGCCAATTACACTAAACAACAAAATCAATTTATTTTCTAAAATAACAAGGTTCCGACAATGGATTCTTGTAGAGGGGACAAAAAAACAATATACGTGTATCGGCGTTTAGAAAGTTTACGTCTGAGTCTTATTTTAGGGGGATTTAATTTTCCCCCATTTTGAACATTCTTATAGTGAATCGGCATAGGAAATCATGTTATCCTTACATTTTGGGTATAGGATGTGTCCTGAGGATTTATGTAAAATACTACGAGAAATATTTTTGTGGAACATTTTAACCCCTTACCTCCTCAATTTATGGATCATTTTCGTGGCGTCGTTGGCGTAGTTGGTTAAAGTGCGTAGCCTCTATGTCAACGAACCTGAAGACCCGGGTTCGAATCCCAGCAGCGACAGAATCCCAGTGCGTTATTTAAAAATAAGATGATTTGGGCAAAAAATGTGGAGTGGTGGCATCATTGGACCATTTTTCTTTGAAAATGAGGCTGGGGACAATGTTTCGGTCAACGGTGGGCGTTACAGAGCCATGTTAACCGACTTTTTTTACTGAAATTGGAGACATGAATTTGGACGACCTCTGGTTCATACAGGATGGTGCGCTATGCCACACAGCCCATGCCACAATCGATCTATTGCGCACCAAATTCCAAAATCGTGTTATCAGTCATCTTGGCGATGTCAATTGGCCGCTTCGGATCTGCGATTTGACCCCTTTGGAGTTTTTTTGTAAGGAACAGTGAAGGACCGTTGTTATGCCAACAATCCGGAAACGATATAAGCACTTAAGGCCAATATCATCCAATCCGTGAGCTCCAACCTGAAACCATCAACAAGGTCTTGGAAAATTGGAGTGACATTCGTGAATGCGCTACTGCGAAGCCAGCCAAGGCAGCCACTTGAACGACGTTGTGTTCCATAATTATTGGAAATGTTTGCTCTTATATAATACATAGAAAAATTTAATTTTTTAATTTTATTTGCATTTTTTAGAAAAACAAAACTTGCATTTGGCCCACCCTGTCTTAAATATTTTAATTTTTTGGATATATCCTTAACCCTGTACGACCTTTGGGTTATTTATGACCAACCTTAAATTTTTTTTACGTGAACATTAATATTGTTTTGTTGAAAAAAATAGTAGTTAATAATTTTTTTTACTGATGGTCAATTATATGACCCAGTCCTACTATTTCTCAAGAAGATCTCAAACGAATTTCGTTGGGAAAATAGTATTAAGTTATATCTTTTTTCTGAATTTTTACTTTTCTTTAACCCCCTATCAGGCTTGGGCCATTTACGACCCTATCCATTTTTTTAAATTAAAATTAAGGTTTCAAATGTATATTAATCGAACATGCCTTTTTTAATTTTTTTTTTTTTCTACCTTTAACCATGAACAGCTATTGGGTCATATTAGACCCATATCTAATGTTTCTGAGATAAAAATGGATGAACAAAATAACGAAATTTTTTTGTGTTAACAGTCACTTATCATGTTTGAGTTTTAATTTTTTTATTATTCTCAACCTCGTATCCTTGGTAGTAAAACAATTATTATTATAAATAAGGAAAAGCTTTTAAGGGTTGCTTTCGCATATAAAAATTAAATAAAAAAAGGTTTAAAAATGTATCACTAAAAAGAAAATAAAAATAAAAAACATCCAAATCACAATCTGACAAATCAAGCCAGAAGAAGTCATCAGCAAATTGTTCTTCCACTTCAGATCAAGAAATCGTTTTGTTTTTTCCACGACATGGTCCTTATTCCAGCTAAAAGAGGATCCGAAGTTAAGAGCAATCGATGAAGTTCATCTTCACTGAAATCTTTTTTTTTAAGTTTTTCTTGTATAGCTTTGACGATATTCTCGTAAATGTTTATTTTTTGCTTGAGCTGAGTTTTCTAAAAGCTGTCCAATAGAAGCCCAACGTGTAATTTAGCTGTTTCCATAGCATACTCAACAAATTTTCCGTATTCACTATATAATCACTAAATATAACTTCTAAAATAACTTTTAAGAGATAAATAAGACAGAAGTCCAGACCAGTTACTTCAGCAGCCAAGTTTGGGTCTTTGAAAAATCACCCACTTGTGCTGCCATCATTTGAGTTACCAAACCCAAATGACAATTTGAGTGGGGTTCATAAAGTTTTTAGAAAAATAAAAGCACTAATTGAAAAGAGTCGAACAATGAGGTAATATTTTTTTTTTAATGTAAACACCTCTATTACCTACTTAATGAAGAATAAAGTACAGCTGCGGCCAGCGGCATATAACAAAACCCTTCGGATACCCACAAAAAGTTTCTTATAGAAATCCACAAAAAATACGCATTTTAAAAAAAAAAATTTTGTTTCTTTTTTTTTAAAACGGTGTTTGATAAAATTGAATTTTGGTCGCTTAAATCAATCATAGACACCTTAGTGTGCCATAGCGGCTACACACACCGCTTTTTTAGAACCTTCGTTACATGGCATAGCTGATAGGTAAGGACTAGTGCAACGTCTTTCCTTGCATATATTGACCTTGCATATTTTTCTATCTCATTCCAGAGCGCTGCATTAAAAGGTAATTTTTATGCTCTCTTATTCTTTTTTTTATAATGCTGCAGTGTCAACAATTATCCTTTATTTTCAATATTTGCCCTGTAAGACCAGCTTTAATTTTTATCTTCATTTTGGTTTAATTTTCTTCTTATCGCCCAACTGCATTGCTTACATTTCTGGTCAATTATTTTTTGTCCCTTCCATTTTTTGTATGCTTAATTAAAAAGGACATTACTGCGGTGCAATTTTTCACACATATCTGAAATTTTTCTAGAACAAACAAGAGTGAGAGAAAGTTTTCCAACTATGTTTGAATTTAATTAAACCATATGAATTATTAAAATATGTTGATATAGGGAAGCAGAACATATTTTATTGCAACCCTTTTTAAAGTTTTTTCATAATTTTTCCATAGCATATAAAAATTAAACATATTTAAAAATAAAAAAAAAATAAAATAAAAATTTGTGAAATTTTATTTATTAAAAAGTTTTCGACATGATTTTATGCAATTTGGTCTTGAACAAAGCACAGCTGTGGGAAAAGTTAGCAGTGTTGTGTTTGTCACCCATCATAAGAAAAAACAAAAAAAAATTCACAACTCAAAAGTTTGAAATAAAAAATTTGTTTGGTATAATTAACTGTAAAAATTAAAGAACCCTTTTTTGAAACTTTACAACGTTGCCTAAATAGCGTTCATATAATGAGACAGACTATATAAATATACATATATATATATATATATATCTATATATGCATGTATGGCGTGCATGGCTTTATGTATGTCTGTATGTATAATCTTGAAATTTCGCAAAACCACAGCTTCGTGCCACCGTCAACAACCGCAGTGATTAAATTTGCATGTCATTAAAAGACGGTGCGGGGTGATGTAGCATGTAAAAAGCGCAACCAAATGATGTGTGAGTACGCGAGGATTTTCATTAATCTGGCAACAGCTTGGGGAAAATTAAGTGCCAAAGTGAAATATAAAAATTAAATGAAAAATTGTATGAAGATACTTAAAAAGCTTTTATTTTTTATGTGGTAAGAAACAAATTTTTAACGCTTTCCTTTAAATGGCGTTACAATATGTGGCAGCAGACAGCTCTGGTACACACAGCACACACACACAGGCACATATTGAGTGTTGAATTTTTGCAGCAATTTAGCAGATTTGAGCTTATTACTTAAAATCAATTTGTTCTGAAAATCGAGTTACATTCACTTTTAATGGTCATGAAAAAAACCGAAAGCTTAAAAGCAAGAGGGCTAAATGCACAGTTATTTTTTACAGCTAATATTTGTACAGAAGATATCTTTGAAATTCCACAACATTAAAATATAACATTAGTTCTCATAAAACAAAACAAAAAAAAAAAAAAAAAAAAAAAAAAAAAAACAAAAAAATAAACGATTTGAATAAGGCGAAAATTAAGGGGAGAATTTTTTAAGGAAACCTATGGGATATTTTTAAATGAGGGTTTTTATACCTAAAAATATACACATTCAAGAGTATTTTTAGTTTTATTTTTTTGTCAAAAAAAATGTAATATTAAGGTCGATACAGCAGTTTTTGTAGAGCGCTCTTAAAAAAAGGTGAAATGCGGTGACCAAGATTGCTCCTCCTAAATTCATCTGAAACAAAAAAATGAAATATATTATTAAAGAAGATACTTAAAACTCGTACTTGTCGTAGCCGATTTTGTAAATGTTGATTTTTCACAAAATGGCGGACTTTCGAACGTAAAAAAACGATTTTCGACCAAAAATTCGTCATAGTTTTGCCTATAAAAAATGAACGAAGCTAAAAAAAAAAAAAATCCTATGACAAGTACGAGATTATTATGTGTACAATAAGCCTGAAAAAAAATCAAAACGATCGGTTCACTGAGCTTCGAGAAATCTTGGTCACCGACTTTGAAAACATGGTTTCGAGAAAAACGCGTTTGAAAATAAGCGCCAGCACTGCGCGCTCTAGAAGGCAGTTCACTCACTAGGCTATAACTTTGTTATTTTTCGACTGGAAATTTTCACCACATATTCTTGTGACTTAACGCTTTCAGAAAATGCAAAAAAAATTTTGAAAAAAAAAAGGTCTGACTGCGTTTCCCCCCTTAAAATGTCATATGAAAAATTGATAAGATAGCCAATGATTTCATTCTCTTTGAAATCAATTGAAATTGAAAAAAAAAAAAAAAACAAAACAATTTTCAAATTTTGATCATGGCATAACACATGTCCTGATTCAAATAAGAACTTATTGTAAAATGTAATTAAATTTCATTTCTCACGACACACAGTGGTTGAGCCCCATACAAAAAATGTCAAAAAATAGAAGTAGTAGTCGTAAATCAATAAAATTAGGCACATAAGTTCAGTTGGACTGTATCAAGATAAAAACAATTTTTTTTAATATCCGCCCACAACCACGCCTATCTCCCATATAACATAAAAATTAAAAACGCTATATTTTTTCTATGACTTATCCTATGATGAAACCACATTATCAGAAATCTTAAATTAAAGTGTTTAATAAAACAACATCTTTTTCGCCATGCCCAACTCCCCCAAAAAAGTTTTCACTCCACTTGTTTTCCAAATTTTAAAATTTAAGGTGATATAGCATCTAAACCGTTAAAATAAGATGTTCATGTTAATGTAATATATTATTTTAAAATTATTTTGTAAGACAATGAAAAAAACATTTTCAAAATAAAGCTGCCCGTTTCGCTATCTATACTATTATATAAAATGAAAGTGAAAATTTTTTGTGTCCGCAAAACTCCAGAAGTACTGGTCCGATTTTTTTGAAATAAGTTTTAAAATATCGAATTTGTGCTACAAAAGGTTCTTTGGTTATTTTCTTTACGAAATCTCAATAATAAGTATCTTTAATTAAAGTGTTAAGTTATTTAAAAAATCATCCACAATGACATGCATTGCTTGATCGTTAGCTTTTCATGCGTTTGTGCTGCGAGAGCCTCAATAAACTGCATGTTGCTCTCTACTATACTCTTTTTGTTCTCAGCAAGCACAAAACAACAAAACAAACAAACAAATACATATACATACATACTTTGCTGCGCTTAAAGCTAATTGGATCAAAGTACATTATAATATGTTCAAAGTAGTTTTGATGTGGAGAATTAATCTAACACAGTTTTGTTAAAAGGGGATTCACTGACCACCTTTAGCTTGATGAGAATTTTTTTGATGAGAATGAGATTCAATCCGACTTGATGTATGTATGTATGTACGTATGTTCATTTGTTTCGCTGCATGCAACTTCTCTACACATGTTTTGACGGTGGTTTTCCTGTAATTTATAAATGAACAAAAGGAAAAAAAGGAACAAACGGCTGACTTTTTACTTAATAGAATTGACATTGTGTGATTCAATAAGTTTTTTTATAAATAAACAAGAGAACTGGGACGGGCATAGGAAAAGGGGTTATGGCTTCGACCACACAAGTCAAATTTTTGATATTGAATAGTTTTGGAACTAAACGTCGCATGACAATAAAACTCAGTATGGAGTTACTAATTGCCAAAGTCTTTCTACTGGAAAACTGGTTTGTGCATTGGAAAAGGGGGTGTGGCCCGATTCTCTATACAGAATAGCTATTGAAGCTTAAATCACAGGACATTGGAATGGAATTGTCACCTGGGAGTGATGTTCTGCTGCTGGGAAACTGTAACGGGCAGTGGAACATGAGCGTGGTATCAGACTATGGGATTAATAAAAGTTTTGAATTTACTTATCATTTCCAATATACTTGCTGGGTGCAGCAACGCGCGCCGGGTATCGCTAGTTATTTATAAAAATTTGAATGAACCTTTTGCATTCTGCAACAAATTAGTAATTATTGCATAAGCGATGATAGCAACTTTCAAAATTTACTTGAGTATACTTTTAGGGATAATGTAAACTCTGCTTTCAATCGTTATATCCGTAGTTCATATTGTAGCTCTTTATGCGTATAAACACATGCTAATCTTTCAGAAAGATTTCCATCTTTTTTATAGTTTTATATAGTCGCAAACATTAAACATTCGTTTATAGTGCAATATTGCTGGTACCATAATAAACAAGATAAAGTATGTCACACTTTTGAACGAAGAGTTAACTTAATAGAGCTTAACTATCCAAGCCTGAAAGTATACTAAGGAGAATTGCTAAAGAACTAAGCCATGAGACTGAGCAACTCTATACTTCACAGTGCAACACGAAAAAAAATAACCATATACGGACACCACTATGTGATAAAAGACTAAAAAAGAAAAGACCCGTGTCTCCCAATTTTTCCCAAAGTCATGCACTTTTTTGTTTATGGGCCGCCAAAGATTTGGGGCCTCGGTATCATTATCGCAAAAAAGTGATCATTTTCTCGGGCTCATATCTTGCAAACCGTTCAGAATTTCGATTTACTCTCTGAGGCAAAGTTGTAGCTCTTGTCATAAAGAACAAAAATTGCCAACATATAAAATCAAAAAAACTTCACCTTCAAGATCAAAATCGCAAAAAACTTAAAAAAATTCGATTTTTTTTTACCTTTTTTCCCGTGTTCAGGTCCATAGGTAGCAAACCGTTCAAAATTCAAGGAAACAATCAACTACAAAAATTTACCTGAAATCTCAATAAACAAATTTCTAGAACATATAAACTTCCTAAAGATGATTCTTAACACTGTTTAGGTAGCACGCAAAAGTGAAAAATTTGCCGAAAATTTTTTAATTTGATTTTTTTACCTTTTTTCCCGTGTTCAGGTCCATAGGTAGCAAACCGTTCGAAATTCAAGGAAACAATCAACTACAAAAATTTACCTAAGATCTCAATAAACAAATTTCTAGAACATATAAACTTCCTAGAGATGATTCTTAACACTGTTTAGGTAGCACGCAAAAGTGAAAAAAGTGACGCGTTGAAAGTTATATAAAGTGCTACAACATAATTCGTACACAACAGTGGCAACTGACAGTTTCAGTATGCAGTGTGAAAAATTGATTTATTTTGCTACGTTTGCGGTCATCAAAAAAAAACATCACCAAAAAAAAAACATCTACAAGATTTCAGAAGGACAGAATCTTTTAACTAGTGAATTCAAAAGAGCATATACATTGGTTTTCGACGAAGTGGACTTGACCGGTGAAAATTACACACCTAATACAGTGTGTCGCCAATGTTATAATAATCTCATGGCATGGTTGAGTGGAGAGGTACTTCTAGTTTCTTGCGATGGTGATCTGGAAGGTGAAGTTTTTTTGATTTTATATGTTCGCGATTTTTGTTCTTTATGACAAGAGCTACAACTTTGCCTCAGAGAGTAAATCGAAATTCTGAACGGTTTGCAAGATATGAGATCACTTTTTTGCGAAAATGATACCGAGGCGCCAAATCTTTGGCGGCCCATAAACAAAAAAGTGCATAACTTCGGGAAAAATTGGGAGACACGGGTCTTTTTTTTTTTTAGTCTTTTATCACGTAGTGGTGTCCGTATATGGTTATTTTGCCATGACTTAAGAAATTACACACAGTGTTTTTCTCAAAACAATTTTAGTTATTGTCATATCTTGTGAAAAAAGCTCAATAGAGCTCACTTTTATTATTGAAACATTTATATAAAAGATCAATAATTATATTCCGTTGAAAGATTTTTTGGCGCAACTTGGAGCTCACAAAGTGACATTCTGCTAAAAAATAAATTTACGTTTTTTTTTCATATCCATGTTAAATTTGAGTTTTTATTTTTAAAAATATAGATAAACAATATACATTTCAAATACGCAGAACTATTTTTGAACATTTTCTTAAATAAATAAAAGATATAGGAGGGGAATATCTCTTCCCGTTTTTATACCCCTACGTTTAAAAAACGTAAACGGGGTATATTAATTTGTCACTCCGTTTGTAATGCCCATAAGGAGGCGTGGTAGGTATAGAAAAGTATATATATTCTTGATCAGCGTCACCACCCGAGTCGATTTAGCCATGTCCGTCTGTCTGTCCGTCTGTCCGTCTGTGATCACGATTACAGCTGTAATTTTAAAGCTATCATCACGAAATTCGATATTTAAGCTTTTATTTGAAAAATAAAGGTCAAGTTCGAAAATGATCCAAATCGGATCATAACCACGACTACCTCCCATACAAAGTGACTTTATCAAAACGGTAAAATCTCTTAGAATTCCACAAAAATTAATATATAGACTTGAAATTTTGTATATGAGCTCCGATATATAAGATACACTCTAATAACAGATCAATTCTGTCGCGGTAATATTAATCTTGTTACCGTAGAAATTCACCTTTTAGTAACTTGAACACTCTGTTGGTATTCTGTGACCAAGCGTTACCGGTGAATATTGTTACCAACTCTTTAGGTGGTAACAAGCAAAACAGAAGACATTTTTTAGCTTGCATTACAAAAAATAGCTCGCATTTTGAGTAATTAATCTAATTTTAAAATCCTCAAATTGAAATCGGAGCAAATTAAAATAAAAAACGATGTTAAGTTCACTGTTGCTGCTTCCTCAGCACTTTTCAATGATAAAAATTTATAGCAATTCACTGTGTAATATTTATTAATTTACATAAAATTATTATATATATTAAATATAGATAACACCGCAGCTGCGCCGGCGTAGTGCGTGCATATTTCCTGCCAAGAAAAACAAATATTATATAAAAAGTTAACATAATGCAATTAATTCTCTGTATTTACTTCTCACTTTCCATTGTTTATATTTCACCACACAAAAGAGCGAGCTTCATTTCTATAAGGTGAGTTTACGACTTTTGACAGCGTTACCGAGTGCACAGAATACCGATTTATAAGACCGGTAACGAGTTTTGGTAACAATATTGCTGTTACCGGTAACGCACAGAATCGATCTGTAAGTATGAAATTCAACCTAATCGGGTGAAAACCACGCCTACCTCCCATACAAAGTGACTTTACCAAAAATGTAAAATTTCTCTAAATTCCCCAAAACTTAATATATGGACTTGAAATTTTGCATATGAACTTTGATATATAACCTGTACTCTGTGTACGAAATTCAACCAACTCGAGTGAAAACCACACCCACCTCTCATACAAAGTGACTTAATTAAAAAACAAAAGAGAATATTTTCTGTCAAAACTATTACGAAAATGTTTTTCCAAATAAACATTTTTTGGACTGCTTAAGACTTTGAATATATTTTGGTTCGGACGTGGGGGTATTTTAGCTTCGACCCAGTTGAAGATCGTTTCTTACTAGTTTTGTTGTAACTCTGTAAGAATATCAACTTTGTACGTCATTTTTGCAGTTTTTTTGCATTTGAGTTTGAGGGCTTCTAGACAAAAAATCCAATGAATATTGTTCAAAAATATTTTGCATTTATGCTAATTGAACAATTCTTAAACGATGTAAATTAATGAAATGTTAAAAAGAGAACTTGAATTTTGGAATGTATTTCCACCTTTCAACCACTGTGCGACGCACAGTGGACCGTCCCATGTAAGTTAGACGAGTAAAATTATTTGATGGTTTTAAACGATAGGCGATGCAAAAAAAGCAACAAATTTATGGGGAGTGGGGATCTATTTTGACCCCCTTGGGAGTTATGGATTAAACTTGTGTTTTCCGGAGGTTGTTTCACTAAAAATTATCTTGCAACGAAACTTTTTGAAGTGAAGCTTTCTGAAAAGGCGTTTTAGAAAGATTATTTTTTTGGCCTTTCCAACGATTTGCTACACTTGTAGAGATTTGTGTTGCATATAGAAGTATTTAGTTGTCAAACCAGCAAATTTTTAAAAAAAATAGACTACTTTTAAGTTTAAAGTGATTTCAAAATAAAAATACTTCGTCAACCAGTTTTTTTGAAGTGACTAAGGTACGTTTTACCGCATAGGTTTTCAAAAAAGTTTAAAAATGCATTTTTTCAAAATTCATCTGCGTTGCATTGCATTGGTACTCGCTGAGTATACAAATTGTGATTAAAAAAATGGTACGACCGTAAAGGCTAATTCTTTGAATTCATTATAAAATAAGAAAAAAAAACAGGACGTCATCAGGACGCGGTGGGAACTGCTTAAGCAACGCAACTGAAAATTTGTTACATGAAATTAATACTCGCTGAGTATTAGTGCTAGGATTAAAAATGCGATACGCCAATAAAGGCCTACTCTAAGTTCTCGCAACAAAATTAGACAAAAAATGTCTGGCGTTATAAGGACGCAGAAAGCGATAAATGCTTAAAAAAAAAAATGAAGAATTTATACTTTGCCTTACGACAAATATAAAAAAATGACGTCGTGAGGTCGTGAGGATAGCAGTAAGGAATTATTACTCAGTCAGGAAACATGCTACGGTAAATTTTATTTACGACTGCAAAAGATATGTTATTACGCCTCACAACTAAAATACAAAACATAATTCTTATCGTTAGGATTTCACAACAACAACAAAACCAGCACCAACATGAACAACAACAAAAATCTAGTAAGTTGTGTGCAACCAAACACTGCTCACAAACAACAAAATAAAACAATAAAACCGGACTATGAAACCGGAAAAGGACTATGACATGAATTAGGATATGGACTAGGACAAAAATTAAGACACACCTAAAACCCACCTTCAACATCAACATCAACATCAACATCAACATCAACATCAACATCAACATCAACATCAAAATCAACATCAACATCAACATCAACATCAACATCAACATCAACATCAACATCAACATCAACATCAACATCAACATCAACATCAACATCAACATCAACATCAACATCAACATCAACATCAACATCAACATCAACATCAACATCAACATCAACATCAACATCGACAACAACATCCACATCAACATCAACATCAACATCAACATCAACATCAACATCAACATCAACATCAACATCAACATCAACATCAACATCAACATCAACATCAACATCAACATCAACATCAACATCAACATCAACATCAACATCAACATCAACATCAACATCAACATCAACATCAACATCAACATCAAAATCAACATCAACATCAACATCAACATCAAAATCAACATCAACATCAACATCAACATCAACATCAACATCAACATCAACATCAACATCAACATCAACATCCACATCAACATCAACATCAACATCAACATCAACATCAACATCAACATCAACATCAACATCAACATCAACATCAACATCAACATTAACATCAACATCAACATCAACATCAACATCAACATCAACATCAACATCAACATCAACATCAACATCAACATCAACATCAACATCAACATCAACATCAACATCAACATCAACATCAACATCAAAATCAACATCAACATCAACATCAACATCAACATCAACATCAACATCAACATCAACATCAACATCAACATCAACATCAACATCAACATCAACATCAACATCAACATCAACATCAACATCAAAATCAACATCAACATCAACATCAACATCAACATCAAAATCAACATCAACATCAACATCAACATCAACATCAACATCAACATCAACATCAACATCAACATCAACATCAACATCAACATCAACATCAACATCAACATCAACATCAACATCAACATCAACATCAACATCAACATCAACATCAACATCAACATCAACATCAACATCAACATCAAAATCAACATCAACATCAACATCAACATCAAAATCAACATCAACATCAACATCAACATCAACATCAACATCAACATCAACATCAACATCAACATCAACAACAACAACAACAACAAGAAACACCGTTACGTCAAAACCTACGGGTGTGTCCTCGACACAACCAACTCTTTGTTTTTATTTTTTGTTCTTGATTTAAAATTTGTCTAAATTCGTCTCCCATTACTTGTTTAATTCCTTGTTTGAATTCTGCTCCTTATACTTGACCAAATCCTTGCTCTCCTGATTTATATATTTTCCTGTTCTTAATCATTGTACCTCCTGTTCAAAATTGAACAGGACTGTGCAAATAAAACACCAACGGTTAATTATTTTTCAATATTTATTTTATCACCTTCATAATAATCACCACCAAAGGCTATACACATATGCCAACGTTTTTTCCATTCCTAAAAGCAGTTTTGTTGGGCAAATTTCGGAATGGCTTTTCTTCAATCGTCTCAAAATGTTTTCCACGAAACGACAATACTTTAAAGCACTTAAATAATACTGAGCGTTAGCCCATTGTCTTTGAGGAAGAAATTCCGAGGGTACGACACCTTTAGAATTGAAGAAAGCAGTCAACATTACCTTAATTTTTTAACGACATTGTCGTGGTTTTTTGGGTTTCGCCTCATCTAGATAGCGCCACTCTGCAGATTGTTGAGCTGTTTCGAAGTCCTACTCGAACACGTAATTAGCTTCATGATAACTGTTGTTGTTTAATTCGCACAGTCCCTGAGACACCTCATGACTCATTTATTTTTTTTTTTTTTAGTTTTTATCATATCGCTCGTTTTCTTCAATAATGTTATAATCCAAAAAATATAAAAATTGAATTAATTACACAGCAAGATTCGTGTTACCATGATCTATGCTGTGTACAATTTTGGTAACGATATCTTCTTTAATTTTTGCAGGAGAGTAGAGTTTGTGATTCATTCACCTCAATATATTTCCGATTAGATCGTGTTATATATCGATAATCTCCAGTTTTTGACGTAGAATACGTCATTCTCGGAGGTAAGTAGGGTGGTTGATAGTGATCAGGTGTCGGTCTTTAGGTCATAATTTGAGCCTTTGGTGTGCCTAAACTACTCATCGTACAATGTTGATGTTGGCACTTGTTGGTCTGCTTGATCCTCACTAGGAGAAAAATTCATGTTTAAACTCTCTAACTTATATAAATTGTACACAATTACATGATATATAAAGCCAACATTTGATGTTTTTGTGGTCGGAGGGAATAGGTGTCAAAGGCAAAAATGTTCCTTTTGCAAAAGTAATGAGGGTCGGTCATACATATTAACCCTCTCCGACACTCTCTTAATGATCATATGCTCAGGCGTATGGAATAAATACACAAAAACCTTAAAATTTGTATAGGAGCCCCCCTAAGGAGTGGTCGGTGGGAATAGGTGTCAAATACAAAAAGTTCCTTTTGCAAATGTAATGAGGGTCGGTCATACATATCAACCCTCTCCGGCACTCTCTTAAAGGTCATATGCTCAGGTGTATGGAATAAATATTTTGCTATTTTTTTGCTATTATATTTTATAAAAAAGATGTCATCAAAAGCGAATTGAATAATTCTACGCCTTGTGTTACGACATAGTCGAAACTACTGTATCTGTTTTTTGTCACTTTGTATGGAGTAAACCATGTACATTACAGTAGTACTTGTACATTTGATGTTTTGTCCATATTTTGAAAATGGTGATTTAATTTCCTTTGTCTGTTCAAAACTTAAAATGCTTCTCCTGAAAATCTAGTTTTTTGAGTTGTAACTTTATTGTAGAAAACGAGCGATATGACCGAAAACCTCAGCTGTACGGATCTTCCATAAAATTTTCCGTAGAGCTATCAGTCACGGAGTTGTAATTCCATGCAACGTTTTTTTCTTGCGGCATTTTTACTACCCTAAGCGGTTGCATTCATGGTGTAATGACGTCAAAACTTATTTTTAATTTTGGATATAAGGTCATATACATCTTTGCTGTAGTTAAAAAAAATTGCCGTAGCACTTTTACTGAGTGAGACATAGCTCTATGCAACAATGTCTACTTTTTATTGCCGCAAAAATACCATTGTGCGGCGTTGCAGGATTGTCGCTTTTGTCGGTATTATAGCGGCTCTTTCCGCGACGTCATGGCGTCATAAATTGTTTTTTTGTTTTTTTTTTTCTATAAGGGCTCGGAACCAGCCTTTATTGGCGTATATAGTTGTACGGAGCACAACTTTAATATTTTAACCTTCTATGGTCGACTCTAAAGAAGAACGAAAACAAAGCTTGCTTGGCTAAAATCGAGGTACTACTAAGTCAGAATTTGTTAAAATAGGTAATTATTCCAAATCATGGTTGGGCATATTTCTATTCTTTTTCAGATAGCCTTCGTTAGGAGGTTTTTCTTTGAAACATTTCAACTAAAAAAAAAAAAAAAAACACGACTATTGGGTCATCGTTTATACTCTTAGGAGCACTTTTTCCAATTGTGTAGTTTCCATGTGTAAAATTCACAATACTATGCATCACTATCTTTCGAAGACCAATAAAAGTCCTTACGTGCTGTAACATCCCGCCCTACCACAAGCTCACAACATTTGTGAAGCTTTATTTTATATTGCTTTAATAACAGTACATTATAACATCCGGTACTCATCCATATAAAACCAATTTACACACACACTGCTACAATCACAGTCAAACAAAACACTCAAACAAAAACCAGCACCAGCAAGAACACCAACACAATTTTCACACTGATACGAACACAATGAAATAAACTCGATATCACTGAAGGAAATTACTTTGGCTGCAGGCCTTAAGCAACAACAACAACAATAACAGCAAGAACAACATAGCAGTAGAAACAATATTAAAAAACAAAAAACAAAAGCACAAAAAAACAAAAAAACCGGGCATTGCTGCTACTCATCCGGCAGATAGTTTTAAATTTAAATCTAGCAAATATTGCTGATAAAAAATTCACAGATTGCTATTTGCACTTTGTATGGAAATTTGTGCAAAATGGGAGAGCAAACGACGAGCTGGAAGAGAGTGGAGGCTATTTAAATATAGGCACTGCGGGTCAATTGACAACAAGCAAGTCGCAGCCAACAACAGCAACTACAACAACAACAATAACAATGCTAACAAAAATGCTGCTAGTAACAAAGTTAAGTTTATTTAAAGGTGCATAAAGCAGACAGCTAGCTAACCAATGGCAGCTAGTTAGGCAGACCAGCTAACCACCGACAGCCGAGACACCCACTCAAGACAGCCAAGACACCCACACCAATCGAGTCACTTTAGACATGGTTAACATTTAAATGACTTTCAAGAAGCAACTTATTTGCAGGGTGTGCAAAAAAAAACAACAAAAAACAAAAAAAAACATCACTACAGAGATAATAAAGCCTTCAGGAGTGTTTAACGCCACACTCTCATATCTTTCTTACCCCTTCCCCCGCCCCTACTCGCTCAACGAAGCAACACCATTTAACAGCAATTTCTGGAGCGCAGCAGCGGCAGCAACAGCAGCTCAGTTTCACTTCATGGCGTTGCAAATGACATTCTTGTGACGTTTTTCTATTTATTTATGATATGCTTGTGCCGGCGTTTATTTTCCCAAGCAACCACTTCTTGGCCTTGGCAACTGAACGACCAACCGAACAACCAACCGAAGGACCACTTCTAGGATTCATGCTAGCAGGAAGTCGAAGACGCTGCTTGATACAGAGCAATTTAAACTTAACCTGCGGCAACGCTTGCTGCTTCCTTTTCTTCTTCTTCTTCTTCCTCCCTCACACAATCTTCGGTTTGGTTGTTTATGTCACGTCAATTTATATTACGTTAACGTTACTTTTTTACCCTAGCCGCCTACTCTAACATAGTATTTATAAGAGAGCCAAACAGCAACATTGAAGGAAATAACAACAAAAAACAAAAAAAAACACCAATAGCTGGTGTGTACAAAACAAAAAAAAAAACTCACAAAAGCGTGTTGGTAAGTAGCGGGAAAAAATGTAATTTTGTGGCAACGCTAACTCAGAAGATCACAATTTGTTTTTCTTTTGGCTGCTATTAGCAAATTTTATTTTGTTGTTGTTTTTAAAATGGCAAGAGCCTGTCAGTTTGTTTTAGCCTAAAAATACCCGATAAAGTCATATTGTGTGTACTTTTTTTTTCATTTGTTTAGTGTTTCTGGGCAATTTTTGTTCTTCGTTTTTGTTTCTTTTTTTTTTTGTGTTCTTTTATCGTTCATTTGTTTTTGCAGTGTTGCCATTTGGACGCATGTCACGTCGCAGACTTGTTATTTATTTAATCAGATGCAAAACTTTTGTGGTTCACGTCAACAACGCGCTGCGGCAACCGGCCATCTTTTGAGCAGCTTTATAATTATGTTGCTTGAAAAATTTGTTTTTTTGGAGTTTGACATAAGCACGGTTTATTATAATATGCAAAAAATAATGAGCAATTTGAAAAGCTTTTGTTTGGACTCAGAAAATGTGAAAATAGCTTTGCAGCAGAAGTGGTGCGCGGGCTAAGACGTGAGCATGGGCGCTAGAACAATCTTAATTTGGCGTGATGAATAAATACATCACTCATACGCCATGAGGTACTTGAGATATTTTGTTTTTCTCTTTTTTTCTTTAATGTTTACAAAATTTCTTATTCATTCACTACTGGTTATGAATAAGAAATTTTGAAAAACGTCAGTTACGTGTAGAATAGCT
The DNA here is from genome assembly GCA_943735915.1 of Pherbina coryleti. Lineage (NCBI taxonomy): Eukaryota > Metazoa > Arthropoda > Insecta > Diptera > Sciomyzidae > Pherbina > Pherbina coryleti. Next base: position 31,572,958 of record OX030950.1, read on the forward strand.
CAAGATTGTTATAGTGATAAAAATTAGGGCAACAAATTTTAAGGTACGAGCTCTTAGCATTACCATTGAAGCTGTTTTATTCTTAATAGGTTTTAGACGTTTTACCATTGAAGCTGTTTTATTCTTAATAGGTTTTAGACGTTGAAATTTTACTTATTGCTAGTTTTGTATATTTTTTCTTAATTATGTAGGTTTTGCTTGGCACATTGTGTATTCATGCAAGAAGAATTCTTATTAGATGCAATGGAGTATATTGTAGAGCGAAGTAGTGTTGTTTTGTTTGGACGTGACAAAGTTATAACTTACCACCTGGCAGGTTTCAAAAAAGGATGAAAAAAGCATTTTGCAAAAATGTATCGATGTTGCGTATGAATTTTAATAATTTCAATGCGTTGTTGAAGCGCGTATCGTTCCATTTTTAGTAATGGCGTAGTTTTTACTTGTCAAATGTCAAAGAATAAAAGCTTTAGAAGTGAGCGATTCACAATAGCGGGCGATTCACAATAACACCTCTTATTGGAAAAACTGTATAAAGCACTCATAAATGAACAAAAAAAAAACAAAAGTAAAAGTAAAAGTAAAAGTAAAAGTAAAAGTAAAAGTAAAAGTAAAAGTAAAAGTAAAAGTAAAAGTAAAAGTAAAAGTAAAAGTAAAAGTAAAAGTAAAAGTAAAAGTAAAAGTAAAAGTAAAAGTAAAAGTAAAAGTAAAAGTAAAAGTAAAAGTAAAAGTAAAAGTAAAAGTAAAAGTAAAAGTAAAAGTAAAAGTAAAAGTAAAAGTAAAAGTAAAAGTAAAAGTAAAAGTAAAAGTAAAAGTAAAAGTAAAAGTAAAAGTAAAAGTAAAAGTAAAAGTAAAAGTAAAAGTAAAAGTAAAAGTAAAAGTAAAAGTAAAAGTAAAAGTAAAAGTAAAAGTAAAAGTAAAAGTAAAATTAAAAGTAAAAGTAAAAGTAAAAGTAAAAGTAAAAGTAAAAGTAAAAGTAAAAGTAAAAGTAAAAGTAAAAGTAAAAGTAAAAGTAAAAGTAGAAGTGAAAGTAAAAGTAAAAGTAAAAGTAAAAGTAAAAGTAAAAGTAAAAGTAAAAGTAAAAGTAAAAGTAAAAGTAAAAGTAAAAGTATAAGTAAAAGTAAAAGTAAAAGTAAAAGTAGAAGTGAAAGTAAAAGTAAAAGTAAAAGTAAAAGTAAAAGTAAAAGTAAAAGTAAAAGTAAAAGTAAAAGTAAAAGTAAAAGTAAAAGTAAAAGTAAAAGTAAAAGTAAAAGTAAAAGTAAAAGTAAAAGTAAAAGTAAAAGTAAAAGTAAAAGTAAAAGTAAAAGTAAAAGTAAAAGTAAAAGTAAAAGTAAAAGTAAAAGTAAAAGTAAAAGTAAAAGTAAAAGTAAAAGTAAAAGTAAAAGTAAAAGTAAAAGTAAAAGTAAAAGTAAAAGTAAAAGTAAAAGTAAAAGTAAAAGTAAAAGTAAAAGTAAAAGTAAAAGTAAAAGTAAAAGTAAAAGTAAAAGTAAAAGTAAAAGTAAAAGTAAAAGTAAAAGTAAAAGTAAAAGTAAAAGTAAAAGTAAAAGTAAAAGTAAAAGTAAAAGTAAAAGTAAAAGTAAAAGTAAAAGTAAAAGTAAAAGTAAAAGTAAAAGTAAAAGTAAAAGTAATAGTAAAAGTAAAAGTAAAAGTAAAAGTAAAAGTAAAAGTAAAAGTAAAAGTAAAAGTAAAAGTAAAAGTAAAAGTAAAAGTAAAAGGAAAAGCAGAATGAAAGCAAAATTAAAAGTAAAAGCATAAATCAAAAGCAAATGCAAAATAAAATCCAAAAGTGGCGTCCGTGGCGTAGTTGGTTAAAGTGCGTGGCCGCTATGTCAACGAACTTTGGAGACCCAGGTTCGAACCCCAGCAGCGACAGAAAATTATTTGAATTAAAATAATTTTTCTGTACGGCCGCCACCTCTCTGCAGACAATGGCATACCTCAGAGAGTAATAAAAATGACATGTAAGGCTTCTTGAGAATAAGAACATTCCGTTCATCGCCGTTCGGAGTCGGCGTTAAGCCTGTAGGTCCATTTCTCGGTCAATTGTGTACAAACTTAATAACACGCACAACACAATTGATCATAAGAAGCTAGGTCAAAGTCCTTTCAAGAGCTGAAATGGCCAGTTATTCATTATTTTTTTTTTTTTTAAAAAAGCAAAATAAAAACCAAAGCTAAAGAAAATTAAAAGAAAAATCAAAAGCAAAGACAAAGGAAAAAGCAACTGCAAAGGCCAAAGCAAAAGCGTTAGAATAAGCAAAAGCAAAAGCAAAATTATAAGTTAGAGCAAAAACAAAAGCAAATTCAAAATAAAAAAAAAACAAATTATAAGCAAATATAGAATATAAAACAAAAGTAAAAGCAACACTAAAATCAAAATGAAAAGTAAAAGCAAAAACAAAATTAAAACCAATATCAAAAGCGAAAGTAAAGACAAAATGAATATCAAAAGCATAAGCAAAATCAAAAGCAAAAACAAGAGCAACAGCAAAGACAAAAACAAATGCAAATTGCAAAAGCCGACCAAAAGCAAAAACAATTCTCTTGAACGAAATTTTGTATTGAAATTTGAATTAGTGAGCATTTGAATTGTAATGGAACACTTATATGACAATATTGGATGGAGAGGGGTGCAATGATTGTATTTTTGCTGGAAGTCAAAAGAACACGTATAATAACCTAAAAACGTTGGCAGTATAAGTAGAACCTAAGTATCTTGAGTGGATCACAGTGAAAAGTCATACAAGACTACTGATGAGTTGGTGTAGCGGCCAACGAAACAGTCTGTATAGTCTGTATAGCCGTTGTTGTTGGTTGATGGTTGTTGCCTTCTTTGTCTTCATGTTGTCTTGTTGTCAACATGCTTGGCCTAAAGCTCAAATTTGTTTTCAATATAAATAATGAAAGGCCATATTCAAATATTAAGAACACGTTTCCTTCACTTTAAAAAGGTGTAATTTAGACAAACAAACTAGAGAGAATGTAACACAACTTAAGTTTAAGTGTTCATCTCACATTAAAACTTCCTGTTTAATGCTTTTCAAGGTCAAACGTTATCACCCAACGTTTACACCGTAATTACCCTTAGTTCTCTGCGTGTAGTATACAAAAATTTAAAATATTTGCCTTTGTATTGTTGCTGTTGTTTTGCAAAGGAAGCCGAAGCCACAACAGCTATAATACTATCAACCAAAGGATTTCAAGTTTCTCAACTTGGGTGATATTTTAAGAATGTTTCCTCTTTCAATGTCAAAACCAAGAAAAGGTAAGGCCGGAAATACTAGGCAATCAAGATGAACGACAAGCATGACACTAACGAAAGTGTAAAAATTAAAAGAAAAAGAAGAAGAAGAATTTGTTGTTTTTGCCAATTAAGGAAGTTCTAAGAAATAAAGATAAATTGTTTATTTTCAAAAGTTTTAAAAAAAAAAAACAGAAAAACAAGAAAGTAAAACAAAAAACAAGAAAAAAAACGAAAAACACGCCAGTGTAGTTAAAAAAGAAAGAGAGAGACAGATAGAATGAACAAGTGAACAATGACTGTTGGCAATATTGGACAGACAAACAAAGGCTAACGATAATGAGATACTTTGTGGCAGGCAAAATGACAACAATTTCAATGTTTATTAAGAGCAAAGCAAAGAGAAAACTTTTGCCGTTACAGTCAATAGACAGCAGTATTCGTTCGTGAACTTGAACTGTGTTTAACCCAAAGTATTATATTTAAGTGTTTAACCATTTTGCTTAAGCGTGAATATTACATAATATTTTCATATTTTTGGTTATTGTATTTTTTTTTTTTAGTTGTTGTTTTTTTTTTTTGCTGTTTTGTCTTTTTATGGTTATGATTTCATGTAGCGGAAAAAGTTCATTATTGTTGTGAAATGACGCATTATTTATGGATACGCATAAAAGTTTAGCCATCATTTTGCTTCACTATTTTATCAGATGCTTAAGCGGCATAGATATGTCTCGAATTAAAACATGCCAATACTATGGAAAAATGTCTTAAAGGGCAATGAACTTGCTTGAAGTAAGCTATGAAATTTTTGTTTGCATTTCAAGCGAGGGCGTCTATACTTTCTACCTTTGTTCTTTGTTTTAATAATTTTTAAATTTGTCTGATGGAGTGGATTTTCAGAAATGTTATCTGTTCGTCATAAAATTCTTTTCTAATGAGTGTTCTTCAGTTTAAATTTCAGATTTTTTACATGTTTATTTTGTCATGAAACCATTTCATGGATTAACTCCTTTTACTAGTACATGCTACTAACATTTTCACCATACAAGGGCAATTTGAGAAGTCTGTAAGTTTTTAAATAAAAAGTGTTTTTTTTTTTGCAAAAAACTGTTATATTTCTCATTATTGTCTCCTTTTAAATCGAGACATTTAGTCCAGCATTTTTGAAAATATTTTATTCCTGCTAAATACAAGATTTTATCAAGGTCCTCAAAATAGACTTTTGTTTCAGGGATGATCCCTTCATTCGACCCAAAAATCTTACCGCCGAGCCATTTTTTCTGATTTAGAAATAGGAAAAAGTCGCTGGGGACTAAAAATGAGAAAATGTTAAGTTTGTAGTAGTTTGTAGCCCACTTTGTGGATTTTTGCCAAGGTGACTAAATATGAGTGCATCGGTGCGTTGTCATGCTGGCAGAGTATTTTTTTCTTCGACAAAAGCGGTAATTTTTGCTTCAAGTCAATGTCAAATTGGTCCAATAATATTCTGTGAATAATATTCGCTGGTGATCGTTTGACCTTTTTCAAGGTAATCGATGTTGATGTCACGGTGAATGATCTTGTTGGACAAAAACCCAACACGTGTCCTTCTTTGGTGCACGTTCACTCGGAGAAGTCTGCTGCTTTGACTGTTCAATGGATTTTATCGAAGATTTCTTGCATGATGACCTCTCTTGAGTGACCTCAACATTCAGCGTCACTAATGCTGGTACGCTCACAAAGAAATTCAGAGTACCATAGAAATTTATAGTGCAGAGTATGACAAAGAATGGAGCATCAACTCGCCTTGTTGGTTCGGAACCGTTCTGTAGAATTGTCAAAGGAATCCCCTCTCTTTCAATAAATAAATAGGAAGAAAAACAAATACGAAAATACTGGGAAAACTTACCAGGGTTAAATTGCTCTAAAGTCCTCTTTAGACCGTACCACCTCCCTACGCAAAAAAAAAAATGCGCCGTATACAAGCAAGACAATTTGAGAAGAGAGAATATTTTTGCAAGACAATTACGAAAAAAAAAATTTTTTAGAAATATAACTTCATATCTCTAGTGCTTACAGTCGGATCTTAAAGTTTGGTATATCAATGTTTTTGTTTCGAATAGATCAATATGACCACTATAGAGGTCATTGACCTCAGGTGTGCCGTTCTAGTACTTACCCTCCAGATCTCAGTTTCTACCATCCTAATGTACCACCCTAATATTAAAAAAATAAAGCTCTTAAAATATCATTAATCTTTTGATCAGAAAGTATATAGATATTTTCAGCATAACTATTTTTAAAAAATTTTTGAAAATTTTTTGCCATACGTAGGGCTCCCCTTTTTCATTTTCCTCATATCTTCGGTATTAAAAGTCTGATCATATTGAATGGCATATCGATGTTTTTGTCTGAAAGAAACCAATTATTTTTTTTTCCAAAATAAAAAAAAAATATTCCTACAAGTCCTTGGAAGGCCTTAAATTAATTTTGAGGAATTTTAGAGCTCGTAAAAGAATAAAAAATTGTGAGTGACTTAAAGAATACCAAATTACCAACGGAGTATGATGCTATAACTTTTTTATTGTACAGGTTTTCCAATAAGAGGTGTTATTTTGGTATTCAAAGAAAAATGGCATTTTTTGAGATAAATGATCGGATGTTTATGTCATAATAATGAAGAAAGTATGACATTAATAATAAAAGACAACATCAGCCAAATGGCCACCACGACCACGCTTACAGGACAATATTCTTTTCATGAAATTTTCCATAACCAAATCGCAAAGTGGCTGCCCTATGTCCTCGATAGCCTCACGAATTCCATCTTTGAGGTCTTCAATCGATGCTGGGCTGTTGACGTGGACCTTATCTTTCACGTGGCCCCAAAGGAAGAAGTCGCAAGGTGTTAAATCACGAGATCTCGGTGGCCAATTGTGATCACCTCTTCGAGAGATAACATGGTCCGGAAAATTTTCCCGTAAAAGATCAATGGTTTCGTTGCTTGTGTGGCACGTAGCGCCGTCTTGTTGAAAGTAAACGTTGTCCAGATTAATACTATCCAACTCCGACCATGAAAAATCATTAATCATCTCTCGATAGCGCAATCCATTCACCGTAACTGCTGATCCAACCTCATTTTCGAAAAAGTAATTTCCAATGACCCCGCCGGACCATAAACCGCACCAAACAGTCACACGTTGAGGATGGGGAGGCTTCTCAACAATAACTCTTGGGTTTTCCGAGCCCCAGATGCGACTGATGCGGTCCGACAAGGTGTTTCACGACGACCAAAAAATGCTTTAGTTTTGCGAACTGTGACTGCAAGATGTTCACCATTTTTGTGGTGAATTTTAATAATTTCAATGCGTTGTTGAAGCGTGTATCGTTCCATTTTTAGTAATGGCGTAGTTTCTACTTGTCAAATTTCAAGGAATAAAAGCTTTAAAAGTGAGCGATTCACAATTGCGGGCGATTCACAATAACACCTTTTATTGGAAAACCCAAATTTCGCGTTGTAAGTGTGGCATTGAAAGCAACAATCTGTGTAGTTGCAACACCTCAAATAAAATTCCAGACGCGGCAAAAATTTTCTTTATTGATCAGTGCGGTCCAAGATCAATGGTATTAGATGATGTCTATGAAACAGTGTCGATGAGAACTGCCACTGTAGAAGTAAGGTCAGTTGCTGAAACATTGAATGCGGTGTACTCTGCCAGCGTTGGGTACGAGCCATATAGCGAGGACGGGGAGGAATTTGAACAAAACTTAAGCGAATCAGAAACGATACCAAAAAATTCATTCTGTATCGAAATTATAGTTCTGCTTTGGATCGCAGCGACACATCAGTTCGCTTTGGTGCACTGCATGCGACCATGTTAATAAAAGATCAACAATTTTCGATTGCTCCAAAAGCTGAATAGGAGTTATCTTCCTAAACAGCAGGAAAAATAACTCAATTCATGTATGGGCTTAGCATTACAAAAAAGAAGTTATTTAGAGAACGTGTCAAATTTCGAAAAGAGGCTTTAGCAGCAGCTAAGTGTTATGATTTGCTAACATGTATTTCGTTGATGGGAAAAAAGAGCCAATTTTAAAAAGAGTCACGGAGGCCAATGTGACGCGTAACGTTGTTGTGAATGAAGAACATGTCACCATTGTGAAAGAGCCAAATTCAAAATTCATCGGCTATGCTACGCCCTCTGACAGCACTGCAGTAGGTGTCCAGAGGATTATCGTGGAATATTTGAATAAAGAAAATTATAGTTGCAATTAGTTGCGACGTAACACCTAACAACACCGGCTACAAAGGAGGAGTTATTGCAAGAATGTGAAAAAATAAAATAATAATACATTGTATATTTAATAAATCACAACAAAAATAGTGTTGATACATCTTTTAGCATTGGCGTTACAAATTTTTTATTCTTTTACGAGCTTTTAAATTCCTCAAAATCAATTTAAGGCTTTCCAAGGACTTGTAGGAATATTTTTTTTTTATTTTGGAGAAAAATAATTGGTCTCTTTCAGACAAAAACATCGATATGTCATTCAATATGATCAGACTTTTAATACCGATGATATGATGAAAATTAAAAAAGGGATCCCTACGTTCGGCAAAAAATTTTCAAAAATTTTTTAAAAATACTTTTGCTGGAAATATCGATACACTTACTGAGCAAAAGATTAATGATATTTTAAGAGCTTTATTTTTTTAATATTAGGGTGGTACATTAGGATGGTAGAAACTGATATCTGCAGGGTAAGTACTAGAACGGTACACCTGAGGTCAATGACTTTTATAGAGGTCATATTGGTCTCTTTGAGACAAAAACATTGATATACCAAACTAAAAAATCCGACAGTAAACACCAGAGATATGAAGTTATATGTCAGTGCGGGACCCTACGTTCGGTCAAAAAAAAAAATTTTTTTTCGCAATTGCCTTGCAAAAATACGTCATATTCGCTGGTATACGGCGAAATTTTTTTTTTTTTTTTTTGAGGTACGGTCTAGTACTCTTACGAGACATACAACCTAAATATATTCAAAGAATACATGAAGCTAACAAAGAATGATCTAAGAATTATCACAGGACTTCTAACAGTTCACTCTAGGTTGAACTATCACCTTGCAAAACTGGGAACTCTTAGCGATGACACATGTAGGTTTTGCATTGAGGACGAAGAAGCTGCGATGCACATCCTAGGACAGTGGCCCACACTTGTACAAACGTGACTGAAATATCTGGGCTACCATATAATACCATATAACCCATTAAAATCAAGAGATAAAGAATGTATACTAGTATTTATCTCAGAGATTGGACTAAGAGAAGATCTTTAAGTACACGAAGGGGCACAATAGATCTTTAGGTCGCAATGCAAATCCCAACAATAATAATAATAATAATGTTAATGGAGTCCCCATAGCATCTTTTCCTTGGTTTCGGTGATGGTTTTTTTACGCAAAGTTTATTTCTTCATGAGTACAAAAATTAACTTTTTTCCATTTTCCTCAAAATTCAAAGCAGATAGCTTTCAATGACCGTCAAAGAAAAACTAAATGACGCAACTTGCTCAAATTTTGACACTAGTCTACGTGTATTAACAGACGTTAGTTGACAGAACTTACTTACTTTACTTAGGTGGCCATCACAACCCGTCGTCGGGTTTCGGCCGACTTCATCAGCTCTCGCCAGGCGCCTCTAGTTCGCTCGCGCCTTCTCCAATTGGTTTTACCAAACGCGGTTAGGACATTCCTCGACCTAGTCAATCTATCGGAGGCATGGTCTTCCTCTTCGTCGTTTTCCTTCGGATTTCGATTCGAACACCTTTTTCGCTGGAGCATCGTCATCCATACGATGGACATGACCTAGCCAGCGTTGTTGCTGGATTGCTATACGCTAAACTACTTCAATGTCGCCGTATAGCTCATACAGTTCGTGGTTCATTCGAATCCGATAGTCGTCGTCAAATAGGCCCGAAGATTTTTTGAAGAACTTTTCTCTTGAACACTTCAAGAGCGGCTGCGTCTCCTTGCGAGACAACCCACGCCTCAGCGCCATAAAGAATCAGAGGTATAATGACCGTCTTGTAGACTATCAGTTCTGTCGATCTAGATAGGGCTCTGCAACGAAATTGCTTACTAAGCCCGTAGTACCACCTATTAGCAATTGTCATTCTCCGGTTTATCTCCAGGCTGACATCGTTGTTGCTGTTAACGGCGGTGCCAAGGCAAGTAAATTTCTTAATCACTTCAAAGTTATATTTGCCTGTTGAGACGTGAGAGCCTAGATGCCACGTTCCCCTACCTACAGGCAGCATATACTTCGTTTTGCCCTCGTTTACCGCCAAACCCATCTTGGCTGATTCCTTTTCGGTAGCGGTGAAGCCGCAGTGACATCTCTTTTGGTCCGACCGATAATGTCAATATCATCAGCATACGCAAGGAGCTGAACACCTTTGTAAAAAATGGTGCCATTGCGATGTACACCGGACCTACGTAGGATCCCGTCCATGATGATATTGAAGAGATCGCAAAAAAGCGGGTTGCCTTGTCTAAGACCTCGTTCAGTATTGAAGGTTTCGGAGAGGTCATTTCCTACCTTGACGAAGCTGCATGTATTGCTCAACATCATCCTACAGACAGAGTCTTATCAACTTTGCAGGTATACCGAACTCAGAAATTGTTGCGTTTAGACAATCCTGCCTCGGACTATCGAACGCAGCTTTATAATCGACAAAGAGATGATGCATGTCGATTTGGTTCTCGTGAGTTTTTCCCAGAATTTGACGCACTGTAAAAATCTGGTGTATGGTGGATTTATCAGGTCGAAAGCCACACTGATAGGGTTGAATCAGAGTTTTTGTATGCGGCTTGTGTCTTTCACACAGTATGTTCGAGAGGACCTTATATGCGATGGAAATAAGACTGATACCTCGGCAGTTGGCACATGTTGTTGGGTCTTCTTTCTTAAGAATAGGACAGAGCACGCTGAGATTCCAATCGTCAGGCATGCTTTTCGCTAGCCATATTGTGCTGATAAGTTGATGCATGCACCCTAACAATTCATCACCGCCAGCTTTAAACAATTTAGCTGGCAGGCCGTCAGCACCCGCTGCTTTGTTATTTTTGAGCCGATGGGTAGCAACTCGAACCTCGTCATGGTTGGGTGGTGGAACATCCGTCATCATTTATTGGTTGATAGAACTAGTAGTGCATATAAAGTCACTAAGCGGGAAATTCAAAATGTCACTGATTTTTCAAATTACCCTCGCATTTCGTTCGCTTCACTATCATCACCTACCAACACTACAAGCAACTAATACACTTAAAGTGCGACCAAAGGACACGATTGTGTTAAATGAATGCAACAGCAACAAAAATAATAACAACAACAACAACAGCAAAACCAACAACAGCAACAACAACAATTGAAATACAAAAAAGCAATAAACGCCAACGGAAATATTTACTCAACACAATAACAAGGATTCAGGCAGAAGAATTCATTCAACTGATTTTTGTTTTTCAATAAATTCAAATCAACAAACAATACTGACACATTTCCACACTAACACACTTAGACACACATTCGCACGCAAATGCACACTCTCATACAAACCTAGACACACACTTCCACACACACTGCCAGCACATTGACACATTTTGCAAGCATTTTAAAAAGGGTTCGCTTGGAAAAAATCAAAAAAAAAAAAAAATAATAATAATGAAAAGAAAACGAAAGAAAGCAAAACAAAAGCATAATATTCAGCTCTATTTTAACTCCCTGCTGCACACCCGAGGGAAAATATTTATACACATGCCTGTATGCTGGCCTAACCTAACCTGGCCTTGCCTTGCATGCGCTAAGCGAGTGCCTCAATAAAAAATAAAAAAAAAAAATAACTAAAATAAAATAAATAATAATAAAAAAAATATATAAAAGTATTGAGAAAGAAGAAAGTAGAATGTGCCAAAAAATATTAAAACGGTTGGCATTTTTTCGTTTTGCGCCTTTGTCCTCGCTGTCAGCATACATAAGTTGAAATTTTTATTTTTTGATAGAGGTTTGAACTTAGGTCTCCCAGGCATAATGCGTATATTCTAGTATGTAGGAGAACAAAAAAAAAAAAAACAAATAAAAACTAAAATACAAGAGGAGCAATAATAGAAATATAAACAGCTGTAAGTTAAACAAGTGCATATTATAGGAAATTTTACTCGAAGGACTTAGCGACACACTCAAAATAATTACTAGCAAAATTACTTTTATCTACTTTTCTTACTATGAAATTGTGTCCTTCCTATACAACTAGATTATAGTTTGCAATTTTTGATGACTTATAAAAGTATTATCAGCTTTATCAAAAGTATTGATGGTTTTAAAGCTGAATTCCTTGTGACAGAACTAACAACAGAACTTCCAACAAATCTCATTTTCGAATTTCTTGAAAGTTTCCATCTCGATATAATTTCCAAGAAACTTGTTCAAAATGTTTTCCTCAACAATTGTGGTGGATATGGCCAAACGCATAAGAGTATGAGAACCACTTTATTCCAATTTTACAAAACGCAAGGTCCTTGGTTCGAAACGCACTCGATACATAACATTTCTGCATGACTTAAGCAGTACCAGATAAATTTAGACAGTTCTCTTCGAAAATTTGACATTTTCTAGCATTAATGTAGGGGAGAGTCTCCCAAGGTGGGTACCCTGGGAAATTTTTTTTTTTTTTTTACAAGGTGGACACCCTGGGAAGACGCAGTTTTTTTGGTTATGTCACAAAGTGGCAAGTCATGGCTGTTTGTATGCTGCACTACACAGTACGAGAAAGTCACTCCGAAAGTTTTTGAAGACGCTTCAAATAACTGGGATTAAATCATCGAAAACAGTGCTTCCGAAAGGTAAATACCCTTTTGACTCTGCTTACGTACCAAACAAACATATTCTTAACAGATTTTCATGATATTGCGAGTAGATAATTTTGTTCGTTTTTACCAAGGAAATTGCATTTTGACCCTAAGGTGGACACTTTTTTTACCCTAAGTTGGAAAAAGTTGTATTTTGACCCTTGCTTTTTTATTAAAATTCGTGCACAAACGATAGCAAATTATATTTAGGAATGCTCAAAGATAAATACAGACACAGATGTGTGACTCACGCAGTGTTCACAGTCACGCCCACAGTGAGTGTAGTGCCATAGCGACAGCCAGTGGGGCGCCGGGTCGAAAAATCTATCTACTTCCTCCTAAATGCAGGAATATATGTTTTAAAAAAATAGGTACTACAAAAATTTCAATTTTTCCAGGATATCATCCTACTAACGGAAAACGGATTTTGTAAATATTGATTTTGCCAAATTGGTAAATGCCGCGCAAGCTGTAAAAAAAGAAAATTAAGCACTTTCAACAGCAGCAAAACGATTCGAACTACCCAGGAATAGTTTGAGAAGATACCTTACAAAATTGGACATAGAAGAAAATATTGATTAATATGTTTGAAAAATATGCCTTCAACACTTACGAAATTCAATTCAATTACGTGCAACGTATGTAAAAGAGACGTTCATGATTTTTTTCGATTTTCAACGTGGATTGACAAGAAAAGAATGAATGAGAAAAGAATTAGTTCGACTTTTGCTAATGAAGCACCACACTCAGTTACTGTAAATTACTGGTTCAATGAGTTCACTCGAGCTATGTCTGCACCCTGCGAAGTGATTGATCCATCACAGTCCAGACAATCGAAAACCTTTTAGCAGTACGTGACTTAAAATGCGCATTCATCTAAAAGATTTAGATTAAAAATAAACAAAAGATATTTAAAAAGATACCATACAAAAGCGTTATTTTGACTACAAATAGAAAAAACGTGTTTTTTTAATTTAAACTACGTAACTCGCACGGTTGTCGTTAGATGTCAGGAAGAATTTTTCCCGTTGGATAATTTTTCCCGGTTGCTTGAAAAATAAGGCTCTTGTCAATAGGTGCAAGAAGATGCTGAAAAAATAAAGTGGGTCTAGCTCAAACCGTGCATACGACCTCACCATAGGTGACAAATCATGGATCTACGCCTATGAATCCAAAACAAACCAACAATGCACTCTTTGAGTTCACTTCAAAGTGAACAAAACCCGTCAAAAGTTGTCCGCGTACAGAACACATCCAAGCAAATAGTTGCCAGGTTTTTTAGAAAAACCGGCCAGGATGCAACTGTTCCACTTGGACAACGAGAATTATTAATGCTTATTGGTAAATAACCATTTGTTAGCCGGAAGTCTTTGGATAATTGAGGAACAGCAACCACCGAAGGAAGATTGTTCCCCACCACGACAATGCGAGTTCTCTCACATCAGCCAGCTCAAACAAGAGTTTTTTGAGCAAAATGTGGAATTGATATGTCACCCACCTTACAGTCTTGACTTAACAACCAATGACTTATTCTTGTTCCCTCATATTAAGAAAAAAATTAATGGCAAGAGTTCAAGATTGTCTAGTTTAAAAAAAAATATTTTTTACTCAAGTGGGAGAACAAATTCTTCTTTATATTTTCAGTTTTTTTTTAAGCTTTTGATGTGAATTATATAAATAAATTGATTTCTGCAAAATTTAATAATTTTATATCTATATCTATCTATCTTTACTATTATATAAAAGCGTTGTGACATTGTTTGTATGTTCCACTTTCACGCGAGAAGCACTGAACCGATTAGAACAGTTTAGGTACCAAAAGTTAAGTCATTTTAATCAGCTGTCTATAGGCTATGTGAAAAATGCCACGCCAACATTTGATGCCCCATCAAGGTAAAAACAAAAAATTGCGAGAAATACTCAAGCGTTTTGGACGAAAAAATCACCAAACTATTCTATTTTATTAAAAATATAACATTTGTACGAAATTATTCAAGCCTACCTGCCCTCTATACTGAAAAACCATCATGAATCGATATCAATGAAATAAGAATCAAAAAGTTCTGATTGGATTTTACGTGTTCGCCTACCTGAAAGGCCCACAATATTTGAAAAATATAACAAGACGAGAACTTCTGTTCGATTTAAATGAAAAAAGCACTCAACTATTTCAAGAATAATTGCACACAGTCTACTGCAAAAAAACAAAAAAAAAAAGATACAGCAGTTTTGACTATGTCGTAAGTTCAATTTATTTTGCGTAAGTTCAATTTACCATATAGCTGCTTCATAAGAACTCCGACATAACACAACGATAGCATAAAAGTATCCATTTAAAGTAACGCAGACACCTGCCGTATAAGCTTAATTTCACATTACCCCATGGCAATGGGGTCGAGGTTCATAGAATTGATACCCAGGAGATAAATATTCAGGACGTCAGTGCCATGCTAATGAATATACCTCTCCTAGGCATCACTTCCATGACCACAGACGCGACCAACGCCCTGTCATAGTAGTTTCAAGACCGGTCGCACACTATACTTTAGTGTGTTTTGAATTAATAAATATGTTATACTGTATGGATTGCAACCGATGATGGAACACAACAGTACCAATTATGGGTGATTAGTTGGGTCATCATCCACATTTATTGGTGGAAATTGACACGCATCTAACATCTCTGACAATGTAGGGCATTGCCACCCGATTGTTTAGCGCAACTCTACGCCGATGACAGAAGGGCCAACCCATCGATAGTCTCCCCGGGCAAAAGGGATTTACCTCGACACGGACAAATCACAAACACCAACACATCTGCATTCATCTGCAGGAAATAGCCACCGCTATTGGACATGCTATAGAGTAGAGCACATCGCACTTGACTGTGTGTGACACAAGGTCACCACTAATTTACTCCGTTTCAAAACTGGTACTCCAAGGCTTTTCACACTTTCACACTTGGAGTATCCAATTTGGCACTCCTTGTTCTCATCCCTTTTTTCAAACCGGTACTCCGAGGCTACTAAGATATAGTTTTCACACTCGAAGTACCCAAATTTGACACCTCTTTATACAGCATTTTATGCAACATACAAACATCGTTTTTACCAGCCTTTTTAAGACTATCCAGAGACCACAATGCCAATGTGCCGGTGGAGATTGTGACAGTACGTCTGTCGAGCGTAACGAATATCCCCGTTCTAGCAAATTTTATGGATCATTGCTATTCCTTCGTAAGCATACGCTACCGTTGATCTTGTCAAACGGTCCACCTACTCCCCATATTGGGCGACCAACTCCAGGATCTGGGTAGTCCTTTCTCATTTACACAGGATAGGGCGAACCCGTTGCCACTGACCATCCTCCTTTATCCTGGCTTTGGACAGGCTGCTCGTGAGAACAGGCGGAGTTAAAAATGTGGAACGCTTCACGATTTTGCGTGTCATCCTTGCACAGGGGCCATGCTAATCTTCTCTGTATCGTTCCAATTTTAGTATATATTCTGCCGAAGGAAGAACAGCATAAAAGTATCCGTGTAATTTTATGAAAAATTCGTCAGCTGTTATCTGTTCGAATTAAAAATTTCAAAAGCAGGAACGGGCAGTGTTTTGCGCGAGACGGGTGTTCGTGTAGGGATACAGGATTAGGACATTAATGTTAAAAAGTCTTTTAAAATTTTGTTATTCATCTACAATGTTAATTAATTTTAACATTGGCTTACCACAATAATTTTTGGCTTACCTACAGCTCAAGACCCTTTTAATGATAATTTAATGATAATATCAATTGTTGCTGTAGAGTTTGTGTATATATTTTAATTAAATTAATGTTTTATTCCTTGGAGTATTGTTTGCTTATTAGAATTTTGAATAATTTTTCAGGACACCCAAGAGAAGGTCCTGTTTTTCCTCTTCATTTTTTAGTATGCAAGGAATTGTATTCTTGAATTATAGAAACTCCTTGTTCTGCGACATCATTCACTTTCTTCAGTTTGCTGCAAAGTTCCTTACACTTCTGAAAATTCTCGTTGCTGTTCCATTCTGAAACACTTTCTTCTAGGAACGACACAACATCTATTCGCAAAAGTTCAAATAGTCGTTCTGCGACAAAGTTCTAATAGTGGTCCCGATAAGAGAAAACCCTTTTAATCATTAATGAAGGTTATCAAAATCCGTGTACAGAACTCTGACATATCAGGTACAACTCCAAGTAGCCCGTTACCCATTTTTAACCCTTTTTATCAAATTTTAACGCTTTAAAGACATAATTTTCAAAATTATTCAAACTTTCAAATTCTTTTAAGTACAAATCTATAACTACATAATCAAAGTAATATATTTGTTAAATTTAATTTTTTTTAGTAATTTTAGGTAACTTTTTAATATCATTAATCTTTTGCTCAGGAAGTATATCGATATTTCCAGCAAAAGTATTTTTAAAAAATTTTGAAAATTTTTTGCCGAACGTAGGGCTCCCTTTTTTCATTTTCATCATATCTTCGGAAGTAAAAGTCTGATCATATTGAATGACATATCGATGTTTTTGTCTGAAAGAGACCAATTATTTTTTCTCCAAAGTAAAAAAAAACAAATATTCCTACAGGTCGAAAAGAAAAGAGGCTTTAGCAGCAGCTAAGTGTGATGATTTGCTAACATGTATTTCATTTGATGGGAAAAAAGAGCCAACTTTAAAAAGAGTCACGGAGGCAAATGTGACGCGTAACGTTGTTGTTAATGAAGAACATGTCACCATTGTGAAAGAGCCAAATTCAAAATTCATCGGCTATGCTACGCCCGCTGACAGCACTGCAGTAGATGTCCAGAGAAGCATCGTGGAATATTTGAATAAAGAAATAGCATGGATCACTTAATTGCAATTAGTTGCGACGGAACACCTACCAATACCGGCTAAAAAGAAGGAGTTATTGCAAGAATGTGAAAAATAAAATAATAATACATTGTAACAGGTTGGCTGATAAGTCCCCGGTCTAACAAAGAAAAACACATTTTTTTGTCAAAATTCGTTTTTATTATTCAACATAGTTCCCTTCAAGAGCGATACAACGATTATAACGACCTTCCAATTTTTGATACCATTTTGGTAGTACTCCTTCGGTTTTGTCTCAAAATAGGCCTCAGTTTCGGCGATCACCTCTTCATTGCAGCCAAATTTTTTCCCTGCGAGCATCCTTTTGAGGTCTGAGAACAAGAAAAAGTCGCTGGGGGCCAGATCTGGAGAATACGGTGGGTGGGGAAGCAATTCGAAGCCCAATTCATGAATTTTTGCCATCGTTCTCAATGACTTGTGGCACGGTGCGTTGTCTTGGTGGAACAACACTTTTTTCTTCTTCATATGGGGCCGTTTTGCCGCGATTTCGACCTTCAAACGCTCCAATAACGCCAAATTTCTTCTTAAGATTTTTAAATCTTTCAGTGTACTTTACAAATGTACCCGTTTTCCTTAAAATCTATCCCTTACCTTAATTTAAATGGCAATTCGTTCAACATAGTTTTTCACTGTCATAAGTAATTGACTGACTTATCACCAAACTAACTTATTGAAAGGTTATCGGATGATTGTGTGTTATTGTCTGTATGTGTTAGTCTATATAAATGTTTGTATTTGTGCTGTCAAGTTTCAGTTTTTCTTCTTGCAAAGTGCATATAAAGAAAATCATTTTCATTTTCAATGCTGCGTCCACTTTGCAGCATTTGTTGTTGCTTCAGTTGCTGTCAACGCGGGACAGCAACTTTTGAGTAGGGTTTTGTTGTTTTTGTTGAAACTACAGTTGTGCTACTTGCATGTTGTGTGATAATTGTTTCAAGCATGTTGGGACCATCTTCCCTTTTCATAATTGGTTCAATGACAAATGGAGTTGTGACAGCATTTTAATCGAACTTAATTCTCTGTTGATTAACTTTTGACACATGCTTGTTATAAGATTATTGTGTAGGGGGAGAAGTGAAGCGTTGTAGGAGATGCTTAAGTGCAGCAACAAGCTTGAAAATAGTGCTGAGTCAGTCGATTTTATTGCTTGCTTAAAAATTTGCAGTAAAAGAAAACTTTCTAAATATTCTAAATCAAGTTTTCATAGCAAACTGAAGACTCATACTACTTGGGCAACAGTTCAACAGCTCTTCACTTTTGCCATCTCTAATTTGAATATGAAAATACATTTCATTTTTTTCATATTTTGAGTTCTTCTCTTTAAAGTTTAATCCAGCTAAATCTTATTGTATTCAAAATTGACAACATTTCTACATTTTCTATAACAACGTATATTTAAGAAGATCCTTCTTGGCAATCATTTTTATAACTGCAACTATAGTATACTTAAGTTTCGGAACATAAAAGCTACTTGGAGAATTTTTTACAAAAACTTGAAAGTAGCACAACTACTTTAGACGATAAACCAAAACAAAACACACACACACACAATAATAAAAGTTGCACATATGAGCCTTAGTGTGTCATCATGATCCACAGAGCGGAACAATTCAATGATTCTTGCTGAAATTTGCAAAGAAAACATATTCCTTCCAAGAAAGCCTTCTTCACCTATACTCAGTCCAGTGATTATTTGAGTGTTATCCCGTCAGATTCAGTGTATTTTTTTTTATTTTTTGTTTGCCATAAAAACTATATTTGAAGCGCTTGCAATAAAATATAAAAATGTACATATTTATCCCTTTCAAATCCTTTATGAAGGCAAACACATCCTTTCAATTGAGTGAAGACATTAAAGTTTGTGTGTTTTTTATTATTTGGCTTGGAGTGTGTAACTCAAACATATCAAGAATTATGTTAATAGCGAAGAATACATCACATAAATCCTAAATAAGGACCTTTTTATGTTTGAATTCTTTTTGATTTTTTTTTCTATTACAGCCCTTAAAAATATTAAATCTGAATTCGTTGCGGGTCTTGATTTAATTTCATAATTTTTATAGTTATAGAATCTTAACTCAATTAAATTTTTACAAATCTCACAAAAATATTTTTAGCCCTTGTTGTAAAAGGAATGGTTGAAGGAAACTCTTAAAAGGAAATTAAAAGACTATTTAAACATAATAATAACTCAAGGTTAAATTTAACTCTTACTTTAAATAAAACTCTAACTCTAACTCTAACTCTAACTCTAACTCTAACTCTAACTCTAACTCTAACTCTAACTCTAACTCTAACTCTAACTCTAACTCTAACTCTAACTCTAACTCTAACTCTAACTCTAACTCTAACTCTAACTCTAACTCTAACTCTAACTCTAATTCTAACTCTAACTCTAACTCTAACTCTAACTCTAACTCTAACTCTAACTCTAACTCTAACTCTAACTCTAACTCTAACTCTAACTCTAACTCTAACTCTAACTCTAACTCTAACTCTAACTCTAACTCTAACTCTAACTCTAACTCTAACTCTAACTCTAACTCTAACTCTAACTCTAACTCTAACTCTAACTCTAACTCTAACTCTAACTCTAACTCTAACTCTAACTCTAACTCTAACTCTAACTCTAACTCTAACTCTAACTCTAACTCTAACTCTAACTCTAACTCTAACTCTAACTCTAACTCTAACTCTAACTCTAACTCTAACTCTAACTCTAACTCTAACTCTAACTCTAACTCTAACTCTAACTCTAACTCTAACTCTAACTCTAACTTTAACTCTAACTCTAATTCTAACTCTAACTCTAACTCTAGCTCTAACTTTAACTCTAACTCTAACTCTAACTCTAACTCTAATTCTAACTCTAACTCAAACTCTAACTCTAACTCTAACTCTAACTCTAACTCTAACTCTAACTCTAATTCTAACTCTAACTCTAACTCTAACTCTAACTCTAACTCTAACTCTAACTCTGACTCTAACTCTAACTCTAACTCTTACTCTAACTCTAACTCTAACTCTAACTCTAACTCTAACTCTAACTCTAACTCTAACTCTAACTCTAACTCTAACTCTAACTCTAACTCTAACTCTAACTCTAACTCTAACTCTAACTCTAACTCTAACTCTAGCTCTAACTCTAACTCTAACTCTAACTCTAACTCTAACTCTAACTCTAACTCTAACTCTAACTCTAACTCTAACTCTAACTCTAACTCTAACTCTAACTCTAACTCTAACTCTAACTCTAACTCTAACTCTAACTCTAACTCTAACTCTAACTCTAACTCTAACTCTAACTCTAACTCTAACTCTAACTCTAACTCTAACTCTAACTCTAACTCTAACTCTAACTCTAACTCTAACTCTAACTCTAACTCTAACTCTAACTCTAACTCTAGCTCTAACTCTAACTCTGACTCTAACTCTAACTCTAACTCTAACTCTAACTCTAACTCTAACTCTAACTCTAACTCTAACTCTAACTCTAACTCTAACTCTAACTCTAACTCTAACTCTAACTCTAACTCTAACTCTAACTCTAACTCTAACTTAAATCAGTACCAACATCATCACCAACATCAACATTAACATTAACATCAACATCAACATCAACATCAACATCAACATCAACATCAACATCAACATCAACATCAACATCAACATCAACATCAACATCAACATCAACATCAACATCAACATCAACATCAACATCAACATCAACATCAACATCAACATCAACATCATAATCAACATCAACATCAACATCAACATCAACATCAACATCAACATCAACATCAACATCAACATCAACATCAACATCAACATCAATATCAACATCAACATCAACATCAACATCAACATCAACATCAACATCAACATCAACATCAACATCAACATCAACATCAACATCAACATCAACATCAACATCAACATCAACATCAACATCAACATCAACATCAACATCAACATCAACATCAACATCAACATCAACATCAACATCAACATCAACATCAACTTCAACATCAACATCAACATCAACATCAACATCAACATCAACATCAACATCAACATCAACATCAACATCAACATCAACATCAACATCAACATCAACATCAACATCAACATCAACATCAACATCAACATCAACATCAACATCAACATCAACATCAACATCAACATCAACATCAACATCAACATCAACATCAACATCAACATCAACATCAACATCAACATCAACATCAACTTCAACATCAACATCAACATCAACATCAACATCAACATCAACATCAACATCAACATCAACTTCAACATCAACATCAACATTAACATCAACATCAACATCAACATCAACATCAACATCATTATTAAATGATGAACCTTAAACTTCAATCCTTTGCAAGAAACATTCACCTCCCAGGCATATTTTATATTGTTCTTTAAGTTCCTTGGCAGAGAGCGCCGTAAAGGCATTGAAAAATTAAATTGATATTTCAGGTGTTTCATAAAACTTTAATTAAAAAATTCTTTCCTAAAAAATTGGTAAAATGCTACCGCAGTAAAATTGTAGCGGAATTTTTTCTGTCAATTGCATGATGTCAAGCAATTTCAAGTTATATAATAAACAAATGTTGGCAATATTACCAAAAATAATCAGTTTTTGAAGCCTTTTTAAACCAGACAAAAATAAGTTATTTATAGAAAGCAAAGAACATGAAAAAGTTTTAAATGGAACAAAACTCTTCCGGAAGGAACTCTTGTAAGGCATCAACGAACGTCTTTAATTGTTGTCTGTGCAAAATTTGATGTTCTTCAGATGTTGTGGTAAAAATTGAGGTAGTAAGCATACAAAGTTTCGAAACCCATAACAAAATTCGGGGAAGAAGTCGAAAAGTTTTAGGTAACTACAAAAAGAACAAAACAAAAAAAAACAGACAAAAAGCGACTAAATAAATAAGAAAACAAGACGGAGAAATTAAAACAAGTTTTGTTGTTGTTGATTTTTCTGCAACACATTTTGTTGTTGCCATTGAAGTTGGTGTTTTTGTTTTTGTTGTTGTTCTTGTTGCACACTAGTAACTCTCAACTCTCGACACGAGCTTGCGTCGCTAGCTTATAAACATCTTGGCAAGCTCCAGTTTTTGAGAGCAAGATAAAAACCCAAAAACTTTTGACAATAATTAGAGCGAGATGAAAGCACATTGGCAACATTTTGCAGGCGTCAAAAGTTTTAAATATTTTGCAACAAGTTTTAAGGAGCTTCAACTCAATGTGTTTTTTCGTTTTGGCAAATGTTGAAAGTTTTTAGTTTTTTTGAGAGTTTATGAAGAAAATCTTTGTTGCTACAAGTTTGATGTGTGTTTAAATTTTTTGTCAATTTTAAAGAATGCAACGCTGAAAATTTTGTCATTCCTTTGCAAGCTAGAAGAAGCTGATTAAATCTGGAAACTTGACTAAATACTATTTTCAGGTTTTCTTTTTTGAAAATCAAAAGTTTTTTAAGCTTCATATTATCAATATCCAGCAACATTTTCTTTGATATATGTGTTAAGTTTAATGAAACATTTAAAAGCATTTCAAAATAATAATAACAGCTTTCTGTGAAAAATACATCAAAAACAAAATTAAACGTTAACAATACACGCCTCTTGCCACCCCAAGCGACATCTTTGAGTACTTAGTTGTTCCATTCAATTACCCATTGAAGCTCGTTTTCAATTCCTTATTTTTTCATTGCATTCTATTTGTAATAAATGTAGACAAATATTGTTGAAAAGCGTTTCAGCTCAAGTGTAAACATTGCATGCATAAAACGACACCGCGTCTGGCGCGCAACCCACACGCACACTCCCCGCCCTTACTTCACAACACGTTAATCACTCTAATCATTCATAAAAAAAGCAAACAAACTGCAAGAGCAGCAGCACCAGCAGCAACACAAATGAGCAACATGTTGATGAGATTATAAATCATGCAACGAAAACTTTCTCACTCTCACTCACACACTCAATCGCTTTCATTCTCTAGCACAAACACACGCAGCTATTTATTGTTGCGAATAATTACGATGAGTGGCTTTGTTGCAGCCAACTTAATGTTACAATGACGGATGTAGCAACGGATGAGCGTAAAACGACGCAGAGTGCTTTGTTTGCACAACAACAGCAACAACAACAAGTTTAATAACAACAACATCAGTTAATCTTCATGGCATTAATTATGAAATCTAATCATTTAGGGGAAAGCCCTCATTTGGTCTTCATAAATAATTGTCTGCATTTTCGGATAATCGGTTAATCGTCGCAGTTGTCGCGTTAAGCGTCAAGCGTCAATTCATTTTTGGATTGAAAACAATGAGCCGCAACATTGAACATTGAGCAACTAAGTAAATGTTGGCAAATTAATAGTTATTACTAGTAATGTCCACCAACTGCAGACGGAAATTTGGTTTTGCAGCTACATTTAGTAAATGTGCGAAGTTGTAAAAATTAGCCAGGCAATATAGAAAATTCTATGCTTTCAAGTTAAAATTGAAAACAATTAATTAAGCAATTTTTGATG
This sequence comes from Pherbina coryleti, assembly GCA_943735915.1. NCBI lineage: Eukaryota > Metazoa > Arthropoda > Insecta > Diptera > Sciomyzidae > Pherbina > Pherbina coryleti. The sequence continues at coordinate 31,596,548 of OX030950.1, forward strand.
AAAAAGTTTGAACAAAAAAAAATCAAATCTTTTTTTTTTTTTTTTTTTTTTTTTTTTTAGCTTTGAACCAAGGATTTCAGGTGGAATACCTATTCAGTCAAGTCTGCCTTGGTTCGAAAATTGGTTCGAAGGAAAGGGCAATCAAGTGAAACATATGTAAGATGTTCTAAGTGTGGTGGAAAGCCAAAGAAACATGTGAATTTGAATCAAAGGCAAGTGTTATGCCTTTACCTCAGTCAATTCAAGTTATAAACGCAATCTCATCCACAAACTTCTCTACCATCAACTACAACTTCAAGTCGTAAATATTGATGAATTTTTAATTTCAGTTGATTAGAAATGAGGATAGAAAATTTAGAAAGGTTTTAAAGCGAAGGACCATGGCCTGGCCGGGAATCGAACCCGGGACCTCTGGGTTGGCAACAATTAATTAAGCAATTTTTGATGAAAAAGTTTGAACAAAAAAAAATCAAATCTTAAATTTAATGGTGTTCATGGTATCTCTATGATGTTTATAAAATATATTTGATGTTTCACTCGAAATGGGACCTTATTTTTAAGTGAGACTAAATTTTTCATGAGAGCTAAAAATATAGGTTTGGGTTAATTTGATCGGTTTTCAGGTTAAGGTTGGTAATACTGCCCAGGCATGTTCTGAGCATTTTTCAATCGATTTTAAGTCAATTATTAAATTAAAAATACAAAAATTTCCCCAACCTCAAATCTTATCTTCCACCATGTATTTTAAATGGGAAAGTTAAGGTCCCTTTCAGTTGTCAAATTTTCAAAACTTGAGATTTGCATGCTAGAACTTCAAAATTCAATTGGTAAGCTAATTTTTTAAATTTTTTGGTGATTCAGTTGTCTTTTTGTTCAAAACAATATATAATTTTAAGAAATGCAAAAAACTAAACTATGATTACGGGAAGATAGGGTACATTTTCCTGTGAAGCATCACATATAATATATTGCCAATTGTATTAATCCCACTTGCTCATACTATAAACTACTGTTTTATATCTTTGAAATATCCTGAGATATGGAAAGTGGCAACTATCATTAATATTGCAAAAACATCAAATTCTTGTTTAAATCATCCGATTTCTGCCCAATTAACCAATAGTCTTCATTACCCATAGTATGTTAGCACCTCATGGTGGAACAAATTTTCCACCACATTACTACATTTGGTCTTATGTATAATCTGAAATCTGGTTCCCGACCTCGATACAACTGTTCTATGCTTGGGTAGTTCATGAACGAATTAGTTCAATTGAACGATTCCCACTCATGAACTATGTGAACTAGTTCAGTGTTTCTTCTTCTTTTAGTTCAATTGATTTTGCAGCGAATTTTGTAGCTATGGTTTGAGTCTTTGGTTTGATACGCTTTTTGTGTCTGCATTAATAAAAATGGTGGATTTGATGGCTGCCATATTGGTAGATTTCTAAATATTTATCGTTGACATTATTTTATATATTAATGCAATACAGTGCATGAAATTAAATTTAATATAGTTTGTATTTTTTCCAAAAATTAATTAAATTTGGTATTAAGAAACCCTTTAACTATTAAAAGTGTTTCATTTCAAAATTATATTGATTTCAAAAAGTAAGATTGTAAGAGATAATGATATGAATGGTATGATTTTTTGAACCGTATATTGTATTGGAAAAAAGTTTTATTTCCGAATCTGAGCAAAGTTTGCCGACAGACACCCCCACCTTTTATCTGAATCTTCTTTCTTTTCATATAACACTTATTGAACTCTTCGTAAAGTTTAAATTCTATGGGTTTTAACTTTTTTCTTAAGAACATAAGTATAAGCGGTACGGAGTCGGCATAAAATTGAAAAAGCTAGTTTACAATTTTAAAAATATTTTTTATTGTTCATAAAGCTCATTTTGTATAAGTTCTCGAGCTGTCAGAACTCTTTGTACTTTTTGTCTTTCTTCAGTCGCAAATGGCTGTCAAGAGGATCGGAAGATATTAAAAGATGATTAAAAATGTCTTCATTAATGGCAGTCCTGGAACAGGTTCTGCTATTCTGTAGACGTGCGTTTTTAAATATTTTGTTGGATGCCCCTTGTGCTTCTTCAGACAAGCGTCCAATTGAAACGCCTAACTCCTTTATTATTTCACTCCGAGATGGTTTGAATTTCTGTAATACCCCTTTTTACTGCCAAAAAATCAATAAAAATGCTATATTTCCTACGGTTTTCGTCTATTTGGCTACATTTTGATAATTTAGTTTGTATGCTCACTGTCGGCAACTGTACTAAAACTGGGTAATGTCCATCTACTAGAAAACTGGGATGGGCATTATATAAATGGGCCCATACAATTAAAATTGGTATTATCGAATAGCTTTGAAAGTAACAGTAGCAGTACTTACATACAAACTCAAAATGGAGTTACTATTTGGTGATCTCCTGCTACTGGGTAACTGTAACGGGCAGTTGAAAATGGCAGTGGTGTCAAACTATGAGTCTAAGAAAAGTTTTGAATACACCAATTATGTTCCCATATAGTTGCAGGGTGCAGCAACGCGCGCCGGGAAAAGGCTAGTATTTAAATAAATTTTAAATATTTACATAGTCGAACTATGCAAATGCGTTATTGGTGCAAAAATGACTCGCTTTTTGAGTAAATTAAAAAAGTTTTTGGATAAATTTAATATTTTTTTCCCTTAGTGTAGGTATATTTTAAAAAGATTCTGTATTGGTGCCTCTTCTGTTCCATGTGAGCGTATTTCTTCGGCTACTGGGCAAATATTAAATTAATGAAGAACCTTACTTAAATTAGAAAAAGTGTCCAGCTTAGTCTGATATCATGAACCATTCATTACTGTGTATAAACCTCCGTCGTAATGGAAAAGTTTTGCGTTATTGTTCATTTTTTAATTTTGGACGATTGTTCTTTAGAGTGGAACGAATTTTTAACCTCATGGGCTTCATATATTTTTGAAAACGACGGGAAAAAAATTAATTTCTGATCTTTAGTTTTTTTCTGCGACATAACTTTTGACTGCGCCCGAGGGTTTATATATTTCATGACTTATTTTTTTTTTTTTTTTTAAATCCAAAGTTTAGTTTGAACATTAGCTCCTAATTTTTTGATGCAAACCTCTTCATTAACGCATAAATGATAACTTGTCAAGAGTTCCCTGTGATAGCATGTTTGCTCTAGAAGATATTCAGGATCAAAGATCACCAAAATCGGTCATACGCTTTTATCTCCGCTCCTCTTTGTAGGACAGAAAATAAGCTCAGAACAAAATTGTAGATCAGATAATTCTCTACAAAAATGCCCTTAACAGTTTTAACATAAGACAAACCGTTTCCACGTTATGCGCCTAGATATGTTTGAATAATGCAAAGTAGAAATTTCATATTAACTTTGAGCAGAGCGGAGATATAAGCAATTTCGTTCCACTCTATTGTTTTTACAGCCACCAAATTCATGTCAATCTGTTTTTTATTCTAAAAAGAACTCTCCAGTAGGATTACTCCAACAAATACAACACTTCTTGCATATTTGAAATTATTATTTACTATCTTTTAACAGCCCGTGTACGGTCAGAAGCGTTTTTCTGTCTATTGCAAAATAAAATACAAAGTTTGTGGGGGATCGTGTTAAACGCACGACTGTAAAAATTGAACTGATTTTATTTCTTCTCATAAATTACAAGTTAACTTGTTGGCCTTGAATTGAAATAGAAGTACATAGGGTATTTGAGTGAAAATATTCTTCTGTTATTGGAAATTTACAGTTAAAGTTAAAGATGAGAAAATTTTGTAGTTTTAACATGATTAAGTATCGATATATTTTACTGAATTAATAAAGATAAATTAATTGAATGAAATTGATTATACGGTGACCTAACATACCGGCCCCGTTGAAAAGAATTTTCAAACAGGCAGCAAAGCGAGTTTAGAAATAGGACGCCGGATAATACCCTTTGATGTCTGAACATCCACGACTCTGATTCGCGAGTCCTTTCCTGCAATCTCATGAGCTACACGACCAAGCCGCCAGCGTTGAGGTGCAAAATTGTCTTCGTGAATGATTACCATGGATCCTGCCTTCACATTTGGATGAACCTGTGTCCACTTGGAGCGCATCTGAAGCTCGTTGATATATTCGTGCAACCATCGCTGCCAAAATTGTTGTTTAACTGTGGTGATACAAGCCCATTTATCAGTCAGACCGGTGCTGTTACAGGACAAGTTCCGCTCAGGAAGTGCCTTGAGTGAGCTGCCCACTAGAAAATGCGCTGGGGTCAGCGCATCATAGTCGCTGGGATCTGATGACAACGGTGATATTGGTCTGGAATTTAATATGGCTTCGATTTCCACTAGAGCTGTTGTAAGTTCTTCGAATGTGAACCTCGTATTCATCAAGCTTCTGATGAGATGTCCCTTTGCGGACTTCACCGCAGCTTCCCACAAGCCCCCGAAATGTGGAGCCCTTGTAGGAATGAAGTGAAAGTTTATGAAATTATCAGCGCAATATTTGTCGATTAAATGCTGGTTATCTTCGTTAAATAGAAAAGCCTTAAGCTCGGCTAGGTGGTTTCTTGTGCCAACGAAATTTGTGGCGTTGTCACAATAAATGTCAGCTGGTAGCCCTCTTCTTGCGATCATACGTTTTAACGCAGCTATAAACGCATTCGTTGATAAGTCGGAGACGGCCTCGAAGTGAACTGCTTTCGTCGCAAAGCAAATAAAAATGGCAACGTAAGTTTTAGTGGGGCCCTTACCCCTTATACGCAGGTAAGTGTTAATAGGGCCGCAAAAATCGACACCACATCGTGAAAACGGTCTTGATGGATTCACACGTGATTCTGGTAAATTGCCCATTGTTTGCTCCAGAAGTTTCGGCTTATAGCGCACGCAATGAATGCATGATCTTACAACGCGCCTAGCCACTTCTCTGGCGTTGACTACCCAATACTCCAGACGAATAAGCGCTATGAGCGCTTTAGCACCAGCGTGATAGTTTTGCAAATGCAGGTGCCTAACATAACGATGAACAAATGAAGATTTACCTGGTAAAAGTATAGGGTGCTTGCGGCTCTCTGGCAAATCTGCTAGTTCAAGTCGGCCTCCAACCTTAAGAAGAGTGTAGCCTCCAGTACACTGAAGAAACGGATTTAAATTCTTGAGAGCTCCGCGTGTGGTTTTATTACTTTGAAGCATACTGATGTCTTCAGCGAAATTTTGTTGCTGCAAGTTCCAAACAATGCACAAAAATGCATTTCGAAGTTCATCAGATGTGAGAGGGGTCACCTCTAAATCAGCCATTTGAGTTTTCTTGATTTTCCGAGAAAAGCGTAGCATTGAAGCGACAACACGCAAGCAAAAGGTGTGTGAGCTGTATCGTTCAAGTGCGTTGAGTAAATGATTTTCTTCAATGGCAGCAAAAAAAGTAGATTTGCGTTTTTCTTTATTCATTTCTTCTACATCGAGACAGTCACATCTACCAATAGGCCACTTATTGTTGCAATCTGCTAAGAATGTTGGACCAGCAAACCATATTGAGGATTGAAGTTCTTTTAATGAGCATCCTCTTGAGACGACATCAGCTGGGTTTGCATGTGTAGGCACGTGCCTCCATTGTACGTCTGCAGTGAGGTCTTGCACCTCCGAAACTCTGTTGACAACAAATGTAGAAAGAGTAGCAGAATGTTGCTTTAACCAATGAATGACAATCTGCGAATCAGTCCAAAGAAAAACGCTAGAATAAGTACAGTTGAACAAACCTTTGACTTTAGCGTAGAGTCGAGCAAGGAGTAGCGCGCCACATAGCTCCAGTTTTGGCAAGGATTGTTTCTTAGTGGGTGCCACTCTTGATTTTGCTGTCAGCAATTGCACGGAAATATTGCCATCTCCATCTTCAGTGCGAGCGTAGATACAGGAACCATACGCACGTATGGAAGCGTCGCAAAATCCATGAAGCTGCAATGATTTAAAATGAGGTGCAAAGCAGTATCTTGGAACTGTGAGAGAAGGAAGTTCTGATAAGCTTTGTAAAAAGGTATGCCAAGCCAGGTGCAAGCTTTGAGGAACAGATTCATCCCATGCTAATTTTAGCAGCCACAATTCTTGGTCCCAATGGATCAAACAAAGAGGAAGCAATGGAGAGTATGATTCCTTTTGTAACGCGACCATTGTCAAAATGTTTTGGCTGAAATGAAAATAAAAATTTGTCACGCGTTTGGTCCCATGTAATACCTAAAGCACTGGTTACAGAACCATTATCAATGCTAAGGTTCTTTAAGGTTTTTTCGTCCATAAGTTCAGTATGGTTGGAGTGCCATTTGTCAAGTTCAAAACACCCTTTTTTCAAAACTTCAGTGACCTCATATTTTATGCGAGAGAGTTCTTTAAGAGAGTCAGCGCCACACAACAGGTCATCGACGTAGAAAGAAGATTTGATAACTTCTGCGCCTAGAGGAAACTGCAGCGAATATTCTTCCGCCACATAGTTGAGGCTTCGCACTGCAAGGTAAGGAGCAGCCGCCGTCCCATATGTAACTGTGTTGAGTACATAAGTGCGTATGTTTTCTTCTGGTGATGATCTCCACAAAATGTATTGGAAGCGACGATCTTCTGGGGCTATGAGGACCTGCCGGTACATTTTTATGATGTCGGCAGTAATGGCGTATCTGAAGAGGCGAAAACGAAGCAGCGTCATGAATAACTCCGGTTGAATGGTAGGTCCTACCATTAATAAGTCGTTGAGGGACTGCTGCGAAGTTGTGTGGCACGATGCGTCAAATACGACGCGTAGCTTTGTTGAAGTGCTTGATGGTTTCTGGACGCAATGATGAGGGATATAGAAATGAGGCGTGTTTAAATTAGGATTCGTTACGACACTCATATGTCCTAGCTTCTCATACTCAGTCAAAAATGCAACATACTGGTTCTTTAAATCAGGCGATCGTGATAATCGGCGTTCTTGCGCTAGAAATCTTTTCAGCGATGTGTGATATGATGATCCTAGACGATTGGGGTTATCCTTGAATGGCAAACGAACAACAACTCTGCCAGTTGCATTTCTAGAAACTGTTTCCGTGAACACATGCTCACAACTTTTTTGCTCGCAAGTCCTCACTTCCACAGGGGGTGGAACCTCGTCAAGTTCCCACAAACGTTTCAAATTCTTATCAATGGACTCTTCAAACGAAAGCAAACAAGTTGATGTTGGTGTGGTGGCGTGTCCCTCATAGCGGCCAGAAACTATCCAGCCTAGCAGCGTTTTTTGCAAAGTAGGTAAATTTGATCCAAGTTTAATTTGGCCAACAGCGAGAATGTCGAAGAAGCTCTCTGTACCTAAGAGTAGGTCAATGCGTCGAGATTTGAAGAAATTTTCATCAGCGAGTGCAATATTTGACGGCAGTTTCCATGATGATGTTTCAATTTCAGCTTCTGGTTGGTACGCAATGTGCGAAGTGATGCAAAAAGATAGTGGAATTTGAAACTCAGTATTACGAGATTTGATTGTAGTCGATGCGCTGTATTTTATATTTGTGGATGAATTTCCAATGCAATGAATTTCCATATTTTGTTTTCTACGGGGCAAACGCAAAGATTGAGAAAAGTCGTCGGTAATAAAATTTACCTGAGAGCATGAGTCTAGCAATGCTCTTCCTAATTTGTAATCGCCAGCAGCATCTCGTACTAAAACTATTGCAGTTGCCAAAATGATGTGATGAAGTGAAGATTCCAAGTGTGTGTGAACTGCTGCATTATTCGGTGTGAATTCGGTGGCAGCTGTTGACAATCCAGGAGACGCGTTCGATGTAGCTTGTTGCTTTCGATGCAAAAGGCTGTGATGGTTTCGAGAGCAAGTTTTGCATTTAAATGATGATGGACACTTTGATGACTGGTGCCCTTTGCCGAGACAGTTAATGCAAAGATTTAGTTTCTTTGCGGTTTCAAATCGTTGGTCGACATACATCTTTTTAAACTGAGCGCAGTAAATGATTTTGTGATCGTTGCTAGAACACAATTGGCAAATCGACTTGGAGCAAGAAAATGTGTATCCCTGCCTTTTGCTTTTCTTTTTTGAGAATTTGTCGCTGATGCTGGACTCAATATTTTGATCAGAAATGTTGTGAAGTGATCCCAAATGTTGACAATGCCTCTCTAGCAGCTCAGCGCATGTGGGCCAAGTTGGCAGCTTTTTGAAGTCAAGGGACTCGTTCCATTTTATCTTCGTTTGAACGTCGACTTTATTTATGACAAGGTAGATCAGCATTGCTTGGGAAATTTCCTTTTCCGTTCCTAATGATAGCAATGAATCATATAGTGCTGAGGCATTGTCAACTAAACTACGGAGTTGGTTGGAATTTGGTTGAAATACCGACGGCAGCTCAAAAAGTGAAGTGATATTTTCTAAACATATTAATGTTCTGTTGTCGTACCTTGACTTCAGTCTAGCCAGCGCTTTAGGATAGTTTTCACTTGTAACTTGAAATGCCTTCACTGTTTCAAGCGCTTGTCCCTGTAGACAGTTGATTAGGTGATTGAATTTTTCGATGTTAGTTAAGCTGGTTTCAGAATCAATCATTTGCTGGAATGAACTTAAAAAATTTTTAAATTCTGAGTATTGCCCACTGAATATTGGTAATTGTAGTTTTGGCAACTTATAATGTGATGAAGTCATTAAATAAGAAGAATCAGCAACAGTAGAGTTGTATAGACTGCCATTCAAATGCGTCTGAATGATTAATTCTGTTGCGACATACAGCTCCTCCATTTCGGGTCAGCCCCTATCATCGACATCTAATTTTTCAATTTTTGATTGAAGATTAAATACCTCCTTGGTGTACGTTTCAAAAAGTTTTACACGGCACTTAACTTCAGCAGCAGCAACTGTTTTTTCCTCACCCTCCAGGATTTCTTTAATGCGAGTAATGCTATTGATAACATTTTTCCGCTGTTGTTTAAGTTCTTCTAACGACATACTGAAGTTTAAATTAATTTGCAGTAACTTCGAATGATGTGAAAACTAATGTGATATTCATCCAACGATCCGTGTCCGCGCAACAGGCAACAATAAATTTAAGCAGCAAAAAATGTTCGAAGTGCGTTTGCTTTTGATGAAAAAGCACTCAAGAGCGCAGCGCAAAAAATTAATATTTACTCAAAGTTGATAACTTTACTCACACACAATGCAAAGAACAATATGTGATTTTGTTTGTATCTGTGCGTGGATTGCAAAAAATGTTTGAGACGACGAGTACAAAGAATGATGCAACGATGTATGCCACTCAATGTTGATGGTTCAAACGAAGCCAACGACAATGAGTCGCTCAAGTTTGCCGGTTCAGACGGCGCCAACTACGATGAAGTCGCTCAAGAGTTTGCTGGTTCAAACGAAGCCAACAACGATGATGTCGCTCAAGAGTTTGTTGGTTCAAACGAAGCCAACGACGATGATGTCGATCAAGGTTGCTCGTTCAGACGAACCTAACGGCGATTATAACGGAAAGCAGAGGCAGCGACGATGAGTGTGAATTGCGCAGAAAAGAACTGCGAACCAAATGCGAGCAACTTATTTGTTGGCACTGAAAATTTAGGCAAAAAACTTATATCGATGACGCGGGCAATATGGCGTACGAAGTTGCAATGAGATTGACACAAACAGATTTCAAGCAAAAGATGCGAAAGCAGCGGAAAATATGCAACTTTGACTGCGAAGAACTTTCGCGACGCTCAAAATTGAAGAATTTTAATTTCAATAAAAATGCACGCAAATCCTTTTTTACAGGTTCGAATTGTTAAAATGCACAATTAAACGAATTTATTTTATATTCAAAATCCGTTTAACACAATCGTGCCCCACGTTGGGCGCCAAAATGTACGGTCAGAAGCGTTTTTCTGTCTATTGCAAAATAAAATACAAAGTTTGTGGGGGATCGTGTTAAACGCACGACTGTAAAAATTGAACTGATTTTATTTCTTCTCATAAATTACAAGTTAACTTGTTGGCCTTGAATTGAAATAGAAGTACATAGGGTATTTGAGTGAAAATATTCTTCTGTTATTGGAAATTTACAGTTAAAGTTAAAGATGAGAAAATTTTGTAGTTTTAACATGATTAAGTATCGATATATTTTACTGACTTATAAAGATAAATTAATTGAATGAAATTGATGATACGGTGACCTAACAGCCCGCTTAATGCGTTATTTCTTGAAAGATGTGGAGGGGAGGGGGGAGGCAAATCCATTTCTTCTTGTCTTCATAAATTGCGGCACCTACCAGCATTTGTTACAATTTATTCTATGCACATTGTTTAACATCTACTCACTGTGGTTTAACAGTTATTTATTTAGTATTTATTGAGCAGAGTTGTCATTGCGACTTTTTTTTTTTGCTACCCTTTCCACTCCACCTTACCACTCTCTACGTATTTAATTAAGTTTCGCAATCAGTTTCAATATCAAAATAAATGCAGATTTGATTGCAACGATTTTCAATTGATTTGATTGGTATTATTTTTTTTTATTTTTTTTTTTTATGTATTTTGCCATTTTACCACATATTCAATATTTGATATTTATACAGTTTATTTTTCCATTATTGACTGTTTCCATTTGTATTTATGTTAGACATGCAGTAATTAAATTAGCTTTTTTTTTGTGCCATAATTAAATTGAATCTATGTAAAATAATTGGAAATCACTACGTTGTGTGACGTTTTCAAAGCGTGGTCAGGGCGGTATGATTTTTGTCACTTATTCATGCTTAACACGTACAGAAGGACATCAACCACAAATTGCCAGTGCATAATGGGAATAATTTTAATGAGAGTTGCGCTTTTTGAATTGCCATGCCACGCCCTTAAGTGGGTGACTTAAATCGTGCGTAAATTAGGCTACTTTGCTTTGTTGGCACGCACAATTCGAATGGTGATCAAATGTTGCCACCTCATTAAATGTTGAACTGTCTAAGTTGGCCATATTAATGGCGCTTAGTCGATGCGTGGCGTCAGGAATTTGAGTGCAAATTCAATTTTTAAAAAATAAACTGCGGAGATAAGTGTTGAATAGTGTTTGAGTTTATCTGCTCACTAAACATTTTTTTATAATTTTTTATGTCATTTTACCACATATTTATTTATTTATTGGCTTAACAAGGCAATATACTTATTTTTACAGATTTCTTCTTCTCCACTTTCCTCGTTTTGGTGTTCGAAGATATGTAATTCGACATGATTTGATGATTTCAATGACATGATTTCAAGAACACATGAATAAGAAAAGACAAAAAAAAAAAGTAAAAATAAAATGAACTTACATACTAACATATTTTATACACAGTAGTAGGAAAGGTACTTATTATCAACACTATGTTAACTTATAATTAAAAGGGAACAATTAAAGAGGCATGGATAGTGTATGGTGATCGTGATAAGGCTAGATGGTTAGGGTGGAATAGGTGTTTGAATAGGAAACGCTTGAATATGCATTTCGACATAGGTGGTAGGTAGTGCTCGCTGACAGATTGAAATCCCTTATTATCGACAAGCGGACACCTGCCGTATAGGCTTAATTCCACGTTGCCCCATGGCAATGGGGTCGAGGTTCATAGAATTGATGCCCAGCAGATAAATCTTCAGGACGTTAGTACCATGCTAACTAATACAAATACAACGTCCATCCGATACAAATAACTAACTTATACAAATACAACGTCCATCCGATCTCCCCTGGGCGTCACTTCCATGACTCCAGACGCAACCAAGACCCCGTCATAGTAGTTTGAACACTGATTACACACCATACTTAAGTATATAAAGGGTGTCCCAACAAGAAGGCAATTTTTAAATGTGGCAACACTGGAAGTGTCATTGTTTGACATTTGAACAATTGTTACTGTTTGCTAGTAGAAGGTACGAGGTTAATGAAAATGGAGCGCTACACTAATAAACAATGCATTCTCATTGTGAAATTGTTTTTCCAAAATGGTGAAAGTTTTTCGGCTACAGTTCGCAAATTGCGATCAATTTGGGGTCACAATAATGCTCCAAAAGAGTCAACTGTAAAGAGATTAATGGATAAATTTGCCGAAACTGGGTCTGTTAGTGATGTAAAGACAACAACGCGCCTTCGACCAGGTCGATCGACCGAAAATGTCGCAGCTGTTCGTGATGATGTCGCTCAAACTCCATCCACCTCAATTCGACACCGAGCTCAACAAATTGGTGTCTCCAAATCCACTATGCAGCGAATTTTGACGAAAGATTTGCATCTTCATGCATACAAAGTTCAATTGACTCAGGAACTGAAGCCAGATGACCATGGACAGCGAAGGGAGTTCGTTAATTGGATATTGGAGAGACAACATGTAAATGCTGATTTTGCCGCTAAAATCATCTTCAGTGACGAGGCCCATTTCCATCTTGATGGCTTCGTCAATAGGCAGAATTGTCGCATTTGGGGTGAGGAAAATCCTCGAGTGATTCACGAGAAGCAAATGCATCCTCAACGTGTCACTGTGTGGTGTGGTTTTTGGGCTGGAGGAATCATTGGACCTTTTTTTTATGAAAATGAGGCAGGTCAAGCGCAAACAGTCAATGGTGTTCGGTTTCGTGAAATGATAACCAGTTTTTTCTTGCCTAGAATTGAAGAAATGAATGTGGAGGGCATGTGGTTCCAAGAAGACGGTGTCACATGTCATACAGCCAGAGAAACAATTCAATTGCTGCATCAGTCATTTCCCGGTCGTGTTATTTCGCGTTTTGGAAATCAGAACTGGCCGCCTAGATCGTGTGATTTAACACCTTTAGATTTTTTTCTTTGGGGTTTTTTAAAGTCGATGGTTTACGCGAATAAGCCGACGACGACTCGAGCCTTAAAAAAGGAAATTGGACGCTGCATTAATGAAATACCGCAGCATTTATGCAAAACGGTCATTGAAAATTTCATTAAAAGATCGCGTGCATGCCAGCAAAGCCACGGCGGCCATCTGCACGATATATTGTTCCATACATAACCTCATTCTGTCTACTTTACGATATAATAAAGTTTCACGATTTTTTTTTTAAATATCTGTGTTTGATATAAAATTTAAAAATTGCGTTCTTGTTGGGACACCCTTTATTTAAATTAATACATGTACTGTATGGATAGCAACTAATGTTGGAACGCAAAGAGTACCAATTATGGATGATTAACTGGTCATCATCCACATTTATTGGTGGAAATCAAGACCCATCTAACATCTCTGACAATTTGAGGGCATTGTCACCCGGTTGATTAAGCGACACTCTTTGCCGATCTCACAGACCTATTCGCAACATTGAACTACCACAGCCAGCACGATACTCCCCGAAGGGCCAGCCCTGCGTTAGTCTCCCCAGGCAAAAGGGATTTACTTCGACAGGCACCATCACACACCGACACATCTGCACCTATCGTTGGCATAACTGCGATGGCAAAATCCACCACTATTGAGCGTGCTACAGCGTAGACCACATCACTTCTAACTGTGTGTGACACATCGTCGTTCGCAAATTATTGTGTTCTATATGACAAAAATGTTTTTTTGGTAAATCAAGTTTAAAGTTTAGTAAAGAACTGAACCGAAAAATCTGCCGCGATTTTCTTACCAATGAAAGTTCAAGAGTTTGTGGTTTTTTCTGTCAAAAAAAATGTTCATCCTTGGAAGCGTTTTTTAGAGTAAGATGCGTTTAAAAAAAAATAATTTGTTCTATATGCACTTATTTACGAAACTATTCTTGTTTTATAGCATATAGAACAAAATGTAATATGTATTGGAGAAATGAAAAGCAATATGATTTCACTCAATAAAAACTTTATTTCATACATATATTATAATTTTAACTTAATTTTAAACTTAATCTTATACATATGTTCTTATGAGTCCACTTAATCAATACCTGTTAATTTCTTAAAAGTTAAGTTTCGACTACAAAATCAAGTAAAAAATTAACCAAATTTATTTGACTTCGATTCCACGAAGTTCATGCTTGATTTACGGAGATTTTTTAATTGAAGCAAGTTTGTTAAAAAAACGAAGACAAAAAGTTGTACCTATATTTTAAATTGTATTAAACAAATTATTATGGGTATTCACGGGTTGATGCGAAACACAGTTGCGACGATGCGAAAACGCAAGATTGCGAATTTTTGCTTCATTCCAACAACAAACACATTAGAAGCAATTTTGGGACTCTTCTTAAATTACGCACTGCTCAAACCTATAGCGAAAGCGCACAAACAGTGATGCGAAACAGATGATTCATGTTATGGGTGTTGTCAAGCATAGTTGCTATCTGGGTAAAACTTAAAAAAGGCTAAGTTTGTACGTTGAGGTGGCAATATATTTCTTTCCGCTATCGTAAAGTTACAATATTGATGTTCACGCGTTAGTGCGAAAAATATGTTGCATTTTCGCATTCTTGCAATTCGCATCAACCCGTGAATACTCCTATTGTAGTATGCCACTGCATCAAGTGATAAAAAGTTGTATAAACTTTTCACATCATTTACTTTCTCCAATGATATCTTCTTATCTATTGCTTATCCATTCTTATTCTTAGTACATATTAAGCTTTTTTTAAACGTTGTTGTAAAATTTAACTTCTAACCTTATGTTATTTATGATGGGTATTTTCTTTTCGTTTTTGTTTCATTTTATTTACCAACTGCAATCTAAAGCGAGATTTTTTCTTTTTTGTTTCATTTCATTTGCCAAGTGCAATGTGAAGCTAAGAAAAAAAACCTGAAAAAAAACAAAAAAAAAGCAAAATACAAAGACCTCCAAATTACTTACTTACTTATCTGGCGCTTACAACCGTAAGTCGGTTTTGGCCTCGTATAAGAAATTGCGCCAGCCATTTCTGTTCTGCGCTTGCTGGCGCCAGTTGGAAACACCAAGTGTAGTCAGGTTATCCAACACCTGATCCTTCCAACGAAGATGTGGGCGTCCTCTTCTGCGTTGACCACCACCGGGCACCGAATCGAATATCTTTTTCGCTGGAGCGTCGTTTTCCATTCGCTCAACATGACCTAGCCAGCGGAGCCGCTCGATTTTGATACGCTTAACTATGTCGATGTCAGCGTACAGCTCATACAGCTCGTGGTTCCATCGAATTCGGTACTCGCCATTGACGCAGATTGGACCGAAGATCTTACGAAGGATCTTTCTCTCGAAGGCTCCCAAAGTCTTTTCATCAGAACTGCTCAACGTCCAGGTTTGTGCTGCATATAATAGGACGGGCATGATTAGTGACTTATAGAGCGTGAGTTTTGTTCGTCGAGAGAGGGCTCTGCTTCTCAATTGCCTACTCAGCCCAAAGTAACACCTGTTGGCAAGAGTTATCCTTCGCTTTATCTCAATACTGACATCGTTGAAAGAGTTTACGCTGGATCCCAGGTAGACGAAGTCCTTAACAACCTCGAAGGAGATGTTGTCAACAGTGACGTGGTTTCCAAGACGCTGGGACTGTTTATTTGTTGACACTAGGTATTTCGTCTTATCTGCGTTCACTACAAGACCCATTCGACTCGACTCTTTCGCTAACCTGGAGAATGCTGCGCTGACTTCGCGCGTATTATGGCCAATGATATCGATATCATCAGCATACGCCAGCAGCATAATACTTTTGTAGAATATCGTGCCACTGCGTCTCAAATCAGCAGCTCGGATGATCTTCTCCTCCAAATAATAAATGAAGACCTCCAAATAATAACTTTAATAACTTTATTTAGACTTGCATATAGAACAAAATAAAAAAATATTTTTTTTACTTAGTATTTTTGCTTCGTTTTTGTTCTATATGCACGATTTTTTGCATATAGAACACAATAGGTTACGAAGCTTAACACAACAGTGTTGTATAGCACAAAGTCGATATCTCATATTTCGAAAACTATAAAAGATAAAAGCAAACTGATGACACAGATCGATAGATCTCGAAAAATTTGCCTATATACCAGTTTTATCTCCATTTTTTCAATTTTGTGATATAGAACACAATAATTTACGAACGACGACATGGTCACCACTATTTTGTTCCTTTGCAAACTGCCACTCTGATACCTCTTGAACACCAATTTATTCACCATATTAACCACCTTTTTAACCAGTCTTTTTAAGCTACTATTACCGTCTAGAATGCTAAAAAATTACATATATTCAACAATTTTTTTTTTTCACTTTCTTTTTTATATATGGTTATCAAACTTTTTTAACAGTATGAAGACACTTCTTGAAGACTACGAAAAAATGTTTTATTTTTATTTTCTATTAATTGTACATTTAATAGTACAATTACAATTACTATTGTACAATTAACTAATTTAATTTAATAATTAACTGCTGCATGGCGGACTGTTAATCTCTGTAACAGTAAGTTTGAAACATAAAATTCAAAAAGAATTACAAAAAGGAAGTGCTCTTACGTGATAGTTTATCAGAAAAATTGAAAAATCATTAGAAATAAAAAAATGGCGGACATTTGCAAAAATCTCATTTTTTTCGACCCTTTTTTCAGTCTCAAAAATTTTATATATTTCTTTTGTGGTCAAATTGTGGTAAACTATCACACAGGATATACAAACAAATAAAATGCTTCAAAGTTTATTAAAATCGGGCCAGTAGATCCGGAGATTAACTGTCTGCCAGTTAAAAAAACCTAAACTCAAGAAAAACGCGTTTAAATTTTGTTTACACCTGCGCACAGTGCGCTTTTTTCAATTTTAGGATAACATTTGCAATTATCCCAAAAACTATAAAAGCTAGAGTCATGAAATATTGTACCAATACTTTTTATACCAAATAAAGTAATTTCATCAAAAGTTATAATTATAGGTCAACTGCCACGCCCTCTTCCCATACAAGGCCTCTTTATGTGGGAAGTATGCATGTACAACGCAGATAAAAAGACATCTCCGGTACAAACATACTCATGATCAACTTCACCTCCTGTGTCGATTAAGCCGTGTCCGTCTGTCCGTCTGTCCGTCCGATCGTCCATCTGTGCATCTATGCTAAAATTACGATTACGGATAAACAGAGAAAACAAAGCGAATGAAACTTGGTGTGTATATTACTATTATTAATACGCTGTTTAATATTGAAAATCGGGCATTCAATATAAGCATGATCGGTGATTAACCACGCCTACCTCCGATATAAAATACATGTATATAATGGTTTAAAATGGCATAACTTTCGATTCGTACAGCGCATTTCATTGATATTTGGTAGGTAGCTTCATATCATAATAACAAATGTCACTATTTAAACTGGGCGTGATCCGCCCACTTTCACATAAACCTCCCATAATGATTCTGTATCTTTAAAATAAAATAGATTAAAAAAATTTAATTTTAAAAAGAAAACAATATATAATATATGGTAAGAAATGATCCTCCACTGGACCGAAGTTAAAATACCCCAGGGCCGAACCAAAGTATATTCAAAGTCTTAAGCAGCCAATAAAATGTTTATTCGTAAAAACATTTCCGTCATAGTCTTAAAGGAAAATATTCGCTTTTGTTTTTTGACTAAGTCACTTTATATGGTAAGTAGTACGTGGTTTCATGTGCATATTAAACATTAAAGCTTATTTGCAAAATTTCAAGTCCATATATTAATTTTTGTGGAATTTAAAGAGATTTTACCTCTTTAATAAAGTCACTTTGTATGGGAGGTAGGCGTTGTTTTGGTTGGATTTGGTTGAATTTCATCCTCAGAGTGTATATTAAATATCAAAACTCATATGCAAAATTTTAAGTCCTTATATTAATTTTTGTGGAATTCGAAGAGATTTTACCGTTTTGATAAAAGCACTTTGTATGGAAGGTAATCGTGGTTTTCATCTGATTTGGCTCATTTTTGAACTTGATTTTTAGTTTTTATATACAAGCTCATATGTCGAATTTCGTGATGATAGCTTGAAATGTACGGCTGTAATCGTCTTGAAAACAAGTGCGTTTTAGGGCACAATTTAATTTTTAAGACTTTTTTCAAATGAAGTGGGTTTTCTTAGTGGCAGCTAGAAGCAGCAGGTTTTTGCAGAAACAGAAGGAAGAAGTACTATATTATATTATGAAAGTTATAGCCTTTGACTTTAACTATGCTATATTTTCTAGATATTTTTTACTAAATTTTACTTAAATTTTCATTTCTTGAAAAATTTGCAGTCATGTTTCTACGATTTTTCTATGTTTACTTATTAATATTTTTTATTGTCGGTTTACTTTTTTATTTTTAAATGCCGGTTAAAACATAAAAAAAATCCAAGAAACAAAATCTTGAAATATACTTTGTACTCGAAGTTATTATTGTTTAAAAATTACTCTCTTTTGTTGGGTTTTATTGAGCTTATTTTTGTTAAAAATATTTTGACTTTGACGAATTTTATAAAAAAAACCATACAATACATCAAGTTTCCAATATCACATTTATAATATATGTTTTATAATCTGACGAATGTAATTATTTTTTTATAAAATTTAAAAAAAAAAAAAACCCCAAATGTCATCCTAAAATCGAAAAAAGCGCACTGTGCTGCGGCGAGCCGAGAGCGCGCTTCAATTGAGTCGTCATAGCTCGGCACTGGCTTCGAATTTCGATTTAATATTTTTAGAGAGATATTATTGAAGGTACAAATAATCTAAAAATGTAAAAAAACAAAAAATTCATGTTTTGAAAATTCTAGACGGTAGGACATACTACCTTAAGACATCCATACGACCAATGCCAATGTGCCGGTGGAAATTGTGATAGTACGTCTATCGAGCGTAACGACTATCCCCGTGCTAACGAATTTTAAGGATCATTGCTATTCCTTCGTAGGCATAAGCTACCGTTGATCTAGTCAAACGGTCCACCTACTCCCCAGATTGGGCGCCCAACTCCAGGATCTGGGTACTCCATCTACATTTACACATAGGTCGAACGATACAACAACGATAGGTAGAAACCGTTGCCCGCGACCATTCTCCTTTATCCTGGCTTTGGACAGGCCGCTTGTGAGAACCAGAGATCTGCAAGAAATCAATTCAAAATCAAGTAACTTGAAGAAATCAAGATTTGACTTGACTTGTAGAAGCTTGATATGTTTCTACCCTACAAGCCACAACTTGCTTCTGAAAAACGAATCATGAGTCCGACTTGATTCTATTTTGTTTCTACCCTACATTAATTGGTAGAAAAATCAAGCTTTCTACTTTTCAAGTTTGTTTTCAAGTCTAAACAACTGCGCTGCCGTAGAAAGCCACTGATGAGCGTCTTCATACACTTTTCTATACAAAGTGACAAAATGAAAAACAAACAACAACAAAAAAACAAACAAACATACTTCAAAGCAGTGTCGACCGCGTAGTATACACGAGTGGTGAGCAACACTTCGTCTTTTTGCGTAAACACTGTAGAGTAAATGAGACAAATGCTGTTGCTGGATCGATACAGGAATGATAGAAACCAGATTACGCGTTCCGCAAATGAGAGAGAGGGAGCATGACGTCACCAGCGATATTGTCAGACTTTGGAATAATTTTACTCCCACACCCACGCCTAAATATTTTTTTCTTATTTTTATAATATGTATATGGACCTCTTTAACCCATTGGTACAATAAAATTTTGTCAGTCTTGAAAAGTTTAGGAGACAAAAATCTTGAAAGTTTAAAAAATTCATATTTTTCGTAAACAAAAATATTCATATTTTTATACAGAAGAGTAGATATATTTACTTTACTATTTCGAAAAATTTATTTTCAATTTCTTCAATTTGCCTAAGAGATCGCACATTTGCATACGTGTTTGTCAACCAAAAGTATTGTGTGACGTCATGCACTCAGTTGAGAAAGAGAGCATTAGATAACGGGACTGTGGAACGCGTAATCTTGTTTCTATCATTCTTGTGGTCGACACTGTTTTAAAGTTAAACTGGTTTCTCAACTCGAGAAACGAAGTTTGTACTGACAACACGAAGTTAATTCCACGAACTTCGTAAACAGACTTGAAAATAAACAATTTGTAGGCCAAATAATTGCTTTTTCCCTACATTTCAAGTTTTCTACTTTTGGCGACTTGATTTTTACTGCCTATAGGGTTGCCCACCAAACTTGTTGTTTGCCTGCCTTGACTTACAATAAAAAAATAAAAAAATAAACATACAAACAAACATATAAACAACTCGAGTTACAGGGAGTTGAAAATTTAAAGAACTTGAAACATCAAATGAATCCATTCATGCAGATCTCTAGTGAGAACAGGCGGAGTTAGTGCTCGCTGACAGTATTAAATATCGCACACCATCTATTTATGGGTTCGCTGCAAGCGTACGTGGTATGGTGATGAATGAGTTCAGTTTAAAACATGAGTTCAAGCTTGCTTGAGCTTGATAATTTTCAATCAAGTAAGATTTGTACTTGAATATAAATGAGTTCACGGCAGCTTGCGACTTGCAACTACGCTAGCTTACAAGCGAACGACACGAAGTCCCAGTTAAAAGAAAAACTTGATGTGTTTGGAAAAAAGCTTGGAAAGCTTGACATTGAAAGCAAGTATTCAATTAAATCAAGTATCCAAATAATTCAATGAGCTTGTGTGTAAAACGCTTAATCGTATTAGGACTTTTTAGGATTCTGTGAACTCTTTGAACAAACATTGATGATTCCGTAGCCAAAATTTTTAGTTGTTTTAAAATTGAAGATGGCGGATAGGATTGCTACCTAATTTTTTTGTATTTTTACAAATTCGGTGCTGGGGCGAACAAAAGTTGAATATTAGTTGCTGAATACGATTCCGAATGTGAAATTTTAAGCCACAAGGTTGCCACCTATTAATGTATTTTTGTACGAGTCGTAAACATTATCTTACAGTTTAAGAGGGTCACTGATTTCGAATCTGATGTCAGAATTTTAAAATTTAAGATAGCTGATAGGGTTGCCACCTATCTTATTGTTATTTTGGGGCTATATTGGAGCCTGGTGCTTTGGCGAACACTAGGTAAAAATGTGTCGCTGAATACGAATCCGTTGTCAGAATGTCAAAATTGTGAAATTTTTAACAATAGGGTAGCCACCTAATAACATATATTTTTTACGAGTTTTAAACATTATCTTACAGTTGTAGAGGATCGCTTATTTCGAATCTTTGAAGTGTGTTTGTTTTTTTTTTATTTTTGAAACAAATAAGGCGGCCTCGGTAGTCGAGTTGGTAGCGTGCTCGACTGCCACCCCAGAGGTCACGGGTTCGATTCCCGGCCAGGCCATGGTCCTTCGCTTTAAAAACCTTTCTAAATTTTCTATCCTCATTTCTAATCAACTGAAATTAAAAATTCATCAATATTTACGACTTGAAGTTGTAGTTGATGGTAGAGAATTTGTGCATGAGGATTGCCTTATAACTTGAATTGACTGAGGTAAAGGCATAACACTTGCCTCTGATTCAAATTCACATGTTTCTTTGGCTTTCCACCACGCTTAGAGCATCCTACACGTGTTTCACTTGATTGCCCTTTCCTTCCCACTAATCTATCATCCCATTTCGAACCAAGGCAGACTTGACTGAATAGGTATTCCACCTGAAATCCTTGGTTCAAAGCTAAAAAAAAAAAAAAAAAAAAAAAAAAACGAAGCTCCCGGTCTTCGGGGTCTATAGCTGAGGTAAGCTGTAAAATAAGCGGTAAAATTTGTAATGAAAAAATGTGAAACGTGCAGTAGTAGTGGGTTTTTATTTTATATTGGAGTTTTATTCCCTGGATGATGGGATTACGCGTGATCTTGCGGCGAATGTTGTACGGGAACTCGACGCTGGTCTCGACTAGCAGCAGGTGTGGCACGTGTCCGTCGGTGCATTGGTCCGTCTCTGTACTTCTATTTCAGTGACGGATCTGACGACCTGAGCACTGAGACAACTCCTGCTTAAAGTGATCCTGATCTGACGACCCAGAGCACTGATACGATCCTGCTTAGAGTGATCCTGATCTGACGACCCAGAGCACTGATACAAAACTCCTAAGTATGCCTTACAATACTTCTCCTACTTATAGTGATCCTGATCTGACGACCCAGAGCACTGATAAGCTTTTACTTAAAGTGGTCCTGATCTGACGACCCAGAGCACTGATACTTCTCCTACTTATTTTTTGATCTTATGATCCCTACGTCTGACACTAGTCCTACTTAAGTGATCCTGATCTGACGACCCAGAGCACTGATCCCTAGTACGTTTAAACCCTAAATAGGTCCTGACTGTCCTTCCGTCCTGTGTTGTCCACACCTTACCTGCTGGTAGCCTTCAGGTCCTTCTGCTTACTTAATCTTCACTCTTTATTTTATTCTCGGTCCAGCAGCTCTTTTCGGGACTTCTTTCCTTTTCAGCAACTCGCTTTTAGGCACGTCTTTTCCTCAGCAACTCTTATTTGGTACTCCTTCTTCTGGCGGCGGTCTGTCAGCAACTCCCTTTTAGGCACGTTTTGTCTGCTCGGTGGTTCCTCAGCAACTAACTCTTGCGGCCTTTGCCGGCTAGCATCAAGCTCGATCGACTCAATTGCTTTGAGTGCTTTAATGTATTGGTTTGTGTGTGTGTTTGTTTGCTTCCCCTGCTTTCGCTTACACTCAATTTCTCGTACTCCGAACCTTGGTGTTTAAATTGCATTAGCTTGTGTCTGCTTTCGCTCACTTTGTTGTTGCTCGATGTTTTGCCGCATTGACCGTTATCCCATCATCGTTGTTATTACAATTTAGCTCTTAACTATATAACATAATGTGTAATTATGATTATTGATTCTTTACATTGCTAAAGCTTCTACAGGGTAAGTGTTCATTTACGGTTTGAAAATAACTAAGTCTTAATTTAAAAAAAATAAAATAATATTAAGAAATAGAATAGGAAGAAAAATATTAAAAATATTCTGTGTGCGCAAAAGTTGCGTGGCCAAGTTTTGCTCGTCACAATACTCTAATAGAAGAACAATACAACATCGTCCAGATTCAAGACAACACTGAAACACTGAACACTGAACAACAAAACCAATTTTTTTCCAAAATAATAAGATTCCGACAGTGGATTTTGGTCCAAAAAAACAATTTTTGGACAAAAAACAATATACGTGTACCGGCGTTTTGAAAGTTTACGTCTGAGTCTTATTTTAGGGGGGATTTAATTTTCCTCCTTTTTGAACATTCTTATAGTGAATCGGCATAGGAAATCATGGTATCCTTATATTTTGGATATAAGATGTGTTCTGGGAATTTGTGTAAAATACTACGAGAAATATTTTTGTGGAATATTTTAACACCCTAACTTCTCAATTTTTGGGTCTTTTTTGACCTTTTTGTGATAAAAGGCAATAAATACCCATAAAAAAAAAGGATATAATGAGTTAAAATGTTCCACCAAAAAATTTGTCATAAAATCTGATATAAGTCTCTGAATACATCAAAGCTGAAAGTTCAACTTAAATGTCAGAAATTTTAAAATAAGACTATTTTTTTTTTTTTTGTGCCTTCTATCAGAATCCATTGTCAGAACCTTGTTATTTTTTTGTTTTGTTGAACAGTGTTATCAATTAGACAAAATTTAAAAATTACTGTTATTTTAAAGTCAATCTTTTTCATTTGGTCGAACGAAAACCTATGGAAAATAAAAAATTTTCTTAAAACTTAACCAGCTAAGTAAAAAACTAAGCCTGGTAGAGTCTTCGCATCCTGTACAGATAGTGTCGAAGAACTCAGCCCAGAGTGTGTATGTTGAGTAAAATGTATAGGATAGAAGAAGGTACTATCGTGACAGAAATTATAAAATGTATATAACTATGAAATTTCAAAATACAC
The DNA here is from genome assembly GCA_943735915.1 of Pherbina coryleti. NCBI lineage: Eukaryota > Metazoa > Arthropoda > Insecta > Diptera > Sciomyzidae > Pherbina > Pherbina coryleti. The sequence goes on from OX030950.1 coordinate 31,620,383, forward strand.
ACAAAGGATTTTTATACCGTTATAGTCGCTCATATTACTTCTCTTAATAGTAATAAAATAGGATTTTTCACGTTAGAATCTTTTAGTAAAAAATACTGCAACGCATCCTACGAAAATATAAGCTAATATCGTGATAAGGTGAGGCAATATCGTGATAGTAGTCAGGTATTATCGTGATAAACTGAAATTTTTATAAAATCGAGAAAAACTCAAAATTATTAATTTTATTTTGTAATTATAAACTCATATAAGACATTCAAGTACTTAAAATACTAAGAATTATTAAAATACATTATTAGTCAAAATACTAGAAAAAAGTTGTAAATTAAAATTTGTAGACAGTGAAAACAAGGGTTTCGCACAAAATGATGCTTCTTTCTTGTTTTATCACTTAAATCAAACATTTTTAAAATAATATTAGCAATTCCAAGATTTCAAACTGAACTAAAAGTTTTTATAACTAAGGAACACATTATTTTAGAAAAATTCAGTTAAAGTTATTTATGCAAAACTGGCAACGAAAAAATTCCTCATCATCATGTGGGACGAAGTCATGACATAGGTTATGAAATGGTGTCACACAGTATGAATACTGAATCCATTTTTTCACATCATTAGAGAATGAGTCCGTACATATTCCACATGTCCAGTCTTTGTCTGAGATTTTTGTTTTATCCTTGTTCTTCTTTCTCCAGTCGTAGGAACAACTAGGCAGCTCATCCTCCTGCAATAGGCTGGAATTTTGTAAAGTTGGAAGAAAATAGTTTTCTTGGGAAAATGTGGATGCATCTTTTTTGTAAGTGTTTGATGGCATGGTTGCAGCATCGTTATTTAGGCATTTTGCATAGGAACTGTTCCGAACACTTTTATTTGTCATCACGACTTTGGGAACGACGATGATACGTTGAAGTTCACTTGAGTTATTCGGAGACGTATTTTGAGCATTTACCTCTGTTAGTTTCGATGGAGCCATGGCTTCGGCACTGATGGCGCTACTGTTGAATGGACAAATTCCACATTTTTTAAATGAGTTCAATATGTTTGAAAAACTAAACGCTTTTATGAAAGCTGGATTAAAAATACCATGAAAATCAGATTTGCCTGGTTTCTTAGTAGGATTATTTCTCATAAAATCCTTAACTGACTCATTCCATCGATATTTGAGTGATTTGTAGACACCAACATCGAGCGGTTGTTAGAGGTGGGTGTTATGAGCCGGAAAAGTAAAAAGATAAATTGAATTAGCATTAGCTAAATCAACTACCTGGGGAGTTATGTGTGATGCATGGGAGTCCATTAAAAGTATCACTGGTCTCTTATCTGGAATGGCTCTGATAAAAAACTGAAACCATTCAAAAAATATATCTGAGGTAATCCAACCTCTTGGAGACAACTTTACTAAGCAGTTAGGCATTGCACCTTGCCGTAGGGAATCGGTCCATCAAGATCCTCGGAAGATTATTAAGGGTTACATATTACACATCGCAGAATTGTGTGGTTTTCTCCCCTTTCAGCATATGTTCTGTTGTAAATGTATCTTTTACCTATCTCGGCAACTACCTTGCTCTTATTGGTAACAAAATTGACTCCCGTTTCATCACAATTCCATATGTGATCTGCACTATCTTTGACTCCCAGCTTTACCAACAACAATTCAAGTTTCTCATAAAAGTCCTGTATTATTTCGGGATTTGCCATTGATGCTCTATAGGCAGATAAATTTTCAGCAACCCGCAAAGTAAGGCCATATCTTTCTTTAAAAGATGTCCACCAGCACATTGAAGGCACTTCCTTGTTTGAAAAATATTTCTCTCTGTTTTCCAATTTGGCAAGTTCAAAAGCGCTTTTTCTTACTTGAAATACTGTGAGACCAAATCCTTGCTCTTGCATTAATATAATATAATTGAACAATTTTATTTCCATATCTGAGGACAGAGCAAATGGTCTACCCAATTTCAATATGCTATTTTGTTCTCGGCTAAGATAATCTTTTAATGTTGCCCAGGGTACTCCACATGCTTTGCTTGCAGCATATATGGACTTTTTGTCTTTTTTTACTAAGCTCAAACCCAATTGCAAGTCTCTATCAGTGTATTGTCTTCTTTTTTGCCTATTATTTCTTTCGGCCATTGCTTATACTGATATGAGGTTTGGTAATATCGTGATAAATTTTAATTTTCATAATTTTGGCAAGTAGATATTTTTTAAAAATCGCGATTAGAATCCTTTTTCTAGATAAAAATTATTTTTTTTATTCAAAAGTCAACTTTATTGCAAAAAAAATCATTAAAATTGAGCAGCAAATAGAAGCACTGAAAATTGTTAGAAAATTTAAGATTTTGCGCATGAAACTTAAGCTTTACGAAGTAAAGAAAAACAATTTCAAATTTAAAATTATGTTTATATGATTTTTTAATGTTTTACCTACATTTTACATACAAAAAAATGTTTGTGCTAACATTGAAAATATTTCAAATTGCGAAAATTAGAGAGCACTGCTTTTCACTATAATAATTTTGGAATTTTGCACGTGGCGCTGTTAAAAGTTTTTTTTCTTCAATAACCGTTAACGTACAGAGAAGAGAGATAATTTTATTTCTCTTTCGCGTTTTCCACTACCAACATTTCAATTATAGTAACACTGAGACAAAAAGTTTTGAAGAAAGAAGGATGGTTGGCAACGCTATGTTGGAGTAGAACGCGAATTGTTAAGTCGTCGATCAAATTTACATTAAACTGTTGTCTAAATAACTGGAAAAATTCTTCAAACATATTTATATTCAAGGCAAACAATTTTCTAAACCGTGTGTTCAAAAAGTTTTTAGTGATTCAACAAGTAAAACTTAATTGAATCAAATATATAAAAATCTTCAATATCTGCCATATTTTATTCGCCATATTTTATTTTGTTGCTGCAATATCGTCTGCGGGTTTGCTGTTTGTTGTTGCTGCTCTCCTCTGTTTTACTGCTAACTGCTGCTGTTGTTGTTTTTTGATATCATTGAACATAAACATGCCTGCAAAAAATTTAGTGTGCGCAAAATGTACAAAAAGTCTCGGCAAACAACAACCTAGCATTGGATGTGGAATGTGTGGAAATTGGTACCATATTGTATGCGCTGAAGTTTCAACGGAGCAGCATGGATTTCTTTTAAAGAATCGAAATTTTTCTTTCACGTGCAAGGAGTGCAAAGTGAATCCCCCGTCCTCAAATAGTGATATTGCGTTAATTCGAAAAGAACTTCGTGAAGGCTTAGCAGACATTAAACAATGGTTTGCAGCCACTATTGAAGAGATCAAGTCTGAGTGGACATCCAACTTGAAGGAGATGAAATCCGACATTGCGCAATGTAACAAATTAATTAAACTTGTCGACACTGCGGTTAATGATAAGATTAATGAGCTTGAGATGGAAAACAATGTACTTCACCGAAGAATAAACCGTGCTGATGTTGTAATAGGCGGCTTACCATCTGGAATGTCTGACATATACGAACCAATTATGTCCCTCACTAAATTTTTAAACATTAACATCAATGTAAGCGACATAAACCAGTGTGTGTACATCAACCATCAAAAGGCAGTATTAGTCAAATTTAACAGCATTAGAATTCGAGACAACATAATGAAGCAATATTTTAAAAATCGGAGTTTGAAGCTTTGTGATGTGCTGGGAGGAGACATTCGCTCAAGAATATATCTGAATGACCACTACACGCCAGCTGCTAGCAAACTTAACTATATATGCCGTAAACTCACTCAAGAAGGCAAAATAAAGAAGTATAAGTTGATTAACACCGATGTGCCGAAGTCAAAAATAACAATGCCGGATGGACATGAAAAAATATGTACACTTCTACAATGTTCCGCGATGTTTACCAGTGCTGATATATCTACCATTGCTGCCACTAATTCTTCTGCTGATGCTGCTGCCGCTAGTGTAGACCCTTCCTTGGCCGAAGAATAAAGTAATGTATTTGCGAAATTTTCTTTTTCTTTTTTGTCTTTTCTTTTTCCACAAGACGGAATTTTTATTTCAAGTTGTCTTTAAATTCAAATTTTTCTGTTAAGATGATCGATAACTGAATTTAAAAAAAAAAAAAAAAAAAAAAAAAAATAGTAATACTTTCTGAAGCTTTATATAATAAATCTGTAAATAATCCTAGTTAATATGTACTGTCCCTATTTGTTATGGCTTCCTTTTATAATTTGTGTATTTAATGTCAATTAGCAATAATTTTGGTCCCATTGTAAGTGACAACTCTGAACTTCGCTCTAAACTACGAAAACAAAAATTAAATCTAAATATTGGCCACTTTAACGCTCAAAGCCTTAAACCGTCTTTTCCATCATCTAAACTTGACGAAATTAGATGTATTTTGAATGGTTGCTTTTTGGATATTGTTGGTGTTTCAGAAACTTGGCTGAAGCCATACATTACTAATCAAGCTGTCGATATTCCGGGATATGTGTTCTGTAGAAATGACCGGCAAAATAGAAGAGGTGGTGGAGTTGGTTTTTATATATCCAAACAAATTAAATATAAAGTTGTTTTTAAATCCGACAGTTACGACATTTGCGAGTCTTTGTTTTTGGAAATATCTTATAATGGGGAAAAAATCTTAATTGGAGTGGTTTATTTACCACATGGAAACATTTCTTTCTTTGAAGAATCCATGTCTGATCTGTTTGTTAGATATTCGAATATCGCTATTGTAGGAGATTTTAATCACAATCTTTTTGATATTAATAAATCAACCAGTCTACGTTCCCTATGTCTTCGCTGTAACCTATCTCTTGTACATAATTCTCTACCCTCTCATTATGACGTTCGCAATCAAACGACTTCACTCATTGACTACTTTCTAATAAGCGATCCCTCTATCGTTAAGCTTTCAGGTCAAATGCTATCCCCAGTAATTTCACACCATGCTTTAATATATATTTCTGTAAACTTCCCTATCTCTCGTGAAAATGAATTCATTGAATTTCGAAATTACAGTGATATTAACTTTGATGCTTTAAATTCTTTCTTATCTAATTTCGATTTTCAACAAATTTACACCACGAATGACGTTGATGAACAGCTCTCAGTTCTGAACATGTTGTTAACCGAAGCGTTTTCTTTTGTCCCCATTACGAGGTATTCAATAAAACAAACTAACAGAAAATTATTAAATTCAAGAGAGATAGTATATGCCAAATCATTACGCGACCTTGCGTTTAAAGCGTATTTGCTTGATAGGAGCTTACTTAATTGGAAAGTATTCTGCAAGTATCGCAATCGCTCGAAGTCAGTCATACGTAAAGCGAAGAGGATGATCGGAACTCGATTCTTTGATGGGCTTAGTAGTAAACAAATGTGGAATGCCCTTAGGAATAATGGGTGCATGGACTCGCCAACACAGATTGAAGGACTTGATGCAAATTCTGTTAACCAACATTTCCTTGATCATCAGACTCAGAACAACTTTGAGGAATTCGATTTTGATTCACACCATGATAGTGAAAATTGTTTTTTATTCAACAACATTTTTTTAGAAGACCTTAATGAAGCAATTCTTAATGTAAAATCTAATGCGATTGGTAGCGACAATATACCAATTAAATTCATTAAAATTATATCGCCCTATATCCAGGATCATCTTTTGCATTTTATAAATAGCATACTTACAACTTCGAAGTTCCCAATGGCTTGGAAAGTAGCCCGAGTTGTACCCATACCAAAGAATAACTCATCCACCATTATTGATAACCTGAGGCCGATTAGTATATTGCCAGCTCTTTCTAAAGTTGTTGAGATAATTATAAAAAAACAGATATTGGAATATACTAATAGGTACTCTCTTATTGATGATTTCCAATCTGGATTTCGAGATGGCTACAGCACAACATCTCTTCTACTTGGGCTTACTGATACAATCAGAGAAAATAGTAATAATAATAAAATCAGCATTCTTGTTTCTCTAGACATTACGAAAGCATTCGATACTGTTAATTACTTTAACTTGATTCATAAATTAAAACTTAACTTTAATTTTTCTAATTCTGCCTGTAAATTAATGCTATCGTATTTATGCGATCGTGTACAATTTGTTTCATATTGTGGCCTGGAGTCTAGCTTGCTTAATAACATTTCTGGTGTCCCTCAAGGTTCTGTTCTTGGTCCAATACTTTTTATGTTGTATTTAAATGATGTGGTAAACTCTGTTGATCGTAGCATGTGTAAAATTTTCACTTTTGCTGATGACATTCAATTATTATTCTCTGGAGAATGTCAGTTTTGTGATGTTCTTGAATCTGTGATTAATTATAACCTCAGCAATTTGTCAAATTGGATGTCATCAAATCAATTAATTTTGAATCCTAAAAAAACCAAAGCTATCAAATTTTATTCTACTAGATCTGAATCATTGCCTATAGGCATTCGAATTCAAAACGACCCAATCGAATTTGTTGATAAAATGAAGTGTCTTGGGGTCATAATTGACCAAAAGCTATCCTTTGAATACCATATTAACGCTCTAAGTAGGAAGGTAGGTTTTACGTTGCGAAAGCTATATAGCACAAATCTGTATTTGCCACTTCATGTCAAATATAAAATCGCTCATTCTCTTTTAATGTCAAGTCTGTCCTATTGTATTGAGGTCTTTTCTGGTACTGTGGGTTATAATGTTAAAAGAGTTGAAGTCATATTTAACAAAATCGTTCGATTCGTTTATGGTATTCGATGGCGTGATCACATAGCTGTGTACGTCTTAAAATTCTTGCAATGTTCTTTCCGTAATTTCATAAAAATACGTGTATTATTGCTCTTTTATAAAGTAGTTAAATCCCGAATACCTAACTATTTGCTACAGATGTTTAAGTTTACACATTCTACAAGAAATCCACAAATTGTTATACCTAGAATTGTATCCTCTGTTTTTGATCGGTCATTTCTTATACGAACAGCACGCTACTGGAATCAGCTGCCAATTTATTTAAGATCTTTCTCAACACAACCGAATACTTTCAAGAAAAAACTAATTCGATACCTCCAAGCTGATGAATCTTAACATATCGTTGTTCCAGTACACACTTCGAGTATATTCATATAAAATTTATGTGGAAGTGCTCGGGGTGTGCACTGGAGCGACGATATAAAGTTTTTTTGATATTAAAGATTTTTTTTTTGATATTAAAGTTTTTGTTTGTTTGTTCCCCTTTGTCACTGCTAATTTGGGATTAGTGTTTATTATTTGCCTGCTTGTATATATTACTTTTTAATTTATTAGGGAAGCCATATATTTTAGGGTCATATTCGTTATTGTAAGTTAAACTAGTTTTAAGAACTCCAACAATATACTTTATAATCTGTAATATTATATTTTGGCCAAAAAGGCTTTTTATATTACATAATAAATAAATGAAATGAAATGAAATGAAATGAAATGAAATAGCAATTTTAAAAACTATCACCATATTACTTGTATCACGATAATACCCTTTTTTACCCTACATAAATAATTGTTTTTCACATTTTTAAAATTTCTTATTTAATTTAAACTTACTGATAAAAAAACGCTGCTATTTCAAGGTCAATATTTTCTAATTTGGCCCAACAATTGAAATCCATGCAAATAACTAAGTTTCCTAAGAAACTACCAAGATAAGAAATGAACTAGGCCTGGCGGAGCCTCCGCAATCTGTACAGAAAGTGTTAAAAAACTCAGCACACAGTGTGAGTGTATGTGTGTATGTGACAGGAAACTCCTTAGCAACTAAACAAGCAACAAACAGCACCACTAATAAGAAAACAAGCCTTATTTGTCCAAATTTGCCCAAATTTGTCCACGCAGCGGTTACAGTATTTTTTTTTTTTTATTTCCATCAATTGTAGCCACAGTAAAATAAAACAAAAAAAAACACTCACATACTATGCACATAAATCTATGTTTGTATACAATCTAGACAAAATACCACACAACAAATTGACAAACATTGGCAACATTGAAACATTTTAATTTTACTGTCAACAGCTCCTATTGGCGTAAAAAAAAGCAACAAAGCAGAGGCTTAAATCAAATCATAGCCTATTTTCAGGCATAAATTTAACAAACTTTCGACTGGCAACCGACAGGCTTGGTGTGATAAATTATTGGGGGGCTGTCAAATCGAAGTGGGCGCTAGTGTCGCAGTGTGAATAAAGCTGTTGCCTTTTGATATTTGCTCTATTCCTTTTTATAAATTTATATATATATATGTATATATATTTCAATATATATATATATATATATATATATGTCCTTGTAAGTGCGTGCGTGCCTTTGTGACTTCCGTCTCAACAGCCGAGCTTTTTTTCCGGCTTTCCTTGTCATAGTTGAGTGTGTCTCGTTTCTCAATATGAATAAAAATCGGAATCAAACAGTGCCGGTTGTGGTGATGCCTTTGGGTGGCAACGCAGCGTCCTATCGTTCGGATGCTCATTCGCGCCATATTGTCGCACATTGAAATGGTGTCAATTTTATTATGACTGCAAATGGCAGTGTTTTTCTCCATTGATAAATACGCAACAGAAAATGGAATAATATTTATAGCAATGAAACGTTATTGATTTTTGTGTTTTTGTGTTTTTTTGACTTTTTTGTTTTTTTTTTTTGTTTTGTTTCATGCATCGTGTATTGTTTTTGCTGTTGTCAGTAATAGTTTTCTACGATTTTTCTCTTAAAAACTACTATTTTATTTTATTAAACTGTTTATAGTTAATTGAAAATTTTAGTTTCAACAACGTTTCTGTGACAGTTTCAACAACGTTTAGAATAGAAGATCATAGAGGAGAGAAATAAAAAAGCATTCCGGACGTAAAACTAGCTGAAGTTAAAGCCTACCAAATAAGGAAAACATACATTTTTTGCTGTTTTGATTTTTGACAATGCCAATTACCGTTTGCTGTTTGACAATTATGAAGGTGGTTTGAAAAATATACGTTCGTTTATAAGCAAAACAAAGAATGTTTATAAACATTTGCTCAACATTATCTCCATCAAGGCTAATAGTCTAAGAGTGAGTGGCCGGCAGACTTACGGTATTTTAACAAACCTTATATTTTCTTAATTTAATCCCGTATACCTGTTATTCATAAGATGGGGTCTCTTTAGTCTGGCAAGCGGTTCCTGTAGAGCCACTCAGGTACCAAAGGTGTAAAAATATGACCAAATTTCATGTCATAGTAACAAAGCTGACACTTAAATATTTTAAAATATTATATTATTGTTATTGAAAAATAACAATGGCAGACAGCTATCGCGGTTCCAAGGTCATGGCAGACACCTTTAAAAATCTTAAAAAAATTAACAATTTACGGTATTTTAACAAAGCTGAAATTTATATATATTCTTAATATTAATATTTTAAGCCTATATTTAGCATGGCAGACACATCCTGCGGTTCTAACATTCCGGCAGACATAACGCATTGTTACAAATGACAAATTTTTTGGCCGAAATGCTTAAAATAAAGTTGTCAAAAATTCCTTTTTTCCTATTGCAAGGAATATACTCCAATTAACAATTCAAATAAAAGCTTTTTTTATATTTCCTTGTGTACCGTTAGTTGGTGAAACCTCTGAGTGCCAAATTTCATGAAGATACGGAGTCACGGTGTGCAGGAAGCAACTTTTATTCAACCTGAAATGACGACAATTTCACATTGTCAATCTGAGTATGCAGATGTTTGAAGAACCATCTATACATGAAGACTCCATTATTTTTACAACCCTAACAGTACCTTTAAGGGGGTAAATTGAATTTTATAGTAAATAAAACGATTTTTTATAAGGGTGTCCTACAACTAAGTGCAGCAATACAATAAGTTACACCAATAAAGGCCTGTTCTAAGCCCTTACAACCAAATTAGACAAACAATTTCTGACGTCATGTGCACACAGAGAGAGCCTCTCAAAGGTCGACAATGCAACATTCATACAACGACGTTGTATTGAATTTTTACTCGGTGGGTATATAAGCTATTATAAATGTTTAGAAAGGAAAATTAAGGATTTATACTTGGCCTTACGACAAAAATAAAAACAAAAATTCTGACGTCATCAGGCCGTGAAGATAACAGCTTATGTAACAAAAATATAATATCGTTGCATGGAATTATTACTCACTCAGAAGACGTGCTACGCTAAATTTTGTTTTACGACAGCATATATGTGTTATTACGCATCCCAACTAAAATACGAAAAAAAATTTTTATCGTCATGATTTCAGGGTGGCAATCACATAATGTGGTAAAAATGCTACAATAATGAAAAAACGTTGCATGGAATCTTAAGTCTGACTACTTGCGAAACGATAAATTTTAAGGAACGAAAATGAAGGTGAGGGCTTCGGGCACATGATAAAAATTAAAGAAAAATTGACGCCGTCATGAGTTCCCTCAGGGAACCGTCTAATGTTACGCATATGCATCACTTTTACTGGATTGATTGCATGCAGCTCAGGCAAAGTTGATGCACCAAGGAAAAGGCACAAGCAATGGAGAAGCAAATAAAAAAGCAAAAGCAAAAGTTACACCAAAAACAACAACAACAACATTAAAATCAACATCAACATCAACAACAACAACAACAACAACAACAATAACAACAACAATAACAACAACAACAACAACAACAACAACAACAACAACAACAACATCAACATCAACATCAACATCAACATCAACATCAACATCAACATCAACATCAACATCACCCAACATCAACATAAACATCAACATCAACATCAACATCAACATCAACGTCAACATCAACACCAACACCAACATCAACATCAACATCAAAATCAACATCAACATCAACATAAACATCAACAACAACATCAACATCAACATCAACATCAACATCAACATCAACATCAACATCAACATCAACATCAACATCAACATCAACATCAACATCAACATCAACCTCAACATCAACATCAACATCAACATCAACATCAACATCAACATCAACATCAACATCAACATCAACATCAACATCAACATCAACATCAACATCAGCATCAACATCAACATCAATATCAACATCAACATCAGCATCAACATCAACATCAATATCAACATCAACATCAATATCAACAACAACATCAACAACAACAACAACAACAACAAAACATCTAGTTATGATTTCAGCATCAAAATAACACAATGAATCCGGACTATGTAACCGGAAAAGGACTATGACATGAATTAGGATATGGATTAGGATAAAAATTAAGAGACATCTTTCCAAACTGGCAAAGGAATTCAGTATATGGATTAAATGTCATCCATGGATGTCATGGATTAAAAGAAGAGTTTGGACATGAAATAGGAGTCATAACCTAGACGTCAAAAACTATAGGTGTGTCAACTCTTTACACAGTCAACTTTTTTTTTTTTATTTTACTTATTTTACTTTTTTATCTCAACTTGCAATTTTTCGTCTGGAAACAATTTTTTCATACTTACAAAAATCAAGACAGAACCCGCTCTCCCCCCCCCCATCACTCTAAATATTGAAGTCAGACTGTCAGAAATCAATGAATTTTGTTCGTCTTAGGATAGAACAAACAAAAAAATGCCACCGTCTCAGAGCTTTCACACGTTTTCAAATAATCGGTCAAAGGATTAAGGATAAGCAATAGCCAATCCTTTTTATGTAATATTTATTTATTTTTTTTTTTTTGAGCTCTTAAATAACAATCATCAGCAATAAATAAACGCTTCAGCCTTGCTAACAACATTCCAACAAATGTTCATTAAATTTACCAATTGTTGGCAGCTCTGGCAAAAGCTGAACAGCTGTGAGTTTATTGGTTATTATTTTGATGCGTATCAGTAACTTCATTTTAAAACGTACTATAAATCAGTGCTGCCACCACGACGACGCCAACGACGATGACATTATATTGCCAAGTAGTTTGTTTTGATTAACAGTAACATATGTTATATGATGGCATGAGCATAAAAATATGGCATGACATTAAATTCAAATAAATCCCAGGCGAGAAGAGTAACTGTGTAACTGTGTGTAATAAAAATCAAAAATGTTGCCACATGTTTGTGCCCATAACAAACATAACCCTAAACAAATAAAGCAGAACTTATGCGTATAACGCCCGTCGTGACCACACCGCTCACACTCACCACGCTCACTATTTCCCCATCATATTGACTACAGCTGGAACATATAATTTGATTTGTTTCGCTTGACCTTCCGTAGTTAGTTAGTATAAAACAAACACCACGGTTGGTTACTCTTGGAATCGCCTAAAAGCTTACTTTATTATTGTATGCTTTTACCGTTAAGCATTTTGTTTTCCAAATAAAAACAATAGATGCTGGAGTCCAAGAAGCTCACTAACATTATGACTTCAAATGACGTTGTAACAAACCCCAAGCTTATTACAATCAGAGTCTATATGAAAGCAATAAAATTGCGTGCAATATAAAAATAAACACAATAGAAAACTTAATAAAAATGAAGTTTATGCTTAAGTAATAATGTAGGTGTTGAAATATTTATGATTTATTCTGCTTTTACAAGTAATTTTGCTTTTGTTTCCTGCTACACTTGCCACTGTTTGTTGCGTGCTTCGTGTTGTTTTTGGCATATAATGAAGTCGTAACTTAAAGCACTACAATCAACAACATCCAACAACAACAACAACAACAAAAACAACAGCTTCTTTATTTCTTTTACAGTTACAGTTCATTTCCGGTAATCTCGGTCATTTGTTGTTTTTCTTGTTACTTTTTCTTCTATGTATGTTAGACGTTCTTGAATTGTTGCTCGTCATGTCTGCACTGCTTTCAAAAATCTTCAAAGCAGCAAATTTCGAGACTTGCTTGGTTTTATTTTTCAATTTTTCTGTTTTTTTTTTTTAGCACATTTTGAACGTGCTGAAACTCCGAAATTTTGATTTTAAGCAACAAGATAGTGTATCTTGCTGTCTTATGTATTCGAATTAAAATAATGACATTGCTTGCATTGGAGTGTTGAAAAGTGAAAAACACGTGAGTGAATCATTGAATAACAATTGTTTGGCAATGTTGTTGGATTTCTATTTGTTTTTTTTTTTTTTTTTTGTTTTTGAGTTTTCAGTAAAAGGCGAAGATTGTATTGAATATTTATTTAACGATAAAGAAATTATTTATATATGTTATGTCAAAATAATATTCTAAGTTTTTGACGTGACAACTTTTATCTTACCTCGCAGATTTCCAAAAAGTTGGAAAAGACATTTGTCCAAAATGCATCGGCGTTGCATAAGCTGGTTACTCTTCGAGTATAGGTGCTAATAAAAACTCAAAATCAAAATCAAAATCAACATTAAAATCAAAATCGTAATTAAAATCAAAATCAAAATCATAATTAAAATCAAAATTTATTTATTTATTTATTTTATTTATTCAGTGCTTAAGTCTTTGGAATACAATATCCTTACAGACAACTTAGGAATAAAGCTTACAAACTAATATAAAAATAAAAATAATAGGTAAAAATAATAGGTAACAATTCAATATTGTAATATTAGAAATAAGAAATTAAATACGAAACAAAGTATTAAGCAAATTCTTTAACAACAATTTCGAAAAAGAAAGATCTAAGTTATGTTCGATAGATAGTTCATTATACAATGATAAGACACGAGTAATAGGCTCATTAAGTGCATAAAGAGTTCTATGAGTTTGAGAATGAAATAACGCGTAGTGCCGTAACAATCTTGCAGGAATATTAAAATATAAAAATAAAAAATAAATAACTGGCCATTTCAGCCCTTGAAAGGACTTTGACCTAGCTTCTTATGATCAATTGTGTTGTGCGTGTTATTAAGTTTGTACACAATTGACCGAGAACCGGACCTACATGCTTAACGCCGACTCCGAACGGCGATGAACGGAAAGTTCTCGTTCTCAAGAAGCTTTACATGGCATTTTGATTACTCTCTGAGGTTTGCCATTGTCTGCAGAGAGGTGGCGGCCGTACAGAAAAATTATTTTAATTCAAATAATTTTCTGTCGCTGCTGGGTTTCGAACCTGGGTTTCCAAAGTTCTTTGACATAGCGGCCACGCACTTTAACCAACTACGCCACGGACGCCAATATTAAAATATACAAATTGTAATAACTGATCACAATCGATTTCACCTGATATAAGATCATGAATAAATGTTAACGATTGAATCTTCCTCCTTGTTTCGAGAGTTTTAAGACCCAACAGCATGATTCGAGCTTCATAGGGAGGCAAAATTTCTTCAGAGTTCCAAGAAGGAAATGCAAAACGTGAAAATGATTTTTGAATATTTTCTAATCGCGAGCAATGAATAAAGTAAAAAGGACTCCATATGAAAGAAGCATATTCCAATCTTGACCTTACAAAAGAGCTATAAAAACAAACAAGAGTGTAAGGATCAGTAAATTCTGAACTAATTCTTCGTACAAAAGCAAGCAAGGAGTATGCTTTTGGAACCACATAATTTATGTGATCAACAAAGGTGAACTTAGAGTCAAAAATAACTCCAAGATCTTTAATTGAATTAACCCTGTGTAAGGAAATACCCGAGAGGGAATACGAAAAAGTGAGAAAATTGTCTTTTCCAAAAACAATTTAAAAAAGAAGCAAACGAAAAGGGAAAACCAAAAGCAAAATCAAAAGCATAAACAAAAACAAAAAAAAAATAAAAATAAAAAAAAAATAAAATTAAAATAAAAAGTCAAATATAATACATTTTCTAAATAAAAAAAAAAAAATTAAAAAACAATTAAATAAAAAAAAAATAAAATTAAAAATAAAAATAAAACTAAGAACATAAATAAAAATAAAAAAAAATTCAAATAAAAATAACCATTAAAATAAAAATTAAAATTAACATGAAAATAATATTAAAAAAAATGAAAATAAAAAAATAAACACTAAATAAAAAAATAAACAAAATCACAAATAAAACAAAAAATAAAAATAAAAATAAAAATAATAATAAAAATATAAATAAAAATAAAAATAAAAATAAAAATGAAAATAAAAATAAAAATAGAAATCAAAATAAAATTAAAATTAAAATAAAAATCAAAATACAAATAAAAATAAAATTAAACAAAAATAAAAATAAAAATTAAAATAAAAATCAAAATACAAATAAAAATAAAAACAAAACTAAACCTAAAACTGCAGTAAAAAAAAAATTTAAATATAAGTATATATAAAAATAAAAAAAAAATTAAAATAAAATTAAAAATAAAATAAAGTAAAAATAAAATTTAAAATAACAATTCAAAAATAAAAAAGATAAAAATGAAAATATAAAATTTGAATTATAATTAAAAATTTCAATAAAAATAATTAGAATAAAAACTAAAATAAAGAATAAAAATAAATATTAAAAAAAATTAGGATAAAGAATAAAAATAAAAAACAAATAAAAATAAAAACAAAAATAATAATAAAACTAAAAATAAAAATATATATAAAAATAAAAATAAAAATAAAAATAAAAATAAAAATGAAAATAAAAATAAAACTAAAACTAAAACTAAAACTAAAACTAAAACTAAAACAAAACCTGAAATAAAAATAAAAACTAAAATATAATTAAAAACAAAATAAAATAAAATAAAATAAATAACTAGTCATTTCAGCCCTTGAAAGAACTTTGACCTAGCTTCTTATGATTAATTGTATTGTGCGTGTTAAGTTTGTACACAATTGACCGAGTACCGGACCTACATGTTTAACGCCGACTCCGAGCGGCCATGAACAGAATGTTCTTGTTCTCAAGAAGCTTTACAGGGAATTTTGATTACTCTCTGAGGTTTGCCATTGTCTGTAGAGAGGTGGCGGCCGTACAGAAAAATTATTTGAATTGAAATAATTTTCTGTCGATGCTGGGGTTCGAACCCGGGTCTCCAGGTTCGTTGACATAGAGCCCACCCACTTTAACCAACAACGCCATGGACGCCACAAAATAAAGTAAAAATAAAAATAAAAAAAATTTAAATAACGATTAAAAATAAAAGGGATAAAAATGAAACTATAAAACTTAAAATATAATTAAAAATAGAAATAAAACTAATAAGAATAAAAATTCGAATAAAGAATAAAAATTAAAACATAAATAGAAATAAAAACAAAAATAAAAATAAAAATAAAAATAAAAATAAAAATAAAAATTAAAATTAAAATTAAAATAAAAATAAAACTAAAAGTAAAAGTAAAAATACTAATGCAAATACAAATAAAAGTAAAATACAAATAAAATTATAAATAAAAATTAAAATAAAATTAAATAATTATAAAAAGAAAAATTTCAATTCAAATAAAAATAGAATACAAATAATAATAAAAATAAATATAAAAATAAATATCAAACTGAAAATGAAAACAAAAATCAAAAATAAAATAAAAATTTAAGTAAAACTAAAAATAATAATAAATATAATGATAAAAATAATAATAATAGTAAATAATGATAAATAATAATAAATAATAAAACTGAAATAAAAATAATAATTGAAATATGAATAAAAAAAAAATAAAAATAAAACTAAAAATAAAAATAAACCTAAATAGAAAAATAAAAATAAAAAGAAAAATAAAAATAAAAATAAAAATAAAAAAAAAATAAAAAATAAAAATAAAAACTTAAAATAAAAATAAAAAATAAAAATAAAAATAAAAATAGAAAGAAAAATAAAACTAAAAATGAAAATGAAAATGAAAATGAAAATAGAAATAGAAATAGAAATTGGAATTAAAATGCAAATTAAAATTAAAATAAAATAAAAAAAAGTAAAAATAAATACTAAAATAAAAAAAAATCAAATAAAAATAAAAATCAAAGTTCAAATAAAAATTAAAATAAGAAGAAAAATTAAATAAAATAAAGAATGTATAAAGAAATAAAAATAGTTAAAAAAAAACTTGAATTTGGCTGGATTTCTTTGAGTTTCTTGGACTTGTCAAGAATGAGAAAAGAAATAAAGATGAGTACAAGGCTTCTTACCTGGAAAAAGATTAGGTTTAGGAAAAGGGCTTAAGCTAAAATAAGAACAAGGATGTTAACGAGGATTAGGCTGAGAATTGGGAAAATAATGAGGACAAGAATTGATACTAGGACCAGGCAAATGATATGAACAAAACCTTAGGATAAAAGACAAGAATTAGGACATAGATTGAGGCAGGGATATTCAGCTGTATTCGGCGATATTCATCAAAGTGATAGTTGGTGGAAGATATCAATGTCTTAATCTGGCAAAAGCTAAAGTTTTTTTTCAAAAGCAATGTTAGATACATACATGATAAGTACAATGAACTAATAAGAATCAATAACTGTTATTTGAAAATGTATCTTTTTATAAAAAGCACTGACGAAATTAAATTTATTTGTTTACTTATCACATACGTGGGTTGCTTCTTATATTTCTGGCCTTGGCACCATTAAGTGTCAATTCTTACCATCTGACATTTCCATTGGAAACTTAACATTGTTGAACAAACTCCCTTTTTTAAGGACATTTTGCATTTGAGCGTGATTTGTATTTTTTAAAGAAACTTTTAAAATTCACCTCGGTCAAAAAAAAATGGATTTAACTCGTAAACTTTTTCGAGCGATTATTTTTTATAACTATTGACGTGGATTTTCAGGACAAGAATGCATCGAAATACAACCTGGAAATAAAATTTTTTTTATTTTTCGTGATAATATGTGTAAACACTGAAAGGATATAAAGGATACGCTTACTGCCTAACATTTTCAATTGAAACTACAGCCATTGCTTATGACGGCTGCTTGGAAGGTAATATGAGTTTTTTTTTCGGCTGCTACACAAGAAACTTCGTGGTCTTAGATCTTTCTTCTCTTATAGCACCCAATAATGGTTTCCAAATGCAGGCACTAAGCCGTTGATTGAATAAATCCACGTTATTCTGGTCATGAAATCAGCATCAAAATTATGAATTAACGCAATTAGCTGGCCAACTCCTTGAAGATGATACATGAGCAGCTGAGTATATTTCATTTCGTGGACAAGGCACGTCCGATAGTATTTGTATGTGAAGTTTAGTTTTGGTCTAGTCGTCTTTAATATACTCGCGGACATATAAAGTATTTATGAAATACTCGCAACAATTCCCAATTATTTTTTTTATTGTTCTTTTATAGAAATGTTTAAGGCACTGTATCAATTTTAATTAAGGGCCTTAAATCCTGGAACTTTCTCTAATACAGATCTTTAAGCTTTGCTTTAAAGATATCGTAAGTCAAAAATCCTCTTAACAAAGATAAACTTGCTTTAAATGTTTAGAAATGTGACAATTGTATAGCTCCAAGAGTGTATTGCTAGCACAGCATCTAATCAGTAGTATCATTCTAGCATCCTTTAGTGTCGGAGCTCACTGTCAGCTTTCACTGTGCTTGATTACAGGGATTGCTGTCAAAAGTGCAACAAAACCAAACATTGCAGTGCGCACAAGAACAATTTAAATTTGACATGTTTTTTCCTGTCTATTTTATTGTTGTTATTGTTATTGTTGTTGTTATTGTTGCAGTGTTTGCTGCTGCCCTTAAAGCTGTTGTGTATTTTATCAAAGCAATAAAAGTTTATATATTGAGCTAGCCTTCATGTTGAAGTCATGTTCATTTTGTTGTCTGCTGTTAAACTGCACTTTCGAAATTCGGGTACTTAGAAATGTTTTTGTTGTTGTTATTTTTGCTTTTATTATTGTTCTTTGCTTTGTTGCTTTTGAACATTTCCTCTGTCTCTTGTCTTGACGTGCGATTTAGAAAAGCAAAAAACAAACTATATCCGTTCAAGCAAAACAGTTTCATGGAACGAAGCAACAGCATCAGGACTTTACTCAAGCTACAAGCTGCGTGTTGATGTTTTCTTACTTTCATTTTTTTTTTTTTTGTTTTTTCTTGTTTTATGTCTTGCTAAATTTATTTAGTTGACTTAACGTCATGCTCTGTGGTTTTGCGCAAAAAGTGATTCTCGAAATTGGGCTGCTTTCTCTTAGGTTTGCTTCACATCTTGTTTGTTATTTGCTAAAATAATATTGATATTTGTACTAATTGAGTTGTTCGTTCTGTTGCAAAAGAATTTCAAAATCAACAAAAATCAAAATCAACCAAGATGGCCGCAAAATCATGGTCACAAATGTTGAATAATTCATTGGACGTAAGAAAGTGTTGACAATTTGCTAGAAGATGGTGAAAAGGAATAATTTCATCAGTTGATTGCATTGAAGCATATGAAAAAGTGGTTGGAAGTGTTTGTACTTTCAGCAGTTGGCCAATATTGTGTTCATTCTTGAGGATTCAATTAAAAATGGTTCAATTTTTTTATGGAATAAATAACTTTAAAAGCGATTTGCAAAGAATATATTTTGGAACTAATAACTTTTTCATGGTCAACCACATTTTATGTCTTTTATCAGTTTATTTCAAATATAGTTAGTGTATTTCAACGTATTTCTGCTTATTTAAACTTTTTTCTGTATGTAAATAAAAATATGTAAATTTTTTCTGTAAAATGAACGTACACATGGCGTATGAGTGATATTTATATCATTCACTAGCAATTAATTTATTTCTATGCTATTACATTAAAGAAATCCTACGTAGCTTTGTTCATCTTAAAAAATCTCTTCTTTTCCAATATTCAATATTCTGATATCAATATATATAGGTCCACGAACAGAAAAATTCACCTTTGCGTACGAATAATTTTTAATTAATGGTCCCGACTTTGGTCGGGATGTTTTTATATATTTCAGTTTTTTTAACTCATATCGTCGAATTCAACTTCTAATACAAAATATTTACTCTATAAAATGTTAGAGTGCAAAAAGTAATACACGGCGTATGAGTGAAAAATATGTTCATTTATGCTCTTACTTTTACTTAATTCTCTTACGTTACTTCTCTTCTAGACCCAGATTAAATCGCATTTTACCTCTCTTATAGCAAATTATTTCTACGTATACAAAAGTAAACCATGGCGTATGATTAATATTATATCAATACCAAAATTCTTCTATCAATTAGCAACTTATGTCGAATTTTTTGAATTGAGTTCGCCTTATTTAGCTCTTTGCAAATTCTTGTTATTATTATTTCAACTTATTTAATATCATTTATAACCAATAAATACAAAGAATCAAAAAAGTTGTACATGGCGTATGAGTGATATGTAATAAATATATCTTTATCATATACATAGAACAGTAAAATAACTTCATGAGTATAAAAACTTTTATAAGTAGTTCTTGTGCTTTCACTGAAATACCCTATTATACCAATCTACCATATATAAAATACCATATTCCATCGCTTTTATATCTTTTTTATTCTCATTTATATAGAAACAGACACAAGAGTTAACCATGGCGTATACTTAACATTTTATTGAATAACTTCATTTATGCTTTCAGCATACTTTCGACCACAATTTTCCAATGAATATGTTGAACAAATTTCTCATAAATCGTGTTCTTCTCAGTTCAAGTATTGCTCTTGAGGCTTTCTTTGCTATAAACATAAAATATTTAAGGCATTTCAACTCCTCTCGTGTTGTTGCACATGGCGTATGAGTGATGCTATTATAATTTAAAATGTTGCTGTTATATTTACAAAAATATATATATTTCCAAAAAACAGCTACGCAGGATTTATCGTCTATCCACCGAAAATATATATACATTTTGCACATTTGTGTTAAAACTCAAAATTTCCTCGAGGCGCATTAATAATATTTTATTTATTTCTCTGTATTTAGCTTTGTGAAAGCTACAAATCCCAGCCCGCAGATAAATGAAAAACCGTTTGTCTGCGTACATAACCTTTGGCCAAATTTTAAGCCAAACAAGTGGATTTTTTTACAGCTGTTCTATTCAAAAGCTTTATAGCAACGTTTTATAAAATGCTTATGTTTAAAATGCTTATAAGTTTATGAATGCTTATGTCAGACAAGTATTTATGCAACGGCTTCTTTAAACTTTTTATTTCTCGCTCATTTGGAAACGATGTAGAAAAATTATGTTAAAATTTATTAGGGAAATTCACAATCTTCTGGAAATGATCTAGCATCATGGCATTTGCAAAATGGTAAGATATATTTTTACTCAACACTAAAAATATATACAGATATAGACTTACAACGTTTTATGCTACACCATAGTTTATATTTGCTATATGTATGCAATACTGAATTGCAAACTGACAGCTGATAGTAAAAAAAAAGATAAAGATGGAAAAAAATTCATGTGGAATTTAAGGAAATTTAACGTCCATTTCACATTGAAGTGCCAAATGAGTTGCACTGACCATCTCCAATTTGGCTCAAATTGTTTTCTTGGATTGATTTAGAAAACCAAATCCGAAGATATCAATTTTTTTTTTTAATCAGTTTTCGTGGCCAAAATAGGGTAGGATATCATGAGACAACGTAGCTCAGTCAATTTAAATCCAATTTACGTAAATAGAGTATTATTTCAAAGGTTACTTTGGATATTTAAAGAAAAACATATAAACTTTTCAAAAAATTGCAGAAAATGAACACACTCTTAATTTCAAAGACTGGCATAGTCCACATTAGATGGGTTTTTTTCCAAAAGTATTCCAGAACCTCCCTGCATGGCCAGATTCTAAATCCTGGATGTAATATAAGCACGTGACGCGAAAAAAAAATCCATAAAATTCGCAAACTGGATTGACGTCGCCATTTTATACTTCTTCAAATTTACGTTTTTTAACGGCGCCAATCTAGTTTGCGAATTTTCTGGATTTTTTTCGAGTCACGTGCTTATATTACATCCAGGATTCTGAATCTGGCCTTACAGGGAGGTTCTAGAGTATGTTAAAAAAATGTATGGAACCCAAAACCCATCTAAGCTACATGTTCTATATATTTTTTTTTTTTCATTTTCAATATTTTCATTTTTTTTTTTTTTTTTACTATTCCATTACACTACTCCACAAATTTTCGAAAACTTTCACCACAACGAATTGCGATAACATTTTCTATAGTAGAATTTTCCATAGAATCCGAATATCGTAATGATTTTTTTGGATTAGCCCCAATTTTTTAAGGAAATGGAAAAATTAAAAAAATCCACTATTTGGAACACATACTTTACATAAATGCTTGTAAAAACTTACATGTTCAGTCAATGAATTTTAATTTAATTGCATGTAGTAGAGGAGAGTCAGATAAAAATTTAAAGGTATAATATGTGCCAATAACATCAGCGATATGGCTGTTATGATCCCAAACAGGTAAAAAAAAATCACGTTTTTCGTTTTTTTATAAACATATTTTATGTTTGAAGCCCCATATTTCAAAATAATTATATGGGAGAGAAAAAGTTAGCCCTCTTGTGTCATAGATAATTTTATTACAAAAATTTCAAGTATAAACATGTCTAAAGAAATTTCGTAATTCACTAACTTTTTTAACATCAATGCACAAACCATTTTTTTAAAAAAAAAATTTTTTATTGCAGTTAAATTGAGAAATGCATGTATACAATGATTTGTTGCTTACCATTAGGTAAAAATGGGTCGCTGAATCCGAATCTGATGTCAGAATTTCAAAATTGTGATATTTTAACAATAGCGTTACCACCTAATAATATATTTTTTTAAGAGTTTTAAACATTAGCTATCTTACAGTTTGGGGGGGTCGCTAATTTCGAATCTAATGTCAGAATTTTAAAATTTAAGATGGCTATAGGGTTGCCACCTAGTTTTATTTTTACGAATTCGGTGCTTTTCGAACACTAGGTAAAAATGGGTCGCTGAATCCGCATCCGTTGTCAGAATTTCAAAGTTGTAAAATTTGGCAGCCCTATACGGATACCTAGTGTTCGCCCCAGCACCGAATTCGTAAAAATAAAAGAATTAGGTAGCAACTCTATCAGACATCTTAAATTTTAAAATTCTGATATCAGAATCGAAATCAGCGATCCCCTAAAACTATTGGAAAATGTTTAAAATTCTTAAAAAAGCATATTATTAGGTGGCAACCCTATAGTATTCAAAATTTCACAATTTTGAAATTCTGACAACGGATACGGACTCAGCGACCCATTTTTACCTAGTGTTCGCCCCAGCACCAAACTCGTAAAAATAAAAACTAGGTGGCAACCCTATAGCCATCTTAAATTTTGAAATTCTGACATTAGATTCGAAATTAGCGACCCCCTAAAACTGTAATATATCTAATGTTTAAAACTCTTAAAAAAAATATATTATTAGGTGGCAACGCTATTGTTAAAATATCAAAATTTTGAAATTCTGACATCAGATTCGGATTCAGCGACCCATTTTTACCTAATGGTAAAAAACAAATCATTGTATGCATGCATTTCTCAATTTAACTGCAATAAAATATTTTTTTATCAAAAAATGGTTTGTGCATTGATGTTAAAAACGTTAGTGAATTATGAATTTTCTTTAGACATGTTTATACTTGAAACTTTTGTAATAAAATTCTCTATGACACAAGAGGGCTAACTTTTTCTCTCCCATATAATTATTTTGAAATATGGGGCTTCAAACATAAAATATGTTTATAAAAAAACGAAAAACGTGATTTTTTTTTACCTGTTTGGGATCATAACAGCCATATCGCTGATGTTATTGGCACATATTATACCTTTAAATTTGTATCTGACTCTCCTCTACTACATGCAATTAAATTAAAATTCATTTACTGAACATGTAAGTTTTTACAAGCATTTATGTAAAGTATGTGTTCCAAATAGTGGATTTTTTAATTTTTCCATTTCCTTAAAAAATTGGGGCTAATCCAAAAAAATCATTACGATATTCGGATTCTATGGAAAATTCTACTATAGAAAATGTTATCGCAATTCGTTGTGGAAAACCTTGTTGAGTAGTGTTATCTTTCTAACGATATAAAATGAAGGTGTGCCCTTACAGATTTCAGTAGTTATGGCGTAAAATATGAAGACTTAATGAATTTTCAAGACAAATTCAACTAGAAATCCCGTTCCCGTCTTCATCTTCATCTTCATCTTTACCTTCATCTTCATCTTCATCTTCATCTTCATTTTCATCTTCATCTTCATCTTCATCTTCATCTTCATCTTCATCTTCATCTTCATCTTCATCTTCATCTTCATCTTCATCTTCATCTTCATCTTCATCTTCATCTTCATCTTCATCTTCATCTTCATCTTCATCTTCATCTTCATCTTCATCTTCATCTTCATCTTCATCTTCATCTTCATCTTCATCTTCATCTTCATCTTCATCTTCATCTTCATCTTCATCTTCATCTTCATCTTCATCTTCATCTTCATCTTCATCTTCATCTTCATCTTCATCTTCATCTTCATCTTCATCTTCATCTTCATCTTCATCTTCATCTTCATCTTCATCTTCATCTTCATCTTCATCTTCATCTTCATCTTCATCTTCATCTTCATCTTCATCTTCATCTTCATCTTCATCTTCATCTTCATCTTCATCTTCATCTTCATCTTCATCTTCATCTTCATCTTCATCTTCATCTTCATCTTCATCTTCATCTTCATCTTCATCTTCATCTCCTTGATCTTGATCTTGATCTTGATCTTGATCTTGATCTTGATCTTGATCTTGATCTTGATCTTGATCTTGATCTTGATCTTGATCTTGATCTTGATCTTGATCTTGATCTTGATCTTGATCTTGATCTTGATCTGTTTCTTGATCTTGATCTTGATCTTGATCTTGATCTTGATCTTGATCTTGATCTTGATCTTGATCTTGATCTCCATATTGATCTTGATCTTGATCTTGATCTTGATCTTGATCTTGATCTTGATCTTGATCTTGATCTTGATCTTGATCTTGATCTTGATCTTGATCTTGATCTCCATATTGATAGTGATCTTGATCTTGATCTTGATCTCCGTATTGATCTTGATCATGATCTCCATATTGATCTCGATCTTGATCTTGATCTTGGTCTTCATCTTCGATTTCATCTTGATCTTGATCTTGATCTTGATCTCCGTATTGATCTTGATCATGATCTCCATATTGATCTCGATCTTGATCTTGATCTTGGTCTTCATCTTCGATTTCATCTTGATCTTGATCTTGATCTTAATCTTAATCTTATATTGATCTATATCGTGGTGTTTATCTTTATCTTATTCTTTATCTTTATCTTTGTCTTAACAGATTGAATTCCTTTAAATATTTGGAACATAACAAAGGCATTTAAATTTTCATATATTACGCCCACTTTTCTTAGTGTGTGAGTGTCATACTCAGTTTTTATGCGTCAGACATGCGTCTGTTATTAGAAAGCTTTAAACAAAAAACATAAACCCTGGAAATAACTTTTTCATATTAATAATAATATCGATTGTACACTCGTATATTATTATCGCAAGAGTAGGCGTGTCACCAAAATTACATTTGTCTGATATGTAAAACTCACTTTTTTTTTATTTGTTGTTGATATTTCTCTGCTGGAGGTAGTTTGCTTAAAGTTTTACTTCCGCTTAATTTTTGAGTCCATCTTATGTCCACTAATGGAAGACATACTGAATCCGCCGCTGTTTTTATTAAATTTTTGACTTAATATTCGTGATCAGATACCCAATATGCCCCCGGTGTACCATATTTTCCCAAAACTCAGTTTTGGACTATATTTTTGATACCCCTCAACCTACTGTTCGTCTCTTTTATTTTAGTAGATTATATACTTTCATCAGTTTTCTAATACCTACATGTCATCCTGTCATCGTGGCGTCCGTGGCGTAGTTGGTTAAAGTGCGTGGCCGCTATGTCAAAGAACTTTGGAAACCCAGGTTCGAACCCCAGCAGCGACAGAAAATTATTTGAATTAAAATAATTTTTCTGTACGGCCGCCACCTCTCTGCAGACAATGGCAAACCTCAGAGAGTAATCAAAATGCCATGTAAAGCTTCTTGAGAACGAGAACTTTCCGTTCATCGCCGTTCGGAGTCGGCGTTAAGCATGTAGGTCCGGTTCTCGGTCAATTGTGTACAAACTTAATAACACGTACAACACAATTGATCATAGGAAGCTAGGTCAAAGTCCTTTCAAGGGCTGAAATGGCCAGTTATTTCTTTATTTATTTTATTTTACATGTCATCCTGTTCGAATTTCAAATCCTTCAGAAATGATTTATCCTTATATTCGATTAAGTTTAAATCTCTTTAAAATTAAATTTTAAATCCACTAAAGAATAGCCCGAAGTTGCGTTGCATGTTATGTCACTAAACATTACTTTGTTTGTGAGTTGTTTTAAATTGAGTTAAATTTCCTTTGACTTACTTTACTAAATGTTGTTCTTTGCACCACAAAACTTGGAAACTGCTTAAAGTATTAAATTTCAACTTTTATTTTGTAATTTAAATGCATGTCTTTCTTGGAAATTCAGCCTGTTATTGTACAGAAATAATAAAATTTTAAAATTCAAACTAAGCCATTGGAATAATTGTTTTAAGGCCTGTCTGCCTTAAAATATTTATAAAAGTGTATGGCTTTGTGTTTGTCTGTGAATTTCTGTAAAATATTCAATTTAAAGGCTTTGTTGTGAGATTTAAATAACATTTTTGTGCTGCTGGTTTTATTCCCACACAATCCAAGCAAACTTTGTCTAAGCCGCATTTTCAATATTTTTACTCAACTGACCACGTCGTCTTGTTTGTGTCTTATCAATTTCTAACTTAATCGGCTTTTGTATTTGAGTACCACCCTCCCCAACATGATACTTTCACCTGAAGAGAAAACTTGTGGTATTTGTGGCGTGTATTGCCGCTTTTGATTTCTGACATATTTTCGCAAAAGCAATGAACAAAGGTTTTACAAATTCTATGCATTTAATAAAATGTAAGTTTAGAAAATGTTGAAATTTTCAATAAAAAACTGTATCCTTTAGTGGCTATTAAAAATATTCTTCCACAAATTGCAATGATTTCTGCTCGTGTGTTGATTTTTTAATTTATTTTTTTTTGTGCTGTTTTTTTAATCACCTTTGAAAGGATTATATTTTGTAAATCTTACAAATCAATTTGAAATAATTTAAGATATCTTGGATTGAATTAAATTGAAGTTATCATTGAACAAGCCTTAAATAAAAATAACTTGACTTTACTTGAAGAAGTTATTTTAAGGCTTTGTTTGTTTTTTTTTATGTTTTTTTTTTTTTTTGTTAATTTAAAGATGAATCCATTATATTTCAGGCTTAACTTTTTGATGAATAACTATTAAATTATTAAATTATTAAGCTATTAAATAACTATAAAAAGACAGTGTTTTACTGCTTAAGGGTCTTGCATGTATTATGAGCCTATCTCAACGAATATATCGCATATAAATTAAAATGACATTTTTATATATTTAGCACCTCTTAATACTACAAAACTTAGATCCTCGGCCAAGAAGGGGTGGTACTTCTCGAGTTTAAAACCCATCCGATATGTTTTTCGCAAAGAATAAAAAAAAAATAACATAGATGAGATCGTCATTATTTTACAGTTTGTTCTTTATAAATGTGATCCACACTAAAAAAAAGGACACACTTTTTTGATATCAGTTGGCTGTTTTATTGTAATACCCATAGGTATTGTATCTTTGTCCTTATTCTTATCAGCAACTTTTATCTTGTCCATAAACTTGTCTTTATCCCTATGCTTTAGTTGTTTTTATATTTGTCCCTCCCAATATCTCTGCCTAATTTTCGTATAGCCTTCTTTTCTGGAAATGGAAATTTTGAATCTGGAGTAGTAAAGAAAATAATGAAAATTGAACCTAGGTAACCAAGTATGAATCAACAAGAGGTGTAGAAATAAAAGAAACAACTGTAGATGTCTCCTTGGATGTCTGTTACATGTTTTATTGGATTATGTATGAAATATATCGCATACCCTTTTCAAAAGTGACACAACTTAAAATTTTGAAATTTTCAGGAGAGTCAAAAAACTATTTCGTTTGATACAAAAGAAGGATACAAAATGATTTTTTAAAAATTAACGATTAATCAGATTAAAACAAAATTTTGACAGTCAATGGAGATATAAAATATGAATTGATTTATATTAAAAAGTCAAAATTAAAAAAATGTTGAGTTTTTTCACTTTTGAAGAGGGTCTGCAATGTTATCTTTCAATACTGCCATACAAGCAGTTTTTAAATAATGCGCCCTTATAACCACACACTTCTTGTAGGTAAGCCCTGTTCTTATCCCACTCCTTGTTTAAATTGTTGCATTATTATTTTCCAAAATTCCGTTATCCCAATCCTTGTCGCAGTTCTTGTTCCATTACTTTTCGTAATCTATGTCCTAATTCTTGTTTTATCCACGCCTATTTATTTTCCAATATCTGTCCAACTCTATGTCCTAATCCTCTAAAGTTCAAAGACCAAAATCCAAAGTTCTAATCCTTTTCCTAAGCCTTACACAAATTTTTATACACATCCTTATTCTAATCTCTGTCGATGTCGATCTCTAATCGATGTCCTAAATCTTAAGTTTAATCCTTGTCTTCCTATGTATCCAAACCCTTATTGTAACTAATCCGTTTTCTAATTTTGATCCGTACTTTGTTTTTATATCTTTTTTTTTTTCTGTTAATTTTTATTTGCTTTTTATTCCGTTTTTTTATTTTCATGTGTATTTCAATATGTTTAGTTTTCTGTATATTGTTTATTTTAATGTTTATTTTTATTTTAATTTATTTTTATTCCTTATTCTTATTTCTATATATATTTTTTTTATATTAATATTAATTTTTGTTTTTAATTTATTATTATTCTTATAATAATTCTTACTATTTTTTATTTTTATTTTATATACTATATAAAATATATATATCTAAATTTTCATATTTATTTATTATTTTTTTTTTTTTAATAAAAAATGTTTTTACTTTTTTTTTTTTTTATTTGTTAATTTTTTTACAAATTATTTATATATTTTATTTAAAAAGAAATTAAAATTAAACAAACAAAGTATGCAAATATAATACGTTTCAGGAGAACTATCAACCCAGAGAGTCTAAAAATGTTCAAAAATAGTGATGTCAGAAACTTGGGCGTTTTGACATGGAATCACCGATTTACAGTATAGTGTTAATAATTTTATTTAAGTTTTGATTTTATACTCTTTTTAATTTTTATATTTTTTAAATAAAAATTTACTTTTTAATTATATTTTGTTTTTATATTTTGTATTTATTATTTTTTTACCTTAATTCTTATTTTTAGTTTAATTTTAATATATATTTTATTAATTAATTTGTTTAACCTTTTTTATTTTATTAATTTTTTTCATTTTTCATATATGTTTATAATTTTTTTTTTTTTTTTTTTTGTTAATTTTTACAAATTTTTGATATTTTTTCTTTTTTTTAGTTTTTAATCATGTACAAATTTTATTTTTCTTTTAACTACTGTTCTTATTATTATTGTATTTATTTTTCTTTTATTTCTTATTTCCATTAACATTTTATTTTTACAAAATATTATAAATATTTTTATTCTTATTTTTATTTATATTATTATTTTATATTTAATTGTATTTTTACTTTTATATTTCTATTTTTTTATTTTTAGTCTTTTATCTTTTTATTTATATAATTTGATTCTAATTCATATTTTTCTTTTCATATCTTATTTCTTATTTTGTATTTTACTTCTTTTTTTTATTTAGATTTTCATTTAAATTTGTATTTTTAGCTTAGATTGAGTTTTAATATCAGTCTTAGTTTTATTTTTAGAGTTCATTTAATTATTATTCTTACTTTAATTGTTATGTCCGTTTTTGTTTTCATTTTATATTTGTGCCGTTTATATTTATTTCTATTTTTTATTCAATTTGTTTGTTTTGATTTTATTCTTATTTTTATCTTCATATATCTACATTTTGAAAACAGACAGATGGATTCAAAGGAATCATGCAAAACAAAGAGACAAAACGATTTTTTTTTTTTAATTAAGAGGAAATAGATGAATCAACAAAATTTTGATAGTTGATGGAGGTTATCACTACGAATAGTTTAACAATAAAAAATGAAAATTTGTAAATTTTGAGTTGTGCCCGTTTTGAAGATGATGTAATTTTTTTTTTTAATTTTATTTGAATTGCTGGTTTTAATTTTAATATTAATTAATATTTTTATTTTTATCATTTCTATAGTTATTTCAAGATTTAGTTCTAGTTTTCGTTTTCATTGTCCTTTTAATTTTATAAATTTTTATTTTTTTTTTATATTATTGTATTTTTAAATGATAATTCATATATATAATTTTTTTCATAATTCATTCATACACTGGTGAGCATATAATTAAACGCAACTATATTTTCCACTGTAACAAAACTTAGAGGACCAAAAACAAGTGAAGAAAGAGAACAACAACAAGAACATTGTATTTTTCTTTGATTGCCTTAACGGAATTTTTTCACTTTTTGGGATGAGCACATAATTAAACGCATTCATAGTATATAACGAAAGAAAAGTATTTATTCAAAACAAATTGAACAAAAAAAAGTATAAAGTTAAAATTAGTAATGGGTAGATCCTCCTCCGTTTTGGATAATCTCAAATACGCGATTGGGCATGCTTTTTATAAGAGATTTTAGGGTCGAAGCTTCTAGAGAGTTCCAAGCATGTGTTAATGCAGATTTTAGTTCCGTTATAGTATTGTATTGGGTATTATTTTCATAAATTCAATGAACTAGAATACCCCAAATGTTTTCGATGGGATTCATGTCCGGAGAACATGCTGGCCATTCTAACGCATTGATTTTTTCCGAACAAAGCCAAGCTTTAGTCACTTTGCTTGAGTGTATCGATGCGTTATCGTGTTGAAAAACATGTTTTTTTGTGCGGTTACTCTTCAAAAAAGGCAGTACATTCATTTTAAGTATGTCTATGTACTCGGCGGAGTTCATGTGGCAACTAGTGAAGGCGAGCTCTAAAGTTCCCTTCAAACAAAAACATCAGAGAACATCCTCCGAAGTTTCTCTTGGAGAAATATCGTGGTTCTTTGCGTAGATCTCTCCAGTAACAGGTAAACACATCCGGACCATCGAAATTAAATTTTTTTTCGTCAGAAAAAAAAATCTGAAAGTTAATTTCATCACAAAATAAAACATGAGTTTAAGTTAAAAAATTAAACATACTTTGGTCCAATCAGTTGACATGTTTTTCTTTCCAAACTCAAGACGCGCAGCCTTGTGGTGATCTTGTAGTCTCGGTGCAACCTTTAAGCGTTGTCTTACAATCACTCCCGATTGCTTAAGAGCCCTATATATTGTAAAACGGGACACTTCTAAGTCGCAGGAGCTTATTATGTCGTTCGCACTCAACATCGAATTACTTGCAGTAGCTACAATTCGACGTCTATCCCGACTGGTCAGTTTTGATTTTTTTCCAGTATTTTTATAGATACCATAACTGTCCCCTTTTTTCAAAAAATTTCGAACAACTGTCTCCGATCTCCCAATTTCTCCACCAATTGTTCTCATCGACAGACCATTCTTAAAAAGCACTGTAATTTTACCTCTTTCAAGGTCATTTAAACATTTTCCTTTCCCCATTTATCAACTTGTTCACTTAATGCACAAAGAAATATTTTTTTAAACTGTATTCAACAATAGTTTAAGTTAGACTTAATAATTACCATATGCGTTTAATTACGTGCTCACTCCAAAGAGGTAAAAAAATGCCGTTAAAGCAATCAAAGCAAAATACAGTATTCTTGTTGTTGTTCTTAAAATTGTGGTTTTTTATGCTCTTTCTTCACTTATTTTTGTTTTTTTGTTGTTGGTCCTCTAAGTTTTGTTACAGTGGAAAATATAGTTGCGTTTAATTATATGCTCACCAGCGTAGTTTTATTTTATTTTTATATATTGTGTATATATATTTTTATTTTTTAAAATTTTTTTTTAAGTTTTGTTAATATTTTATATTGTAATTGTTCTGATGATTTATGTAAAATACTACGAGGAATATTTTTGTGGAACATTTTAACCTCCTAACTTTTCAATTTATGTGTCCTTTTTGCTTTTTATCATTAAATGTTCTACAAAACTATTCCTCGTAGTATTTTACATAAATCCTCAAAACACATCCTATACCCAAAATGTAAGGATAACATGATTTCTTAAGCCGATTCACTATAAGAATGTTCAAAAAGGGGGAAACTTAAATCCCTCCCTAAAATAAGACTCATACGTAAACTTTCAAAACGCCGATACACGTATATAATTTTATTTTTCGTCCGCTCTATCAGAATCCGTTGTCAGAACCTTGTTATTTTTTTTCGTGTTGAACAGTGTAATTTAATTCTAATAAAAAGTGATTATAGATGGTTCTTAGGGGTCGTTTATAAATTACGTGACCGATTTTGAACTTTTTTGAAGAACCCGATTTTGAAGAACCCCTGGCTCTTCGTAGTGCATTTCAAAACCCCTCCCCTCCCCACCCCCCTTAAATAAAAATTTAAAAATCAATTATTTTCAACGATAAAACCTATTCCATCTTCAATCTAAGAGTCGATGTTCTCAATCACAATATTTGAAGAAGCTGGAAACTTTGGGGACTCTTCCGAATAGAATTCTTCAACGGATTTTGATGGTCTCGGTAGTTGAGTAGGTAGCGTGTTCGACTGCTACCCCAGAGGTCCCGGGTTCGATTCCCGGTCAGGCCATGGTCCTACGCTTTAAACCTTTCTGAATTTTCTATCCTCATTTCCAATCAACTGAAACTGAAAATTTATCAATATTTACGACTTGAAGTTGTAGTTGATGGTAGAGAAGTTTGTGGATGAGTTTGCCTTGTAACTTGAATTGACTGAGGTAAAGGCATAACACTTGACTCTGATTCAAATTCACATGTTGCTGTGGCTTTCCACCACGCTTAGAACATCCTACACATGTTCCACTTGATTGCCCTTTCCTTCCCACTAATCTATCACCCCATTTCAAACCAAGGCAGACTTGACTGAATAGGTATTCCACCTGAAATCCTTGGTTCAATCTAAAAAAAAAAAAAATAAATTCGCCTGGTCTTTGAGAGAGTACCCGTAAAGGCTGCACCAACACCATGTTCAGTGGTTTTGTGAATATACTTCCTTATACAGAAGATATAGATAGAATACACAAGTGCAGGAAACTTAAAGAAAAATAATCAAATCAGAAAGAAAATAATGGATGCGTTCAGCAGGTGCAACTGTAAGGTGTGTGCCTTCTGAACGCATAAGTATCCGTTTCTGATCAGCTCAACATGTTGTGAAAATTGTCTGACTTTGGTATCATTTAATTTTTCTGATACATTTATTCAACATGTTGAGCACGGTAGTTGCACAACAGCTATACCTGCTGAATGAAGCCAATATGAACGAGCAAAATAGAAGAAACAACTGCCGAATAGCAAGCAAAAAAAAGTAATGCTCTTACTACACTTGTCGATAGTTGACCGTCAATTTAGACGGTCAAACATGAAGATGTAAAGATGAAAATGTTTGAAATGGGGTTTTTTAATATCAATTAGTTTCGGGCCCCACAATTTTTTACAATCAATTTTTAATGATATATTGAAATGTAGTGAATAAGAGAAAAACATCAAAAATACGAAAATTAATTTTTATAACATGCTTTTCAAATTTATTCCGAGTCAACTCATGTGCGCGACTGCGCGACTTCAAAAAAGAGCAAATTAAAAAATTATATTTTTAAATATTTCCGCAAATTTTCTAAAGCCAAAGGACATTAAATATAACAGTACGAATATAAGAGATCTTATTTACATTTTTAGTTAGAAGAAATATGTGATATTTATAGCGCTATAATTTGTCAGGAAAGCAATACGGCTTTCAAAATTCTTACTCAGCTTATTTATGTCAAAAACTGATTCTCAACGAAGTTTGGAATGTTTGGCACCGCCAGGAATAATTTGGGGCTGAAAGGGTTAAGTGAGCAAATAATATACAAAAACGTTTATTTTTTATAAATTACATTAATCGTATCAGATATACTCACCAAGCAATAAATCCTTTCAACCTCGATGCACGATTGTTGTAGTTTCTATCTTGGAGTGGCTCTCTTCGCGACCTTACAACGACATAAATTTGTGATCTATTTTTGTGGTGCGGGTCTAGAACCGTAGTAGATGTACGCAGTCGTAATTCCATCGAACAAATTTGCAGTTTTTGTTTTATTTAAAAAGCTCAATCCTTATTATTGCACAATAACCTATAATTAACAAGTAATAATCTAAAATACTTATCCCGATTGGAGCATGTTTCTCTTAGCATCAATACTCAGCGAGTAATAATTCCATACAATGCCGGTGGATTGTTTGGTAACCTGCGAGTAACCTGCGAGATTATTTTAAGCAAATATGATTTATTTATAGCCCTAAGTCTATTGTCGATTATTTTTTGTAATAAAAGAGAAACAAATTAAAAAAAAACCTATAACACATAAACAAGCAGATGGAGTCCTTTACTTATTTCAACAGTTTATCCCTCATTGTGTCACGTGTAGAAAATATAACAGCTCTTAAAATAAGAGCTTAATAATTAGTCATCAAATTTTGTGACAACTCAACATTTCAAACAAGCAATCAATCAATCAATCGAATTATTAGTTCATTATCTAATAATTTCATTTCTTTTGTCGCTCACTTTACGCTGTATTTATTACGCCATTTTAACTTTTACTTATTATGTGCTTTGAGTGCGCACAAAATATAACAAAAAAAGAAAAAAAAACGAAAATACCAAAGAAAAATAAATAAAAAAGAAAAACAACAAAAATATATGCAGAGAAAACCAACAAAATAATGCCAATATATATATAAAACCCAAAACAAAATGGCAACGACAGTGACAGTAAAATGCCTTGAAAACGGTTCCTGTTTTCCTATTTCTCTCAAGAAATGCAATAAAACTGTCTTGAAAGTAAAATGAAAATAAAAATAAAAATAAAAATAATAAAAATTATGTTTATCTTGCAATAGCTAAGGATGCGACAAGTTAAAAGATAAAACCTAGCGAAAGTAATAAAAAACAAATGTAAAAAGAATTAGCAAAAATAAAAGATGTCAAAAAATGCGCTATTAAAGAATGCCAAAAATATATAAAAGAACAAAATAAAAATTGCAGAAATAAACCAAAAAATATCAATGCGACTAGCTGACTGACTTGAAAAGCAATAAGAAGAAGAAGAGAACACAAAACAACTACAAAAAACAAGCGACATTTTACAATTTGCAGTAAATATTTGTTCAGTTAGGTGGATGAACGATGGCTACGCACGTAAGATGCACAAAAAGAGCAAGAGAGTGTGGCTGAATATGGATTGAGTAAGAGAGAGCCTTAGCTAAGCTAGAGTTAGAGCAACAGTTTATTATTATTTATTAGCAACAATAAAGCTGGTCTTTAAAAATACGTTATTTTTATGGTTATCTGGAAATAGAATTGAAATATTTTCAATCATCAGTAAACTCGATCCTTTCAGCAATGAATGCTCAAAGCCTAGCCAATGGAATATTCTTTATATTCAAAATCAAATATACAGTATTATGCAGATCAGGTGCGGATCCAGGGGGTTTGGGGGTTCAAACCCCCCTCCCACCGAAATTCTAAAAAAACCTGTATTTTAATGTGATGTACTGATGTTTATTATGTGGGCTAAGAGTACCAAAAAAAAAAATATGATTTTTTATAATTTACTTTAAATATTCACACCCCAATACTTTAAACGTTTGTAGCTGTTTCTACACGTATTGCTAAAATACTGAATTCTGTTCCAGTTTTTGTTTGTTTTGCAATATTGCGCATGTAGCTGTAAACAGTCACACATACAATCTTAACCTGAAATCACAAAAACACCGCATTTTTTGGATAAAATATATCCAAACACCGCACAGTTTTAATTTAAAAACCCACAGTTTCGATAGATCGGAAGTGTAGACGTAAACTTCCTTTTTATACAGTAATGGAGAAAAATTCCGGTTTTTGTAGTTTTTATTTATTTTAATGTTGGTTTTATGTTGGCCTTTTAGATTTGTATTCGGGTCAAATAAACAGAGAAATAACTTTTATTATTATAATTATCTTCACCCCAGCGTCAGCTTGTGGTATTTAACACAAAAAAATAATCCTGAGCACCACACAATCATATGGAGTGAAATGTGGATGGCTATTTTTTTCCTAGCAAAGTTTTTTCCAATAAGTGGAATAATTTTTTCACATATTGCAGGAAAACACAAATTGTAACCTTCTTTTGAAAAACCAGAGGCTCGAAATAGATTTTAGACTTACGGTTTCTTGAGCAAAGTTGAATTTGATCCGTAGAACATTATCCACGCCTACCATTTTTTGAAAAAAAAATTAACCCGCTCTTATGTATATAAAGGGTGGTTAAATTTTAAGGGCCGTTGTTGAATATAAACCACACCTAAATGTCAAGTTTTTTTCTGCATTTCATTTGACATTTCTCAATTTCAGACTTACTCAATTTGAACCGTTAAAGTTATTCAGGCTTATTATGAAAATGGGCTTTCAAATCAAAATGCATATCGAGCACTTCGTGATTTTTTCGGTCAATTTAATCGTCCAAATGTGCGTACAATCGGAAAAATCGTGCAAAAATTTTATCAAACCAGGTCTGTAGGAGTTGTGAAAACACCAGTGCATGCTCGTACTGCTCGAACTGCAGAAAATATTGCTGCGATAGTGTGGCTGAAAAGCCGACCACCTCAACTCGTCGTCGTGCCCAACAATTGCACCTCTCACGCTCATCGTTGATGAACATTATTCATAGACTTGCATTTACACGGTCAGAATGGTGGCAATAAATGGCAACAGTGGATAATAAATTTTCCAAGAAAATCATCTTCAGTGATGAGGCACATTTTCACCTCAGTGGATTCGTCAATAAGCAGAATTGCCGCATTTGGGTGAATGATAATCCAAGAGTGATTGTCAAAAAACCAATGCACCCACAAAGAGTGACTGTTTGGTGCGGTTTATGGGCTGGCGGCATCATTGGGCCGTATTTCTTCCAAAATGAGGCCGGTCAGACAGTAACTGTTAATGGTAATCGCTATCGTGAGATGATAACGAACTTTTTATGGCCCGAATTGGAAGATATGGATGTGGACGATATGTGGTTTCAACAGGACAGTGCCACTTGCCACACAGCTAACGAAACCATGACTCTTTTGCGCGACAAATTCAATGGCCGTGTTATCTCACGTGGTGGCGATGTCAATTGGCCGCCAATCATGTGATTTGCCACCGTTGCACTTCTCTCTTTGGGGTTATTTGAAAGAAAAGGTGTACGTCGATAAGCCAGCAACAATTCAACAAATCAAATCAAAAGCAAAAGGATGAGATAATTCGGCACATTAACGGCATAGAACCTCGGACCATCGTGGGCAAATACCGCCCACTGGATTGACATTGTTTTCTCAGACTATGTCGAAAAAAGAAAATAATGAAAAGAGTAAAAGGAAAGAAAATAGTAATTGAGCTCTAAGCCCGGGCTAGTTATGAAGAGAAAGAGACTTGAAAAGAGATCGCTTGAATGATAATTTGGACAAGGAGGGTGCGTAGAGGTCGGATATATTATTAAACTCCCTACAGCAACGGCTTATGGGTTCATTACTTGCGTATGCAGTATGATGCTGATATTCAGCTAACAGCCTAGTATGCCTTGTACGTCGTATAGGGTCATTGAGGATAATCTTGTTGGAGATGTATTCGCAGTTGGTTACACCCTTCAGAACATCGAAAGTAAAGCATGAATCCAATACCTTTCTTCTAATTGACAGCGGCATCAAATTTAATAGGTTCAGCCTGTGTTCATACGGTGGAAGGGTAGAGTAATCGCGGGGGTTGTAAGTTTCTCTCAGAGCGAATAACAAGAATTGCTTTTGAATGGATTCAATTCTATCACAATGGGTATCAAAAGCTGGACTCCAAATAATACAGCCATATTCGAGTATTGGGCGCACTAGTGCACAATACAGGGATGTGGTCACCCATACGTTTTTGAATTCTTGTGCTCGTCTCTTAATAAAACCGAGCTGTTTGCTGGCCCTGGATATAATCTTATCATAGTGTAGATTAAAGCGCAGTTTGTTGTCCAAGACCACTCCAAGATCGATTACATAATTGACCCTGCTAAGATCGATATTGTTGAGGCGGTATTTGTGATTAATTACTTGGTTTTTGCGAGAAAAACTTATCACGTTACACTTATTTATGTTGAGGTAAAGCTTGTTTTGGGTACACCAGGTCTCAAGAGATAAGAGGTTTAACTGTAAGAAATTGGCATCTTCCTGCGATTTAATTACATGGTACATTTTAAGATCGTCCGCATACATAAGATGCGGAATATCCTTTAACAATATAGATAAGTCAGATATGAAGATATTGAAGAGAAGAGGACCAAGGTGACTACCTTGCGGTACACCTGAGGAGACTTCGATTTTCTTAGACACAATACCTTGGAATTTAACAAATTGCAATCTACCCTGGAGATAAGTCGATAACCAACTAAGTAAAGATCCAGAGAAACCAAATTTTTCTAGTTTATGTATTAATATGCCGTGATCAACACGATCGAAGGCTTTACTGAAGTCAGTATAAATAGCATCTATTTGGTCTCCTTTCTCCATCTTGCTCAAAACGTCAGAAACCATGATCATGAGGTTAGTGGTGGTGGACCGTCCTTTCCGAAATCCGTGCTGTTGCTCGTTTAGTCGAGGGTTGATAATGCGTGTTAGCTTTTCGCAAATAATTTTTTCAAATAACTTTGGGATGGCTGACAAAATTGCTATGCCTCTGTAATTTTCAATCGAACTTTTTTCACCGTTTTTGTGTATTGGTATAAGGTGGGAAGTCTTCCAATGAGAGGGAAATAGTCCAAGAGAGAGTGATTTGTTAAATATTATATGCAAGGGCAAAATTAGTTGGTCTAAGCATCGTACCAGAAACGTTGGGGGAATTAGGTCTGGTCCAGGTCCCTTGGTTGCATCTAGACTTTTTATTGCACTTGAAATTTCTTCTTTCGTCAAACTGAAGTTTTCAACCATGTGTCGTGAATTCAAGGTGGGAGGAAAAACCTCAGACTGAGTAGTTGGTGGGCAAAAAACCTCCTTAAAATGATCCGCAAAGAGATTACATATTTCATGGGGGAAGGAAGAGCTAACATCACCTTTGTACATGGATGAAGGGTATCCGGCAGATTTTCGCTTCAAATTGACAAAGTCAAAAAATGATTTTGGGTCCCGGACAATTTTTTCTCCAATTAAATTTGTGTTAGATTTGTAAGCTAGCTCTGATTTGAGAGAGAACTCTTTCGATAGCTCATCATACCTAAGCCTCATTTCATCGCTTACATTTCTGGTGCTTTTGAGGAGTTTGTAAATTCTGTTTCTCTGGTTTCTCAAGTGCCTGAGATTTGAATTTAGCCAAGGTTCTGACAGTTTGTTTTTTCTCTTTAATTTTGGCACAAAACTTTCGATTGCTGTAGAAATATAATGATAAAAACTCGTAACAGAACTTTCTAAGTCTAAGTTTGATAGAACGCTCCTCCAGTTAATACCACCAAGGAGAGATGACAAATACTTACTTACTTATCTGGCGCTTACAACCGTAGGTCGGTTTTGGCCTCGTATAAAAAATTGCGCCAGTCATTTGTTTTGCAAGGGTCTTCTCCAAAATTTGTCGGAGCGTAAATATCTGGTCTATGGTGGATTTGCCAGGTCTGAAGTCACACTGATAAGGTCCAATCAGCTGGTTTACGATGGGCTTCAGTCTTTCACATAATACGCTCGACAGGACTTTATATGCGATATTAAGAAGGCTTATCCCACGGTAGGTGGCGCAAAATGAACATAGCACACTGAGGTTCCAATCGTTTGGAATGCATTCTTATGACCATATTCTGCATAGAAGCTCATCAAC
Source organism: Pherbina coryleti (assembly GCA_943735915.1). NCBI lineage: Eukaryota > Metazoa > Arthropoda > Insecta > Diptera > Sciomyzidae > Pherbina > Pherbina coryleti. Next base: position 31,660,387 of record OX030950.1, read on the forward strand.
TCATTTAAATAGAGCATCGAGTCCATTCTTGAAGAGCTCAGCAGGTAAGCCATTGGCTCTTGCGGCTTTGTTGTTTTAAGCCGAGCTATAGCGTTCAAGACTTCACTATGGTCGGGCAGCAGAACTTCAACGCTGTCGCCCAAAATTGGGGATTCCGGGATATCATCTCTATTGGCGGGATTGTTGTCGTCGTCGCCATTCAGAAGCCTAGATAAGTGTTCCCTCCACATCATCAGTGTACTCTGGATATCTGTCACTAGATTCCCATTTTCATCCTTGCAGGAAGAGGCCCCGGTCTTGAAACCATCGGCCAGGCGTCTTGTATTTTCGAAAAATTTTCGGACCTCATTCCTGTCACCATGCATCTCAATTTTCTCGCACTCACGCATTTCCGCTTCTCTTTTCTTTCGCCTGAAAATGCGTCTCTCTTCCCTCCTCTTCTCTTTGTATCGCTCTTTAGCAGGGTGGCTTTGTAGACGGCGTCTTTTTCTGCAGTGGCGTCGCGACACTCCTGGTCGTGCCACTGGTTTCGGCGAGGGCGGTGATAGCCGAGGTGATTCTTCGGCAGCCGTACGCATAGAGTGGGAAATATGATTCCACTGCGCGCATATATCGTCGATCGGAGGAGTGCTTTCTTGAAGCAGGAGTCAGAGTCGAGTAGCGAAGTCTTCGGCTGTTCGTCTTAATTGCTGCTTTTCGACGTCTAGCTTTCTCTGTGCTGTATTGCGCGCATTCTTGGTTGCGCACAGGCGTGTACGGATCTTGGCTGTGACAAGATAGTGATCCGAGTCTATATTGGCACCACGGATCGTGCGTACATCTAAAACACTGGAAGAGTGCCTTCCATCAATCAAAACTTTTCATCAGGAGACAGCCAAGTTGCTTTATGAATATTGAGATGCTTGAATCTAGTGCTACTTACGACCATGTTTCGCGCTGCGGCAAACTCAATCAGCCTCATTCCGTTATCGGAGGTATTGTCGTGGAGACTGAACTTTCCGACTGTTGGACCAAAGATATTTTCTTTTTCCACTTTGGCGTTGAAGTCACCAAGCACGATTTTTATGTCGTGGCGGGGGCTGCGCTCATAGGCCTCTTCAAGACGCTCGTAGAAGCTGTCTTTGGTCTCATCGCCCTTATCTTCTGTCGGAGCGTGCGCACAAATCAGGCTTATGTTAAAGAATCTTGCCTTGACACGGATTATGGCAAGTCGTTCGTTCACAGGTGTGAATCGCAGGACATGATGCCGTAGTCTCTTGCCAACCACAAATCCGCATCCAAATTCGTGCTTCTCCGCATGGCCGCTGTAGTAGATATCACAGGATGCTTGCCGTAAGCAACCCTGTCTCTTCCATCGCATTCCTTGGATTGCAGTTTAGATTAGCCGTCAAACTTACGGTTGCCAGTTTGCCGTTTCTAGAGGACACCACGGAGAGGTTTGAGTCGACTTTAGACGATTTCGACATGGATAATGCTGGCCTCGCCAGGTTGAGGCAGTCAGACACGTTGCCATGTAAAGATCACCCCCATGACCCTCACGCGTTGCCTTGTGAGGATCGTCCTTCATTTTTTTTAAATAAATATCATTAAATCATTAAATTTTAAATTTATAAATAATTTTAAATATTGAATTCAAAATGAACAATGAGAGATGACAAAAAAAAAAGTTGAAAACCATAAAATCCCTGATGCCGAAAAAGCGATAATTTTTATTAAAAGTCATGATTTGCATTTGAACGATTTCTCAAAAAAAAATTTAAAAAAGCATTAAAAAAAGGACCAAAAGTAAACATAACAAACGCACACATATCATGAATAAAAAATTATGTCATGCACGATAGATAGACAAACACTAATACACTACATGCAATACATGCATGGTTAAGCATTAAAACAAACATATAAACTGTGGATAGAGATAGAGGGTGCTGGGGGTGGGAGATGGATGAGATAAATAGAAGAAGGGCGAGCCAAACGAATGTTTGAATAAAAAATGAATATGTTAAATCATGGACTTAATTTGAATGTCGCTCAACATTACAAAAAAAACAACAACTTAAATGGCAACAAAGCACAGCAGAGTATCTTTACAACAACAACAACAGCAACAGTAACAGTAACAGTAACAATAAACCCAACGATGTCATAGTAGACACAAACACACACACACACACACATACACAGGCACGCAAACACTAGATCACTGCAAGGATACGAATTTAAATAAAATTTATATGAGCCAACAAAATAAACAACTGTTACAACAACAACAACAACAACAACAACAACAACAGCAACAACAAAACCATAAAACAACAACAGAAAAAACAACAACAACAGGAAATCTAAAACAACAACACCAACAACAACAACATTAAAAGCAAACATGTCGGGATAGCATTAAAAAAGGATACTCCAACAATTGAGTTTTAGTTGTTGGCTGCGTTTATTCGCTAGTTCGTTGATTTTCACTCTCTGACGCTTATTCTGTCAGCTGCAATGTGACCCAAAGAGATTCATTTTTTATTTATATTTGCTGTTGTCGTTGTTGTTGCTGTTGCTGCCATTTTTTATTTTCTGTTCGGCACCCTCGTCTATATGGCATGAGTCATCAGGACTCACTCAAGACTGCTGCTGCTGCATGTAGTGAGTGATGATGTGATTATCCTGTTGGCACTAGGATCAAAATTGAAGCTATTGACACACTTATGTTGGGGAAAAAACACACACTTACACACACACCAACGCACATCGTTAAAAATCTACTCAAGCTAAATAAAACTTAATGTCAGTGTTTATGTTAAAGGAATTTTACAGTAATTTTTGCTGTTTTTTTTTTTTTTTTTTTTTTGTAATTTTTTATTGTACAGTTGTGGGGGAGTTTGGAATTCTTACACATCAATCATTTGCATGATTTTTATATTGGGCTAGATTAAAGACACAACAGGCAATACGTACTTCAACCCTTATATATTAGAGGGACATATCAATTATTGGCTATATCTCGAGAATACTTCGGGCTTAATTACAAAGCTATGATGTTGTCGACTTGTACCAGACGTGCCCAACGTGATTGATCTTGAGCAATTCTGTGAACTTCCAGTTCCATAGGGGTTGGTATTTAGCCTGTGTCAAGCTGATCCTTACATGGGCACCCTCTTTGCCTACAGCCTTGGGGGTTCCATTAAAGAGCCATCTTTTCTGTGTCGTTGTCGTCTTTGCGTAGAATGTGACCGAATCACCGCCATTTGCGATTTTTGATTTCCACGATTATTGGTTTGCACGTACATAGATATGGTTAACAGCTCTCCATTTGTGTTGGTTTTTGGGCAAAAAACACTTGTTTACGAAGACTTGTAGCTTGTTGCGGATGCTTTCAGTGACCTTCCACGTTATAGCTGACCAGACTTGATGCTGGTGTTGAAAATATGTAGTTTGGTTTTCGCGTTATGTTACGCGCTGTCCAAATGCGATTGAGTTTATGGAAGGCGCCTCGGCACAGCTATCTTTTGTGAGCACGCTATGCAAATAGCTGAACTGATCGACATCCTCAATGGTTACCTGTACGTTTTCATCAATGGCCACTGACAGAGGATTTTGGCTTGGGATTTTCACACACTAAGCTTATGCGTCTTTTTAAAGTTGACTCGTAGTCCTACCTGTTGTGCGAGGTAGAGAGATGTGTTTGACGAGAGATTTAAGTTTCGCATTAATCTCTGAGAGTCTGTGAGCCAAGAAGCAAATGTTGTCAGCGTAATTGAGGTCGCTAATTTTTGGTGTGGCCGCCATTGAATACTATCGGGAGCGTCGTAATTTGTTTTCTTGAGGACGCTGTCAAGGACTACTTTAAAAAGAAGAGTTGATAATACGCAACCCTGTCGGCCTCCTCTTTAGATGGTGCATTTATTGCTCTTTTTTTCTTTGAAGAGCACTCTACACTCAGCACCCTGAGTGAAGAGCAAAGCTTGCGAATAAGAGTAATGATACTATTCGGCATGCCTGCATTTCTGAGAGCGGACTAGATTGCGCATCTGTTTATTGTATCAAAAGCACGTTCAAAATCAACGAACAGCGTATAAAATGGAGATATCCACTAGGGTGTCCCAAATGAAACTTTTTTTCGAATTTCATAGTTGCTCAATCTTTGTTTGAAAGCTTATGGAATCAAGTATTTTTGAGATTTTTTTTAATTCATTTTTTTATGACTGATTGACATGATGACACGATGGCAAAACAGCGTTTTTTGGAAAAAGTTTTTTTATAGTTAAAGTTGATGGAGAAGCATATTTGTTGCAAAGTTTGTTTTTTAATTCCTCTACCAGCTGATTATTAGAGTAGATTTACACCTTGCATGCTTTCTTCCAGCTGTTTGAAAGAGCAGATTTATACGTTGGATATTTTTAGCAAATTAATAGTCGATGCACCAACCAACGATTTAACAATTCAACCAACGGTTGCAAACCTTTAAAGGCTATAACCTCAGAATGGCCAGAGTTAAAGCAATATTTTTTTTTAAATGCTTAAAACTTTACCATCGTTCAAAGTGCATCAGTAAAAAAAATAAATAAATAACTGGCCATTTCAGCCCTTGAAAGGACTTTGACCTAGCTACTTATGATCAATTGTGTTGTGCGTGTTATTAAGTTTGTACACAATTGACCGAGAACCGGACCTACATGCTTAACGCCGACTCCGAACGGCGATGAACGGAAAGTTCTCGTTCTCAAGAAGCTTTACATGGCATTTTGATTACTCTCTGAGGTTTGCCATTGTCTGCAGAGAGGTGGCGGCCGTACAGAAAAATTATTTTAATTCAAATAATTTTCTGTCGCTGCTGGGATTCGAACCTGGGTTTCCAAAGTTCTTTGGCATAGCGGCCACGCACTTTAACCAACTACGCCACGGACGCCACAAAAAAAGTGCATCAGTACTTCTTTTTATTTTTGTGAAATTTTTAAAAGTTATGAAGCATTTTTTAAAAAAATTTCGTTAATTTCACGAAAAAATAAAATATAGTACACCAAAATGTCCAAAAAAATTGGCAACACTTCTGATTTATGTACATTTAAGTTAAGCTTGGATATTTGTCTTGTGAAATGATGACTCAAGGACTTAGAAAATTTGTCTATTATTGACCAACTTATGATTAAAATTCAAAAATTCTCCGAAAAACCAGATTTTTAGGGAAAATCCGACTAGCGCAACCTCTAAACCTCTTCCAAAAAATCTGAAAAAAAAAATCTCAAAAATACTTGACTCTATAAGCTTCCAAAAAATGCTTGAGCAAATGCTTTTTTTTTTGGGACAGCCTAATCTCCACACAGTTGATTGACAGTGATCGACGCAGGATCGCTTTGGCCTGAAACCATTTTGCTCAGTGCGTAGTATGGTGTTGAGAGCTGGTGATATCATATCTAGAATGTAAAAGCGAAAACCTTTTCAACAGGGCTTAGAAACGTAATGCCTTGCCAGTTTTTACATCGTCTGAGGTCACCTTTCTTCGGATCAGAAATAATTATAATAATAAAAAATAAAAAAATTAGTAACGTCATGGAGCCTCATGGAGCAAAGGCCTTAATGCATCACATGCAGAAGCAAAAATAAAATGAAAATATTAAAAAAATATTAAAGTTTAAACTGCAAAAATTTGGATAAGGATAATGGCAAGGATTTGGAAAAGGGTGTGAGTAAGAATTTGGACAAAGATTACAAGGAATAAGAAAGGTAGTAGGATAAAAATTTCGACGGAGAGAATCGTTTTTCAAAGCATTCTCCAGCAGATGACTGCTGAGGACTAACGAATTTAGAGTTAAAGTTTTAATTGGATTATAAAGTAGACACATGGATTTTATGTATTAAGTACAATGATGAACGTATAGACGTAGTTTGCAAACCTAATTGAGGCTTTATTTCGTTATTGGTGACTTCAATGTTCGCTTTGACAGTTGCAATTGCTTGCAAGTGGTTAGCGTAGAAGTTACTCTTAACATACCCTCAAAAAGAGAAGCATAACGATTTTAAATCGCAAAATCTTGGTGGACAATTGGTGTCTCCAAAACGTGAATTTACGCGACAAGGCAACTTCGTGATCGGCTTGATCATCTTGATTGTCTTGATCGTCTTGATCGTCTTGATCGTCTTGATCGTCTTGATCGTCTTGATCGTCTTGATTGTCTTGATCGTCTTGATCGTCTTGATCGTCTTGATTGTCTTGATCGTCTTGATTGTCTTGATCGACTTGATCATCTTGATCGTCTTGATCGTCTTGATCGTCTTGATCGTCTTGATCGTCTTGATCGTCTTGATCGTCTTGATCGTCTTGATCATCTTGATCGGCTTGATCGTCTTGGTTGCCTTTATCGTCTTGATCGTCTTGATCGTTATGATCGTCTTGATCGTCTTGATCGTCTTGATCGTCTTGATCGTCTTGATCGTCTTGATCGTCTTGATCGTCTTGATCGTCTTGATCGTCTTGATCGTTTTGATTGTCTTGATCGTCTTGATCGTCTTAATCGTCTTTATCGTATTTATCGTCTTGATCGTCTTGATTGTATTGATCGTCTTGATCGACTTGATCGTCTTGATCGTCTATATCGTCTTGATCGTCTCAATCGTCTTGATCGTCTTGATCGTCTTGATCGTCTTGATCGTCTTGATCGTCTTGATCATCTTTATCGTCTCAATCGTCTTGATAGTCTTGATTGTCTTGATCGTCTTGAACGACTTGATCGTCTTGATCGTCTAGATCGACTTGATCGACTTGATCGTCTAGATCGTCTTGATCGTCTTGATCGTCTTGATCGTCTTGATCGTCTTGATCGTCTTGATCGTCTTGATCGTCTTGATTGTCTTGATCGTCTTGATCGACTTGATCGTCTAGATCGTTTTGATTGTCTTGATCGTCTTGATCGTCTTGATCGTCTTGAACGTGTTGATCGTTTTGATCGTCTCAATCGTCTTGATCGTCTTGATCGTCTTAACATCCTTGATCATCTTGATCGTCTTTGTACGTTTACTTCATCTCTGACCAACACATTGTTCCAATAGATTTGGGTTATGGCTATCATGAGAAACAATGATTGATTTCCGAGAAATTGGAGGCAGAGTACTCAAAGACGTGGGTTTCAAAAAAGTTCCTTCCGTACTATATCTATTTGACAAAAAAAAAAAAAAAACAAAATTTTGAGAAGAAAATAAAAACACCATTTCACTACTAATTTGCTTATACTTATATGAAAAAAGGTAGATCTCTGTATAAAGGGTTATTTTTTTAGCCTTTTGGTTTTTGAAGTTATCGTTGTCAAAATCGACCCAACGAGCAGGCCATTCAAGCCATTGTGACCAAATTTCAGACACAGTTTTTCTCTATTGGTCATCAATCCACCAACCTGTATACGTAGAGAGCGTACCGAGGAGAATATAGCTCCTGTATCCACCAGTGTTAATGAAGATCGTGAAATGTACATTCGTCGCCAATCGCAGCCTTAGGGCTGTGTTATTCAACCACCTGGAAAATTTTACGTAAGGGTCTTGGTCTGGAGGCTTTCAAATTACAGCTGATGCGAGAATTGAAGCCTGGCAATTTGTCACAACGGCGAATTTTCGGTGATAAGAAAAGCTGAATGAAGATCCGCTTTTTTCACCGAACAATTAATTGTCTTGAGCGATGAGGCTCACTTCTGGCTCAATGGGTACGTGAATAAACAGAATAGCCTAATTTAATCCAAAGAAAGGCCAGATGTAGTTCAAGAGCTGCCAATTCACCCAGAAAAATGCACTGTGTGGTGCGGTTATGGGCCGACGGAATCATTTGACCGTTCTATTTCAGAGGGTATTGTGGCTGCAACGTTATGGAAAATGGAGCAAGGTATCGTTTGATGGTTACAAACCCTTTTTTTTTGCCCAAAATGGGAGAATTGGACTTGATTGACATGTGGTTTTAACAGGTTGATACCATATGCAACACTGCACGCAATATTAAGAGGCGAGTTTGGCCATTAGCCGCCAAGATCGTGTGATTTGACAACACTAGTGGATTTTTGTGGAGGTACGTCAAATCTCTCGTCTTAATGGACAAACCAAACATGATTGCTGCCTTGGAAGACAACATTACCATTGGTGTGATAACGGCCGAGATGTTGGAAAAAGTGGACGAAAATTGGACTTTCAGAATGGACCACCTACATCGTAGCTGCGGGCAACATTTGCACGAAATAAACTTTAAAAAGTGAATGGTAGGCATTGATTTAAAAAAAAAAAAAATAAATACCTGGCCATTTCAGCCCTTGAAAGGACTTTGACCTAGCTTCTTATGATCAATTGTGTTGTGCGTGTTATTAAGTTTGTACACAATTGACCGAGAACCGGACCTACATGCTTAATGCCGACTCCGAACGGCGATGAACGGAATGTTCTCGTTCTCAAGAAGCTTTACATGGCATTTTGATTACTCTCTGAGGTTTGCCATTGTCTGCAGAGAGGTGGCGGCCGTACAGAAAAATTATTTTAATTCAAATAATTTTCTGTCGCTGCTGGGGTTCGAACCTGGGTCTTCAGGTTGTTTAACATAGCGGCCACGCACTTTAACCAACTACGCCACGGACGCCACATTGATTTATCGATCCAAATAAATATTTTGTTTGGATCACTTTTGCAAATTTCCGGGTGTTTTCTTTAATTTTCAAAAACCAAACTCTTGAATAATCACCCTTTATATGCATATTGCTTAATTTTGTACCAGACTTGCCTTCACAAAAAAAAATTGCCTAAAAACAAAACTACAACAAAAAAAAATTTCGCAAAAAAAATATTCAAAGGTAAAAAGTGTCCTTAAGTGGAAAATCAAATATTTCTTGACCTTCAATTTATCGATTCTTAGCTTAAATAGTTTTGGCTTTTTTTTAATTACGTCAAAATTTTCTAAAAACTTTTACACGATATATTTAAATATATTAAAATTCAATAAGTTATCCTTTTTTCATTAGAAATCTTTTTTTTCAACTTAAAAATCCTCGTCAAGTAGAAATGTTCAACATTTTCAAATCAACTCAAGCGAATCGAAATCGAGTTTTACACACTCAACTCAAACTTTGGTTTACAATAACATAACAACAACAACAACAACAACAACAACAACAACAACAACAACAACAACAACAAAAACAACAACAACAAATTGTTGACATACAAGTGTCACAAAAGTGGAAACATCGAGCACAATTGCTCCAAAAAAAAACCAAACGAACACCAAATAAATTCATAGCGATAACCGGAACAGCAACTTAAAACAAAGACTTGCGAAACGTTGCGAAATGAACGAGACATGGTTTGAAACGTGGCCGTGGTCAGCAAGAGGCAAAGAAGGATACAGGACCATAACGATGTTGGCACAAGTGTGAGCGAGATAAAGTGAATAGTTCTGAAAATCAGAGCAAATAATTTATTTTGCAAAGTCATGTCAGTTGGACGGACAATGGTTTAAATTTGATTTCCCGATGGCCGAGCGAAATCGTTTGGCAAAACCGCAAAAAGACCGGGCAAAGAAACTTTAAGCCAAAAGCTAAATTAAATGTGGCGTATTGGCGTTTAAAAGAGTGTGTGTTTGTGTACATTGTGTGTGTGTATGCGAAAGTGAGAGGGAATGCAAGATAGAAAGTAGGAAAGAGAGAGAAAGAGAGAGAGATGGATGGAATGGGAGTAGCAAAATGTACATGTGAAAGAATTACTTGTAGCAGGATTTCGCTTTGTGCTGAAGTGCAGGACGAGCCAAATAGCTGGACGCTTCAGTGAATGCAACATCCGTTGACTGTACTGCTGACCTCGAAAGTTTTGAATTTAAACGGAAATTGATGAAGTGAGAATGACGCTTTACGAAGGATGTTGTTGCAAAGTGGAAAAGTGGAAAAAGCTTTTACAAGGATATGCAGCTTTTTTTATTTCTTTTTATTTCTTTTTGTCAAGCAGCAGAGATATATTTATTAAGATAATGTTTAAATTTGCGTAGAATAAATCGACTACAATCAATTTTATTGCATGGAGCTGTTAGTTGTTGGTGATGATTGCTTTGGGCAAAATAAATTGGGTACGTTGGGATGTATTTTAACTAGAGTGTTTGAACTAAAAAAGTGGAGTTTTTAAAGTTCATGAATAGAGTTGATCTTTGAGATGCCTGTTATCTGTTCGTAAACATATTTTTATAACACTGTACAGCAGCAAAAGTAGGGTTTGAACTTTTTATAGTGTTTTGGGGGTCGCTAAAACTGAATATGAGGTCCATTTTTTCGAGTCACGTCAGGTTTTCGTATTATATCGGGAGGCAGCTCCAGGGAAACCCTACTTTTAATGAAATCAATATTTTCTCTTTGAGGAAGGGCCGAAGAGTGTTAATATGTAAGGCTGACCCCCATAAATTTACTAGGAGAAACATTTTTTCCTTAGGACCTATCCCCTCTGACCACTGCTTAGAGAGACTCCTATACAATTGTTTTATTATTGTATGTTGAATTAATTTTTTTTTTTTATTTTTTTAAAATTTCAAATATAATAAAAAAAATAATTTTTTCCTTTTTCAACAAAATTTTTGTTCAAGTTTTGAAAAGCTCCCAGCTAACATTATGACTTTTAAAAGACTCTTTTAAGATTCATATAAATGAATTTTTATCGTCAAGACTCTTTTATGAGTACATTTTCGTAGGTTATGGGCTGCAAAATATTAATCATAATAATGACTGCTTTATGTCTGATTTTTAACTCAAAATTAAAAATAATATTTAATACTCTTTTAAGACTCATAATAAATACTCTTTTAATACTCCTAATAAAGACTCTTTAAAGACTCAGAATAAAGACTCTTTTATAACTCATATAAATTCGTCTTTTTGAACTAGAAATTAAGACCCTTTTAAAACTCATACTTAATACTATTTTAAGACTCATAATAAAGACTCTTTAAATACTCATAATAAATACTTTTTTAGAACTCATATAAATTTGTCTTTTGGACTCAAAATTAAGACTATTTTAATAGCAATATTTAATACTCTTTTAAGAATTCATTGTGGCGTCCGTGGCGTAGTTGGTTAAAGTGCGTGGGGTTCGAACCCCAGTAGCGACAGAAAATTATTTGAATTAAAATAATTTTTCTGTACGGCCGCCACCTCTCTGCAGACAATGGCAAACCTCAGAGAGTAATCAAAATGCCATGTATAGCTTCTTGAGAACGAGAACATTCCGTTCATCGCCGTTCGGAGTCGGCGTAAACATGTAGGTCCGGTTCTCGGTCAATTGTGAACAAACTTAATAACACGCACAACACAATTGATCATAAGAAGCTAGGTCAAAGTCCTTTCAAGGGCTGAAATGGCCAGTTATTTATTTTATTTTTATTTTAAAATATAAAAGGAATATCATATGTATATGTTAAGGGAGAAGAAATTTTAGCTCGGAAAGATCAGCTACACATCAGTTTCGAAAGCTGCCAACGAATCAGGGAACACGCCAATCCCATCGTGTCCTTCCAATATCCGACACAATAATGCGATGCTTTTTCATTTCTAAATCCGAAGAATATGAGGATCATCAAGTCATCAAAGCTAAATAGGTAGGTTAAAAAAGATATTTAAAATATTTTATGTGTTAACATAAACATTCTCCTTCTCAAATTTTTTCAGTTGATGTTAAATTTGCTTTAATCTTTTTTCTTAATGTTAAAAAATATTTATATATATGAGAAAATAAAAAAGTAAACAATAAATCTACAAAGTCATAAAACTTGTGGTCATCATTATAAACGAAAGAGTGTAAAGTACGAAAATGATTAGTTATTTGAGGTAATATTCACGAAATTATATTCAATGTTTCAATATTTATGTTGAGTTAAATTCCAAAAGCTTGTATTAGAAAAAAAATCTCAAGAATATCTTAAAAAACACATATTATACAAGGTGAAATATCATTAAGTTTGAAGGGCTGTATCTTCCAAACGAAGCGAATACCAAACTCAGAGTTTTAACTGAAGTCAGATATTATTATGTTCTTTATTGTGAATAAATTTGAAATTTTTAAACTTGATATTTCGATATTTGACCCCAAAATTAGTTAAATTCTCAAAATTTCCAATTTTAAAAGGCTGTTAAAAACAAAACTTGGTACGTCAGAAAGTTAAAAAAAAATTATATTTAAACTTTGAACTTTGTACTTTGAAAGAGAAAAAATAAGTCGACAAGTAATTGCTTTCTATAAAAAAAAATTCTTACAGTTGCAAAATATAAGGATTTTAACAAAAAAGTTTCACCATTTTTTTAAATATGAATAAATTATTTAATTATCACTTTTTGTATGTGAGATGAAAGTTTGAAGTGTGTTTTGTGTCATGGTTTTTAGTTCATCACTCTATGTTTAACAGGAGCTGAGAAATTAAAGTAACCGCAAACGATTACAAACGCATAAAACTATACAGGTAGCAAGGTAAATATGGCCGTCATTTTGAAAGTACAGTTGAATGCCATTATTTTTAATGCGGTCTGATATCCCAATATATTGAACAAATTTCAATAAAAATATAAACGTTTTTAAAAATGGTCGAGCAACAAGTGCTGGACCACTTGATATAGACTGACCCTTAAGATAGAATTTTCATATTTTTTTACAGCAATAAGAGGTTATCCTAGATTATATTAGTAGTTAAGTTATTTGAGAAAAAAAAATTATAAGACAATTTTTTCAACTTTAAACACCGTCACACGCACATGTTACATTCGTCACGCACAATTACACCGTACATTCATATTACTGTTACCTTCGACCATATTTACTAAAAACTGAAATACAAAACAAAAGGATTAAAAATTTCTTATTTTCTTTTTTTTTAATCTCTTTTATGTCATGACTAGATACATTTAAGAAAAAAATTTTGAAAATCAATTATTTTAATCGATAAAAACTATTCTATCTTCGATCCAAAAGTTGCTGCTCTCAATCATTGGAATTGAAGGAGCTGGAACTTTGGGGAATCTTCAAATTCTTTAACATTCCATTTGGACCTATTCAGGTGTATCCTCATTTCTTATGCAAAAAAATTCGCCTGGCCTTTGAGAGAGTACCCGTAAAAGTTGCAACCGTACAGCACCAAGTTCAGTGTTTTTAACCGACTTCAACAAGGAGGAGGTTCTCAAGTTCGTTGGTTTGTCCGCTTTTTTTTTTTTTTAAATGTATGTACATCGATAACTTCTACAGCTCTTGCCCGATTTCCGCTATTTTTTGTCAACAGATAGATATCATGAACGCGAAGGTCCTTTTTTAAAAAAGTGGGCGATATTCGACAAAGGGGAGTGTCAATGTGTCAATATAGGAAAAACATTGTATTTCAGTTAATATTGACACTAGGGTACGGAAATTTACTGTAAAAGTACTGGGTTAGGCACAATTATTACAAATTACGGTCAATACAGTGGGCGTTGTTTGACAAAGGGGTGTGGTCATATTAAAAAAACACTGTCACTCAAATAGTATTGACACGAAGATACTGAAATTTAGTACAGGGGTAGCCACAATTTTTAAAAATTACTGCAAAGAAAGTGGGCGTTATTCGACAGAGGGGTGTGGCAGTATTAGGAACACACTATATATCGAATAATATTGACACTAGAGTGCTGAAATTTAGTGCATGGGTAGGCATAGTTATTAAAAATTACAGTCAATAAAGTGGGCGTTATTTGACAAAGGGGTGTGGCAATATTGAAAAAACACTGTATCTCGAATAGTATTGACACTAGGGTACTGAAATTAAGTACAGGGGTAGACACAATTTTTTAAAAATTACTGTAAATAAAGTGGGCGTTATTCGACAAATGGGTGTGGCAATATTAGGATTATACTATATATCGAATAATATTGACACTAGGGTGCAGAAATTTAGTACATGGGTAGGTACAGTTACTACAAATTACGGCCAAAAAAGTGGGCGTTATTCAACAAAGGGGCGTGTAAATATTATAAAAATACTATATCTTAGTTAATATTGACACTAGGGTACTAATATTTGGTATGCAGGCAGGTGGGTACGTAGAATCATTAAAAAAGTGAGGGAGTTGTACACAGGGTGTGGCACTTTAAGGAAAGTACTATATTACGGTTAATATTGATACTTGGAAACTGAAATTTGGCACAGGGCTATGAGCGCCGACTTTAAAGCTTTTATGTACATAAAGCAATTAATATATTGATGATAATAAAACAAAATAGAATAAATGAAAATGATAAGATTTCCAATATTATAATACATATAAATATTTAAGCTTTTTTAATTTATATAAGCTTTTAAAATATGACCAAGAAATTAATGGGAAAAGTTTTTTAAAATTATTTCCTACCTTGTAGTGATTTTGAAGTCGGTTTTTTTTTTTTTGTTAAAAAGTTTTTTTGTGAATATCATTCCTTAAAATTGATTTATTTGAATAATAACTTTTATTCCGATTTAATTTAACCCTTTAATACCCAACCACACCGATTTCATTAAAAAAATTACGTTGTGCTGAATGATCCCCTGAACACGACCCCGTTTTTTTTTTTTTTTTTTTTTTTTTTTAAAGTTTTGCTTACGAGTTATTAAAGAAAACATGGTTGTATCCAAAAAGATACAGTGGGCACTCCGACGTATACCATCAATCAGCATGGTTGTAGGAGTTCAAGGCAAAGACGTGGAAAACGATTCTTTTTATGATAACTCTAAATTTGTTTGTTAAATGATACTCTAAAATTGTTAATAGTTTAAAAGGTATTTCATGTCAAAAACCTAACTTTCCGTAAAAATTAAAAACCTTTTTTTTAATTTGACGGTCAATATTTCCCAAACCAACAAAGTTATGCCAATAATTAAATTTTTGTTTTATATTTGCAATTTTCTGAATGAAACTACATATCCAGCATTTTAATTTTTGCAATATTTTAAAATAAATAGCTTATTTTCTCGGTTGTATGCAATAAGATACACCTGGCATTTAAGGGTTAAATTAAATAAAACTCACTTATGAGAATTCATATTGACACTTTTCAATAGTTAACCGTCAATTTAGACGTTTGACCGTCTATTGAAGATATTTTCTTGAAGATATTGAAGATATTTTCTTAATTTATTTAACTGCTCTTACCACGGTATGTCGTTGATAATTATTTATACATATATGTATAGTATATGATTATGAAGAAAATATTAATAAATTTGAAACAAATATTTTTTTTTAATTGTTGTAACAAACAGCGCACGCCCTCACGGCAAATATCAAAATAAAACTGCAAAATTTTCGCTCAACTCTTTGACCACGCGAAAGTAAAAAAAAACAAAGAAAACTACCGTTATCTTGAAGAATTCAACTTAAATCGTGTTGTCTGAATTCGATAGAATATATTCTATATGATTTGTTTTCACTCTTTACAATTTGATTTTTGACCTATGAGATTGACTTTTTGGTGGAATTCGCTGTCATGCACCTTTTTTTAAATTTCCTCATCAAACCAAAGTGCCCCATAAATTGGCGAAGCCGAATTTTATAATGTTGAATTTCTCATTTTAAAACGCAAAGTTAAAGTTTTTATAAATGATTCGAAAAACATTGCAATGAAAAACATTGATACACTTCAAAATAAACACATTCTCAATTTTTACCCAGAACGCTGCTGTTGCTGTTGCAATACATGCAGCCATTCGTCAGTTTGTGGCATAGAATTCCCAGTACAAAAATCACGACTGTATGTACTCTGGTCACCACTCGACATTCATTAAATGCATTGTTGTTGTTATTGTTGTTGTTGTTCTAGTCAGTTATACTTACAGAGCTTGTTCCCTTAGCGACTTTTCACCACACTTTACCACCCTTTACCCTCACACAGCATGGCTCTTGACTTGGAAGTTGCCGGGTTTTTTTTTGTTTCGATGCTACGACGACCATTCAAAGCTCAACAAGTCAATGAATGCCATTTTGATGAAGTGAACTAATGGAGTATGGGGACCAATAAGTGGATGGTAAGTGTTGAGATGTACAAAGCGAATAGAACTGAAATCGATGGCAGTCAATGAAAGTGAAGAAGAAAAACAAAAACCGAAAAAAATGTACACGAACAAGCTGAACCACATTATTTCTTCACACACACACATACAAACACACACACATATATATATATATATACATATATACACATATACATCTCACAATATACATACATAAATATATAGTATATTGGCATACTCTGAATACATATTTGCACATATTTACAAGCAGCAAAAACAAAAACCAGCCTGCCTCACATCGTTAGTAATGTGCTGCGCATCCCCGTCTCAGCGACTAATTGAATGTTTTGTCTTCTCTGGCTGTTTTGATAAATTGTTGCAGTTCCTCGACTAGCTCACGAATGTTTCGACTCGTCTGTCCTATAGCAAGCATGCGGCTAAAGTCCACTTTGTTCGATTCAATCATTTGGTTCGATTTTCTTTCAAGCGAACAGATAGTATGGATTGCACTAATGGCTTCAAAACCCGCTAGGATTTGATTTTTTTTTCACTTCGCTGCCATATTTTGATTTGTTGCATTCAATGGCCATTTGAGAATGGGTGAGTTTGAGTATTCATAACCACTGAGCTCGGGCTTCTGATTGTAATAATAATTAATTAGGTTGGAATTCTTTTTGTTCTATCAGGCTCTTTGTTTGTGCCTCATCATGAATCCATGATGAGGATTCATTTTTTTTTTACATTGAGAACTCTTTGTACACGCGGCGAAAAACGTTCCACCAATCTACTAGGATCGGATTTATTGAAATAAATTTCTTGTAACATATGTATTCAGATTCTACAGCATTGCATTCTATAACAAACAAAACAATGCACCACCACTTCACTCCACTCATGTCATTGAAAGCAATGGCATAACTCAACGAATTACAAGTTGAATTGCTTTCCCACACACCATATTCTCTAGATATGGCTCCCAGCGACTATTATCTTTTCCCAATCGCAAAAGATGGCTCACGGGAAAACGATTTACATCAAATGAAGAAGTTTAATTTATTTGAGTTGATTCACTTTGTTTTGTGAACATTGTTTTCACTCAAAAACCTTTGTGATGTGTTCTTTAAACTCCCACGAAATATTTTGTATCGCTTTCAGCATTCTTTGAATATCGATATGAACGTCCTGCTTTTGATGCTTTGGAATGTGTCAATTTCACAATTTCAAAAGATTCAAAAATTTCTAATAATTTCTAAAATTTTCGAGCATATTTTGCAACTTCACAAGAATACTACAGCAAAAAAACCAAAGTTGAATCCATTCTAATACTTTTCCTGAGCACTCAACTACTTTTCCTTGCAAATTTTAGCCGCGAGTATCTCAAAATGTGTTTAATTCCTGCTTAAGCGCTTATTATGTTTGCTTTTTACCCCCAGCCAACGTTTAGTCTCTATTTTTCCCCAACCATACAATTTAAAATCCCGCTTAAAGCCACAGAAAGCATAAAAATAGCGCGCTTTTAACAAAGAATGGAATAACTTTTCATACGAAAACAAAGAGCAGCTTAGAATGTATGCGACCGGACAGCGAAAACTAAAACAACATAGTATGAAAAAGTAACACAAAAAAAACAACAAAAAAAAAAGGAGTTAGCTAGGGATTACTTTGTACGATAAGCGAAAGTCACGTGCAGCTAAAATGAACGAGCAGCTTGCATCACGTTTTTTGCACTACATTTTGTAGCAAAAGAACGCGATACAAAGAGATGAGTAGCTGGCAATTATCTGCTCTTAACCCTTGAAGCTGAGTTTTTGTTGTTGTTATAGCTATGGTTTTAAGCAGCAATGGTAAAAATTTTATGCATAGTAGTGTAGGTTATATATAGTTCAAAATGCCAATTAATATGACCAGTCAAGAGAAAATCAGAGATTTACAGAGGAAATTCTTTTGATGAACGATTTAAAAATGTTTTAATTAAAAAAAAAAAACCGATGTGAAGTCTTTTAATTTAAGGATTATAATGTTATTATAGTTGTTATACAAATACGTTGTTTTATTTATTTATTTAGATATTGTAACGACTCCCCGACTCATAGACTTTACCAGGGTCTATAGCTGGGACAGACAAAGCGGCTGTCCAGGGTCGTTCACAAAAATTTATTAATTTTGGACACTAAACTAATCAATCAATCCTTTTAATTTTTTCGTTATAATTTTATTCCCTCTTCAAACGAATTCACAACAGAATAATACATAAGTATTAAATGTAAAAAATTATTAATCAAACAAAAATAAAACAAAAGAATTTAATATATCATTTGTATGGATAAGAATTATTGAATATATAACATGTTTTTTAATATAACTTCACCATGTCCTTAAGATACTAATCCTGGGCTATCGACTGTGAGATCCGTCGTTCCAGCGGTGGTGGTGTGGCGCGAGCGTTTCTGGTGCCGTGTTCTGGTTGACCTAATATTGAAATCATATGCCTTACAAATACTGGTGAAGATTCTTAAAGAGGCACGAACAGGGTAAAAACCACGCTATCGTGATATAATTACAACTTAAATGTCTTATAGTTACTTTATAAAGGTCCTTAAAGAAGCACGAACAGGGTAAAAACCATGCTCTCGTGATATAACTAGTAATAGTCGACGGAGTAGACAGGGTAAAACCCACGCCACTACTATAAACGTAAAGAGTAGCACTGTTAGTAAGTGGTACTACTGATACCTTACCGACAAAGTCCTTAAAGAGGCACGAACAGGGTAAAAACCACGCTATCGTGATATAACTTATAGAGACACGAACGGGGTAAAAACCACGCTATCGTGATATAAATAATGATAATCGACGGAGTAGACAGGGTTAAAACCACGCCACTACTATAGACGTAAAATTAAGCTGATACGGATAATTTATAAAATATGAAATGGAAATAATAGTTAGATAGGACAGATAATAAGAGATCAAAGAATTTAAAATAAAGAACTTTCTTTAGTAAATATAGTAAAATAGGTATTTACAGGATTTTCTACTGAGTACTGGAATTTAGAGTGAGCCCTGGCAGAGTAGTCTGAGTAAAAACCACGCAACTTCTTCCACCGGAGTTAGTATGTTGGATGGGAATTCTAAATAGGAGTGGTGGACAGAGTAACCTGAGTCAAAACCACGCAGTTATGATGTCCGGTTAGTTATGGAATGTTTATGAGTGGCAGAGATGATGAGGTAAGATGAGTGGCAGAGATAATCTGAGTCAAAACCACGCGACTAACTCTGCCGGAAAGCTATTAGATAGGAGAGATTTAAAGTTTAATTAAAGTAACAAAATAACTTACATAGTAAGTAGATAAGATACCAGACAATATTTGTAAAAGGAAAAGGAAAATCACGCATACCACCTTAGAACACGCACGCCTCACCACTTCGGCTCGTTGTCTCACAGGGAACCCTTAGTCCCTGGCTTCGCTGCTGACGTGAATGTTGTTGGCTATTGTGTGCGGCTGAACGCTGTCGGTGTTTCTTTGATGCCGCTGCCCGCTGTCGATGTTCAGTCCTCACTTGCTGTTGCTGCTGCTGTCGACCGTGGTCCTTCCGTTGCTGTTGCTGCACTTTTCGATGTGGCTTCTTATATTGCTGCTGCGCGCTGTCGACGTCCACTATTGATTTAGGCCTATGTCGCTGCTGCGCGCTGTTGACGTTCACTAAGTACTTATTTATTTGTTTTGATAACTTGCCACCACCGTCGCTCTTCACTCACTGACTGATTTTTAATTCGCACTTGAGCTTCGACCTATCGTTCCTTGTCTCGCTCTGGTTTGTTCTGTTTCCACTTTTTAGCGAACGAGTGGCGTGATCGAACTCTCGCGTTCTCTTCTCACTCTCGCCTGTTTGTTCCGTTCCTAGCATCAGGCATACGAGTGGCGTGATTTTCTTCTCCCTTCTCTTCTCACACTCGTCAGTCTGTGGGTATCGCATCACGCGAGTTTACCGGTTCCCTTGGAACACGCGCATACATGAAAATAAAAATAAAACTAACTGAAATACTCTCGACTCTATGATAGCAAAAAAAAAAGAAATGCTTTGTCGTGGAGTTGAAACCTAAGAGGGATCCTACCCTTTTATTCTAGAATAAAGTATTTTCTTAACATTTCTTAAAACATTATTTCAAATGTTGAATTATTCTTTTATTTTTCAGCTATGTTTAAAAAATAATGTATTAAAATAAAATAAAAAAACTATTTTCATATAATACAAATATAAATTGTATACAGCGGCCGCGGTGCCTGCCGTTGGATGGCCAAGGTAAATTGTGATCTCCCGTCTCTTGGTGTTGGGCTGAAATAAAGGTGGAAGCACATTATGTAGGTCAAAATTTATGACCAAAATTTTGGTCCTTACAATATTAAATAATATCAAATATTTCCATACTTCCCTCTTTGATCTGATCAAATCTTCTAAGAAATTGAACTTGACAGCTCAATCAAATTATTAATACTTATTTCCAATTAACTTCAAAAGATAATGAGCAGCTTAAAGGTTGTTCTTGGACATGACGATCTTACGTCTTATCTCGTTCCAAAAATGTTGAAAAAGACTTAATACTATATGAGTATAGGTGCTAAGATACAACGTTTGTATACAAAAGTAAAAGCTAATTCTTCGACCAAATGATAAGAAATTCATCTGGAATTTCCAAAGTTCGTGAACACCTCTAGCTTTCCATTAGTCTGTCTAAAACAGTCTGTCTTGCCTGCTGTTTGATTTGCTCTATACAGAGCTGTTGTTGTTGTTAGTTGTTTTCTTCATTAACTTACTTGGTCTAAAGCTCAACAATTAATTTCAGCATAAATTTTAATATTTCATCATCGCTCATCAGTTTTGAATCTTCTCTGCTAAGACTCTCAACAGCTAATTTTAAAAGCTTCATAGCCTCTAGTAAATCTATTAAGTAATCGAAATCTACATTATGAACTAAATATAAATCTGCCTTAAACTCCCATTAGGTCTCTCGAATTGAACTTTCTGTCTTTATCACTGGATCAAGCATGGTTGTGATTGAGTACCAGAGAGTTTTGACATCCAAATGAAGCTCAATTTCTCGTCAAGATTTTATCTTCATTCTCACTATTGATTATTTCAATATCGGTGCCTTCATCAAAGGAATCATTTTCGTTATGATCATTACATGTGTCGCTCAGGTCTTCAGTATCAGATTTTTTTCTTATAAACGCAACCAAATCTTTTTCCATCGATATTCCAAAGAAACTTATAAGTTAATTCACTTTTTCAACCATATCGAGAGCACTACATGAAGTCAAAATTCGAATTAATTCTGTTTTATACGTGATATTTTCAGTTTTATCATGTAGGTTAACTCCGAAATCTCTTCGTCCTCTTAGTGTAGTAAACTCATCGACAGTCATGCTAAACTTCACTCCGTTGGCAACTTTCAATTTAGTAGATATGCCCATAATTTTGAAGTAGAATACGTCATTCTCGGAGGTAAGTAGGGTAGTTGATAGTGATCAGGTGTCGGTATTTATATAACTTTTTGAGCCTTTGGTGGGCCTAAAGTACTGATCGTACAATGTTGATGTTAGCACTTGTTGGTCTGCTTGATGCTCAATGCGACAAAAATTTATATTAGAACTCTCTAACTTATATAAATTTTACACAATTACATAATATATAAAGCCAACATTTGATGTTTTTGTTTGCTTAAACTTGCTACCTATTTATCGACAGTTTCCGGTTTTATCGACAAAACCATAAAATTTGTATGGGAGCCCCCCTAAGGAGTAGTCGGAGGGAATAGGTGTCAAAGGAAAAAATGCTCATTTTGCAAAAGTAATGGGGGTCAGTGATACATATTAACCCTTTCCGGCACAAAAACCATAAAATTTGTATGGGAGCCCCCCTAAGGAGTGATCGGAGGGAAAAGGTGTCAAAGGCAAAAATGTTCCTTTTGCAAAAGTAATGGGCGTCGGTGATACATATTAACCCTTTCCGGCACTCTCTTGAAGGTCATATGCTCAGGTGTATGGAATAAATATACAAAAACCATACAATTTGTATGGGAGCCCCCTTAAGGAGTGGTTGGAGGAAATAGGTGTTAAAGGCAAAAAGGTTCCTTTTGCAAAAGTAATGGGCGTCGGTGATACATATTAACCCTTTCCGGCACAAACACAATAAAATTTGTATGGGAGACCCCTAAGGAGTGATCGGAGGGAATAGGTGTCAAAGGCAAAAATGTTCCTTTTGCACTCTTTTAAAGGTCATATGCTCAGGTGTATGGAATAAATAAACAAAAACCATAAAATTTGTATGGGAGCCCCCCTAAGGAGTGGTCGGAGGGAATAGGTGTCAAGGGAAAAAATGCTCCTTTTGCAAAAGTAATGGGGGTCAGTGATACATATTCACCCTTTCCGGCACAAAAACCATAAAATTTGTATGGGAGCCCCCCTAAGGAGTGATAGGAGGGAAAAGTTGTCAAAGGCAAAAATGTTCCTTTTGCAAAAGTAATGGGGGTCGGTCATATATATTAACCCTCTTCGGCACTCTCTTGAAGGTCATATGCTCAGGTGTATGGAATAAATATATACAAAAACCATATAATTTGTATGGGAGCCCCTCTAAGGAGTGGTCAGAGAGAATAGGTGTCAAAGGTTAAAAAATGTTCCTTTTGCAAAAGTAACGGGGGTCGGTGATACACATTAACCCTTCCGGCACTCTTTTAAAGGTCATATGCTCAGGTGTATGGAATAAATAAACAAAAACCATAAAATTTGTATGGGAGCCCCCCTAAGGAGTGGTCGGAGGGAATAGGGGTCCAAAGCAAAAATATTCCTTTTGCAAATGTAAGGGGGGTCAATCATACCTATGAACCCTTTCCGGCACTCTTTTAAAGGTCGTATGCTCAGGTGTATGGAATAAATATTTTGCTAAATAATTTTTAAAAAAGATGTCATCAAAAGCGAATTGAATAATTCTACGACTTGTGTTACGACATAGTCGAAACTACTGTATCTTTTTTTTCTACTTTTCATCAAAATCTATGTGCAATGGTTTCATTACATCGCTTTCGTTAGCGGATAGTTTAAATCCATCTTGAGCTAATGACTGGTGAATGTATTTATTTCTGGTAATAGCTCCAGTCGAAATTCCATCAGTAGCTAAATCAAAGATGATATCTTTAAGAGTCTTTCTCTCTACGAAAGCAATAATAGTTTTTAAC
The DNA here is from genome assembly GCA_943735915.1 of Pherbina coryleti. Lineage (NCBI taxonomy): Eukaryota > Metazoa > Arthropoda > Insecta > Diptera > Sciomyzidae > Pherbina > Pherbina coryleti. Next base: position 31,683,627 of record OX030950.1, read on the forward strand.
TTTTCTCATTGCAATTTTCATAATTTGATGTAGTCGATTCAGTTGCCTTTTAAAAAGAAACTCCGTGGCTTTCCAATCCGTCATCTGTCCTAATTTGGCATAAAAAATCGGTCTTTATATATATACCCGAAATATATATAAAGTAGCAACCCTCGTAGAACAAGTCTAAGGAAAGTAATGAGGAAAAATATTTAAAAGGCAATTAGAATAAGGACAAGGATTACGCCAAGTGTTGGAACATGGATTTGGAAAAGTATTAGTACATGGTTAAGAGTAGGGCTTAAGACGAGAAATAAGACAAGAACAAAGACAAGGATACGAGGACCGTTTAATAATTCCGTGAAAAATTAAACAATGAATAATTTTTACGACAAAAAAAGATACAGTAGTTTCGACTATGTCGTAACACAAGACGTAGAATTATTCAAATCACTTTTGATGACATCTTTTTTAAAAACTATTTAGCAAAATATTTATTCCATACACCTGAGCATATGACCTTTAAAAGAGTGCCGGTGAGGGTTAATATGTATTACCAACCCCCATTACTTTTGCAAAAGAAAAATGTTTGCCTTTGACACCTATTCCCTCCGACCGCTCCTTAGGGGGGCTCCCTTACAAATATTATGGTTTTTGTATATTTATTCCATACACCTTAGCATATGACCTTTAAGAGAGTTCCGGAGAGGGTTAATGTGTATCACCGACCCCCATTACTTTTGCAAAAGGAACATTTTTGCGTTTGACACCTATTCCCTCCGACCACTCCTTAGGGGGGCTCCTATACAAAGTTTATGGTTTTTGTATATTTATGCCATACACCTGAGCATATGACCTTTAAGAGAGTGCCGGAGAGGGTTAATATGTATGACCGACCCCCATTACTTTTGCAAAAGGAACATTTTTGCCTTTGACACCTATTCCCTCCGACCACTCCTTAGGGGGGCTCCCATACAAATTTTATGGTTTTGTCGATAAAACCGGAAAATGTCGATAAATAGGTAGCAAGTTTAAGCAAACAAAAACATAAAATGTTGGCTTTATATTGCATCTAATTGTGTAAAATTTATATAAGTTAGAGAGTTCTAACATGAATTTTTGTCGCATTGAGGATCAAGCAGACCAACAAGTGCTAACAACAACATTGTACGATCAGTACTTTAGGCCCACCAAAGGCTCAAAAAGTTATATAAATACCGACACCTGATCACTATCAACCACCCTACTTACCTCCGAGAATGACGTATTCTACGTCAAAACGTTTTATTTCTTAATATAGTTTCCTTTTAGCTCGATACACTTTGTCCAACGTTGCTCCAATTTTTGTATCCCATCCGAAAAATACGTTTTCTGAAAGTCCTCAAAATAGGCCTCTGTTTCGGTGATGAGCTCGTCTCTGGTGGTGAATCTCTTTCCGCCAAGCAAAAAAATACAGAAAATAGTCGCTAGGGGCCAAAACTGGAGAGTATGCTAGATGAGGAAGCAATTCGTACTTCAATTCATGGAATTTTTCCATGGAAGCTGGGCATGTGTGAACAAACGCATTGTGTTGTTATAAGAGCACTTTTTTCCTCGCCAGCTGAAGACCTTTCACTTTCAGAGTGTCGTTGAAAAGGTCCAATTCGGCTGCATAGTATTCGTCATTGATCGTTCTTTTCTGTGGAAGGCAATCGATGTAGATTATACCGCGTTTATCCCAAAATACTGTCACTATAACCTTTTCGGCCAATAGCACCGTTTTCGCCTTCTTCGGAGCACCTTCGGTCGGTGAAGTTCACCGTTTCGATTTTTCCTTTGTCTCTGGTGTGTAGTGATGGATCCATGTTTCATCCACGTTACTAATCGACGGAAATAATCCTTCTTATCTTTGTTCAACATCGCCAAATATGCCTTTGAATCAGTTACACGATCGCGTTTATGGTCGAGAGTGAGCAAACGCGAATGAGATGGGTTCTTGCGGATGATTTGGATTTTTCATATCCAAATAATTTCGCAAAATGTTCCACACCCATTCTGGTGTGAGATGCCTACGGCCTCAACAATCTCGCGCACTTTAACTCTGCGATCGACCAATACGATTTCGTGAATTTTAGTGACCATTTCTGGTGTGGTGACCTCATTTAGGCGTCCAAAACGTTCGGCGTTATTTGTGCTTGTAAGACCGCATCGGAATTCAGTAAACCACTTGTGAATCATTTCAATCGATGGTGCAGAATCGCCATAGTATTTATCAAGCCTTTCCTGGGCTTGGCTGATGAGCACACGAAATTCACTTTTTTCCATTTTCGCCAAAATTCACAAGATCGTCTGATGTCAATTGCTGCCAAACACAAACTAAACATCGCAGCGAGATGAAATTTTGACAGTAGTCTGTTAACAGATGATAGTGATCAGTGTTGCATTTAAAGTAAATACGCGAGAAATTAAAAAAGCTGACTAGACCATGGTTTCGTCGGTTTAGTTTCCGACTCATCAGTAGTCTCAGTGGTTCTAGCAGTCCACTAACTTTGACAAGCTAATAGGCGCAAGATCAATAAAACCAAAGAGGAATTATAGAAGCGCTATACTTTGTCAAAGCAATGTTTTTCTACTCTTTTGCTAGTCGCAAAATTTCAAAAAGTTGACTGCATTGATTCTGCAAAGATTTTGTTGTTGCGCTTTTTTGTTTACTTCTTTATCACGTATCAATCTAGGTTCCAACATTTTGTTGGTATTAAACCATAGAAGGCGTGAAGAAGGTTTTTTTTTTTTTTTGAAAGCAGATGTTTATTATATGCGCAGACATATAATATTACATCATGTTTTCGTAGGTCGTGCTCGCACTCCGATGAGTCGGAGTAGCGTCCGACGAAACCATGGTCTAGTCAGCTTGGTTTAAGTTCTGCAAAGAACTTTGTTGTTGTAGCAACCTGTTGCTTCATGAATTATTTGGCATTAAGCTCACAATATAATTCTTAAAAAATATGTTTTTTAAGAATTATAAAAGAAATAAACTTATTAAAATATGCCACAATTTTATAACTCATAAAAAAGCTCAAGCCTGTGTTAGATAACACGGACGCAAAGATCAGACGTAGAATACGTTAGTCATTAACAGCCTTATTCAATAGATTTCCTTAAACAACCTTTAAACGCTTGTTTAGTTACGCACTGTTTAAGGCCTTACGCAGCTTCTATGCAACCTTGCTAACATTGTTATTCATAAACATTTTTTCATTTTCTGCTTATGATTGTAAGGTTTGTGTCTGGACTATAGAAAATCTCTACAAAAATTAAGAATTCCTATGGATATACAATGGCCGCCGCATAAAAAAATCCTGCAAAGAGCGCATATGGAGCATGTCTTTGATATTAAAAGAAAAGACAAATAAAAATCATGGTTGTATTTACGTAACCTTTAAACGCCAATTTCGGCGTTTAAGTTACGCAGCTCTTAAACAACTACGAAAAATGTTTATGAATAACGTTTTCTTGTTTAAAGCCCGTTTAAAGTTACGCTGCCTCTAAAATGTGTTTATGAATAAGGCTGTAAGACATTGAGGATGTCTTAAAGACGTGGCCAACTGGGTAAGCACAATTTTGTTTCTCTGCTTCGCTTATCAATGTTGTGTATGTACACATCGTTCGCTACTTGGTCATTATACTTCTTCTCTTTCTCACACTGGTTCTGTGATGAACACACAGATAATCGTACTGCTCTTACACATGATGTTATCTATATTAATAAAAATCATTTTCTGTTTGTTTGACTACAATACAAATCTTAACAGCTGAACGGATTTAACTCAAATTCGGCTCACATATTACTTGAATCCTAACTTAGGTTATGGCATACTAAGTTTTAACCACGCCTCTTTCGCCCCTTTACAAGAAACGCAAATCTAACTACTAGCGTATTTTTTTCAAGCGAAAATGCTCAATTTATTAATTTTAAGAAAATACTGTTATTTTGATACCAAAAACATTCACATATCTTTAAAATTGGACAAACTTCTGGTACAACGTCTTTTTCTAATAACATCGTTTCCTTAGAATAACAAAAAAAAACTATCAGAAATTCGTATATTTTACTTGCGATGCAAATACCTCCGTTGTTTTTGAATATATTTCATTCAAATTTTTTTCGTTGATAAACTCAATTCAAGCACTTAATAAAAACAATTTAAAAGGTACCGTTATCTTAGCGGATATATTTTTAATATTTTTTTCAAAAAAGGTCCAAAATATTGACTTTTTACTCAATAAATGCCACAAAAGTTGTTTTTGTTGTTAAAATAATAAAAACTCAAAATTTCATTTTCGACTACTTCTTACATGACATAGCGTTTTATACCAAAAATGCTTCCAATTTTACAGAAAAATTTATTAACTATTTCTGTCATCAAAAAACATGACCCTACCCCCAGTGATTTTTTAAAGAAATTAATTTTTTTCAAAAGTTGTTTTTATTATTTTTATATAATAGTTAAGCTCAAAAAATAATTTATGTGAAAAAATTATACCAATATCTCTTTCCGATCAAAAGTTATCGTTATAAATCTATCGGCCCCTCGGTATCGCCTTATTTTCAAGAGATAGAAAAAACATGGATCTCTAATATGAGTTTGAAATTAATTTAATAATCAATTTAGTTCAGCTTATATCCCATTATTTGCATTTTTAAAAATATTCAAACGAGGACTAGAGGACCCAAGTAAGACTGGGTATATCAGCTAGTAATACATAAAAAGCAAAGCATATGAAAATTAATACAAAATTTGAAGGAGTTAAATTTTGATTTACTTATAGAATCAAAAAAATTATATGTAGCAATATGATTATTTAAATACAAATCAAAAGAAGACATATTAAATATGTTACGACCATACTTGAATTTTCTTCAATGCATGCATAAAGTATTAAAAACTTATAATGAAAGTGACAAATATTTTCTCAAAATTTTGTGCTCCAGATTAACACCCTAGTATAACGTATTCTACGTTAAAAATGCACTAACTTCCCAAACTGCCCTCGTATGAATAAGAGTAAATATAACTTTAGAAACAAGGATACATTGTCCCATTAATTTATTAATACACATTGTCACATGAAATACTTACGGATGTATCGATATTACACCCAACTGCATATATCTTTTAATCATATTTCTTTTTTGTCCATAGAAGCAATATTATTTACTTTGCTAGGCTTTAGGTTAAAAAAATTCTTGGAACCTTAATTAAATTTTGTGGGCTCTCGGTCTATAGGGATCTGCTCTGTGAATTATATTCCATTTTGTTAGTGTGTTATGTACACATATATATAAACATGATGTGTATTTTTTGTGCGATGCTGTGAAAACGTTATTGTTTTTAGAAGCACAAGTTTGTTTTTCTTTTCTTTTTTCTTTTTTTTCCTTTAAACTTTCCAATGAAAACCAGAAAACTCATTAAAACTTGTGGTACCACTAGTAGCTTTAAGGAGAAAAGGTGTCAAGATTAAGGCTTAGTTAATTTATACTCGTATTTTTTATAAACCCTTAGAAATCCTTTCTCATGAATCCACTTATCTTTGTTTTATACAATCAGTTCATTCAGTCTTTAAAATCTTTAAACACAAATTTTCTAAAATTGAACTAAGTTGCAATGTTTTCTTGTCTGCCTTGTGAAAAATTTTGGTTACAGTGTCCAATTGAGACGCCCACTAGGTACATCATTAGATGTCGTCTGGCAAAACTTTGCGTTTTTTACTCGATGAACCTTCTTTAGGCAAATCGTAGTCAAATTCCTTAAAAATGCGAAAAACCATTTCAAATTCCTCCTACAAAAGACCAACTCAACTAATGCTCTTAATTCGTCACGTTTGAAAACGAGTCTCTTTTTATGTGTTATTCCATTGCAAAAGCGGGCGACAACAAAATGAAAACAAACCTCAGTTGCATGAATCCGGGATGGTGGCACATACTTTCCTGCATACTAATGCACTATTTCCTGTATTTCCTTCCGTGTTGGCCTGCAGAACAGCCGTTTGCGAGAAGAAGATGAGAAAGAAGAAGAGGAAGAAGTTGATAAAGAAATAATGAAGAAGAAGAAAGCGCCCAGTTGCAGTAGCCTAAGATGCTGATGTTGACAATGATGATGACGATGATGCTGACTATGGTGATGGTAATGCTGAAGGTGATAATGATGCTGAAACCTGACAAAAGGATTTAAAAACTCGTTGCCAAGATTCAAGTTGATGTCTCGTTTACACGGCAACAAAAACCTACTTTTTGCATTAAGCTGCTTTATCAAATGGAACTTTGCTAAAGAAACTTACGCTGCTTTGTCCGCTGCCTCGCCAACGTCTGCTGCAAAGCTACAACTACTGCTGAAACTTTTGTGTTTGTTTGCTAATCTCTCCCCGCTGCTGCTGCATCATCCTGTTTGCCGCTGCCTCTGCCTCTTGCATTAGTTAAAATATTTGTCAAAAAGTCGTCAAAAAGTTGCTGTAGCTGTGTTTTGTGTTGTGTTGTTTTTGTTTTTGTTTTTGTTTTTTTTTGTAATTTTTTTATAGCGCCACAAAAGTACGCTTCCGTGTTGCCATCACCTTTGAGGAGACAAAGTTTCGTCCTTGTTGACGCTTGTGTTCGTATCCTTGCTGCTGGCAACGCAAGTGTCAGTGTTGTTTTTAGTAGTGTTGCTGCTATTATTGCTGCTGCTGCTGTTGTTGTTGTTATGTTTGTTGCTACTCTTAGTGGAATTATGCGACACTTGAAGCGTTACGCCATGTCGTTAGACATTATTTTTATTCGGTTTTTTTTCTTAGATACTAAAAGTTAGCTCATAAAATGATTTTCTTTAATTTTACTACTTTTTTTTTGTTTTTTCTTTACTATTTATTCTTTAACGGTTTAAGCAACTTTTATTTGAAATGTGCTCAGTGTGTTAAGCAGCAACAGTAGATTTGCTTCGAGGTTTGAGTGCGGTTTTGCTCGGGATTCGCGTGACCAATTAGTGTCAACGTAGTTCCAATGGCTCCTAGAACTACTTCGCCTTCACTACTTCTTGTCTTCATTCGTTGCTACTTGTTTATTTAGTGATTTTGTTACGTGTTCCTATTCTGTGCATTTTTATAAAACTGTTTTTGCACTTTAAATATTTGCTCCCCTGTTTGTTTTGTCTGTTTTTATTTTTTTTTTTTTTTTATTATTATTACTTTTTGTTTCTTCTCGTTGTGCCGGATTTGTCCAAGAGCCTTTTTTTCTTGCATTTTAGGTAAACATAAAAAAAAATACTAAAGGAATGATAAAATCTTTTTTAAGCCACGTTATGTTTAAGGTGGATACGTGCAAATATGAGAACTGGTCTTTCAAGAGGATTTCAAAGTTTGTTTCTTTATTCCTCTAATTCGTACGAAGTTAAGCTGCTACTTAAAATAATGATCCTATAATTTAAGATACGAAATTAGATTAAAGGAGGAGTAATAAAATTATTTACTATATGTCTTATAGCTCAAGGATGTTTTTTTGAAAGCCTGTATTTTATAGAGGAAATATGTACACACTTTTGTTTGGAGATCACAAAAGCCTGTAAATGTTGAAATAAAAACTAATTCGATAATATTATAAGTCAAGTTTATTGATAACATTAAGTATTTTTTAATTTTTGACGTGACGAAGTTACGTTTTTACCGCGCAGGTTTCCAAAAAAGTTGGGAAATGCATTTTTACAAAATTCATCGGCATTGCATTGAATTGTTACTCACTGAGTTTAAGAGTTTTGACTAAAAAAATGGTACTACCGTAAAGGTTAATTCTTTGGCTTCATTATAAAAACAAAACAAAAATTCAAAACGTCATCGGGCCGCATCGGGAGCTGCTTAAGCACCGCAACTGAAAATTTGTTACATAGAATTATTACTCACTGAGTATTGGTGCTACGTTTAAAAATATGATACACTAACAAAGGCCTATTCAAAGCGCTCACAACAAAATTAGACAAAAAATTTTTGACTTCATGGGGACACAGAGAGAGCCGCTCAAAGATCGACAATGCAACATTCATGCAGCGGCGTTGCATTGAATTTTTACTCGGTGAGTGTATAAATTACAATAAATGCTTGAAAAGGAAAATGAAGGATTTATACTTTGCCTTTCTACAAAAATAAAAAAACAAAAATATATTCACCAGGTCGTCAATATGTCAGCATATGTAACAGAAATGTAATATCGTTGCATGGAATTTTTACTCTGTGACTACTGGTGTAAAGGTAAATTTTAAGGGTCGAAAATGAAGGTGAGGTCTTTGGGCACATGATAAAAATACAAAAAAAATTGACGGCATCATGAGGCCTCTCAGGGAACCGCCTAATGTGACGCATATGCATCACGTTAGCTGTATTAATTGCATATTGCAAAGTAAAAGCACAAGCAATGGAGAAGCAAATAAAAAAAACATCACCAACATCAACATCAACATCAACATCAACATCAACATCAACATCAACATCAACATCAACATCAACATCAACATCAACATCAACATCAACATCAACATCAACATCAACATCAACATCAACATCAACATCAACATCAACATCAACATCAACATCAACATCAACATCAACATCAACATCAACATCAACATCAACATCAACATCAACATCAACATCAACATCAACATCAACATCAACATCAACATCAACATCAACATCAACATCAACAACATCAACATTAACATTAACATTAACATTAACATCAACATCAACATCAACATCAACATTAACATCAACATCAACATCAACATCAACATCAACATCAACATCAACATCAACATCAACATCAACATCAACATCAACATCAACATCAACATCAACATCAACATCAACTTCAACATCAACATCACCAACACCAAGACCAACAACAACTACAACAACAATAATCTAGTTAGTTATGATTTCATCAGTTTTTTTCGTGGCAACCAACACTGCTCACAAACAACAAAATAACTCCATGAAACCGGACTATGAAACCGGAAAAGGACTGTGACATGAATTAGGATATGGATTAGGACAAAAATCAAAACACACCTTTCCAAACTAGGAAAGGGATTCAGTATATCTGATTAAGTATATTTCAGTATATTTAAGAAGTATAACACACCGTCACGTCAAAACCTACGGGTGTGCCCACGACACAGCCAACTCCTTTTTTTAAGATAAATTTAACCCTTTCGGCATATTTGTTGCCATACGGCAACAGTTTGCTTTATGGCTCTGTTTCTAGTTTGAGACACCCCGCTTTTTAACAATACATTTTTAATAATAGATTGAAATGTGATAAAAAAGATGAGAAAATCAAAAATACGAAAATTTATTTTTATAACATGTTTTTCAAGATTATTCCGAGTGAACTCATGAGAGCGACCACGCGACTTCAAAAAAGAGCAAATTAAAAAATAATATTTTTAAATATTTCCGAGAATTTTCTAAATCTAAAGGCAATTAAATATGAATGTAAGAATATGAATGTAAGAGATCTTATTTACATTTTTAGTTAGAAAAAATATGTGATATATATAGCGTTAGAAGTTTTTAAAATTTTTTTGAATATTTCTAAAAAGTTTTGTAGTATCTATTAGGAAAGCAATACGGCTTTCAAACTTCATTTTTAACTTATTTTAGTCAAAAACTAACCCTGAATGAAGTTTGGAATGTTTGGCATTGCCAGGGCCAATTTGGAACTGAAAGGGTTAACAGAATTTTTATGAACATGGCAAATTATAATTTATAATTGATACAAAGGTTGCTACTTAGATATCGGGATCTTGCATTGCTAATGATATTCCAGTCAAATTTTCATTTCTTTCAGAAAGTTTGATATTTTTTGCTTATAGGTACTCACAAAGTTTTGATGTACGTGCGCTTTTTGTGTTGTTTATAGCGCATGAAGAAAATGCGCTATACGCTAATTAACTCGTGAACATTTTCGTGCGTTTATTTTGTACAATTTTCGACGTGAATTATCTTAACAAGAGTGCATCGATGAACTCAATTCGACTTTTGGCGATGAAGCACAGGTGGTACATAGAATTCCAGCGGGGCCGTATTTCGCTTACTAACGAATTTCGTGAAGGGCATCCAAAATCTCATTGTTGTGCCACAAAACATTGATGCTGTGCGCGAACTGATAATGTTTGATCGTCATGTGACATTCGAGTACCTTGGGATTGAGGCATCCCTAGGCATTACTTCCACCAGCATGTATACCATTTCACATGAACACATAGTCGTGAAAACTATTTGTTCACGTTGGATTCCACATAATTAAACAGGTACTCAAACAAAGACTCGTATCGATTGTGTGCTTCAAAAGACATACATAAAATCATGGCTGGCGACGTATCATAGATCTATGCCAGTGGTGCTCACTACATGTTTTCCCATATCCCTCGGGCATCGTGTATTATTGTGCTTTTGCACACGAAGTAGCAATCGGCTCGCTGTATTTGTACACAGCGTAAAAGTTTCTTTTTTCTGCTGTGCTTTAAGTCAGTGTTCCGAGATTAGGGGATTTTCCCCTAGACTTAGGGGTTTTTTCGGTTTAGTAGAAAATTTAGGGGTCAAAAATCTTTAGGGGTCAAAAATCTTTAGGGGAAAACTTTAGGGGATTTTAATTTTCTGTTAGGGTTTTTTTGAGAATTTTTAGTGGTTTCTAAAAGAAGCGGCATCATCAACTATGAACTGTATTTTTTTGCATTTGATGCACCCTTTTGTTTTATATTTTTCATTTTGTTTTAGCTCTTACAAGGTTTATTTTGTCAAAGTGAGTCAAAACAATTACGTACTATCGAAACAATACTGTTTCGCAGCTGATTGTTTGTCGAATGAGCGAAATAGCACCAGAATATGTGAGAAATGAGAAGCTATTTTAAATTCTGACGAGGAAGCATATATTTAAATTTGTTTTTATTTTTTTCTTTTTTTTTTTTGTATTTTTTAATTGATTTTTTAATTAACAAAAAAAAAAAGAAAAAAATGTTAAAAAACAAAAATTAAAAAAAACGTGAAAGTATATTTCTAAATTTATTAAGCCGTTTTTCTTTTACTAAAATTTAGTAGAAAAAATCTAAATAGTTCAACCTAATTACAGTCGAAAAATAATACTTTCATAAAATGTAGAATTTCTGCCTTATGTTTCTTAAAAAATTGTCTGCGCAAAGTTGCGCATAAGATAAAACACTTCATTTAAAAAAAACGCTTAAAAAACAAGTTTTCCTCAAAACGCACTAATTTTCAAGACAAATTCTGTTAAACTAAAAGATGCGTTTGTGTTAACTAACAAAGGTACTTAAAATTAGTAAGATATATTTTTGTTTTCTCTCCCGTATTGCCATGTTCCCGTCTGTCCGATTGTCTGTCTGTCCGTCTGTTATGGCGGTTATAGCTCTTATATTGAAGCGATCTTAATGAAATTCAAAATATGTAATTTCTCTATGACTTGAGTTTGTGTTTTTTAAGTTCCTCAATGAATTACTATGTACAAAAAAACTAATGTGATTTTTTTTTGAGTCCATAAATTTTTTTTTGATATTGTATTTATTTACATCAATTAAACAAAATATTCAATAAATTAACTCAAAAAAATTTTAGAGTTTTTTTTTTATTTTTAGGGGAAAATTCAGCATATTTTTTCAGATTTAAGGGAAAGAAGCTCAACCTATCTGGCAACACTGCTTTAAATTTTAAGTCAGTATGCTTTAAGAGTTCATGTGGTGGGGATGTCGATCGCTGTTTTCTTTTTATTTATGCACGCAAATATTTTGCAATGTTTAAGAAAAAACATTAATGCTAGTCTGCTCGGTTTGTTCTGCAAAGAAGTTTTGTTGTTGTAGCAACCTGTTGCTTCATGAATTATTTGGCATAAAGCTCAAAATATAATAAATGCATTCTATTCACCACTTTGCCTTATTTTTGATATTTTATTTTTATAATAGCAAAAAACAAAAACAAAAATAAAAACGAAACTATTATATTGGCTCGATAAAATTGTCTTGCGCAAAATGTTGTGAGAGCTTTTAACTACTACTTGTTTCAGTGTAAAGCTGTGCACTCAGAAAGCTCTCTTTTATGTTGTTTGAACCGTGCGTTGATCACCACTGACCTATGCGCATGAGCCTGAAAGTAAACAGCAGTCGCCTGCATGCGTCTTGGTTCCAAAGATGAATCAAATCCAATAAAAGTTATTCGAACTCGAAGCACTGCGAAGCAAATGGTCGCCTGATTCTTCCAAAACACAGGTCATCTCGCCACGATACCAATTAATACCGATTGAAACAAGTAGATTGATCAATTCAAAATGGTACACAACCATTTCTTTGCTAGAAGTGTTCCATAAAATAAGGAAAACAAACAAGCGCCAAAGTATCAGTCCTCATAAAGACAATGTAAGCTCCCACACATCAGCTCAAAGAAAGGCATTTTTTAACACTCTTCGAACCTCGAATTAATGGGTCATTCGCTGTACAGTAGACCATACCTTAAAAAAAAGTGCGCCGTATACCAGCGAATATGACGCATTTTTGCAAGACAATTACGAAAAAAAAAAATTTAATTTTCTGACCGAACGTAGGGGTCGCGCATTGTTATATTTCTTCATATCTCTGGTGTTTACAGTCGGATTTTAAAGTTTGGTATATCAATGTTTTTGTCTCAAGGAGACCAATATGATTTTTATAGAGGTTATTGACCTCAGGTGCACCGTTCTAGTAATTACTCTCCAGATATTAGTTCCTACCATCCTAATGTCAGTAAAATAAATCTCTTACAATTTCATTAATCTTTTGCTCAGGAAGTATATCGATATTTCCAGCAGAACTATTTTTAAAAATTTTTGAGCCACAACCGATATTCTAAAGGAAGCATTTCCGAGTATCTAAATCTCTCGTTTTGGTGATTTGTAATGGACGGCCAGATCACCCGATTTAGCCGCTCCAGACTTCATTTTATGGGATTTTTTGAAGTCGCGGGTAAACGTCAACAAGCTTCAGACTCTTTAAGATCTTAAGGAGAATATTCGCCAAAAATGTGAGAACCTGTATAGTCGAGCCCGGTATGGTCATCAACTCTGGCGGCAGCCACTTGGCCGATATCATTTTCTCAACTTGATGGAATAAAATCTAATAGATTAAATAGACAAATTTCACAAGCAAAATCAAAGTTTTTCATTAAAAAAAAAATTACAGCAAAAGAACATTGAGTGATTACTTTTGCCCCACCTTTTTTATGGAAAAGAACGTTAAATTTGGATAGATTCCGTATAAATTAGCTTGAAAAAACATCTTAACAATTTGAGGTTCCACTTTGACCTCTTAACGACCTCTAGTTGAGTTAAAGGCCCCACATTTACCCATGAGCCCGTTGAAAGGCATATAAAACTAGTCAGAGTCCTATAAAACTTTAGAGTTAAACCCATTGTCTCAACAGTTCATTGTTCGTTACTCTCTAGGTTTCTCTAACCTTAGTCTAACCATCTTCAATTTATCCCTCTCGACCTTGACACATTTAAAACTTTTTATTCACCTCAGTGCAACTCATATCCATTCATATTACATGCATTTTTAACAACAAAGGAAATATGTTGTTGTTGTAATTGTTGTCATTTATCGTAAAACTCGAATGAAATTGCTAATTCAAATAAATACTCAACGGAATATTCGAAACCTTTGAAAATTTATTGTAGTTTTTTGTTAATAAAATTCAATTATTACCAAATAAAATTATCAACGCATAACTTTTGCGTTACTCATGCTCCAAAAAACTCAAACATTGTTATCTTCTCGCATGCTCACGCTATTTATATAGAATGGACCATCTCTCTTGCTCTCTCTGTCGCTCTCTCTTTTACTCTATCTATCATCTCTGTCACTCGTTCTGCTTCAATATACGAAATTGCAGCAAATTTAGTATTAATGGAAAACACTCAACGAAAATCACAAAAACTAATATTTGCAAATTACAAACAATTAAAACGACAGAAACAATAAAATAACAAAAATAAAAACACGAACAAAAACAACTACAACAGCAATAAATAACAACTGCAATAATAATAATAATAATAACACTAACACAATCAGCACAAATAAAAGTCATCAAATCACCAACACAAACGCAATCGATGAGGACAAGACGACCGACAAAGTTTACAAATTTTAATCAAAAATAAACAGCATTTGCAAAAAACAAAATACAATAAATAAAGTAACAAGGACAACATTATTGTTGCTGTTGTTGTTGTAATGCTTTTCAGCATTTTATTTATTTGATTTTGAAAGGACTAAAATGATTAAATACTGAAGGCAAGTACAACACAGACAAGAAATAAATTGATTTGAAAATGTCTGAATTTACTCGAAAGAATGAGAAAACAATGAGAAATGAGTTAAATGAAAGCATTCGTCCCACCGTACCACAAGCGAAGGTTTGCCACAAAGTGAGTGTTTTGCGAATATATTTGGGTTGATGTCTTTACATTTGTAAAATTTTGTTTTCGATCTTTGAGCTTTCTTAAGTTCTATTTTTTGCCAAGAAGATTTCACAAAAGCACTACAAGCCATGATATTTTTTTTATTACAAAAATTTTAACTTCGCTTGGAGCATTCGTAAAAGATTCATTTACTTATCGCAAAAGAAACTTGCTTAACTAATTCGCAAACGAGTCATAGATGATGATTTTTTTTTTGTTGTTTATATGAGTAGGCACAAAAAAAATCGTACTCACTTTATTTTTTTCTTCACAAATGAATCGAAAATGATAGTTTCTTTGTCCATAAGTGAGTTTGCAATTGAATCGTAAATTAATGTTTTCAAATATGTAGTATTTTCATTTGCACGCAACGCTGCGAAAGGGCATGCTAGACGGAAAAAAGTCGAAATCGAATTTTTACATTCTGAATATTTTGAACTATTAAATAATGTCCAATGATGTCAGGAATAATATTTTTTATTTACCTGCGCTTTCTACAAAAAATGCAAAAATTCTTGAAAGTTGACCCAAAAGGTGATTTTTTGAAATTTTTGCTTTTGAGTTTTCTAGTTTACTTAATTATTTTTTTTTAAATATTTCCCAATATCCAAATATGTTGAAAATTGGCATACTTTATGAAAAAGATAGGATCTTTTAAAATAAAATATTTATAAAATATAATTACCTATCTTTTAAAATGTTTGCGCTATAAAACGGTATTTATCGATATAACTGCGTAAAAAATGAACATTTGGTCAAATATTTTGGAAAATTAAGAAAAAAGGCAATTTTGTATTTAAAATAATGTATCTTTTATTTAACCATTATTATGTCTACTCTAAGTTCTAAAAGTGCCAAGGTGCCCAAATGGCCAGTTGCCTTGTTTTTTAACCTGTTTGATGGTCCTAAAAATGCATGTATAAACTAGGTCCTGACCGTTTTGTATGAAATGTATTGAATTTGAGGTCGACTAGACTATATGTGGTGTTTAAATATTCTCAACACATTAGAAAATATTTTAAACTAAAAAAAAACTATTGTAATATATATTAAAAAAAAACAAATATTTTAGCTGATGTTTTTTTTTTAAAACGCAAAAATTGGTAAAATATTTTGTAAAATTTAGAAAAAGGGCCATTTTATATATGCAAAAATATATTTTTTATTTAACCATTATTATGTCTTATTTAAGCTCTAAAAGTGCCAAGGTGCGCAAATGGCCGGTTTCCCTGTTTTTTAACCTGTTTGATGGTCATAAAAATGCTATTTATTTTCATTTCATAACCAGGTTTCAACTTTTTTTTATAATTGTGATAAGCCGATAGCCCAAGCTGCTAGTGCTTTTAATATTCATTGTAAATAAAATTTATAACTAGTAAGCAATGATCGACTGGGCCGAAATTAAAATAGCCCCACGACCGAACCAAAGTATATTCAATTTCATTGAATTTCATACTCAGAGTGCGAAGCTCATACGCAAAATTTCAAGTCCATACATTAATTTTTGTGGAATTCTAAGACATTTTACCTTTTTAATCAAGTCACTTTGTATGGGTGGGGTAGGCGAGGTTTTCATCCGATTTGATTCATTTTCCAATTTGACCTTCATTTTTCAGAGAAAAGCTTATATATCGAAATATTTCATAGCTTTTCTCATTTCTTAGTTATGGACCAAAATATAGTCCATATGCATTGCCGCTTCCACGCCCACTTGTTCAATCGCACCGAAATTGTTTCCACTTTTTCGAAATTACATTCAAGACATCTACGTTTAATTTTGTTACTGTAGCTTATCTGATTTCTACGATATAGCAAAAAATGTGATTAAGTTCTATGGAAGCTGCCACGCCCACTTGTTCAATCGAACCGAAATTTTTTCACTTTTTTCAAATTATATACAAAACGTCTACGTTTAATATTGTTATCGTAGCTTATCTCATTTCTAAGATATAGCGAAAAATGTGATTAAGTTGTGTGGCAGCTGCCACGCCCACTTCTTCAATCGCACCGAAATTTTTTTATAGTTTTGCAAATTATATACAAAACGTCTACGTTTACTTTTGTTATCGTAGCTTAACTAATTTCTAAGATAAAGCGAAAAATGTGATTAAGTTGTATGGCAGCTGCCACGCCCACTTGCTCAATCACGCTGAAATTTTTTTCACTTTTTTTAAATTACATACAAAAATTTACATTTGATTTTGTTGTCGTAGCTTATATAATTTCTAAAATATAGCGCAAATGATGTTTCAGTTGTACGGCAGCTGCCACGCCCCCTTGTCAAAAATTTCTGAAATAGGTTTTTTTGCATTTTCCTATACCTAAAACACCAGAAACTACCAAGAAATTCCACAAAATAATATTTTCCGTCTATCTTGTACCAATCGCATCACTGTGTGCTGTTTGGTTAAAACTGAAATTGGAATTGAAATTGAAATTCAAATTGAAATTTATATTGAAATTTAAATAGAAATTGAAACTGAAAGCAAAATTGAAATTGATATTTAAACTGAATTGAAATTGAAATTGAAATTGAAATTGAAATTGAAATTGAAATTGAAACTGAAACTTAAATTGAAATTAAAATTGAAATTGAAATTGAAACTGAAACTGAAACTGAAACTGAAACTGAAATTGAAATTGAAATTTAAATTGAAATTGAAGTTGAAATTGAAATTGAAATTGAAATTGAAATTGAACTTGAAATTGAAATTGAAATTGAAATTGAAATTGAAATTTAAATTGAAAGTGACATTGAAATTGAAATTAATATTTAAATTGAAATTGAAATTGAAATTGAAATTGAAATTGAAATTGAAATTGAAATTAAAATTGAAATTGAAATTGAAATTGAAATTGAAATTGAAATTGAAATTGAAATTGAAATTGAAATTGAAATTGAAATTGAGATTGAGATTGAAATTGAAATTAAAATCGAAATTGAAATTAAAAGTGAAAATAAAAAGATTTCAATTTAAATTATATTACAATTGAAATTGAATTTGAAATTAAAATGAATTTGAAATTGAAATTGAAATTAAATTTGAAATTGAAATTGAAATTGAAACTGAAACTGAAATTGAAATTGAAATTGAAATTAAAATTGAAATTGAAATTGAAATTGAAATTGAGATTGAAATTGAAATTGAAATTGAAATTGAAATTAAAAGTGAAAATAAAAAGATTTCAATTTAAATTAAATTACAATTGAAATTGAATTTGAAATTAAAATTAAATTGAAATTGAAATTGAAATTAAATTTGAAATTGAAATTGAAACTGAAACTGAAACTGAAACTGAAACTGAAATTGAACTTGAAATTGAAATTGAAATTTAAATTGAAATTGAAAGTGACATTGAAATTGAAATTAATATTTAAATTGAAATTGAAATTGAAATTGAAATTGAAATTGAAATTGAAATTGAAATTGAAATTGAAATTGAAATTGAAATTGAAATTGAAATTGAAATTAAAACTAAAACTAAAATTGAAATTGAAATTCAAGTTGAAATTAAAATGAAGATTTAAATTCAGAATGAAATTGAAATTAACATTAAAATTGAAATTAAAATTGAAATTAAAATTGAAATTAAAATTGAAATTAAAATTGAAATTGAAATTTCAATTGAAATTGAAATTAAAATTAAAATTGAAATTGAAATGGAAATTGAAATTGAAATTGAAATTGAAATTGAAATTGAAATTGAAATTGAAATTGAAATTGAAATTGAGATTGAAATTGAAATTGAAATTAAAATTGAAATTGAAATTGAAATTAAAAGTGAAAATAAAAAGATTTCAATTTAAATTAAATTACAATTGAAATTGAATTTGAAATTAAAATGAAATTGAAATTACATTTGAAATTGAAATTGAAATTGAAACTGAAACTGAAACTGAAATTGAAATTGAAATTAAAATTGAAATTGAAATTGAATTGTAATTGAAAAAAAAAATTAAATTTGGAACTTAATTGAAATTCAAATTCAAATTGATTGAAATTAATTTGAAATTGAAAATGAATTTTTTTTTTATTGAAAGTGAAATTGAAATTGAAATTGAAATTGATATTAAAACTGAAATGTAATTGAAATTCAAATTGACAATTAAAATTCAAATTCAAATTCAATTCAAATTCAATTCAAACTCAAATTTAAATTTATTTTCAAATCGAAATTAAAATTTTAATTTAAATTTAAATTGAAAATGAAACTAAAATTGTGTTCTATATTTAATAAGAAAATTGAAAATTTAAGTTGAAAACTGAAACGTTCATGATTCAAAATTCAAGAATCACAATTCAAAATTCCAAATTTAAAATTCAAAATTCAAATTTCAAAACTCAAATTTCAAATTTCAAAATTCAAAATTCAACTTTCAAAAATTAAAACTCAAAATTAAAAATTCATAATTCATAATTCATAATTCATAATTCATAATTCATAATTGATAATTCATAATTCATAATTCATAATTCATAATTCATAACTCATAATTCATAATTCATAATTCATAATTCATAATTCAAAATACAAAATTACAACTTCTTAATTCTTAATTCTTATTTCTTAATTCTTAATTCTTAATTCTTAATTCTTAATTCTTAATTCTTAATTCTTAATTCTTAATTCTTAATTCTTAATTCTTAATTCTTAATTCTTAATTCTTAATTCTTAATTCATAATTCTTAATTCTTAATTCTTAATTCTTAATTCTTAATCCTTAATTCTTAATTCTTAATTCTTAATTCTTAGTTCTTAATTCTTAATTCTTAGTTCTTAATTCTTATTTCTTAATTCTTAATTCCTTATTCTTAATTCTTAATTCTTAATTCTTATTTCTTAATTCTTAATTCTTAATTCCTTATTCTTAATTCTTAATACTTAATTCTTAATTCTTAATTCTTAATTTTTAATTCTTCATTTCTAATTCTAAATTCTAAATTCTAAATTCTAAATTCAAAATTCAAAGTTCAAAATTCTAAATTCAAAACTTAGAATTCAAAATTCAAAATTCAGAATTCACAATTCTAAATTCGGAATTAACAATTTCAAATTTAAATTTTAAAATTCGAAACTCAAAATTCAATATTCAAATTGATTGCTGAAAATTCGAAAATTTAAAATTGAAAACCACAAAGGACAAAAATTAAGGAATAATTGTTTTACTAGTGCCTAAAAGGCATTTTTTTATACCAAAAAAGGTTCCTTAATGAGAACCTCCAAAATAAATACTTTTCCTTTGCTGGAAAAGCAATGAACTTGGATGTAAAGTTACGTGTTTTTGACGGCAAGAGAGTTAAAAAAACAAAATTGTTTGCAAATATTACACTTTGTTAGAATGAAAACACTCTTGTCCAACTTTCTGAGTGAAATATTTTTAATTTGAATTTTAATAAAATAAAATCGCACGTTCCTGCATAAATCAGCCATGTCCTCATGTCGATTGCTTCGATTAGATGGCAAACTTAAAGCCTGCCATTGATTGCTGGGTATACGACAAACAAAAAAAGTTTACTAAAATTGTTCTCTTCCCTCGCGGTGTAAAAAGGACACACTCACAGACCACATTTGCCACCCACTCATCCACTCGACCACCGCAGCTGCTGAAGCTTTACAAACTTTAACAAGCAAAAATTTCAATAGGTCCCAAAGCGGTTGCCTCTCTAGTTCCCACCAACACGATATCCGTTATTCCGATATGGAAGCGAACTCGTTGTTGATTGGTCTAACGCTGGGTTCAGACTCATTGTTCAACGCCTGAAGTTATGCCGCCAACGTGTGTAGGAGTGGGTGTATGTATGTGTGTGTGTGTGCGGTTTGGCGCTCATTTGTTCAACTCGTGTCCCCGCAACACATTCATTAGAGCGTTTCAAAAAAACGTGACCAAGAGTTTTCACAGCAAGTTCAATTTTATTGCCAAAGGATAAAAATGAAAAAAAACCCATTCCACAAAAATGGAGTGTGCTTACTTGTTTTAGAAAAATTGTTAGTACAAAAAAAAACACCCAACAAAAAAGGGTTTAAGTCCCGCTTAGCAGGGATTTGTAAGTTTTCTCTTCGCTCCTTGCACAAACTCTTAAGTTTCGCCTGCTGTTTGCGCAACAAAGTCCAAGTATCAACTGTTCGAATAACAATAAAAAAAAAATAGCCAAATAGAAAAAATGTCCTTTTCATTGTTTGATTTTCAATCATTGCACGTTGTCTGCAAGGATTGCTAGTTTTATGTTACACATTGTTTATTTTTTTTCTTTCTATATGATTAAGGTTAAAATTGAAGAATTACCGAAAAAAAGAGCATATTTTGTGTTTTTTCTTTTTCTAGTGATTCTTCCAAGCTGTCATTTTTTATTACTTGCATTTATATTTGGCAGAAATTGCTTTGTGTCCAGGCTTGGGTTCTGAGTAGGAGTTCGAGTTGATCACCATGACATATTTATTGACTGAAATATTCTTTTGGGAGGTTTGGCTAACATAAAGTGTATTGGTCAAGTTATAAATTCTAAGGAATGCTCATTTCAAAAAATCTTCAAGAGTCTCTGGGCTATGGAGTGAAATATTGTGAAGAGCAATAGTTGTTCATCACATTTGTTATATTTACAATCGTAACGTTTTAGCCAACGTCAGCAAAGAAAGTCCTTAGTTACCTTTGTTTGCCTACCAATAGCCAATTCTTGCTTAAGTGCAGGACATAAATAGAATGGAATAGTTTTATCTTCATAGGAAAAATGGTTTTCATTTTCGCTCAATAAGCACAAAAATAATTAAATATGATGATTTGATTATGATTTCGCCTATATTTTTCAATGGCCAAAAACTGGACCAACCGATGAACTTGAAATTTTTAAGAGTTCTTGTAGAGAGCTTCCAATATTTGAAATGAAAAATTAAATATCTACAAAGATTGAGAAGAGGTTTGGAGTTTTGATTTTGAACTTATCACAAAATTAAGAACTTCTAGCAAAAATCAAAAGCAAGAGAAGCAGGAAAAAGCCAGAAAGAGCCAGAGCAAGTGCAAGAGCAAGAGCACTAGCACGAGTCAAGAATGATAGAAACAAGATTACGCGTTCTGCAGTCCCGTTATCTAATGCTCTCTTTCTCAACTGAGTGCATGACGTCACACAGTACTTTTACTTGACAAAAACGTATGCAAATGTGCGATCTCTTATTCAAATTGACGAAATTGAAAATAAATTCTTTCGAAAAAGTAAATTAAAAATATCTACTCTTCTGTATAAAAACATGAATATTTTTGTATACGAAAAATATGAATTTTTTAAACTTTCAAGATTTTTATCTCCTAAACTATTGGAGACTGATAAAATTTTATTGTACCAATGGGTTAAGAAGGTCCATATATATATTATAAAAAAAAAAAAACAAAATATTTAGGCGTGGGTGTGGGAGTAAAATTATTCCAAAGTCTGACAATATCGCTTGTGACGTCATGCTCTCTCTCTCTCTCTCATTTGCGGAACGCGTAATCTGGTTTCTATCATTCTTGAGCACGAGTAAGAGCAAGAGCAAAGGCAAGAACAAGAGCAAGAGCAATAGCAAGAGCACGAGCAAGAACAATAGGAAGAGCCAGAGCAAGAGCAAAATCAAAAGCAACAGCAAGAACGAGATCAAGAGCAAGCCCAAAAGCGAAAGCAAGACCAATAGCAAGACCCAGAGCTTGATACAATTATAAGGTAGGCTCCTTTTAAGATTGCTGCTCAATTGAGAAATTTTACAACAACAAAGTTGTAGGAGCTACAAACATCAAATAACAAAAGTTGCAACAAAATTTATAAAAACGTAAAATTATCAGCTGATTTTGTCAACTTTCTCATTCTGGTCTCCAATATGAGCCTACCTTGTAATTTTATCATGGTGTACAAGATGAGATGTGTGATCCGGTGCTCATCTCATGCCCCAAGAATGATAGAAACAAGATTACGCGTTCTCATTTGAGCAGCCATCATAAAATGAACTTACCTTGTAATGGTATCACGCTTGCACACGACTATTTGACCAAAAACAACGTTCATACCGTTATTCAAGCTCCGTATTCACCCGACATGGCTCCTTATGACTTTTTTTCGAAATGTAAAAGCATTGTGTTGATTCGGAAGATCGGGGTGATAGTTAGTTGGAGTGTGGGATGATAGAGATGCGAGGTGAGGATTTGCAGGGAGATTGTTGCACAATTTTGCTGTATGACTATAGAACGAAATATCCCGATAATGCGAAGTTCTATTGGGCATTAAGGCAATGTTATAGGGAGATGGATTTAGTGTACTGCTCGAGTAGACCTTTGAAACACATGAGTTGCTGGCGTCAAGTCATGTATTTCCCAGGGTAATATCTATACGGAAGGCTTAGGTAACCAATATTGCGTCGATACCTCAGAGAGTTGAGAGAAGATGAAATATTTTCATCCTCTTTCAGATATGTTGCACGTCGTTGCATTTGTTCCAGAAGCTCCAAATAAGATATTAAAGCCCTTGTCCAAATGTGCGAATTTTACTCCATTTTCGGCCTTATTTATGAGGTATAGATCAGTAGGAAGATCAGGAGTGAAGTATTTCTTGCACCTGTCTAAAAAAAAACCTAGGCACTTGGCCGCTTCTCTCGACACATCGAAAATGTCATCATTCCAACGAAGATCGGATTGGATCGAAATGCCCATAACGTCAAAAGCATCTGACTCCACAAGATCTACACCGAAGGGCCATTCATTTGCTTGTGAGTTAACAAACAGCATTGGGTTTTAAAATACCTGGTGTCAACAAACAAACAGTCCCTGTTGACAACACCTCCTTCGATATTGATAAAGGCTTCGTCTGCCTAGTATCATGTTTAAATTCCTTCAACGATGTCAGAATTGAGATTAATCGAAGGATAACACTTGGCAGCAGAACAGGTGTAACTTTAGGCTTAATAAGCAATTGAGAAGCAGAGCCCTCTCTCGAAGAATAAAATTCACGATCTACAAGTCACTTATCATGTCCGTCCTATTAAATGCGGCACAAATCTGAATATTGAGCAGTTCTGATAAGAAGAAGGTTTGGGAGCTCTCGAGATTAGGATTCTTCGTAAGATCTTCGGTCTAACCTGTACCGAATTCGATGAAACCACTAGCTGTATGACCTATTCGCCGACATCGACATATTATTACAATAATAATAATAATAAACAAGCCATTTCAGCCCTTGAAAGGACTTTGACCGAACTTCTTATGACAAATTGTGTTGTGCGTGTTAATTAAATTTTTGTAGACAATGTAGCATACAACGTTTTAATAAATTTTTAAAGTTGAATTTGAATGAGAGGAAGCGGATGCACGCATTATATCCGGCTAGGGATCGTCGGCTTGTGGGGTGGAGTTCTTGCGCCCAATCACTCAATACTTCACTTTGCTACAATAACAATTTATTTTAAAATTGCGTGCGAAGTAACTATAAGTTGTTAACAGAAAAGAGAGAGAAATCTAGAAGAGAACGGAAGTAAAAATGTTACGGACGGACCTGTTGGACCGGATGTAGCTATTTGACACAAACACGCTTATGGACGGTTTGCTGCTGCATGATGATGTTGATGCAACATAAGCCCTCCCAACCATGATCTCAATAAAAAGCTTCCAAGCCAGATTTAATAAAAACACAAAAAAAATTATTAAGATCCCTACTTTTTATGTCACCAACCAATTACCATGCTGAAATCAAAATAAAGATTAGTTCTTCATAATATTTGTATTTATTTCACATAATAATATAATTAAAATTAATAACATAACATAGGCATAATTTTATTTTTGCTTGAAATAAAAATAGCACTCGATATGAGAAAACCGATGCATAGGAAAACCATGCATATAAAAAAAGAAATTATATAAACCAGGATACTAATATTAGGAAAGTTATCAAGCAAAAAAAAATAAATAAATGAAGTTGAAGGTAGTTTAATTATTAAGGAATAAGATTATAAGATTATATTAGGCAAAAAAACAAAATTCGTAATTAAATTAATCATGATTTATATAAACTATGTTCGTCTATAACTAGGTATGTATGTATATAGAACCAAGAAAAATTTACAAAAAGGTCAACAACCGCATCAGCTGTTTTATATGTTAACTTAAATTCAAGCTGCCAGCAGAGAGAGAGAAAAACAAAAGAGAGAAATAAATTCAAAGTGCCTTCAATTTGAATCATTGGTTAAAAAAATTTTGATTTTATTAAACTAATTAACAAAAATCATAGCAATATTAATTTAATGCACGTTTATTTTAATAATTTATGCTTATATGCACACATTCAGTGTTTCGTTTTTTTTTTTTTTTTTTTTTTTTTTTGTTAAATTGAGAAGAAAAAAAAATTTATACTTGACATACGCAAATGGCAAAACCCCTTTTTTTTTTAAACAAAGAGAAATATTTCACCACACATAACTATTGAAATCTCATTTCAACTCACTTTTTTAACAGTGCTGCTCCAACGTTGAAAGTACTTTCAGCTGCGAGAGCGATGATCTGAAAAAAAAGTTATTGCTTCGTGCATTATGTTAACTACTAACACTATGACATATTTGCTCTCAGAGTCATGTAATTTAACACAAAATCAATGTTAGCGTTTCGCGCTCAGCTTTGGGTGAGAAAATGTTAACTTTAACTTAGCCAAAATTTAACATTTGTTTTAGCCAATTTAATTATCAATTGACCTAAAACGGCCGAAATCAATTATTTTTTTTTTTTTTTGTTCAAACGCTTTTAATTTAAAACATACTAAATTTCAGTTAATTACTTTTTCTTTTAAAATTCACTTTGAATACTAATTTTTTTTAACTTTCGCCGAATTCTTCTTTTTAAAATATTTTAATACATTTTTTCTTTTTAAACAAAACTTATTTTTTGATTTTTGTTTCCTTTAAAGCAACTGAAGAACTTATTTTCACCACGAATTTTTTTTTTTTCTCTCACTGCATGCTTAGCTGTAACAAGCATTAGCCGTTGTCGCGTATTTTTTTTTTGTTTTTATGATTTTATATGTACACTAATTTCTCGTTTTGCATTTTTTTCAATTTTTTTTTTTGTCTTGTTTTTTTTTTTCTTACTTAGATTTTGTAGCAACTGTACTTTTTTTTTTTATATGGACTTTAACCTATTTTTCTCACTTTTCTTGATTTTTTTTTTTTTTTTTTAACTTTTTTGTTTTTTTAATTTAAACTCTTATATAGAAATATGTATACCTTAATTTCGCTTAGTTTAAGATTAAACATTAAAAATTGATTTAATATTCCCGACAGAAATAAATTACAATTGGTCCCGGCGATCACGGCGATTCGGCTCTAACTAGTTGATGCTCCATAGTTAGCTGCTTTTAGTGAGCAATTCTTTTTGATTGCTTTTCAGGTTTTTTTCCAGAAAATTTCTCTGCAAACGATGATGAGAACAAGAGATCGTAGGAAATCGAAGGTTTTTTTCTTGCTTCTCATATGCACTTTTAGGATTTTAACTACTTCATTTTTCTTGATTTTAAATTAGGCGTCAATCTATTTAAAATAATTTTTATTAGATTTATAAAGAAAATTAGGAAATTTTATTCAAATTTACCCATTAAGGAATTGACGCCAAAGAAAATGATTGGTATGGAAACCGCTTAAATGATTTCCTTCAAAGAATCCAAAATTGCAATCAAAAAAAGAGTTTTCTTTTTTTTCTTGCATAGGTAGATTAAATCTACAATTTAAACGTAAAACGTTCAATTTAATGGTTGAATAATTGGAATTATTCGAATAAATTTTTATTTTAAGATATAATCTTTGAAGTAAAACATAAAAAAATAAAACTTACTTGTTATAGCCCCAAAATAATTTTCTCCAAAAAAAAATTTTAAGCTGCGAGGTAATTCAATGCTGGTTTAAGATAATTATTAACTTTATCTTACACAATATAAACTTTTTCTTTTCACAAAATGCAATAAGAACTTTACTCGCCCGCTGCTGGATTGAAAAAGATCGAAACATTTGACTTGTGATCAGCAAGACAGCTGCATATTCGGTAAGAGTTAAGCTGTTTCCGGAGATTATAAAGAAAATTTGGAGGTAAGGAAATAATTAATACCAACTTCCGGTGCAGCGGCTTATGCGAAAACAAATAAACTTGACCAATAGGTGGCATGCGCAGAGTTTGCGTAAAATGAAAAATAAATTTGTATATATATTTAAAAATCAAATAAAATTAAATTAAAATGGAAATAGAAAGGAAAAAGCTCCAAGTACCCTACAACAACTCAGTGCCTTGATCGAGAACTGGACCTACTAGTTTTATGCTGACTAGGAACGGCTAATGTGCATATCCTTGAGAAGTTTTACATGTCATTATTTACTCTCTGAGGTTTGCCATTGTCTGCAGAGAGGGGACAGCCGAACGAAAAATTAATTCAATTGAAAAGACCTTATGTATCAGATGGAAATTGAACAATGGTTCTTTGGCGTATGGGTCACGCACTCTATCCTCTGCGCCACTGCCGCCACACTGGGATTTGCACTGTGACCTTAAGATCTATTATGCCCCTTTAAGTCATTGTGTGGACTTAAAGAACCTGTTATAGTCCAATCTCTGAGATAAATTCTAGTTTATATCTATATCCCTTGATTTCAATGAGTTATTTGGTATTATGTGGTAACGTAGATATTTCCGTCGAGTTTGAACAAGTGTGGACACTGTCCTAGGGTGTTTTTCACAGATTCTTCGTCATCCATGCAAAATCCACATATGTCATCACTATGAATTCTCAGTTTTGTAAGGTGATGTTTCAACCTACATTGACCTGTTAACAGTCCTGTGATGATTCTTAGATCATTCTTTGTTAGCTTCATACATTGCCTATGCCCCTTAGAGTAGTTTATAGTGCTTTAATCCTGGTAAGTTTCTCCAGTATTTTCCCTTTTGTTTTTCTTCTTCTTTCTTTATTGAAAAGAGAAGATTCCTTTGCATGTCCCACAGAATGATTCCGGACCAATAAGGGAAGTTGATGCTCCTTTCTTTGCCAATTCGTGAACAATATCGTTTCCTTCTATACCTTTGTGTCCCGGTTCCCATAGGATCGAGACTCCGGTTTGAAACCCAAGCGTATTAAGTTTGTCAGACACTCCATCACCAGTTTTGAGGTTACCTAGTAAGATTTCAGTGCCTTGGTGGCCGCTTGACTGTCGGAAAGGATAGCTATGTTCTGGATGAATATAGTTAAGTGCATAAAAATCAAGCGGCTCCGCTTACTAGGTCATGTTGAGCGGATGAAAAACGACTCTCCAGAGAAAAAATTCGAGACTAGTTGTTAGACATCATGACGATGTTTCGTGTTTCTAACTGGAGCCAGTAAGCGCATAGCAACAGTCTTTTTTGCAGGACAGGCACAAATTCTTAGAAGAGACTTAAGCCGATGGACGGCTCTTGGCATCGGAAACGTAAGAAAGGAAGTCTGTAAAACCGTGTTATTTACGTTTAGAACTCGCAAAAGAGAAATAGCCGAAGTGCTGTTAAGAAATTATAGGATATTCTACATGAAGGCGGTCTAATCTGCTGTTTAAAAATAAGAAAATGCTGGAATGATTTACTCGACTTTAGTATAAATATAACTTCTTTTCGAAAAATTTTCGGAAAAAGTTAATTTGAAATTAGTTAAAACAGTACTTTTATTAATTTTAAATGCAATCCTATTTAAACGAACTCTATTTGAACGAAGTTAAATTTAAAACTGAGGCATTTTTTCGCCCTTCTTGAAAACAAATAAAATATCCATTACAATAAGCCCCACACAATCTCAATCCCCTCGCTTGCCCACTTTTTCCCTGTTTTAATATAAGCACCTCTATTTGTATGAGCTGGCAATAAAGAACTCTTATGCTCTGACGTTTAAAACCTACCACTTAAACCTTAGAAAATAAAGTCCTTCTTTATTTATCCCAACATACAACACTGTTGCACATATATTGCAAGCATGTGAAAAAACCAACACGACCACAATACACAGAATAAAAAAAAAAAAAAAACCAAAATAAAAAACAAAATGAAGTAGTACTTCGGTGACATTTAAACTGCCAAGAAGCTCTTTTAAATGTTTGTTCACACCAGCTCAAAAGAGCCCGCAAAAGTGATGCACATGCCTGTGTGCAACATGCAACAGTGTTGTAAGCCACAATTCATTTTTATCCACTTTTTTTTTTTTTTGTAACGTTATTTTTTCATTGTTTTTTGGTATTGTTTTTTTTTAATATTATTTTTCCACATTCTTTTATTTCTCCCCCGACAGTTGTTGATGGTAGCGGCTTCCGCTATGGTGCAGATTTCTATGGCAACAGTGGTGGCCAAGAATGACAATGGCGGCTACAAAGCTTTAATGACAGATACGCAGCAGCGACAGGTCAATGGGGCATACAAGCAGTTGCAACACGATAAAAAGAGACAACAACAACAGCCACAACAACAGCAGCAAATGCAGCAACTGCACTTTGAGCCTTTCGATTTTGCCAATTTACGGCGATTACAATTAAAGTACAAAAATGGACAAAGTTATGGAAACCAGGGACAACAGGAACAATTGCATCAGCAAAAGCAACAACAACAACAGCGACTACAAATCAGCCACTACAGTGAGAACAAAGAAGCACGCGATCAAGATAACGAAGATGGCAACAATAACAACAACAACAACAACAGCAACGACTACTCCAGCTACTATGGCTATAGCCTAGGCAATGATGCTAACGACAACATCAACCAAAACAACAACAACAACAACAACAACAACATCAACAACAATAATAAACCAAATAGTAACGGAAATCCCAACAGAGACGTTGTTGATGACAATGATTATGAGCAGCATCAGGATGCCAGAAATAGCTTCCGTTTGCAATCGTCTGACTCAAATGAGCCTCATAGAAGTAGCAACAACAAAAACAACAATGCCAACAACAACAACATCAACGATGACGACGACGACAACAGCAACAATAATGGCAACATTGCAGGCAACAGCAAAAGGTACACAAAAAAGCAAAAGAAGCAACAACAACAGCAACAAAAAAAAAGCCGGATGTAAACAAGTGAATTTTTGTTGTCTTTATTGTTGCTATCTTATGCATATATGGCTGAGTTTCTGTGTGTGTGTGTTTGCATGTTTTGTGCGACTGCATTACCTTTGTGTTTGTTTGTTTGTATGTTTTTGTGTCTGAGTGTGTGTGCCTGCATGTGTAGCACTGTATGTATTTATTTATTTATTGTTTTTGTTTGTTTTTATTTTTTTTAAGGATAATAAAAACTTTAGAATTTATAATAGAGGCAAGTATAATAATATTGTTCTTGCTGTTGTTGTTGTTGTTGTTGTTCATACTTTTTTTTGATGATGTACAAGTATTTGTGGACATTAAATTATTTTTTTTTTTCATATTTGAACAGACAAAATATTCAAGACTCCTCGTGCTCTAGGTACTTGATGCTAGCAAAAAAAAAAAAAAACTTGCTTCAAACAGGCTTAGCAAACAATATGAGACAAACAGTGGCGGATCTACATAAAGGCTGAAAGGGCTTTGGCCCTCCCCCCCCTTGGAGAATTTTTTGTATGGGAAAAAAAATTAAAAAAATCCAAAAAGATGTTTCAGCCCACCCCCCGTGCCCCCATTCGCATACAAAACTGTAGTTTCAACTACCCCTCTGGCGAATCCTAGACCCGCCACTGGAGACAAACGTATCTCCCTCCATCTTCGTTTCATTCTATTCCTTTGAATTACAAGAGCAGATTCTGTCTGGTGAGAATCCGTTGGTGTTCAATTTGGCGTTTTCTTTGGCTGGATAAAAGTTGAGCTTTTAGTTAAAGTAAGACTCAAAGTGCCTAAATTGAGTTTTAAAGGCAGGAAAAATAGGTGTGTGTTTCTTTTTAATGCACTCCAAATTAAGGTGCTTTTTAGACAATAAACTCTGGCATGTCCTTTCAGTACTGCATACATTATTCGGCAAAATGTTTTTAACTCTGGATATGTTCAATGGAATGAAATTACTTTAGTGATCGTGATAATTGTTGCTTTTTCCCATAATTAAAAAAAAGTCCCATTATTTTTTTACAAAAGCTTAGAGCGCTTAAACCACGTACGTATCTTTTAGAATTCTTAAAGTCAAGAATCAGTTCTTACAGCCAAAAGCTTATTTAAGAAAGAAAGATAAATTTCGAAATTTCGAGCCAAATCAGATGAAACCACGCTTACCTCCCATATAAAGTGACGTCATCAAAATGATAAAATTTCTAAAAAGACCACAAAAATTTAACAAAAACCTGGAAGTTTTGCACATGAGCTTTAACTCTAAATACGCACTCAAAATTTAAATTTTTTCAAAATCTAATGAAAACAACACCTACCTCCCATACGAAGTGACGTCATCAAAATAGTAAAATCTCTAAAAATAGCACAAAAATTAATCACTTTTAGACTTAAAATTTTGCATATGATATCAAATAAATAATGTAAGTAGTATTTAGAAATTTTTTAAAATTTAATGAAAACCATGTCTTCTTACCATACAAAATGATGTCATCGAAATAGCCAAACATTCATAAATTTCACAAAAATTTAAATATTTTTCTGATATTTTACACATAAGCTAAATATCCCATTAATATTTAACACAAGCAATGAGATTGAAAATTGAATAAATTGAATGAAAACCACGCCTATTCCCAATACAAGCTGACGTCATCCAAATAATAAAATCTTCATAACTGCGCAAATTATATTATTTCAAATTCGGCCAAGCCGTAGATAATGCATTTCTATTAGTTCTATTTTCAACTGACAGCTCTATTCTAACAAAGTCCCAAAAGCCACCTCAGTATCAATCGATACAGAAGTCACAGTTGATAAAAATTCCTATTCTGAGCACTTTGAAAAGGCTATTTTTTTTCAATAGTGATCGAAATAGTAACAAACAGCAAACCAGGTCACAAGCAAAATATTCATATAAATAAAATTTTATAAAAAGTAAAATCATTCTTCAAAAAATAGGGGGGGAATATTTGCTCATGCTCTAATTTGAGAGAAGACGACTTCTGAGGCAACTGCAAGAAAGCAATGACCAATTCAAATAATCCGAAAACATATTTGTTAATTCATTTCGACTGCCGAAGTCAGTGTGTTGAAATATAATTGAGAAAATCCAACCACACTATGAGCAAAGGTCGTCTATACTATTCGCCTTAAGATTCTTGGAAACTTTTTATTTTTATACTAATGGCTCTTATCAAAAATGTGTCTGTAATAATTGTTCGGTCTCCATGAGCCGATCATCGGTATCGCGGCCAGTTCAGCACATCTCGCTCAACGTTACACAAAAATGTACCAAAATTTGCTGTCTAGTGACAAATGAGGAGCAAGTTCATATAAAGAGCAGGTGAAAAATTCAATAAGCTTTTACAACAAGATGTGAAGGATTGTTAAAGCTTTATAATTGTGACAGTTCAACCCGAATACGAATCAATAGAGCCCGAATCAAAATGATCACAATTTTTCAGTATCAATTGATTGTGACGATTATGCCAGAATAGCGCTATTAATGTGGAAGAGGTATATTTAATTTGTCAAGTCGTTTTTAACACCCATAAAGAGGCGTGTTAGGTATATAAAAGTGTGTATATTCTTGATCAGCATCACCACCTGATTCGGTTTGGCCATATCCGTCCTTATGTCTATATGTGCGTCTATTAATACGGTTAGAGCATTAATTTTTAAGCTATTTTAATGGAATTTAAAGTACAAGATTCTAACTAAAATATACAGGGTAGGCCAAATCAGGCCCGTAGCCAGGATTTACCTAAGGGGGGGGTTTGGATTAAAAAAATATCGATAGTTTTTGATATCGATAAATGAAAAGGTATTTTTTATATAATTACCAGAAAGATGGGAAAAACAGTGGCTAGAAATGGACAATACTTTGAAAAATGAATTTGTAACAATTTTTTCACAATAAAGCGACAAACTTGAAAAAAAACACTTTAAAACTTTTTTTGTACACCAAATACATAAAACAAAAATTAATTTACTTTATTTTTGTTTATTTTATATATGTATACTAGAGGACCCGGCAAACTTCGTCCCGCCCTAAATTCGAGCAATCACGATTCCACCCGAAATTAATTTTTTATCGAACATTCATGATCGATAACACATGGTGCCAATCGAATTTCAATTATTGATTGAATGAAACACTCCAATATCCCATATTAACACGGAATGTAATAGGCTGCTGTTATTCGAATTCAAAAGATTGTGCTGTCATATCATTTTATTGCGAATTCTATTAGAAAATTTTTTAGTACATTTCAATTTGAATAAAAATAGCCAGCTCAACTGTTAGTTTTGAATCCATGAGGTGGTCTAAGGATCGATCCTCACAATGGGCAAACAAATAATTTTTTTTAAAGTTTTTTTTTATTTATTGAAATGATAGCTTTTGTGATTTTTGGAGTAAAAAATTAATACGTTGGAGCTTTCTTCAAATATGGTTTATTAAGTGCTTAAATTGAATTTATCAACGAAAAGAAATTGGATGAAATATATTAAAAAAAAAATCGGAGTTATTTTCATCGAAAGTAAGAAATACAAATTTCTGATAGTTTTTTGTTATTCTAAGGAAACGAAGTTATTAGAAAAAGACGCTGTACTAAAATTTTGTGCAATTTTGAAGATATGTGAATGTTTTTTGACAGAATTTTCTTTTAATTATTTAGACGCACACTTTCGCTAGTAAAAGTACGCCTGTAGGATAATTTACGTTTCTTGTAAAGGGGCACAAGAAGGGGCGTGGTCAAAACCAAGTATGCCATAACTAAATCTAGGATTCAAGTAATGTGTGTGCCGAATTTAAGTTAAATCCGCCCAGCCGTTAAGATTTGTTGGCTATTTAAAGTAGTCTGATGTGGCAATTCCCATACAAAATTACCAATTTCGAGTTTTTCGATTTTTCCGCTGTTCCTTGAAGTTTTTGTAATTTTCTTTCTTTCTAAACCACATCTGTATTAAGGCAAACAATACAAAAAAGGAATTATTAAAATCGACCCAGCCGTTTCTGATCCTTAGCAAGACTAACGCACTCGCATTTGATTTTTATATATATAGAATAAAGTCTTCTTATTTTTTTTTTTTTTTTTGTAAATTCAACCCCTATGTATGCTTAAGTATGCACACCCATTTAACATAAAAAACGTGTGTTCTATAATTTTAAGACTGTCGTTTGTTGAGTTCAATGTGTTTCGGCTATATATCTTGCTTATCGTTGCACTGTCATTTTGGAATACAGAAAGACGCTAAAAAAATAAAATTTTCAAGACAAACTTCTAAAATTACGATAATTAAGCATCTTATATTATTATTTTAATAATTTACTTGCAAACTTATATCGGTTTAAAATTCTATATAAAAATAACCACGATTAGAATAACGACATTTTCTTGTATTTCCTGACTTTTGTAAAGGCCACAATGAAAAGGTTAGAAAATTTTAAAAAGTTTTTATTATCATTCGGTAAAATTATCAAGAGGTTGTGATCCTGCACCTCCAAAACCAATGCTAAAAAATACGCAAAACTTGCAATAAGCTGCATTTTCCAATTTGGAGTAAGCCAACCAATGCCAATGGTTCAACCAAGAATGCTTAAATCGGAGTTTGCGAGAACCGCTGGCAGGAAAATATCGTTAAAATATTTCCAAATAAATATGGAAATATCGTTATTTGGACATTGATATACTCTCGAAGTCGGAGGCAGTTCCGATGAATCAAATGATATTTCTGGAACAATTTCTACAATCATACACACGAACTTAGAGTTATAAACATTAAAAGTAAAATATTAATACCACAACTTGTACTACCGCTTTCCACATAGCTGTCAACATTAAAGCTTTCTTCAACTGCAGGTTACAAAGGAAGTTCTGAAGACTTTTCAGATTCCAAAGTTTCTTGAACGTTTTCTGCAATACAGATGAAATATAATATTATTCGGATTTTTTCGGTTCCGCATCAAGCAAAAAGTTAATCCATTAATATTCAATCAATGCAAACACGCTACTAAAAAAATAAACACAGCTTTCAAACATTCAGAAATATTCGGCAACTTTTTAACGCATTTACGCATTAATAAAGGAAAAAAAATCATTTAAATCAAGCACTTACTTTTCACCGTTCTAGCCTTTTTTACTTCTGGTTTCTGCAGCCAATTAAGTAGAATCATTTTTGTAGTTTTGGCACAGTAAAATTAACAATAGAAACTCTTAAACTTATCTAACGAAACTCAATCAAAATTTCACCACTTTCACGTAACACCTGTTAACGCAATAAATTCTTAAATTGCTGGTGGTAGACAAAGTTCAATTGAATGTTTCGAACTTTTTTCGATACTTAGCATGTTGATGTTTTCGCTGTTGCTGTTTACACTTGCAGTTTGCACTGTAAGAGAAAAAAGACGCACGTGCAGCAAGTATTCGCAAATTGGCAAAGTTATATTAATGCTGATATATTATTTTTTCATACTTTTTGGACCATAAGGGGGGGTCTTAACCCTAAAAATCCCCCCTTGTCTACGGGCCTGGTAAGTGGTATAACTTTGTCAAGACGTTTGTAACACCCATATAGAGCATGTTAAGCATATAAAAGTGCGTATATTCTTGATCAGCATCACCACCTCAGTCGGTTTCGCCATATCCGTCCTTATGTCTATATGTGCGTCTATCAATACGGTTAGAGCATTAATTTTTAAGCTATTTTAATGAAATTTAAAGTACAAGATTCTAACTAAAATATACAGGGTAGGCCAAATACAAGTTTTTTTTTTAAATAATGCAATAAAATTAACAAAATTCAACTTTTACCATGTATTATGGCTCCCATTAATCCCATTAATTATGGAACACAACGTCGTTCAAGTGGCTGCCTCGGCTGGCTTCGCAGAAGCGCATTCACTTTAATTTTCCAAGACCTTGTTGATGGTTTCGGACTGTGGCTCACGTGAAAGCATTTTTATGTTCCCTTATGTTTTGCAATATTTAATTTATCTTTATTTTTTTTAAGTATTAATACGCAAGCACAACCTCCCTTTTTACCACTTTTAAAGACAACACATTCAAATGAAACTTATATCATTTAAAAGCTCTGGTTCATACCAAGTGCAAAATATAATTTATCATCAATATTTCTGAATAAGATAAGATAAGTAAGATTCGTTTCGGTGAATCGTTATCGAATTGCTTTTTTAGTTTTGGAGACTCGTTAACGAATTGCTTTTTATAGTTTTGGCGACTAGTTAATGAGTTCCTTTTTTTCGGATTTGACGATTCGTTAACGAAGGAGGAATTTCTCCCGCTCGCGATATTATAAGTGAATCGCTTCTAATAATTGCTAATGAATGAAATGTACGGGAATGCGATTCGTAAACGATAATATTAGTGAATCATTTTGTTTGTTGGGCTTTTTTAACATTGCAAAGCTTTTGAATGCACAAATACGCATAAAACACAAAAACGGTTGTGTAAAAATGCCGACTTACAAAGAGCTTCTTATACTCATATGAATGTGTTATTAAATTTCTATGTTTTATATAAGGGGTATTCATAATGTGATGTAATTGTGGCATAATTTTAAAAATAATGCAATATATTTTCTAGACTATTGTTAAGATTTGTGAATTGTATTTTTGAAGCATGTTTATTTGTTATCATTTTGTCAAGGAGATGTTATAAGAAAAAACTTTTGGATATAAAAAAAAATTATCATATACAACAATATTAATTTTTTATGCAATTGAAGTTTTTCAATGTATATTTGATTTAGTTTTATAAATAGAACTCAATGTATTTTGTTTTTGTGAGTGTCAAAAATTTACAACAAATATCAATTTTATCACAAATACACAAAACGAGACCAAGTACACCACATTTTGAATACCCCAAAACATTGAATGTGTTTTATTTGTTTTATAATTTTATTCAGTAATTTTTATTTTTTTTTATCTATTTTTTTAAATGAATATTATCTGCATGCTCCTTATAACAACAAACAATTTGAAGCTCCGATAACAACCCACAGAATGATCCTTTGTCTTTTGGTGAAATGGAATTCTTCAATGATCTCGAAATGAATCTACCGTATGGCATACAGAATGTGAAACGCGTAGAGAGACGTAACTCAGAGCATGTTGGAAAAATTGTAAGTAATTAATTCAAACACTTAGGACTTCTTTACAAAATACCCTTTTTCCATTTTCAGACTACATATCAATCATTGTGTCCTACCAAACGCGTCTCTATACCTTTGGAAACAACAGCCTATGAATACCGTCCGAATCACTATATCGAGGTTAATTGTGCACATAATTATTCACCTTCTCATAGCATGTCGGATTATAATAAAAATAGGGTAAGTAAAACCAGAACTGGCAAACCAGAGGGCTTCTGCGATTCTAAAATTAAAATCTGTATTAAAAAAATTTAAACAAACGTGAATGCTGAAATGATAGCGGGTTTATTACAGAAAGAAAAGGATGTGCTGCGAGCAGAGATAGATAGTATAGAACAATACTAATTGCGAACTCATTGTTAGTGAAATAAAAAAAAAATAAATTTTAAGTCTTGAACCGTTCTAAGCTTTTTTCAGAGCTATGCGATGACGAGCCTGCCGTGATTTTGGAGAGAATTGTGACTGCAGATGAAATATGAACTCACAACTGCCAGCCCGAGTCAAAAGAGTAGTCGATGTAGTGAAACAAGTATGGTGAAGCCCCACCAGAGTAATTTAAGGCATCAAAATTGGTAGACAAGTTGGCGGCTACAGTGTTTTTGGGAATGTGAAAGAATTTTATTGATAAATTATAAAGATAGGGGCACTCCAATTACTGGAGTAAGGTTATAATGGCTGGTCTACACAAGTACGAGTTTGAACCCATAGTTCACCCATAGTTCACAAGTGACTATTTTTTTCAAACTTTAGTCACCTCACTTAAAAAGAGAGTCAAGAGGAAATAGTTCCAAATGATAATAAGGTCAATGAAGAAATTTCGATCCATTTTGACAGCTAAGATAAAATTTATTTTCGATGGCTTAGAAAAGTTAATTGCTCCATCGGATGAATGTTTATCGCTGATGGGTGATTATATTAAAAGATAAAAATATGTATTTTGGTTTGATATCATTTACAAACTCTTTATTACGCAAACTTTGAACCTGTTGCAATTGTGAAAATAAATGATTTTTGAACAAAGAAGGGGTTAATTTTGTATATTCCCTTCTTTCCTATGCGTCGTTACTGGCATAATTACTCCAATCCCCGCTTATAGTGTAAGGTACATGTCATCAGTGTTTCAGCGGAAATGCCCGAACAGATGTAATAGAGAATTGTAGACAGGTTTAAGATGCCTCGTTACAACATTGTATTTAAGAAGTTGGTTGCATTAGGTACCCATTTACCACTGAAAAAAATTGTCTGAATTTCGATTTTTGTGGATAACTCTTTGGAAAATATCGACCAAACTTGTTTAAAAGCCCAAATTAAGCCCTTTACTCATTGTGCTAAGGACTTAGAGGACTAAATATAGTCCTATAAGTCTTATAGTCTTATAATCATTAAATCTTTGGAATTTACAAAAATATCGATTTTGATTTTAACCTTCATAAAAAAAAAAAAATAACTGGCCATTTCAGCCCTTGAAAGGACTTTGACCTATGATCAATTATGTTTATTTGTGTTTAGCGTGTTATTAAGTTTGTACACAATTGACCGAGAACCGGACAGGTTTAACGCCGACTCCGAACGGCGATAAACGGAATATGTTCTCGTTCTCAAGAAGCTTTACATGGCATTTTTGATTACTTTCTGAGGTTTGTCATTGTCTGCAGAGAGGTGGCGGCCGTACAGAAAAATTATTTTAATTCAAATAATTTTCTGTCGCTGCTGGGGTTCGAACCCGGGTCTCCAGGTTCGTTGACATAGAGGCCACGCACTTTAACCAACCACGCCTCGGACGCCACAGTTGGTTTTAGCCTTCATACAATCTAATAATATATATTTTCCGAAGTTAGGAAGGTTTAATTATTATTATGACGTCAGTTTGTATGGGGGCATAAGCGTGGCTTTCATCATATTTATCTAAATTTCAAGCTCATTGTACGCTTTTTCACACAAAATATTTTATTACAATATATTTCATACAAAGGCTACTGATGAGTTGGTGTAGCGGCCAATGAAACAGTCTGTATAGTCAAGCTGTGTGATTTGCTCTATATAGAGCCGTTGTTGTTGTTGTTGGTTGTTGCCTTCTTTGTTCTTCATGTTGTCTTGTTGTCAACATGATTGGCCTAGAGCTCAAAAATTTGTTTTCAATATAAATAATGAAAGGCCGTATTCAAATATGAAGATTAAAAAGGGTTATGCTATTTTTCTGACGTCACAATCGCGATTTTTGATAGAAGGGCAGGTTTTTTTTGTATTATGATGTTATCTAAAGTTATAGATAATATGATGAAAATTTTGTTTGTAAAAGTAATGGAAGTGACATTGCCCAGAGTTTCCTAGATATAACACTTTTTTTAATTTATAAATTGAAATAAAGTTTCCCAATTTTAAAAGTCATTAAATTTTCAAGAATTTTACTCAAATTCTTAAATCAAAATTTTACTTAATTTACGAGTTAAAGAAAATTAACTACGGCCCCATAGTATAAAATGTGACCTGAAAAAAATTGATTATTTGAGCTAACCCAGAAAAGTCCCTTGTACGATATTTTCTATAAAGCAATGGCTATCAGAAACCACTAGAATTTATGCAGTTATTTCAAATGACCTTTAAATTGTTGCACAGTGTATTTAAATACACCACCCTATATATAAATACACCACCAGTTATATTTTAAAGGGACTTTAAAGTTCTAGTTGGTGTTAGATAAATTTTTGGATAGATTTGTCTTATTGACTGAGGCAAAGGCATTTCCTCAGACTCTTATTCACATTATCTAAGGTTTTCCACCACGTTTTCAACATCCTACTTTCACTTGATTGATCCGCTTTTCTATCCCTTTAATCTATCAACTCATTTCGAACCAAGACAAACTTGACTGAATAGGTAACACCTGAAATCATTTGTTCAAAGCTAAAATAAAAAAACACAGATAGACTGAGTGACATTCATGTCCAAATCGACTCAGGGGGTGACGCTGATCAGGAATATACACACTTTTATATACCTACCACACCTCCTGGGCGTTACAAATGGAGTGACTCTAGGTCAACAAAAGATAAACCAAGGATTAAGTCGATGAAAACCATCTTGCAAGTAGCTTCAAGCTCAAGGCCAGTCTGCCCTTTAAACACTTGAAGCTTTTTCCGTAAAATTACACAGGAAGCGTTTTTCAGCAGTGGTCGCCATCTTCAGCTTCATCGCGCACTTTAAACGCGGCCTAATAAAATATGACCGTTTTTTCAAAATTTGATTCAAGCTTGGTTTTTGATCATAGGCATCCGCAGGAATTTTTCAAAGGGGGGAAAGGTAAGCATTGGCGTGCAGGTAAATGAAAATGATGATATGAAAATGTAACATATACACAGAGGAAATAAAAATATATATAAAATTTTTCCAGTCCATGGGAGGGGGGCGGGGGCAAGTGCCCCTCCCTGCTGCGTCCTGTGAACGCCCTTGGTTTTGGTAGCTTCCTTTTCTCTTTCATCTAACTTCATCCCTATGTATATTTAATGATTTTAATTATTACGATTTTTATTAATTTCCACACTCAGAAAAAAATTAACAGTGAAACGCTTAAATCACATCCAATAGTCGGGTTTTGCAAATTAACAGTCTGAACTGTTGATAAAATAACTATTTAACTTAATCAGTCCACTGTTAAATTTCACATTTCAGACTGTTACATTGAAAAAACTCGTCTGTTGGATGGAATTTAACAGTTTTCACTGTTAATCGAACTATTTGTTTTTTTCTCTGAGAGCAAGATAAAATCACTTTCTTAAATATCATAAATTTCATATATTTCACTCTCCTTCACAGATCTGCTCCGAGGCTGGTTTTGCTTGCATACAACTCAATCGCACCATTCATCTGATAAGACGCAGCAAGGAATCCGCACTCGACTGTTGGGAGTCCGAGATTCGCATTGTACCATCTGGTTGCGAGTGCATGTGGCCGAAGCATCATTTCGGCGACATCATTTCATATCATCAAGACCAAAAGCGACAGAATATCCCACCGCGTAGTCAATCTACAAGACTGGGTGAACTAGGGCACGTGGAAAGTGGTGATTATCTAGAGATACCAGTTGAAATGGTCGTAGATGCAACAGGCCAAGAACGTGCCAAAGATAGACTAATTGATATCTATGAGAGCACTTAGATAGAGAAAGAAAAAGAGAGAGAGAGGACGATACAGGGGCAAGCAAGTGATATGGAGATGTACCATAAGGGGGACCACAACTACCACACCAAAAACACAAAATCAAACAAAAATATATATATATATATATTAAAATAAATATAATCGTTTACATACTATAGTAAAAAATTTATAAAAAAAAAATTTAAATAAAATTTTGCCCATAAATACAATTAATTGCATTGATTACAGTTTATGTAAAATTGTTTGTTGTTGTATTTTACCAAATGTACTTAATATAATTTATTATTTTCTGTAGATGTTGTTTTTTACTGTTTGTTTGTCTTTTTTTTTTTTTTGTTTTTGTATTGAATGCGATTTTGTGGATTCACGCACACACCACACAAACATATTCATATAAAATACATTTATTCGCACTCTCCCACAGCAAAATACAAATGCAAGGACGTGTTTTATCATCCTTTGCTTAACAAACATGGCGCAGTTAATAAATTATTGCTGCCTTTTTTACAACTACAACTATAACAAATATTTTGTGCCTACCTGACTTTTCGATCGAAAACAAATACAACAAAGTATGTAATACTTTTATTGAACAAGCCAACTGCACCGACAACAACAACAACAACAATAGCAACAACAACAACAACAACACCAACAACAACAACAATAGCAACAGCAACAGCAGCAACATTGACAACAGCAAAAAGCAAACCGTGGATATAATTTATTATTTATTCATTGCATTTAAATTTAATTTTTTTAAACTTTTT
Organism: Pherbina coryleti; assembly: GCA_943735915.1. NCBI lineage: Eukaryota > Metazoa > Arthropoda > Insecta > Diptera > Sciomyzidae > Pherbina > Pherbina coryleti. The sequence continues at coordinate 31,725,300 of OX030950.1, forward strand.
TTTATTTACGGCAATAAATAAAATTAATTCCATTTTGACAAAATTTATTTTTATTCAAATAAAATTGTGTCTGTGGTGTTTTATATATTTTAATTTATTGATTTTCATCTGTACCCCTCCAATTAGACAAAGTTTCACAGGAACAAAGTTAAAATTGTTGGTTAAACATTTTATGCTGCAACAATTTGTACTGGTGCGAGAAAAAATACTAGTAAGAGCAAAAGTTTAAATTGAAGCTTTTAAAGAGTTTTTTTTTTGTTTTTTGCAGCTGTTTTAAAGAAAATGAAGTGAGTCCGATCCGCCCATTATAAAGACAAAAGTTTGTTAAAACAATTTTTATAGTTATGCGAAATTTAAAGTTTCGCTGGCAAGCACATTATTCGAACTTTTGGGCAAAAGCTTCAAGATTTTATTTAGCAGAGCTTCTGATCGAATTTAATGACGAGCGATATACTTAACAGGGTATGAATCAAGAATGATAGAAACCAGATTACGCGTTCCGCAGATGATAGAGAGAGAGCATGACGTCACAAGCGATATTGTCAGACTATGAAACAATTTTAGTCCCACACCCACGCCTAAATATTTTTTTCTTATTTTTATAATATGTATATGGACCTCCTTAACCCATTGGTAAAAATAAAATTTTGTCAGCCTCGAATAGTTTAGGAGATAAAGGAAATCTTGAAAGTTTTAAAAATTCATATTTTTCGTATGCGAAAATATTCATCTATATATGCTTAAATAAGTTGCATTGCATATGAAATTGATGTTCTCTGTAATGCGTGAACCGATTTTGTTTCTGAATTTCCCATGAAAGGTGACGTCAACACGAAGGTTTTTATGTTCAAACGGTCTTTGTATGTGTATTGGTTCATGAATTATAGGCATTTTAGTGACCTTATACAACAATACAGGTGTGAAAAATACAGGTGCGCACATATGGTGTATGTATATGGGGAAATATTTGCAAGGGAAATTGGAAATAAATGGAATATTGGAATAATTTGGCAAATTTCACTTTAGTTTACATATGCGCGAAAAATATAGGCATGGTAAAAATTTTCCATACCCCCTTTTACCGCCCACAAATCAATAAAAATGCCGTACTTAAGACGGTTTTGGTCGTATTAGACTAAAATTTGGTAGATAAGTTCGTATGGTTACTGTCGGCAACTATACTAAAACTGGGCATGGTCTAACTATATATATACGCCCACTTCTTAAAAATCATTATTATTCCTGAGTTGTACATGATTTGATAGTGAAACTTGATATGTAGATACTATGGGCCCAAGAGGCAGTTTCTATATATTTGAGCGAACATTAGACAAGGGGGAATTTGGCCACACAGGCCAAATTTATGATATCGAATTGCTTTGGAACTAAATGTCGTATAACAATGAAGGTCTTTCTACTGAAAAACTGGCACGGGCATTCGAAAACTAGGCGTGGCTCCACCCATATAAGCCAAATTTACAATACAGAATAGCTATAGAAGTAAACGTCACAGAACATTGAAACTTAGAATGTAGCTAACATTTGGTGATGTCCTTGTACTAGAAAAGGTGACATGCATTGGACAGGAGGGTGTGTCTCCACCCATACAAGCCAAATTTATGACACAGAAAATCTATGGAAGTAAAAGACAAAGAAGAAGAATAAAGTTACTACTTGGTAATATCCTGCTACTGGGAAATGAAAAATGCAAAAAATTTACAATATTGAACGCTGCTATAGACTCCAAAACTACTGAGCCGATTGAGCTCAAATTTGCGCAGTAACTATGGGGTCATTCATAAACTACGTTACCAATTTAGTAGAGAGAGAGGTTTTAAAATATATTACGATAAGTAACGAATGGGGAAAGGGGGTCGAAAAAATTGAAATTAATACAACCCATTTCATCCTTACATCTTCATGTTTGACCGTCTAAATTGACTGTTAACTACTAGCAAGTGTAGTAAGGGCATAATTTTTCTTTGCTTGCTTTTCGACAGTTATTTTTTTCTATTTTCGAATATTTTTTAATCAATGAATTTTTTTACTTCATATACTACGTTACTTTATGGGTGTGCAGGGGAGTGTTTTTTTGAAATGCACTACGAAGAGTACCGGAGGGGGGTAAAAATAAAACTGAACATCGGTCACGTAAATTGTGAACGACCCTTATGTTTCGAATACGAAATGGTTTAGAAATAATAACGCTGAAAGCATTGCAACATTTTCCGCTACTTATCTAGATAAGGTGCAACAAAGCCCATCGGGAAAAAGCTAGTATTTTTATACAGAAGAGTAGATATTTTTACTTTTTCGAAAGAATTTATTTTCAATTTCGTAAAGTTGCCTAAGAGATCGCACATTTGCATACGTTTTTGTCAAGCAAAAGTACTCTGTGACGTCATGCACTCAGTTGGGAAAGAGAGCATTAGATAACGGGGCTGCGGAACGCGTAATCTTGTTTCTATCATTCTTGGGTATGAATATATGTCATCTTCTCTCAATTCTCTTGGTCATCGAGGCAATGTTGATTGCCTATGCCTTCTGTACAGGTACTAGTACTATGGCAAGTGTTCAAGAGGCAAATAGACCTGACGTCATCGTTTCGAGTGTTTCTTTATTTCCGGGAATAAAAAAGTCATTGGATGCCAAATCAGGGCTGTACGGAGAATGACCGATCAATTCGATTTTTATTGCTAATCAAGAAGGTCTATGTTTAGATGTGTAAGAGCTCGCATTGTCATGGTCAGAGATCTGTAACGAATGGTTCATGATTCCAGTATACTCGCCAGTATTACTTACTTACTAATCTGGCGCTTACAACCGTAGTTCGGTTTTGGCCTCATATAAGAAATTGCTCCAGCCATTTCTGTTTTGCGCTTGCTGGCGCCATTTGGAAACACCAAGCGTGGTCAGGTTATTCAACACCCGATCCTTCCATCGAAGATGTGGACGTCCTCTTCTGCGTTGACCACCACCGGGCACGGAATCGAATATTTTTATCGCCGGAGCATTGTTTTCCATTCGCTCGACATGGCCAAGTTAGCGGAGCCGCTCGATATTAATGCGCTTAACTATGTCGATGTCAGTGTACAGCTCAACCAGCTCGTGGTCCCAATCGAATTTGGTACTCGCCATTGACGCAGATTGAACCGAAGATTTTACGAAGTATCTTTCTCTCGAAGGCTCCCAAAGTCTTTTCATCAGAACTGCCCAACGTCCAAGTTTGTGCTGCATATAATAGGAGGGGCATGATTAGTGACTTATAGAGCGTGAGTTTTGTTCGTCGAGAGAGGGCTCTGCTTCTCAATTACCTACTCAGCCCAAAGTAACACCTATTGGCAAGAGTTATCCTTCGTTTCATCTCAATACTGACATCGTTGAAAGAGTTTATGCTGGATCCCAGGTAGACGAAGTCCTTAACAACCTCGAAGGAGATGTTGTCAACAGTGACGTGGCTTTCAAGACGCTGGGACTGTTTATTTGTTGACACTAGATACTTCGTCTTATCTGCGTTCACTGCAAGACCCAATCGACTTGACTCTTTCGCTAATCTGGAGAATGCTGCACTGACTTCGCGCGTATTATGGCCAATCATATCAATATCATCAGCATACACCAGCAGCATAATACTTTTGTAGAATATCGTGCCACTGCATCTCAAATCAGCAGCTCGGAAGGTCTTCTCCACTATTAAGTTGAAAAAGTCGCACGATAAGGAATCACCTTGTCTGAAACCTCGTTTGGTATCGAATGGATGAGTAAGATCCTTGCCGATTTAAACTGAGCTGCTGATGTTGCTCAGTGTCGTTCTGCAAAGACGGATGAGCTTTTGCAGGAATACCAAATTCAGACATGGTGGAGTATGGATGATTCCTTATTGGACTGTCGAAGCCGGCTTTTTAATCGACAATACTCGCCAGTATAGTTATTCATAATTTTCTTGTACGTATACTTATTTATACTAAAGAAATATAGATGAGAATAGTCAGGAAGATATATGCCCGTTAGTTACCTTATAACTTGACGGTTGCTCAAAAAAGGCTTGTGTCGATTAATTCAAAGGAATGCTAAAAAAATACAGCGCGGATAGTTTAAAACACGTCTATGACATCATCACAGGTAACGAGTCATGTATCTACCCTTATGAGCTCGAAACAAAGCACCAATCCACTGATTTGGTCTTTCAAAGTGAGCAAAACTCGACAAAAGTTGTCCGCGGCAAATGATTGCCAATTTTTTCAGAAAAACCGATCATGTCGCAATTGTACCACTTGAGCAACGGAGAACTGTTAATGATAAATGATACACAACCATTTGTTTACCGGAAGTCTTCAGAGAATTGAGGAAAACCAACCACCGAAGGAAGATCATCCTCCATCACGACAATGCCAGTTAACACAAATCAACTCAAATAAGACTTTTTGAGCCCTCAAAATGTAGAATTGATGGGTCATCTGACTTACAGTCCCGACTGAGTACCCAATGACTACTTGTCCCTTCACATTAAGAAAAAAATGCTTGACGAGCGGTTTTCTGGGCCCGCACAGGTCGTTGAGGCCTTCAAAAACCTGATTTCGGGGGTACCAACCTCAAAGTGGAAAAACTATTTCGAAAATAGATTCAAACGAATGCAAAAATGTATTGATCATCTTGGAGAATACTTTGAAAGCAATAAAACCACTTTCACTGTTTAAAAACGGTTTTTTCATTGTTAGGCGCAAGACCTAAAAGCGCAAGACTTTATCGATACAAATTCCCGTTTGGACATATTTGTCTTAAGAATCACCGATGTTTGTCATAAAAGTGCACAGAGCCCATAACACTTCCATTGACTCATCTAGAAGCTAAATTATCCTCTACTCTACCCTTGTTTTCATGACTGCCTTCATTACCACATGCATGTAGGTCTCACCGTGATCGTGGAGGAGAGAGAAATAATCAATCAATGCAGCTTAGTGGAAAAAAATGCTTTATTTTTATTTAATTCATTGACCTTTTGTACACTCTATAACAAATTTCAACGTCCATATGCTACACTTGAAGTCAATGTGTATTTGAACTCTTGCGGATTAAGCAGGTTTTCAATTTTTAGTAAAAACAATGCCCGCCAAGGATTCGTTGCCCAAATCGATTTGAATGAGAAAAATAACATACATCGACAGAGCGCTCACGAACTGGAAAGAAGAGAAAAATATTTTTAAAATATTCACACTTAAATTGAACAATTATGTACGTACAGAGCCCAAAAACATGAGATCCAAATCAATGATGCCACAGGCTGATTCCGTTTTATTGCGCACCATCAGCTGCATTAGAAAACAACTTATAGCGACTTCCATATCCTGATCGACCGAATTCATTTGATTCAAAATAAAGGTTGTGCGGCATTTCTAACAAAACGGAAGAGAGATAAAGATACAGAGAGAGAGAGAAAGAGGCAGAGATATAGATAGAGAGAGAGAGAGAAAGATTTACGAAATAAAAGTTATAAAAAGTCTACTCCACAAGTAGCCCAAAAATACAAATGCTATGTTCGGTGAAGAACTCACATTAGGGGTATTCACGATGTGTTATATTTGACACATGTCTTTTGTCAAAAAAATATACAACATATATCCTAGAATATATAATAATTTTTATATTATTGATATTAATTTAAGTATGTTCATGTTGAAAAGCAAATATTCTTGTTAGAATAAACTTTTAAATTTAAAATAGAAAAAAAACTTTTTTTTTAAAAAAACTTTTAAAAAAAACTTTTATAAATTTTTAATTTATAATAAATTTTTGTTTATACACAATAAAATTTGTTATGAATAATCCGTAGGAGTTCCTCTTTGAATATTTTATAAAGTTTTGTCTATAAAAGTTTGTTTTATCATTAGCTTGGCCCAAATTAAAATACCCCCACATCCGTGTTTGATTGGTTTTATTATTTTGATGACGTCAACTTGTAAGAGCAATAGGCATGGTTTCTTATTCAATCTATCCAAATTTCAACCTCAATAAATAACAGAGCTTATTTGTACAATATCAAGTCAATACATTATTTTTTATGGAATTTATGAAGGTTTTGCTATTTTGATGACGTCATTTTGTATAAGAGGCAGGTTAGTTTTAATACGATTTTGCTAAGCTTCAAAATCAGAGCGTATATTAGGAAAAGAAGCTTATGTGGAAAATTTTATACTTTTTTGTGGAGTTTCTAGAGAAGTAACTATTTTGTTATAGTCACTTCGTATTGCTATTTTGATGACGTCACTTTGTATTGGAGGTAGATTTGTAGTTTTAATCCGATTTTGCTAATCTTAAAACTCAGAGTATAAATTAGATATCTTTAGCTTATGTGGAAAATTTCAAATAATTGAAATGAAAAGTTTCTAGAGATTTTACCATTTTGTTATACTCACTTCGTATTGCTATTTTGATGACATCACTTTGTATGGGAGGCATGCATAGTTTCATTCGATTTTAATAAATTTCATAAGTAAAGTGCTTATTTTAAATTAAAATTTATGTGCTCAATTTCACCTCATAAAAAGTTAGCGTGGGGGCATTAATATCAAATTTACCAAAAATTGCGAATACCCCTATTCATATCATATCTCAAACAAACATATGCCAATATTTGACTTACTTCACTTATAATACCATTGCTGGGCACCAGTATGAATAGCAAACGACCCGTGTGTAGTACTATCCAGAGTATCTTCTGTGCCACCACAAGCTTATCATATTCATTCGGTCGATCCATCCACTTATATATTGCAAAATACTCAATGGATAGATCAAAAAAGGTGGCCAAAAAATTGAAAATCATTATAAAACCAAACGCTTGCATTGACTTCGATGTCACTTTTTCCAAATCCGCAAATTTATTACGCAGCTTTTCAATCAGCTCGGAAGCGGGAGTTTGTGAGCGAGTAAAAGGGTATTCACGACGAAACCATTGTGCCTGCTTTGTTAGATAAACACTGCTGCACCATGTCTCATCATCATTTGCATAGCTCAATACCTCGTCCAAGCCAAGATTTACGCTAGCATAGAGCTGAGTAACGCTTATCAGCACCAGAACATATTGGCCCAAGCTCAGTGTAATCACCACTTGGGGCACATTATAGGCTCCAAAGCTGAGCAGCACCACTAAGAGATCAAATTTATCCGACATTAAGTCCACAACGAAATAGCCGCCGAGAAAGCTGCCAATAACTATCGTTAAATTGCGCACTGTACGATAAAGGAAATCAGTGTTTAGCGAGGGTGTTTTAGGATTTTTAGCACCTTGTAGCGACTGCAGCTCCGATGCCAAGTGCATGATTTCTTCTGGAATACTGATGTAGTATTCAGCATAATATTGACAGCTACCAATGGTCACAGTGACAACCGCACAATTGGTCCAGAATTCACTCATATACATGCCCTTCTCTACAGTCGGCTGTTCCTGTGCTATCACAGTTGATTGCATATAGTTGACCACATAGATGAGCACAAGCAATGACAAACACCAGATCTGGTGAAGACGCCGGAGTATAATGTTGGAACTTTGAATAGGTGCCACAGCAAATATTTGACACACAACGAGCATAACCTTCAGCAGCAGCTTAAGACGTGAGCTCTTGATTCGATGTATTTGTTTAACTACTTGATTAATTTCCGGATTAATCACTGCCATATTGTTGGCGTGCGTTGTCGATAAACGGAACCTGAATGTTGAATAGTTGGATAGCTTTTGATGTCAGTTGAGTGGTCAGCGTGCAGGAAATGCCTATCAAATCAGGTGCTATTAATTGTTGTTAATTGTTTTTTAATTGATTTCGACATACGGAATGATAAATAGCTGTGACGTTAAGTTGGGCTACTTGAAAAGTGGTACAAAGAAGTAGGCTACGCTCAAAATAACTAGTTTTAAAAATTAAGGATTTCAAGTTTTTTTCATGCCCTTTTGATATATTTGTAATATATTTGGAATCTTGAGCTTTTTGTGTAGCCATTTAAAGCTTTCTAGAAACTATTGTTGACGGTTTTTTTTTTGCAACACAATTCCTTATATGTTATAACGGGTTATCCATTTTCTCCTTTGGATAGTAACACTACAAATACAGATTTCGATAAAATTTCCGATCATACGTGGAATACAATCATTTGAATGTTCTCCACGGGAATTTGTGCAGGACTCAATGCTTTTGAGCTAATTTTCGATGGTTTTTGTGAACAACTCGAGCACTAGCTCGACCATAACTTGACGGATGTTGATTTTTAATTGCTCAGAAGTTTAAAGTTTAATCACGTAAGCCCGATTTTTTTGGTATCCGCATTATCTCGGATGCCAATTGACATCTCAAAATCTCGAAATAAATCGTCCTGGAAATTTCTATTGCAACAAAGCCCTAATTGGTGCTGTTCCGTGGCTTGTAGCCCCATCTTGTTGAAACCACATATCGTCCAGATCCATTTTTTTAATCTCAGACCAAAAAAACATCGGTTATCACATAGCCATAGCGCTCAGAATTAACTGTAACGATTGCTCTTTAATTGTTTTTTTAAAAAAATACGGACCAATGACACCGCCAGACCATAATGCACACCAGATAGTCTCTTTTTGTGGATTCAATGGCTTTTCCACAATCGCTTAGATATTTTTAGAGCCCCATATATGGCAATTTTGCTTATTCACGTATCTACCTAGCGCAAAATGGGCCTCATCGTTGAAGAAAATTTGCTTCGAAATATCAGTATTTAACAAAACTTAGCAATTTCATAATTTTGACGCATTTTTCGGCGAAAAACATTCCATTTTGTAAAATGGCAAACCTTTAACTACATAAAACTCAATTTGGATAACATAAACTTTTGACAGCTGCCAAATGCCAGGGTTGCACTTTCCGAAACCCGAAATTCATAACCCTTTATTTGGATTCGTCCATCCATAATGCCAGCGTAGTTCCAGAATTATCCGACCTAACGTATATAAGTGCTCAAACGTCTTTAACTTCGGTTAATATTACACTCGCCAATGTAAAAGAAAAGCTACCTGCTATTGTTTAAAAAAAAATCGTTAATACTTTAGCTCATCCCCTTATAGCTCCTTTCCAGCTTTCTATCTCTTTCTATTTTTCAAAGTTCTAGAAGAATTCACAAATCATACCTCTGCACAAAAAAGGGCCAAAAAATTATATTTCAAACTATAGACCCATCGCAAAACTATCATGTACACCCAAAGTATTTGAAAATATACTCTACGATATTATGTTTTTGCACTGTAAATCTCTCTTCTTCCCTAACCAACATGGCTTTCTCAAGGAAAGATCGACTACTACCAACATAACAGAATTCGTTTCAAATACTCTATGTTCTTCGGAAAGCGGTTATGAAGTTGACGTAGTCTCTACTGACTTTAGCAAAGCATTCGACAAAACCTCCCACACTGTCATCTTTCTTAAGCTAAAATCCTTTAGCTTTCAACTCCCGCTTATTGCTTGGATTAAATCTTACCTTGAAGAACGTCAATGTAATGTCGTAGTTAGATTTCAAAACCAGAGTTTTTTACAGTCAACTTCGGTGTCCCTCAAGGCAACCACCTTGGTCCTCTGTTATTCGTGTTAACAATAACCAATGTCGATGATGTCATCAAATACTCAAATCTTTCTCTTTATGCTGAAGACATGAAAATCTGTCAACTCATGCATACTAACACTGGCTCTTGCCGCCTTCAAAATGACCTAATCAGTTTTTCTACTTGGTGGAAAAAAATTTCCTTGCCCATTTGCAGGCAAGATCACATTCGATCTGCAGACAAGATCATGGCGTCAGTTTTTGGGTTGCGCGTAGAATAATTTTCATTGATTATCTTCAGGAGGGACAACCAATCTACGGTGATCATTATGCTAACTTATTGCAGCGTTTGTGGGATGAAGTCAAGAAAAAAAATGGCCGCATTTGGGGAAAAATAAAGTTTTGTTTAATCCGGACGATGCACCAGTTCATACGTTCATTTTCGCGATGTCCAAAATAAATAAGTTAAAGTTCGAAGTGCTTCCTCATGCAGCCTATATGCCAGATTTAGCCCCCGCGGACTATTTTCTGTTTCCAAACTTGAAATTACAACTCGGTGGTAAAATTTAAGAAGAGGTAGAGAAGAGGTAGAGTCTGCGATTGATGGCTATTTTGAGAAGCTCCGATGGTTCTCACCATAAACAAGTAGATGTTTAAAATCAGCTGTTCAACATGAGTTTTTCCACTTTGTCATTTTGCATTCAATTTCAGCTTGTCAGAAAACATGACAGAAAAAGTGTTGTCTAGGCATACAACAAATCCAAGAGCAGACAAACGGATGCAGACATTCTACAACAACAGATCAAGTATGTAGACAACAAGACAACATGAAGACAAAAAAGGCAACAACCAACAACAACAACAACGGCTCTGTATAGAGCAAATCACACAGCTTGACTATACAGACTGTTTCGTTGACCGCTACACCAACCCATCAGTAGTCTTGTATGACTTTTTAATGTGATCCACTCAAGCTACTTAAGTTCTACTTATACTGCCAATTATGCCGAGAAAGTTACCTGGAATTTATTTTGACAGAGAGAAAGCTTAAGTTCTTATCTACTTCGATGCACCCTGTATCAAGATTAACCAAGATCGTATCATACTTTTAGGCATAGCCTTAATTCATGTGCATCTTCGAATTTCGATCACAGCGGTTTACCGCTATCAGAGGATATTGAAGTTGTTGTTATTTTGCTGTTTAGCTCCTCCCTAATAACGGTACAATTAATAATCGCTTCACACCGAAACACCAGATCTCCAGATTTGACCACTTCGGACTTCTTTATGTGGGGTATTTGACAAGCAAAGTATACGCCAGCAAGCCTTAGAACATTGACGAGCTCAAGACAAACATTCGTGTCGAAATCATCCCTGAACCGCCGGAGATGTCAATCAATGTCACGTTGTACCCTCGCGAGATAAGCTACCTTCGTCTTTTTATGAAAACACAAAAGAGTAAATGAGATAAATGCTATTGCTGTGGTCAACATTGATTTAAATGCTTCAGCAGGAATAAAACGGGTTTATTTTCGACTATTCGCCTATTTAACTATTCTGCTACGACTACTTCTCACTCTGTTTTCACCTGAGTTTTTTCGAATCTTGGCCACACTATTGCTCCAATTAGCCAAAAGCACAAAAGTTCTCCATTTACTAAATCTAAATTAATTTTCTCATACATATCACAATTAATTAAATCTGACAGTTGACACCAAGACCTTTATAATTAATGTTTTTGTCACCAAAAACTAACTAAAAATCATATGTTAACTAGAGCACTTGGCAGTTCAGTGAAAGCAATCAACTATTCAGCTACGATGCTCAACCATGTTCCCGTAAAAGTCAATCCAAAAACTAACATCGTCAAAGTTGAGCCGGCAAACAAATCGTCAACGTATATTGAAAATCAACTTTACAAACATTTGCGAAAATTTCTCATCTTATCCCAGATCTTTCTATGCGCACCCATAGGTGCACATCACATCGATGGTCTGGAGCGAAAAACCTACAAACAGCGCTTGCTACAAACCCTACACATTGTCTGGTGCATTCTAGTCTACATCTTACTATCAATTTGTGTCTACAGTGAGTTCACAGAGATGAGCCAAAATCTACCATCCGTGCAGTTACCGCTATTCTTTTGCGAATATCTCGTCTATGAGGTACACGTTATACAGATAATTGCTAAACTCTTCTATGCTCGCCATAAGTACCGTAGTTTCTTGACTCGATTTTTAGACTTCGATCGGCGTTTCTTAGAGTTTGGTGCTGAACTTGACTATCATCGTTTCAATGGGTTTTGTAATTGGCACTTTTTTTTGTTGTTCGTGCATTTCCTGTGCATCATTCTGGCTAATTTATTCTTTGATTTTGATACGTTGTTGCTATTCTTGCGCAGCATTACCGTGTATATCGTACCGAATGCTATACTACAGCTGTCTCTGCTGCAATATTATGCTCTACTTAACGGTATTGCAAGACGTGCAGCAAGATTGAATGAAGTTCTGCGCATGGAGTTGATAAAAAGTGGACCTGAACTGCACATAAGTTTGCATCGCTTACGCTCACTTTCTTCCCATTTGGATTTATTTGCCAAGGAGGTTAACTATGCTTTTGGTCCGTCAGTGATATTGGTGTATTTTGGTTCTTATGCCATCAGCAGTTTTAATGTTTTCTTAATATACAAAGATTTGGATTCTCCGCCAGAAAAAGTGGATCCGGCAAGAACCTCGTACTCCGTAATTTGGGTTATTATGCACTTTTCGAAAATGTTTCTCATTCTATTGTACAATCATCGATACCAAGTTCAGGTAAGCTTAGAGTAATTTTTTTAATTGATTTCATTTTCCATTTTTTTTTTTTAATAAGCAATAACTTTCCTTATCTGGAGTTCAAGTTTGTCACCCGAAATATTGTCAAAATCCTTCATTTTCCATTTTGCCTGCCTGTGCATTGCATAAAAATTTCAATGCTTTCGTCAACTATGTATAAATAAATTAGCCACTTCAACCCTTGAGAGGACTTTGAACGGACTTCTTATGCTCAAATTGTGTTGTGCGTGCTATTAAATGCTTACACACAATTGATCGAGAACTGTACCTACTTGTTTTATGCCGACTCCGAACAGCTAATGTGCATGTTCTCAAGAAGCCCTACATGGCATTATTTACTCTCTGAGATTTGCCATTGTCTGCAGAGCAGTGTTGCCAGAGGCCGAGCTCCAAATATCCCGTTCTCTTCTTTAAAACGCCCTGTTTATCCCATTTTAAAAATAAAAAATCCCGTTCACAAACCTTGCACATAGCTTCATGTTTAATTACTCGTTAATTTTTTTGGCTTGTTTCTCTTTTTTACCTGGTAAAGTCAAGTCAAAAAGAAAACGAATCCGACCATACAAAATTAAATTCTTCTTCTTTCTCTTTAAAATATTCACAGTGTCATTGTGTTCAAGTTCAATTCTTAAACAGCTTTGCAATTGTCTTTAAACAGCAAGAGTATTGCTTTTAATGTAGGGGAGATGGCTGGGTTGTGAACCGGGTTTTGTTTTTGGGCTCAAACTTTTCCTCAGAATAAATATATCGAATAATCCAAGATACTGTTGGAAAGGTGAATATACAACGCAACTTTTTTATGCAGACAGATTAGCGTTGTGATTAAAATTTAACTCTCTACTGCCAATTTTCTAAAGACGTGATTTTTGGCTCTTTCAAAAATGTGGCTGGGTTGTGAAAAATCTAGCAAATACCAATAAAAGTCGGAAAATACGAAGTAAATCACCAATAATATTATAAGTTAGAGGCAAAACAAGTTATTATGACGCCAATTAGGCTAAAAAATCGTAATGAATGGAAGTGTTTAATCATAATTTTCTTCATCTTCATCCAAATCGGTGTCGCAATGTTTGCATGTGAAATACGAACGCCTTCCCATATTGACGCACTTCAAGTGAATAGGCCGGCCACATGTGTTGCATTCGATGGAGTTCTGGGTGTCAGTTCTTTAGGCAAAAACCTCAAACAAATGGTGCAAAAATCAATATCCTCATCAGATGGTTTTTATGGTTCTTTTGCCTTAGGACGCTTGGATGGTGTTGGTTGTGCCTTCTTCAGTGATGCTTTTGCTAGGGATTTTGACTTTTCTGCTGTTTTTTCCTGCTTCATATCATCAATTTTGTTTGGAGCAGTAAGCTCGCAGCTCTCCATTGCCTTTCGCAAAAGTTTCAAACACGATGTCTGCCACTGGCACAAGCAATATATCTGTACACTTCGGTGTAACTGCAAAAATTGCGTCATGTCAAAAGACAAATTTAGCAGTTGAAATATTGGATTAATAATTTCAATTACTTACGTACTAACTTATCTGGCGCTTACAACCGTAGGTCGGTTTTGGCCTCGTATAAGAAATCTACGAAAATATAAGAAAAAAAGAAACGAAATTCCCTCGATAATTAGGGAAAGAAAAAGTAATGGTGCACAACCCATCCTGGTTCACAGCCCAGGCCTCTCTCCTAAATTTTTGAAATTAAAAAAAAAAGTTAAGAATCCCGACTTGAGCGAAAATGCCATTTTTGGGCTCAAAATCCCGTGCGCCCTTTTGAGGTTTAAAAAACCCGAAATATGGGCGAAATCCCAAGTTCTGGCAACACTGCTGCAGAGAGGTAACGACTGATCAGAAAATTTTATTTCAATTGAATTAAGAATTTTTCTTTGTCAGGGGGCGGATTCGAACCTCGGACCTCGCAGCTCAAAAAATTGCACCAAGTGGTTCACGTACTCGGTCACGGCCTTGATCGGGTTGGGTTAAACTTACTTATATTTTGGATTTTTAAAACCCTTTGAAGAGATCTTATATAAATATAATGGTCTTCGTGTCACATTTTAAAAGGTACATCACCAAAAAACAAAAAAATAGATCAGGAACTTAAATAACTTAATTAACAAATAATTTATGGCCTCGACAGTATTATCCTCGCTACGTGGCAAGAAGATCTACGGGTCATCTCCACCAGGACTATTACAAAATTTATAAATTAGAAACCTAAACTTACCATGTTTGAAAAAAGAGTTTTATATCAATTGATTTTGCGAACTATCTGAATAACGATAGTTGTAAAACTATTCACAGTATTTATGTCATTGTCTGAATAAAACAGCCAAAGAATCTGTCCTAGAATCCATGCAAACGATATCAATATATTAAGAATAATCTTTGTGCAGATTGATTAAAACACTCTGCAGCGAGATAATCAAATTTAAAACCATATGGAACAATCGCCAAACCATCAAAAGAATCAGCCATTCCCACATAGATAATTTTTATTTACAACTTCCAACCTAGGATTTCGAAATGGAGTTTGAAAAAGGGAGTTAGATTAGTGGAAAGATTAATGTTGGAAGTTCTAAACGTTGTGGGAAGTCGTCGAAACATGTTTTTGAACCTGAGGCAAGTGTAATGCCTTGACTTACTGAGGTCTTTATAACTTAAGCTATAAAAATATTCCATCTACAAATTTCCCTACCACTAAAAACTATTGGAAATATTGATAAATTTTCAATTTCAGAAATAAAAGTAAAAACTTAAGTCCATGGTCTGTCAGGGATCTGAACCCGGGGCATCTGGGTGGCAATTAAGCACGCTACCTAGGCCTCTAACTGACTTTTATTTAATCTGTGAACTTATTGAGGTAATTAAAACTACTAAGACCCTACAATTCACCTTAGCTTAGTCTATCTCGTTAACAAGTATCTTGGCACATATAAAGAAATAAGTTTTTATGCAAAATGCTCCTAGTGATGTATCTCAACATGCGAATCGCAGTAATAGGTGGCGTTGGTTATAAAATGTAGACTACTCTTTTGTTGACGCCATGGAGAATGTCATGACAACAATTCCTAATATCTATATGTCGACAAAACATCATCCCTCCATCAAAATTATAGTCGATTTTTGACAGGTGCTTTGCTGCCAAATACTATTTTCAGCATTACCGATTTCAATGCTGCCATTTTTGACATTTTCTACATAATTATATATGTACATCGTGTTTATTGTTTTCATTGTCGAAATCAAAATGTTGACAATTACAATCAACACTTAGGGAAACATAACCTTCCTATTAAGTAATAACATGATTTTCAAAACTTTTTTCGTAATATGCACAAAAATCTCTGTGTAAATGTGTAAAATACTGGTGACATGTGGATTAGTTCAACTGGTCATGGACTAGTTTCATCAGAACTAGTGTTTAGATCGGTTGCTTTTTAGCATTTACATTAATTCCATTTGTCGGAGTGCATAAATGATAGCTCTATTATCAATCGAAAAAAGCAATGTGTTTCTTGTCAAAGTAACACCAAGCTTATGATGCGATGATACAACAAGGTAATCCTATAAACATTACTAGTTCTCTATTAACTGGTGGCGACGGACTATTTTAGAATCAGTTGAGGATTGTGCATTTGGAAACAGCTTTTTTTTATTGGAGCATACACGGTCAAGTCTAGATAACATGAGAACTAGTTACCGAAGATGTGTTAAGACTTTATGTTCAAGGTATTAAGAAATGGTCAAATAACCTTTTTGGTTACAAAATTTCTTACAACAATGAATCTTGCAGTATTTATAATAAACGAGTATATTTATGTTTTAAATTCTTTTTTCAAGTTTTTCATTGCATCTTTTACTACAACTTTTGATTTTCAGAAAAGTGGCGCAGTACAGCTATTGAGTGGCTTTAAAATTCAAAATGCAGAATTGGAAGAAACTGTGAGATATAAAGTTTGAAATTAAGTTTTTATTTCATATTCTTATTTCCTTGAATCTTTTTTCATTTAAATTCCAATATTTCCGATTAAGCTCTAATTTTCTCTAGCTTTAAGTATGTTTCTTTTTTAACATATTTATTTTACCCTTCTTTTTAAGATGACACGTTATATTCTTCAACTTGTTGTTCACACTCGAAGCAATTTCGTCTGTGGTGTTGGTATATTAAGTTTGGAATTCCTTAAATCAGTAAACTACATTTAGAAATCTAATATATATATGTTTTATTAAAATTTCATCATTTCAAACAGATTTTATCGTCTATATCGGCATTATTTATATTCTTGGTCCAGTATGACATCACATTCGAAGCTCTAACCAAAAATCAAAATTCATCCACTGCACACAATTTAAATAGAAGCTGAAAAAGTCTGGAGGAATGATTAAGATCAAAGCAATTCACAATCCAAAAATGTATTTTAAAAAATATATTATTATACAATTATTATAAAAAATACTATTTAGCTATGAGTTTTTATTTTAAATTTGTTGTTAAAATTCGTATTCGTGTAATATTCGCACAATATCTTAACACATAAGAGACCTCATGAATTGCTTAGTTATTTGCGAACTGGGCCTACCAGTCTAAATTTCTAATATTCATATTCATAAGAAGCTTTACATGACATTTATTTATTCCCTGAGTTTTGCAATTTTATGCAGTGAGGTGACTGCCGATCAGAAGTTGATTTGAATTGAAAACTTTGTCTGGTAGGATCACGTTCTTTAACACGCGTTACATACGTAACACGTTAGCAGTTATTTGCAAATACTTGTTTAATATTTCGGGATTAAATTTAACCCACTTTTTAAGGTATAATATACGTGTAACTTTTTTGAAAAAAAAATTTTTTTGTTTAATGTGTTCTTTATAGTTTTAAAAATATACATTTTTAAATCGATATTTAAAAAAACAGAAGTTATAACGGTTTTCGTTAACCTATGTCTAAACTCCATACAACGTAAATAAAAAACTTTGAACGCAATTTTCTCGAAACTAGTTTTTTTAAAACGGTTCAATAGATAACTCGAAATGTATTGGTTGAATTTCAATTATTTTTTTTGCATTTTGTTCTTTATTTTGTCCTTTAAGCATCCCCCCTAAATTCAAGTATCTATTTTTTTTTATAAACAAAAAAGCGCGCGAAAATGTATCTATTGTTTAAACTTTTTCTTCAACTTCCGAGATAATTAAAAACAAAAACCTTTAACTATGGTATTGTGTAGGAGGGATGCTTATATGGTCTATGCTTTAAAATGTCATTTGATTTTTTTTGTTTCCGATACATGGGAAAGGCCATATCCATCGAACCGTTTTAGATGTCTTGTTTCAAAGCCATTTTCAGCACCCTCTATATAAAAGCCAGAACTGTATTTAAAAACAAAAATATTTTTATAAAGTATTTTTTATGTACAATAACCTGTATAAATTTAAAAAAACACTTCTTATATCTAAGAAAATTTTTTGAAAATGGCTCCTGTTTTTGGTTGTTACGCGTATATTATACCTTAATATAAACCAATTTCAATCTGCTTAATTTCAAAGTAAATATCATATAAATTTTTTTTAGACTTCTGTTGAAGTATAGCTATAAAAACACGTATTTATAATAAACAGTATTACAAGCTGTTATAAATCAATATAAGCCAAAATATAATTCCATACATTACCTAAAAGGCTATGTCTCATTTTATATAAAGCAAACTTTGATTTTATGATCGAGAATTCTAAAAAGAGCCCTTTAATCCGCAAAAACCTGACATTTTCAAATTAATGTTGTAATACTTTTGGCCAGCATTGTATTCTTTTGCTGCAGGTGCAACTTGTACAATTGATTCGCCATCACTGTCAAAACGTAGGCAGATGCCACAAAACGTCAACTGCTGAACGTAAGAAGCTGTCAAAATCTGTCAAAAGCTGTCAAAGTCCTCATTGTAAATCCGCATGCAAATTTTTGGATTACATTTCATATAAATTTAATAACTTATATTTAATTAAAAACACTATGTGCGATGTGGAAACAGTTCAGAAAATTGCTACTTGTCTTGGAGTGTCTCCAGGCAATATTGCATTGAATGAAGAAAAGGTAAAATTATGAAATAACCAAGCTCTTAAAAAAATTAGCTGTGTCCGCAGCCACAGCCGAATAGTTAAAATTTTTGCAGATTTAAACTTAATTAGCTTAAACTAATCATTAAATATAATTGATCACTCTTCGCCCTAGGTAGTGACTCGCACAAGCAACAACAAAACCATTTCTGGCTTCACAACTATTCTCAACAATCTAGCGAAGGAATCTCAATCGGAAGCTGCTAACAATAGCTTTGCCAGCAGAGAAGTTGAAGCCCTTGTGTATCAGTGGATTGAATATGCAGTACTCTATGTTGCACCCGGTTCCAAAAATAAGCAAGTTTCGCAACAATTACTGCGTGATTTCAATAAATTGTTTCTCACGAAATCTTACCTGACTGGACACTTCATCACAATCGCTGATTTGGCTGTATTCTATGCCATCTATGACCTTATGGTAAATATAAAAGTTGTTCTTTTAGTGTAACTGGTTCAATAAAATAATTTATGGCAAAATGTTGAAAAAAGTTTAGCTGACAGTGCCTTACTTTTAAAATATGGTCATTTTTAGCGGATCATTTTTGGTAGAGGGCTTATGAAGCGAAGTGTTTTAGAAAGTCTTAACGAAATCTTAACCCCATTTTTAGTCAAAGTTACAAAATTATAATATTATTTTAAATTGACAATTAAAAACCTTGCCTAAAATTTGCTCAGGAATTGTCTTCAATTCGTTTTAAATTAAAAATATATTCCTACGGCTCTATTCATATCGCTCGTTTTCTTCAATAACGTTACAATCCAAAAAACATAAAAATTGAGTTAATTACACAGCAACATTCGTGTTACCATGATCTATGCTCTGTACAATTTTGGTAACGATATCTTCTTTAATTTTTGCAGGAGAGTAGAATTTGTGATTCATTCACCTCAATATATTTCCGATTAGATCGTATTATATATGGGCATTTCCACAGAAAGGTCCACCGCGGCCAAAAAAAAAAAGTTCTTGAAAATGATTTTTTTTCAACATGGTTACATTAAGAAATATTCAAATTGATCAAAATTTAAAGAATTTTGCATATATCTAAATCAGATTTCGAAATATTCGCATGCTAAGTCGCGCCAACTCACCTGTTGTGTTTATGATGTTTTTAGGGTATGTTTTGTTTTGATAACAACTTCTAGAACAGATACATTATGCTTTGACTTTTGCTTTCTAAAATCACTTAGAGAAAGCAAAGAGTCGAAAGAGAACGCAAAAGGAAATATGCGATTACCAATAACGGTAAAATTATGATTTGCATTATCGCTTACTGCAATGTCCCGTGCGCGATCGAAAAACAACATTTCTTATCAGTACATCCAAATTACTTGCTCAAATTGCATTAAATTTTTTTTGTAAACAGACTTTGTGTGTGCCATCAATATATAAAAAAAAGTTGGAGATATAAAAAGATTTGTGTTTTTGGTCATTATTTTAAGTTTGTCCTGTGCGCGACCGGAAGTGAAACAAAATAATTTTAAAAACAAATTGTTTATTTTTTATTATATAAAATTTTCAATTATTTAAATGTAGATGAGCGAAAATAGTTGCCAAAAAAGAGGAGAAACTTGCAAACGGTGGAGAGAAAAGTTGAAGGAAGATCCAATAAAATGGGAAAACAATAAATTAAAAAACAAGATAAGAATGCGGAACACTAGGCTAAGATGGAAAGCGGCGACGGATGGTAATAATGAAGTAGTGGATAAAAGAAGGCAGCTTGAGCGCTTATTCCATGCAAGAAACTATTTTTTGTATTTAAGAAATTTATTATAATTTTCTATTTCTTTATAATTTACATTTGAATGGATCTCCTTTGAATTAAAAAAAAAAAATCATGAATATACTTAATAAGTTTCTTGTTGTGAAAATAAATGAATCCCCAATTTTGTTAATTTAAAAACATTTCTTCTATATGTTTTTTTAAATATTTCCCAACAACAGCAATGACAAAAACATAAAAATAGTGATGGTAAAAAATGTCCCGTGCGCGATGTCCCGTGCGAATTTACGTCAAATTAAATAAAAAAAAAAATCAAGTCATCTTTGAAAAAATCATAACCACTTGTTAAGAGGCATCAATGCACAAGAGTTTAAAATTAGTTGCATTAAAATATTGCCTCTAGATTCGCTAAAAGTGGCGTTTGAAGTGGTTGACCTCACAAGCCACTTCTGTTTCGTGTCCCGTGCGAATCACTTGAATTTTGCTATTATCTTAAAAATGTACAATTACCCAAAATCAATCTTTGCACCAATGAAAGAGCTAATAAAATGCTATATGTTAAGCCATTCATCAGAAAAAAAACCGTTTCCTTTTTACCGTTTTTTTTACTTTGAATGCGTACGAATGTCCCGTGTGCGATTTTGGAAATGCCCATATCGATAATATCCTTTTTTTTTTTTTTGTCACTTTGTATGGATTAAACCATGTACATTACAGTAGTACTTGTATATTTAGTGTTTTGTCCATATTTTGAAAGTTGTGACGTTATTGAAGAAAACGAGCGATATGTTATGAGCCTCTTATAAAGCTTTATTACATATCGAAAAAGTTGTTCATAACGTTCGTTTTCAACGTTAATCACGATAAAAAACCATTTCAAAGGCTTCATAAAAATGGTTGAAGGCTTCTATACACCATTGATAAAGCATTTAATTTTTTTTTTTTATTCTCTAAATTCCTATTCTGCCCAACAAAATCTGTTATAAGCAGCAAAAGTGACGCTAAATTTATGATTTGTGCTTATCATCAAGGAGTATTGGGACAAGTAGTGTCAGGATCAAGTAGTGTCGGGATCAAGTGCTTGGGAATGAAAGCATTTATAAAATAAATGAATTGAAATGCAATGCTAAAATCAATGGCATAAATCATGAAATCATCAGAATTTTTTAATAGTACCATCAATCACTACTTACATCGCAGAGTTGTTCATATAACACAAGCCATCAGCTTGCAGAAAGTGACGTACTACCTCCATCCTTGGCATATCTCTAAAGTCTAACCAAACGTTTAAAGAACAAAAATAAAAAAAGAGCTTACCATTAAGTAGTGTTCTCTTTACTGTTGTCATAACATTTATATTTAGGATATAATTTAGCCCGTAGTCAAAGAAGGTTTTTTGTGTAATGGGGTCCCCCATAGGATCGGAAAAGGCACAAAATAAATACCAAGCAAAGCAGATCATTAATCGAAAGTGCGCGATTGGGCTACATATTTTCGATATGTTCGGTATCTTATAAGGCTCATAACAGAATAACAGATTTGTCAGAATAGCCAAAATTGATATAAATATTTAAAATTCAAAATATTCAAATTTAAAATTATTTGTCAAAAAATGCTTGAAATGAGATCACAAAACTTAAAAATAAGTGAATTGAAATATTGTCAAAATAATTGAAATTAAAAAATAAATAAGAAAATAAGAATGAATGAAAATAATTAAATATGAATAATAAAACATTTAAAAATAATTACTTAAAATAGAATAAAGTGGCATTTTTTACGGCTAACACTATGCTCCACTCTTTTGTTTTATTCGAATAAAGTTAAGATATATTTAAACATATCATCCATTTTTTTTTTCATTTGAATGAGTAGTTTTTGCTCTATATATAGAATTTAGTAGTGAAAAAATATTATTTTTCACGTTAAAATGCAAGTAAAAAAATGTCTTCAAAAATTCATAAAAAATCGAAAAATTCCTAAAATTGGCAAATTCTTTTTTTATCGTAAAAATATATTTTTAACAGAAAAAATAAGCTGAAACATATTCGTACAATAATAAGGGCGAGAGATGCATTTTAGTGAAGGTATTAAATTCTATATTTTACTGTTTTTTTACATTTTTGATTTAATTTTACTTTGAGTGCAATTTTTGAAGAGGAGTTCTTTTGTCCAATAGTCTTAAAAATAGATATTGGTTCTCTTTTGCCTTCTTTAATTTTCCGGATTTGTTTCTCTTATGAGAAAGCAAATATAATCCCCATAATATTCTCATTCCAGTTTCCTTGATAGCGTTGCTACATGTTTTCCATTTGTTAGTGAAAATATTCGCCGTGTTCATCACTTACTTCGCCAAGATTTGGGGAAAAGAAATACAAATGTGAGTGCAGAAAATGATTTTTATAGGCTTAATTATATAAATTGTATAGGTGTTATCAAAGATATATTTAAATATTTGCAACTTTATTAAAAAAAAAAACGAAAAAAATAAAAAAATTATAAAAAAACATGCATACAATAAAATTTCGTCTTTAGAGACCCCAAACCTATAAGAAAAGTATAGTATGATGCCTTGTACAGACATTTTTTCTGACTTTGGCACATAATACAATCTATGCTTTCTAGGCACAAATGAGAAAAATATGAGACTTAAAACTGAACCTGATGTTTCTTTTATTTGTTTACTTTGATCTTTATAATGTTGAATTTAAAAATTGTTTGTTTGATTTTGAAATATATTTGACAATATTTCCCGGTAGGAAAAGCGATCATCCCAAAATAGCTTCTTTGCACATCCTTTAAGATTCGGCGATCATACCTCTTTACTATCAAATTCCATATCTTTTTATCTATGGAGCTGCTACGTAAGGGGTATTTATCCCTTCGTCACAACTTCGAGCACGGAAGAAGTGATTAGTCAACAATCCGAGTACCTTCTTTTGTCAATGAAGGAACGATATGGATGTCGTTTTGTTTTTTACTTTTGAATTTTTCGCATTTTCTTTCCAACACATCGCTTTGCAGCTGTCGTGTTCATATCCTAATGTATTAGTGCCTTCTTCCAAAACTTGAGGCAATAAGAAAAGATAGATCGCTTTAGAGAGGTGTTCGCCTACCTTCCGACTGGGTTGTGTTCAAATGAGAAAAAAGAAACTATATTCAAGGGTTAATAGAAGGTTTCAAACATTTTTAAACTTATCGATTTTATAAAGCCTTTAGATTAGATTTTTATCTTTATTGAACAATGTTTTTGAAAAAGTCGTTATAATCGTTAGTTATAATCTTTAAAATAACTAATTAATAAGTTTGAGTAGAGTATAATGCAATAGAAGAAAATGTAAGAATGTGTGCGTGCGGTTGTTATAAACGAGTTTCTAGATTATAAATTATCTATAAAGGTCCTGTCCCTCAAAATGTTTGTACACAAATGATCGAGAACATTTTATGCCGACTGTTCTAAAGAACAATGTATGTATGTTCTCAAGAAGCTTAACATGCAATTTTTTGCTCTCTAAAATGTTCCATTGCCTGCAGAAAGGTGACGATCAATCAGAAAAATTAATTTTAATTGGAAAAAATGTTAAATGACATGAATTTTCAAATCATTGCTAACGCCATGCCTAACGAAGCGTCTTATTATACTGTCGTGAACACCAGCGGTCTTATTGAAAACTTTAAGCACTTCATCACTTTGTCCGTTGCTGTAAGAGGCAACAGAACTAATATTTCAGTTTTTGAAATGTTTCAATATGCGCGTCACATTCAGCCATTTTAAAAGATGAAAATTTCCTTCCTGACAGTCACGATATTTATTTCCAATACTTGATACAAATTTGATCTCCAAATTTCAACAAAAAACTTAAACTCTGGTTGATTCTATCGCTATTTCGGAAAAGACTCCAAACAAAAAAAAAACTTCTACACGAGTCATAATGTACCTTGTTCATACCAAATTCAACCAATATTTCCAGTTAAATTTTAAGTAAACATGATAACATAAAAATCATTAATACTTGCAGGTGCACAGACTGTTGCAAGAATAAATAGGTTACTTCCGTACTCTTCAATTAACTTGAGCTTATAATTAAGGACAAACTTATCCGTCGTCAAATGGTGTTTATTTTATATATTCCCTGATGATGTGTCTCAAAGAAAGACGAAATATTTTAAATAAAATTTAATTAAATCAACAAAATAAACTGACCTGAGCTCGTTGTTTTCATCAATCATTTAATATAAAAACATCAAAAATTTAATAGAATTTGGCAAACTTATCATCTTATTTAAAAGTTGCATATTAGAAACTTTTAAATTTAAAAATGAAGAATTTTTGGTTTATCATAAAACCATATTACGTTAAGTTTTATTTTTATTGTAAAGAAAGTCTTTGCTAGATAAAATTTAGTCCAGTTATCATGTATATAATTGTTAAGTTAATATCTAGTAACAATTATGTTCACTAATGTTTAATGCTTAAAAATGCATACTTAATATTTACTTATATTTTATATTTATATTTATTTATATTTTGAGACCTTTCAATCTTCTAAAATAAATAAAAAAAATTAAATTTCTTAAATTTTTTCACTTTGTTTTCCAATCGATCTAATCGATAAAAGCAAGCAGACTTATATTACAATTTTTTTTTTCTTTTTCAGAAATCTCAATCACCCATCGACAAGGAGAACTACCTTAATCTGTCGCGCTGGTTCGATCACATGCAACAGAAACCGGAAATACGTCAAGACATCGACCTATTGAACTTTACAACAATCTACTTGCATGGCTGGGCCACCGGAACACACATCTAAACTCCCAGCTTCTTCCCCTACTATTTTGAAAAACTGTTTTCCTAAAGTTCACTTAACTACACTCAAACTGCCGTTGCATTAAAGCAAACTAACCATTAATTTGCCGCATATGAAATGATTTTTTTTTTTATTTTTAAGTTTTCATTAAATTAAAAGATCATTTAATATAAAAACAGTAGAGATCGCTTATAATAGCAGTATTTTGTAGCTTAGAGCATTTAACAGAATTTTTTTTTTCTTGCTTAGTTGAAATAATAATATAAATAAAAATTAAAAACGTTTTTGTGATTGATTCATAATAAAATAGAAAGAATGTTGTTTGAAAAGTTTGTGGCTAAGAACCATTTAATGAAAATCTTACATCAAATTGGAATGAACGCCAATATTGATTTTTTTTAAAATAATAATTTCATTGTTCATAATTTTCATTTTTAATTTAAGTTAAAATTAAAACAAAAAAGCTTCTAAAAAATATTCAAGAAATTATTAAATAAAATGAACACACGTCGTATTATGCAAATTTAAAGTTTCTTGTTTTCATTAAAATTAAATATTAATTTAAATTTTAAATAAGTAATTTTCTTGGATTTGCTCGAATTATGAATAATTAATTTGCATGAACCTCGCGCGGTGAGTTCAGGGAGTTATTTAATTCGCCTGGTTCGGTGCACTTCCAGAGACCGTACGTCTTGCCCACTGTAGTCTGCCAAAGGCGCAAAGTGCCATCTTCGGAGCCACTGGCATAGAGCTCACCATCTGGACTAAATTTCACCGAGTGCACAGGCCCAAAGTGACCTTTGAACGATTCTGTAAGACAAGAAGTGGTTAGAAAAAATATTTTGTTGGCAGAATTTTTCGCTTTTCACTAACCAATTTCATTTCCAGTGATGTACTCGAACTTGTACATTTTAAAGTCTTCGCCACCACACACAAACACATGTTTATCCGGATGCAGACTTGCCGATGAGACATTCGTGGGCACTTTGACTTCCTTGATCTTTTTGAGTGTGGCCACCTCTAAGAAGCTGATGGTTGAGCCATGCGTCACCGTCAAGATATGATTATCGGCTGAGATTTCTAAACTATTCGGATTATTGGGGAATTGCAAGCGTTGCACTTCATTGCCCGTCAAACGATCCCACAAACGCACGGTCTTATCTTCGGCTGCTGAAAGAATGCATTTGTCATCGCGACAGAAAAGCGCTCGCTTAATGGCACCACCATGTCCACTATACATCTCTGGCTCAGCGCTGGGTTGTTCGAGATTGAAGACACGCACCAGTTTCTCATTGCTACCGGTTACAATATTTTCGGAACTATGATCGAATGCGACTGACTTGACGATGTGCTTATGCTGAAAACTATGTATTTCCGCACCTGAGACGGCATTCCAAACTTTTCCAGTAAAATCTGCGGCACCCGAAGCAGCCAA
The DNA here is from genome assembly GCA_943735915.1 of Pherbina coryleti. Classification (NCBI taxonomy): domain Eukaryota; kingdom Metazoa; phylum Arthropoda; class Insecta; order Diptera; family Sciomyzidae; genus Pherbina; species Pherbina coryleti. The sequence goes on from OX030950.1 coordinate 31,751,757, forward strand.
TGTTGCATTACTATTCAGCGCTACACCCCAAACTGCGCCCTTGTGTCCCTCGAATGTGCCAACCCAGTCGCCAGTGTCACCCTGACGTAACATCGGACTGCCATCTGTCAGAAGGGAGAACAAAAATAGAAAATAATTAATATCGAGAAAAACTACTTAAATATTTCAATATAAATGAGGAAAAATTTATAAATGTCGCTATAAATAATGAGCAAATATTTACAACAATCTAACGATTAACAAACGTCTCTTAATTGCGTTGATTAAAACAACAAATGTAAGCTGCTTGCCGGAAGTGTATGGCTGCCATGTTTAGCATTTGTTTAGTTGGCATTGAGAAGTTGGTCATAAATTGCAGCAAGCATTTGTAAGATACACTTTCCAGACATTTCCGTTTACACTAAATAAAGCGGCATTATAAACACTAGGATGTTTTCTTGAGAAAATGTTCATCATCAGAACAAAAGCTACTTTCGACTCTGAAACTACTGAATATGCACGACGTGAACGCTTGAAGCTTCTTGCAGTTTATTGTTTTAAAATTAAATTTCGGCATTTTTACGATATTGTTCTGTTTATTGCTTTGTTACGTTCATGCATATTAAACTTAAAGATATCGCAGAATTCATACAAACACTTCAACTGCTTTTATAAATAAAATATTAATAATTATTGTAAGTTAATCAATTGATATGCTATGTTTGCACACGCACACGCACATACAATTGCAAGTTAATAAAGAAAATTCTAAAAAAAAACTATAGGTATGTATTGAATTGCGGAAGCAACCTTGACTCAATGACTGCATCAATGCCAACGACCTGCCAGCCAGCCAGTGAGTGAGCGCAAACCAGTCGTCGAACATCGATCGTCGATTTGCAAATATGTAATATTTACAAAGTAAACATTCTGTATAAACACAAATGCACACACATACACAGCCAACATGCATGTAACTCCGTGATTGTATCTTTTATTGCATTTTAAAAATAAGTAAGCAACAAAAATTTAATCGTAATGTTAAAAAAGGGAAACGTCATTTCACTACCACACGATCATCTGGTCTGACAAGTCTTGCCTGTCCGTCATTACGCTGGGCAGGGTGTGCAGGGCAGTCGATGACAACTATTCAATGACGAGTTTTTTATAGAGCAGCTAACGTTGTCAGGCCTACTAATGTAAGGTATGGCTAGACGGACCGAGAATAGTAATTGTTGGAATTATTATTTTTTATTGTTGTGTAGAGTTAGTATTTTTATAGCTATAAATGGAAGTTTAAAGTTGTTTCATATCGAAGGGTGTGTAAATATGCATAATTTTTTGTGGAATATGAAAAATAAAAACAACTCATTTTTACAAATTTGTTGCTGCTTGCTTGAAATTCTTAATTTTTTTTTATTTAGAAAATACCCAACAAATTTCGTAAAAAAAAAATTAAATTAAAATCGATTTTTTGGTATCAAATACAAAAACGTTATACAAATCAGAGTACATAAAGGTCCGCTCACGTACACACGCGATCAGGTATATAGCTCATTTGGTTCACGCTCATTTAGTTCACGCTAATGTGAACCTTTTAAAACGTCTCACACTCACGTACGAAAAAAATATTTTAAATGCAATCGTACTTGCTCATGTACGAAAAAGTTAAAAAATATTTATTACGTACACGCCCACAAGAGAAATGAGACGATTTAGACTAACCAACAGTAGTATAACCAACATTTTCAGAGCAAAAAGAAGAACACACACAGACTTTAAAAATAAGTACAAAAGAAGTTCCTAGAATAAATATAGAAGTATAAAAAAGTAGTAAGAAATTATCTTCAACTGGACCGAAGTTAAAATACCCCCACGGCCGAACCAAAATATATTCAAAGTCTTAAGCAGTCAATAAAATGTTCATCTTTAATCGTTATAGTTTTAATGGAAAATATTCGCCTTTTTTATAAAGTCACTGTATAATCGGTAGGCGTGTTTTTCACCCGATTTCGTTGAATTGCGACCTTGCGACCACTCGGAGTCACTAGTAATTTTGAGTATCGTACTGTGAAAATATTTGAGGATACTGATGGAATAATCGACCGTCCAAAATCCGGCCGTTCGCGTGTTGTGAGAACATCACGAGCCATCAAGGCGGTGTAGTCTCGATTCAAGCGAAAACTGCTGCGAAAAGTGAAAATCTTTTCGCGGGAGATGAATATTTTTGGCGCAATCGATCTCTCGCATTCTTAAATATGTCTTGGGGCTCAGAGCATACAAAAGACATATCGGGCATCTTCTCAAGGTAGCGTTAAAGGGACAACGCAAGCGAAAATCGAAAATGTTACTTCTCAAGCACGCGGATAACTCTCTAATTCCCACAGACGAATTCTGTTTACTGACGAAGAAATTTTCACCGAAGAGGAATCGTTCAATAAATAGAATGAAAGTGTGTTTGCTCTGCCATCACAACATGCAACAGAACTCGTTCCGAAAGTTTAGAGAGGACACCACCAAGCTTCTGTGATGGTTTGGTGGGGAGTCGCCTATGATGGGGTCACGAAGCTCCATTTTTCTGAAAAAGGAATCAAAACTTCGGCGAAAGTGTATGAATCTGATGTTTTGGAATTGGTTGTGAAGCCTTTTAACACGACATTATTCCAAAACAAGCCGTGGACCTTACAACAAAATTCTGCTCTGGCCCATAAGGCTTAATTAACTCAAGAGTGGCTCAAAAATAATGTTCCAGACTTCATTTCCACACATCAGTGGCCAGAGGGTAGCCCAGACCCAGAACCCATTGGATTACAATTTGTGGTCCATATTAGAGGGTATGGCTTGCTCTACTCGACACCCAAATAACGATTTTCTAACGCGCGCTCTTGTCCGAGCAGTGTAGAAATTTCCTATGCATGTCGGCCCATTTCGAAAAGGTTGTTCTAAGTTGCTAATGATTCATTTGACGATATATGCAGTTATTTTAGTAAACATATTTCTCATGAGTAAGCTACCAAAAGCGATTGTTCGTAAGTTGAGCGCGGGAGCAAAAAAAATCATTGCATTTAGTCCATGATATAATTATACAGGTAGCATTGACAAGTATAGATTTTCTCAGCAACAAGGCAACGACCATCTGTCAAAAACAGTTGTTCGTGCAACAAGAATTAAACGAATGTAAAAATAAATAAATTCCGCAAAATATGTGCGTTAAATACACAATTATAATAATGAAAGTTGTGAAAAAATTATGTGTGATATGTGTTTAACGTTTTCCAGCCGTGGTGTTTTAATAATAATTGGAAACTTCTTTAATTTCGTCCATATGCATCTGCAGCTGCTGAGATTGCTACATTTGAACGTTTTCAACATTTTTTCTTATGTTTGCACTTAATAACACAAAGTTCACAAGTTATCTTCGTTGTAGTAATAATAATTCACTATTGATTAAATAAAATAGGCAATATTTTGTAAGAAAATGTTTGGTTATTTGCAAGCGCTGAAACATAAACAATGGCGAAAACATAAGAAATAATTGAACGCTCTCTTTCTAGACATTTTTGTTGACAGATGGTCGTTGCCCAAGCAACTGTCAATACTACCTTATATTATTATACCATGATTTAGTCTCTCGTGAGAGAACATGAAGGCAATGTTTTTGTGAACGTTCGATTTCAAATGAATTTATCATAATAAAATACAATCGCAAAATGAGTTTTCATGAGAAGATTGAATTTTTAATCGTTCGTGAGCGAATTTTTCCGCACCCTGCTAATGAATGACTCAATAAATAACAAAAACAATTTTGATAAAATCTTTTGTTATTTTCATTTTGTGAGCAAAAAAACCGTTTACCAAAACATATGAGAGCACTAAGTATATTAATATTTGTGGAATTTGAAAAGATTTTCCGTTTTTGATAAAGTCATTTTGTATGGGAAGTGGGCGTGGTTTTCATCCGATTTGGCTCATTTTCGAACTTGATCTTTATTTTTTATTTACAAGCATAATATAGAATTTCGTGATGATAGCATAAAAATGACAGCTGTAATCGTGATCACAGACAGACGGACATGGCTAAATCGACTTGGGTAGTGATGCTGATGAAGAATATAAACTTTTATATACCTACCACGCCTCTTCATGGGCGTTACAATCGGAGTAACAAAATTAATATTTACATTTTTTAAACGTGGAGGTGTAACAAGTAAAAATAAGTACTTTTATGCGTACTTCGATACTTCGATACAAGAAGTACTTTCAAAGGGAGTACGGTTGGTCACGTTAGTCGTCTCATGAGTCCATTGTTTTGACTTTGGTTTTGAAATTGTTTAATTTTATTGTTGCAAACGAAGGAGCAGACTCCCCCAGAGTATAATCTAGTTCCGCTTTGATATTGGTTGGACTGAGGGCTTTCAAATAAAAGTATTGTATCACATCACGATGATCTATTTTTTCCATGTTTAAAAATTTACTGAGAGTATTCACTATTGATGGCTGCCAAACAAATACTGAACAACGTAGCGTCGTCAAACTTAGAACTTAAGCTTTATAAGATTGGTACTTTCTATCATTCCACCATTCTTTTCAAACAACCGCCATCAATACGTCAGATCCGGTACTTCTGGTGATCCGGTACTACCTTCGTAATTCATATGGTGCCAAAAAAATTCATACAAAAAATTTTCCAATGATATTAATTGATAACTTAAGTTCAATTCCTAATGTGTCTTATGATTATGAAACGCACTTTATACTGCTTGAATAAATTTTTTGTCGCAGTAAAATGAAATAAGTGAGTACAAAAATAGTGGGCGTAAAACGTTTTTATCTTCATGAAGAAATAATTTAATTAGGCACAAACAGTCTAGTTATATTTTCAATATTCGAATCTAATGCATTCCACTGCGTCGCTTTTCGCTCTTTTATTTTGTTTGTTTTATTTTTTTTTTTATTATAATGCAATTTGTTTGCTACACATTCTGTTACTCATTCAGCAATGAGCTTGAAATTGAAAAACTTAATGTAATTATAAGTATTTTGTTTGTCTCTCCGATTTTAATTTTATTTTTATTTTCTTTATTGTTTTAGACTTTTATAATAATATGTCAGTTAGTTTGTTTTGCAGTGTGTACTATATTTACAAGCGAATACGCACACTTTTTTGTATAGAATGTTTTTAGATAGGTTGGCGCTGATACTGATGCTGATTCTGATGCTGTTGCTGTAGCTGTAGCTGTAGCTGTGTATGTTGTTGTTGTTGTTGTTGTTATATATATATATATTTAAAATCAAGGTAAGCAACGCGCTTTTTATTTCAAGCACTTAAAATACTATGCAATGCATTGATTTTATATCAAAGAAATTGCTATTTTATGAAATTGTTAAATGGACTCACACAAAGTTAAAAAAAAACAGTAAAAATTATTATACGAAGTAGTTGGCTCAATTCAAACCATGAGAGGAAAAACAAAAGTTTTTTAAACAAAACCGGCTTTTACAAAACACATAGAGCAAAATTTATTATTTAATTCCAGAAAGCTTATAGGGCACTTTATCAAGACTTTGCAATAATCATGAATAAGTTATTTCATGGCTAGTACTAACTGGTTTTTAGAGCATTACATCTAAAAAAAAGCGGACACTTAATAAAGTCATCGAAACAAAGAAAAAAAAATAATTATCGTTATACTTAAGGGGGGAAATAGATTAAGATGACTTAAAAAATTGTTTTTTTTTTATTTTTTATTTCATAAATTGTTGGTAAACCATTCAAAACTAATAAGAAGTGATCTTCGACTGGGCTGAAGTTAAAATACCCCCACGGCCGAACCAATATATATTCAAAGTCTTAAGTAGCCAATAAAATGATAATCCGTAAAAACATTTTCGTCATAGCTTTGACGAAAAATATTTGCTTTGGTTTTTTGAGGTTTTCAACCTATTTCGTTGAATTTCATATTCAGAGTGCATTTTTAAGATCAAAGCGACGCGTCGTTCTAAGCTTTTTTGACAGTTTATGTACTTTTTAAGCGAAGCTTTTTACGCCTCATTCTGTGATTTGCTGGAGTGAAATCTCAAAAACGACACTTTTTCCGACACCTTTTTTCTTAGAATTGATGTTGTTTTTTGCTTGCGTTTATTGCAACAAGAAAATTTAAAAAAAAAATTAGTTTCTTGCCCGCCGTAGGAATTGAGCACATACTCATTTAACCTATAGTTGTATGCTCTAACCATCTAACCATAAGCCCTAAGTATGTAACTAAGTCCATATGTAACATGTTACATAACCCTAAGTATGTAATTCAATATTGAGAATATTTTTTTGCTGATAAGGGTTGCCAACAGTTTTGATAAAACTTTACGTTGTGAATAAAGTTATGTTTGTTAAGCTTAAAAAAGCTTGATTTTGCAGTGAAAACTCTTAAAGTTTGCTAAGTTTGCCTTAACTATAAATTTTAATAAAAAACTAAATGATTTTTATTAATATTGCGGTGAAAGATAAATGAAAAGAAATTAAAATTATTTAAAATACAGGTTGCAACCCTACACGCAAAGAAAAAAAACGTTTATCGCCCGTTTGTCGCAAACGAACTTCATTTGTCGTGCTTGAAATCGTTATTTGCAAACGTTTCAACAGTTGTCATAATAACAGTTCAGTTGCGAGAAACGCGTCATATAGTTGCAGGAAATTAATTTCGTTTGTCATAAACGCGAGTGATTTTTAAATTGCAGCAATTGAAAACTTCGTTTTTCTCAACTAAAAATTTTGTTTATTTTTCCCTTCGTTGTATAAACATAACGCTTATAGTTTAGAGTTACTTTTTGGACAAATTGTTACTATATAAGGAAATTGGTAGTTTGCTTAATACGCGGACGGAGATAGCAACTGAAGTGCAATCCATAAGAAGACGGACGGACATAAAGAGAACGATTATTAATAAAATAAATAATAATGACCGAAATAGCTTGCGGTACGTATATACAGTTCTTTTTGCTTATAGCGAACCCGTTTAAAGCGAACTTTCGCCTAAAACGAACCAATTTCAAAAGTACGCGTTTTTATTCCAATAAACCATGCATTTTTGTTCGCTTATTACAAACTCGCTTAAAGCGAACTTTCGGTTGTAACGAACTTTATTTGCATGCAAAACTTGTTTATTTTTCGGTTAAAACGAATCAAAAAGTGCCGCTATGTAAAAATAATGTTTGCTTTGACAACAATGTAACACACAGTGTTTAATTTTTCCTGTCTCCAATCCTTGAATTCCCCTAAGTTTAATGTTTGTTTGCTGGAACACGATTACAAATGTTTTGATGACGACCTTTTAAATACGGAAAAATTGGACGAAAAGCTATTGTGCAGTCTGTTTGCGCTGGTGATGACGACCTTAGACGATGACGATATAGACAAAGTAGAGCCAATCCAAGCCGCAACTGACGTGGATGCAGTGTGAAGCGTAAGCTATGTAAGAAATTTTCTTCAGACGCGCGACACTCCACAACAAATTCTTGACCACTTGGCTCAAGTGAAAGTGTATCTAACTGAAACTAATATTGCTACTAAGCAAACTAAACTAACTGATTTTTTTAAAAATACATTTTTTAAATGAAAACATCTCAACATGTTTTTAATAAATTTACAAAGGAGTTAATGTGCACATACAATTGATTAATTCAAGTCTTCATTTAAAGCGAACTTCGTTTAAAACGAACCATTTTGCCCGGTCCCTTGAAGTTCGCTTTAAGCGAAAAGTACGTATAAGATATATTTTTGAGTTGTGACAACTGAATATTCGTTTGCGGCAAATACACCTCGCAAACGAAGTATAGTTGGTGAATTTTTCAGTTGTGGTAAACGAAAAATTTCTTTGCGTGTATGCTGCTTAGCAAACTATGGAGTCGAGCGCTCCAAACATTGAGAAACTGAACGAAAGCAAAGCTTACGCAAAACACAATATAGTGCCGCACAAGTTCGTACTTTTGCTCTCTTGCTTTTGTTTGCTTACGCATAACTTGGTTGAGCCTTAAGTTTTCGTGCTTATTAAATATGTTATTAATACGTTCTAAGCAACAATGTTGCCTCAAACTTTTTGAATGTTTGGCTTCAACTTCAGAGCAGCTAGCCTGCTGAAAAATTAAGCAACTTAAATATTGAGCTGCTTACCCGGTAGCTCATGGCGTCCGTGGCGTAGTTGGTTAAAGTGCGTGCCTCTATGTCAACGAACCTGGAGACCCGGTTTCGAACCCCAGCAGCGACAGAAAATTATTTGAATCAAAACCGCCACCTCTCTGCACACAATGGCAAACCTCAGAGAGTAATCAAAATGCCATGTAAAGCTTCTTGATAAAAAGAACATTCCGTTCATTGCCGTTCGGAGTCGGCGTTAAACCTGGTCCGGTTCTCGGTCAATTGTGAACAAACTTAATAACACGCACAACACAATAGATCATAAGACGCTAGGTCAAAGTCATTTCAAGAGCTGAAATGGCCAGTTATTTATTTTTTTTTTTTCGCGGTAAGTATCGAAAACGTGCTGATACTTACAAGCAGAGTCATAAAAACATGCTCACGAGCTGCTCAGTTCTTTAATTGCATATTAGTTTTTTTTTTTATATATATTCCCTACACCTGAACAGAGGGGGCTTTAAAGGAGGACCAGAGAGGGTTAATAAGTATGATAGACTTCCATTATGTTTGCAAAAGTAAAATTTCCTTTGTAACCTATCTCCTTTGACCACTCCTTACGGAGGATCCCATGCAAAAAAAGTAAAAGGGTATATTAATTTAGTCTCTCCGTTTGTAACGCCCATAAGGAGGCGTGGTATGTATAGAAAAGTCTATATATTCTTGATCAGCATCACCACCCGAGTCGATTTAGTCCGTCTGTAACTTATATGTTCTTAAAAAGAACAAATTGAGTACTCTCGAGTTGCTTAATGCTGGAATCGCAATGTGACGTTAGGTCGGTCGGACTTTGACAGCTTAAGTAGAAACAATGTGTTCTTATGTAGTAATCTTAAATTCGACGTCAAACGTTGCGTTAAGTTTTATCGTAAATACGATAAACGCCGTAGCTGACGCTCAAGTAGAATATTTTCTACTAGAACGTGCGTTTGACACTTCTCGTTTACCCAGCGTTTCATGCAGTGTTGCCAAGTTAGCATTTTTGAAGCTAGGTCTAGCTTATTTTTTTAGCATTTAGCTTGACAACTATGCTTTACAACTATATTCAGCCTTATTGTGAAAACCATTTCGTCCGTAATTGTTCCCTAATTTATTGTACCCTTATTGTGAATTTCGGGCGGAATGTTTCGCATGTTCGAAAAATTCCCCCTATTGTGAATGCATTTTTTTTGGCGAATATGACATATATTTTGGCGGAATAGTTCATTTCTAATTTGCTGGCGAATAAGATTAAAAATGTAAGTTTGTTTCATGATTTATCAAAGAAAATTAAATAATATTACTTTCTAATTGTTTCCAGGGCTAAATCAATCAACAGACATCAATCTGAATTGCTTCTTAGCAAAATGCAAGCAAATCCAGACATTGCCAGAAGCTTCATAAAAGCCAAAGAGAAGAAGGGTATAGTTTCTTTGTTTTGGAAGAACTTAGAAAAGGAGCTGAACAGTGTTGGCCCACCGGTTAAAACCATTTTTGAGTGGAAAAAGGTAATAATTTGTCTCTTTAATGAATTACATTAAAAATAGTGTTGCACATAGGTTTGGACAGACCAAAAACGATATGTTCGGAAAAAGGCGGCCTCGAATAAACAGCACCAAAGAGGAACAGGAGGTGGTCCCAACAGGCAGTGGAAGCTATCACCTGCAGAGGAAACAATATTCCAGCTTATCGGAATGCAAGAAGCAGTGGGGGGCATTGATGGCGGTGAATCTTTTGGCATTATTTCATGTGCCAATAGAAGCAATAGTCCTGAAAAGGAAAATGAGGATCCATCTGCTGGTGATTATTATGACGTAATGGAATGTATTAGTGAGGAAGCTCTTGAAGAAGAAGCAGATTTTGAAATGCTACCTACAAATTCGTCACAAAAAAATAAAAAACAAAAAATGACCACCAGCGAAATTGTAGAGAAGGAGTTGCAAGTTCAGGAAAAGTTATGTGCCAGTGTAGTAGAAGCAGTAGATCTACTAAAATCGCACGTTAAGGAAATGCAATACTGCTCCAAAAAGATTTATAGATCCCTTGGTGACTTAAACGCAACAAAAAAAAGTCAACTGGAAGAAATGAAGCGGCATAACAGTGTTATGGAAAATCTTCGGACAGTAGAAATCGAAAGCCAAATTGCACTGAACAACAAAATAATGGAAAAAGAAGAAATGTACATAAAACAAAAGACATGATGGCAGATGAAATTGATCTCATCTTACGATCTCATTTTTAATATAGTTTTAAGAAAAAAAAAGTATGATTTGTGAATTGAACTGATATGTGATTTTTTTTGTGTTTTGCTAAAAATATTTATTTGCAATAATTTTAGTTACATTTTTTTTTGTTTTATAAATGTTTATTTTTCTATTTTATTAAAACTATTATTTAACTTAAGATATAAGTTTTTTAATACATGTCCAAATGATAAGTTTTGTTTTTTTCTTAATTTTCCAGTGTATAACTTTGAAAATAAAATTAAAAAAAAAATATGCAAATATTTTTGTTTAATTTTTTTTCATATTTTTATTTCACGTGCAAAGTACCAAATTTTTACGAATATGTGATTTCCAAAAAGCGTCCGGTTTGACATGGAATCACCAATATGCATATATTTAAAAATAATTTTATAAAGAATGTGCAATGTTATTGCGTATACGCTGAGCTTCAATTGAGTATGTAGAACTCGCATCAGATGGCTCCTCACCATTAACATCGCTGCTGGAATTTTCTTCTGGCGTTACATCAGATTCTTCTATCGGAAGCTTAAAATGTATACACATGTTATGCAGAGCCGCGCATACATTTGTTATTTTAATAGCTTTGAGTGGTGTATAGTGTAACTGTCGACTTTGAAGAAGACATCGCCATCTATTTTTTAGGACACCATTTACCCTCTCAATAACATTGCGACATTTCGAATGGAGTTCATTATATTTTTCTTCAATAGAACTTTCTTGTGGAGTCCTAAAAGGAGTTAATAGCCACGGTTCCAAAGCATAACCAGCCTCACCTTAAATAATATTAATTTACATAGTGTTTTTTTAAGATGAATTTGAATCAGTTTGAATTAATACCTAAAAGCCAGCAATTATTGTCGCCCTGCAAAAAATCGCACTCCATTTTAGCTCTCAACTCAGAAGTGTTCCATATTAAAGAGTCATGGGAAGCTCCAGGGTGTGTAGCGTCAATGAAACGAATCTTCATATCACTGTCACATACCTGCATGTTAAATTAAAGAAATGAAATGAAAAGAAAATAATACTAATTACTTACTAGCATGACATTTAAGCTATAGGTTCCTTTTCTATTATAAAATAGATGTTTGTTTGTTGAAGGTGCTATAATGCCGACATGAGTTCCATCGACAGCGCCCACAACACCAGGTATTTTGTACTTCTCGTAAAAGCTAAGTGCACATTTACGTTTTTCTGCTGGTGTCAACCAACATATCCACTGAGGGCACAGTGAAGCCTCAAAAACCTTCAAGACCTCGGAGAGTACGATGCTGAAGCTAGATTGAGCCAAACCCACATCGAAATCCTTACCAACTCCTCTTTGGTACCCACCTTCCGCGAAGAAACGCAAACAAGCGCTAAGCTTAACAATAGGCGGAATACCAAAAGATTTTTTGGACGGTGGTAAGGAGTTGGTCAGCAAATTTAGAAGAAGTCTAAACATTTCTTTGTTGACCCGGAAATTCTGTAAAAATCTAAAAAATTTGCAAATTGTTTACAAATACTATGCATTTAAACAAATATTTTAGCACTTACATTGGTTCATACATCTCCAAGGGATTGGAATTGTCCCGCAACCTTCTCCGCGAAACCCGTACTTGATTCGCTTCCGAATAATCCCTCTCTACAAGGAGAATTCGTAGTCCAATGCTGTGCATGGTCGATATTTTATTTATTTTATAATTTTACCAATTTATGTTTTTGAACTAATTTTTAATTTAAATTTTCATTTTCTTTGCTATCTAAATAAAACAGCTGTCTTATGTCAAAAGCATGTTCGAAAATTCGAAGCGAACTTTAACTCGGGCGAAATTCATAATCGCAGTTTTTTATTCGAGGGAACAGAAAAATTTCGGGGGATTAAAAATCCGGGCGGAATTCACAATAAGGCTGATTGTGTTATTTTGAATGAATGAAGATTTTTATAAAAACGAGAAAATTTAATATATTTATTTATTTGTTATAGCATGTTCAAACCGAGCAGTTAATTATGTTAAATCGAGTTAATGAAGTTAAATCGAAAAACGAGTTCTGAAATGAAGTTAAATGCGTACAATTGTTGTTGGAAATTTAACGTGTTAAATGATTTAACACGTTTCGAAACTCGTTAAATCACTGGTTTGTGTTCTTGCTAACGTCAGAAAAGCTTTTTTTGCTTTTTAAACGCAGCCAAATCTGACAAGAGCTTTTTATTTTGATGTTTTGAATGTAAACAAATAAATTCTTTGAAAAATTTTTCTTAATTCTTTGACAAATTTTTGAATGTATTTGAATTTTTTGTTATTTTTTTTTATTTTTTTTTTTATTTTTTTTATATTTTTGAATAAACAATTTTTTATTTCTTTCAAAATCTAAACAAATAAACTGACATTTTGAAACTAGTTAAGGCAGTATGAACGATGATGTTAAAAAAAAAGCTTTTTTCGAATAACACGTTAAATGAAGTCGGTTTGAACATGATATTAGCTTATTTCAACTCTTGTCTAGCTTTCTCTAGCTTGTGTTTTTTTGCTCATATAGCTTTATTTAAAAAAAGTTGTTGGCAACACTGATTTCATGTCAAACATAATATTATTTGTTTGATTTCGTGTTTTGCTGTTGCTGAAAATTTGGATAAGCAAAAATGGAAAAATTTGAAGAAAATTTAATTAATTTAATCGGCGAACAAGAACATCTGTATAATACGAAGTCACGGAGTTATAAAAATATAATTAAGCGCGATTCAACATGGGCCAAAATCGCTGAGGAGCTTGGGAAACCTGGTAAGTTGTATTTATCTTAAATTAGCTTGCAGTAAATTTCATACAAAAATATTTAAACTTTCAGTCGACGATTGCAAGGTCAGATGGAAAAGTCTTCGGGATCGTTTTGTTCGCGAGAAAAAGAAAATGGAACAGTCCTCTGGCAGCGGCACTGTTGAGCATGATGTTTGGGAGTTTTACAACTCACTGGAGTTCCTAAATGAGGCTTTGAGGCCTAGAAAGTATGAATGTGCTAATGTTATTTTCAAAATATTTTACAATGTTATTTATTTGCAGACAGGTGGGAAATTACGACTCTGTTAATGATACACAGGAGTTATCACAAGCTGACGAAAACTGCATGAATTTCGTAAATTGTTGTTCTCCCGAGCCCATGAAGAAGCAACCAGCAAAAAGGTCCCGTCCTGATGACGGTGCTACGGAATTTTTTGGCGACTTGTCAAAGACATTGTCGGAGCGCTTTAAGGCCCAGGATGCAGATGAAAACGACGCATTCATGAAAATGATTGCGATTAAAATGAAAGTTTTACCGCAGCACTCGAAAATTCGTCTTCAAGAAAAGTTTTTGAAAGAAGTCAATGATGAGCTTCTTAACAACTAAAACACATTAACATTAATTACACTGTAGGTACGTGAAAAAGACAAACGAGAACGCCGAACCAATTAAACTATATTTTTTATAGTAGAGTTTAGTGGCATGCTCATTTTTTCAAGCCAGCTCAAATAATGTCTTCAGATTTTGGACCTGATTGGAAAAAACAGATTACGTCACTTTATTCTAATACCAAAAATGAAGTTTAAATGTTTCGACATTTTCGTTGGTCTTTTTCACGGTACCTACAGTGAAATTAACGTTAATTAAGAATTTGACCTCATAAGACTATCAGCGCTTAGCGCAAGTACAAATGTAAGCAAAGATGCATTTTAATTTTATTTTATTAGTTTCTATTTTATTTGTCAAACAAACATGAATTTCCGTTCAATTATATTAGTTCCTATTTAATTTGTCATCAAGTTCCTTTTTTATTGTGATGTTCTATACCATGTATAATACAAGCAATAATTACGTGTATAAATAAATATTTAAATATATATATAAATATGCATTTTTCTAAAATTATTTCAAAACGGCTCCATTTGCCTGAAATTTTGGTTTGGGGGTTTTGGGGTGAGATAAAATGATGTAGCCATTTCTCAACTCAAGGAGCTTGGCCAAAAAGCTTGTCCAAAAGCTATGTATTAGAATGTAATGAAAATTTGCTGTTTAAATGTTAACTGCTTAAATCTTAACTGTTAAAAGTGTGCTGTTTAAAATGTAATGAGATTCATATTGCATTGAAAGAAAATACCTATCTTGTTGCTGATGAAAAATTATTTTTATTTATATATTATTATATACATGAATTTTTTATATTTTATTTTCAAACAAATAATCTTTAAGTGAATCTCTCATTTGGAATGCTTTAAGAGAAGAAAAATTTGAACTTGTTGATCTAGCTTGAGAAAGAGGCGTAACTTCGTTTCGCCACTGGCCCCGGTGAATAATTTCATTATTCTCGTCACAGATATCAACAAACTTTTCTGAGCAATAAGCAGCATCATTGAGTTTTACAAAATTGTGCAAAACAACTGCTGCTTTAACTATTTTTTCAACGTTAGTAGGTAACATATTTAAAGTTGTTTGCAAAATCCGCCATCTGGCCACCAGAATGCCAAATGCATTTTCAATGACACGCCTAGCGCGAGATAACCGCTTGTTGAAATTGTACTTTTTTTCATTTAAAAGTCTCCCCGGGTACGGTCTCATTAGGTACGTTTTAAGCGGAAAGGCTGCATCGCCAACTAAATAATAACTAAACTCTATGTCAGAGTTTGGTAGAAAAGATGCTGGAGGCAGGTTCAAATCGCCTTTAATGAGTTTTTTTCCAAACGACGACTCTGCAAAGATCCCACCATCGCTCTGACTCCCGTATGCACCAACGTCAACTGCAACAAAAATATAGTCAGCATCACAAGCAGCAAGGAGAACTATGGAGTGGTGGCCCTTGTAATTAAAATATTCCGATCCAGCTCTTGGAGGACATCGCATATTAATGTGTTTTCCGTCAATAGCGGATACACAGTTAGGGAGATTCCATATTTTTTCGAATTTCACTGCATTTTGCTTCCAATTCACCTCTGAAAGTGGTTGCAAATATAGTGGCATCAGAATATTCCAAATTACGTCACATGTTTCGTATATGCAGTATTGGACAGTTGAGTATCCCATACGGAATATCCACGCCAAAACTTGCTTGGGAACTCCTTGCGAAAGATACCTTCAAAACAAAATATAATTAATTTTAGTATAATTAATAGAAGTACAAGTACATACAACAAAACCAGAAACAGTTTGCAAGATGGTGAAATGGGTTCCCTCCAAGAACATTTCTCCAAGGATGGTTCAATAAGAACTCGCAAAAGCTCAAATGTTTCCGGTCTCATCCTTGTTATCTTAAAAAATTGCACCGGGTCCTTGCTTTGCATTTTTTGGAAATTAAGAGCGTAAAAACCTTCCACGGCCCTGTTCAAATTAAGTTCACGAACCCATTGTCGTCGTACTGACCACTTATCATTTTTTTGTTTATATTCTTTGTAAGCAACGTGCCCAATAAGACCAATCAACGCCAGGTCCGCTAAATCGTCCATTTCGTCCGTATTCATTTTTTATATTAAAATAACAACCAAAACTCAAAACACGACGAAATTAAGCAAAAAACTGACAAATACAATTCCCATTCGATCCAATGTAACAACTTTCATTGCCAATGTAGATATGACAGACGCTCGCACCATTATGATTTACAAAAAGTAAGGTCGGGCGTTTTGACAGTTCATCCCGTAAAGTTGACCAAAGCACGATCAACGCGCGACCGACCTAACGCGCCTTTGCGATTTGGCCTTAATGCTTAAAAATACGAACCCTGCTTACTACACGATCGTTAAGTAGGTGTTATTTCTGTTTGTTTTTTTTTTTTTTTTTTTGTTGATGTGAATTGTCTTTTTTTAATTTACTTTGTTTTTTTAAAATTTTAAATTCAAAAATTATTTTAATTATTTTAATCGAAAAAAAAAACCATTAAATTATCAAATCTTTGAAATTGCGAAAATGATACGCTTCTCTTGTGTGTCCAATGACGCACCTGTGTTTTTGTTTTTTTTTTTTTTTTTTGTTTCTTTTGTTTTTTCATTTTAATTTAGTGCGGTAAATTTATTTATTTATTTATTTATTTAGCCAAACAAGGCACTTTTCTTACATACTAACTTAACCTTATACTAACAGTTTTATTTTATTATGACTTATGCTAACAGGTTTTTTTTTTTTTTTTTTTTTTTTTTTTTTTTTTTTTTTTTTTTCTCCTTTCCTTGTTTTTGGTGATTGAAGGTAATTCGTAGTGTGGGCGTGAGCCGCCCACACCACTGACATATTTTCTAAACATGTCAAAAGAAGAGGTGGAGACAAGAGAGGGAGAGCACAGGACTATTGAGTGTTAAGTGGGAAACAGATATTTGGAGAGGGTACACTTAAATGTGGATTTTGACATGGACGGTGAATAGCAGGCGCATATATTATTGAATGTTCTACAACATCTGTTTATGGGTTCATTGTATGCATAAACAGTGCAGTGTTGGTGTTCGTTTAACAGTCTTGTATGTCTAGTTAGCCTTTCAGGAATATTAAATGTAATCTTACTCGAGATATATTCAATGTCGATTAATCCAGTTATGACATCAAATGTGAAGCACGAGCTTAATAAGATTCTTCTTGATGATAAAGGCATCATATTCAAAAGGCCTAGTCTGTGTTCGTATGGTGTCAGGTTACTGAAGTCGCGAGGGTCATAAGAGTCTCTTAGTGCAAATAGCAAAAATTGTTTTTGTATAGATTCGAATCTAGAGCTGTGTGACTCAAAGGCAGGATCCCAGATTATGCAGGCATATTCAAGTAATGGTCGCACTAATGTACAATAAAGGGTCTTTGTTACCCACACATTCCTGAATTCTTTTGCACGCCTTTTTATGAATCCGAGTTGCTTACTAGCTCTAGATAAAGTTTTATCGTAATGAAGATTAAAGCGTAGCTTGTTGTCTAGGATAACGCCAAGATCTACGATATGATTTACCCTGCAAATTTCAATGCTATTCAGAAAGTAGCGGTTATTCTCTACCAGAACCTTCCGGGAAAAACTTATAACGTTACATTTACTTACATTGAGATAGAGCCTGTTTAGATTGCACCATTGTTCCAAAGCATTTAGTTTCGACTGTAAGAAATTGGCATCAGCTTCGGACTTAATGATGTGGTACATTTTAAGATCATCTGCGTACATGAGATGCGGGATGTCAATTAGTACTTCAGACAAGTCAGAGATAAATATATTGAAGAGGAGTGGACCGAGATGACTGCCCTGAGGAACACCAGAAGAGACAGATATTTTCTTAGACAATATACCTTGGAACTTCACATATTGAGACCTTCCGCATAGGTAAGATTTGAGCCAATTAAGTACCAAACCGGATATACCAAACTTCTGTAATTTGAGAACTAAGATGTGATGATCAACACGATCAAAGGCTTTACTGAAGTCTGTATAGACCGCGTCGACCTGATGTCCTTTTTCCATTTCGGTAAGCACATGCGAGACTAAGATTGCAAGATTTGACGTGGTTGATCTGCCCTTACGAAAACCATGCTGAGGTTCGTTAAGTAATGGATTGACTAGACCTGTAAGCTTTTCACAAATGAGTTTTTCAAAAAGTTTTGGTATAGCAGACAATATGGCAATACCCCTATAATTTTCAATACACCTTTTATCACCTTTTTTATATATAGGTGTGAGATGGGAAGATTTCCAGTACGATGGAAAGGTACCTAGAACCAAGGATTTGTTAAAGATGATATGAAGCGGCCTGATAAATTGATCTACGCATTGAACTAATAGGCAGGGAGGTATTTGGTCGGGGCCAGGAGACTTGTTTGAATCAAGATTAATGATGGCTTTATGTATTTCCTCCAGAGAAAGACTGAGGTTGTAAATTAAGGGTGATGTGTTTGGAGAGGGAGACTGCGATAGAGTCCAATTTGAAGGAACACAAAATACTTCTTTAAAATGATCAGCAAAGAGGTTACAGATCATTTGAGGGTTGGAAGAAACCACGTTACCTTTGAACATAGACGTGGGGTAACCATAGGATTTTCGCTTAATATTAACGAAATCGAAAAATTTTTTTGGATCTTTAATAATATTCTCACCAATTATATTTGTGTAAGATTTATACGCTACATTTGACTTGATGGAGAACTCTTTGGATAGTTCTTCATATCTGATCTTTTCTTCATCACTTACATTGTGGGAGCTTCTAATGATTTTGTGAAGCTTATTTCTTTGATTTCTTAGATGCCTAAGATTTCTATCCAGCCAGGGTTCTGAAAATTTGTCCCTTTTCTTAATTTTGGGGACGTGCCTATCAATTATATGAAAAACACGCTGGTAAAAAAGCAATACAGCACTGTCCAAGCCCATAGTCTCAAGTTCCATCCAGTTCCAAGTGCTCATATCAATTGCTATATTTGTGTAATCTGCGTTATGAAAATCGTACACAATTGAGTTGTTGAACGAAAGGGAATAAGTTATATTATTCGTTGACAACTCAACTGTTAAGGCTGTGTGGTGAATTGTATTGGAGAAAATATGTTCAGCCTCACAAGTCTGACCCACTTTGACTTCATCATAGGAGTTTGTGAAGACTAAGTCTAACCACTTGCCATTCTGATTTGGGCGGGGTGCAACTTGCTGCAAATCATTATTATAAAACGTACTAAATAAGGTAAAATCAATCGGGCTTGAAAGGTTAACTGGAAGAAGACAGTTGTCATTTTCATCAATTTCAAAGGAAACATTTGGACGATTAAAGTCACCAAATATTATAACCTTATCTTCTTCATTCAAGGTCATCATTAACGATGAAATAGATTCACTTAATACGTTGTATGCATTTTCTGTTGCACCTGGAGGAATATAAAAGACACAAATATATATGAAGAGATTGCTTTGTAAACACATTCTGATTATTTGGTGTTCGAAAAATTGGCAGGGGGTGGTTTCGACAATTTCAGAAGGAATGGAGTTGCTTGTTGCGATTAGAACGCCCCCTCCACGAGAAAGGCCAGTTTTTAAGTAATCCCGATCATTTCGGAAAACTGTCCAACTACTATCCAATATTTCCTCATTCTTAAAAGTGTTGTTCAACCAAGTTTCAGTGAAAACAAACACATTGAAGTTAGTGGATTTTCCTTCTATGAACAGTTTATTTAATTTCCCTCTCATACCACCACAGTTGTGATAGAATATATTTATTTTTAGGGAGCTCATTGGTGGGTTGGGCTGGTTTTGAGATACAGGGGTTGCGCTAGGGTAATAAAGAGGAGCACTAGCAGAGTTTGGTGTTATTTCATGCGAAGAGATATGTATTGGGCTGGAAAAAGGAGTTTGATTTTGTGCAATTTGTAAGCTATTGTTTTTAGACATAGAGATTTGATTATGAGTAAGCTGGTTAGGAATAATATTGCTGCTGCTCTTTACGGGACTTTTGAAGGTAAGAGACATGTTTTGACCTTACATGAGCACCATATGTGTCAAGATCTTCTTTGACTTGGTGGATCGTCAATCCGAGTTGCTCATGGAAACTAGTGAATAAATTGCGCAATTCATCGACATCGGTAGGTAAACCTTCTTGCTGTATCAAGACTTTGAGGTTTGTCTTGGTTTTGCCCTCTATACAGGTGGAGACCGGTGCCTTATACATGTAAGCAAGATTGTTGCGCACATTGTTGTAGACGCTGTTCTCTCTAAGGCGAGAAAGGGCATATCTGCTCTCATTGTCAGCACAAGAGTTCAAAGTAAGTCTCACTCTAGGTGGTTGAAGAGGGTCGATGAAAGAAGTGGGGCTGCCAGGTTGGTTAGGGGCTATATTAGTGACTGGAGCAGAATGAGAAGGAACAGAAGGAGATGGAACAGAAGGAGATGGAACATAAGGAGATGAAACAGAAGGAGATGGAACAGAAGGAGATGGGTTAATAGTGTGGGAATGAACGAAGTTAGGATACAGTGTGTGGAGTATGTTACTCTCATTTTTATCTGACGGAGTGTCAAAGTTAGGATTAAGATTGAACGAGACTCGTTTTGGGTTAGAAGGCTGAAGTGATTGATTCGCTCGATTCGAGTTAGAAGATTTTTCCTTTTTTGTATGATTGACCTGCCGAGTGATATTAGGTAATTTATTGTTTGAAGGTGTGTTGTTTGGATGAGGTAAAGTAGGAGTTTCTTTATATAAAGATTTCTTAGCATGAGAATAAGACTTAGAATTATAAATGTTGGAATCATAATTAGTATATAAATTTAACTTAGAGTTAGAGTTTAAGTGTGAATTGGAATTAGACTTAAAAGAAGATTGATGGTTAGAATTATACCTAACATTGGGGTTAGAAGGCATTTTGGTATTTGGCATTGTTTTATGTTGGGTAATCTTGTTATTCTGAATGGTTTCTGATTGTGGGTTGGTTTGGTATTTTTTTACAAATTTTGGCTTTGTGTTAACAGGCGGATAGTTAATTGGGTTGGTTTGGTGTTTGTTTACAATTTTTGGCGTTGTGTTATGTGTGTGTTGGGATATTTGACTATTCTGGTTCGGTTGTGAGTTATATGGAGTGTAGTTTAGTTGCGGACCGAAAAATGGAAACGTTTTTGTTTTAAAGCTCCAATTAAGATCTGAGGTGTGTTGTTTTGGTTTTTTATTGTCCTTCCAGATTGACAAGTACATCGATTCCAGCTTAACACCTTTGTTATTATACGACTGAAACAGCCATACGTATTTTGCAGGCATTTCGATTTTGAAGCAGCACGGTTTTATCTTCTTACAGTCTTTCAAATAGATGCTGTATTTTCTTCGGAAAAAATCATGTATCCATGTAGTATCTGCCAACTGTGGAGTTCCTTTTATATAAAATACTGTATATTGCAACTGATTCCCCGTATTCAGCTTTGCCAGTCTGCTTTGCCACTCAGAAACAGTCCAACTTGTACCGAATTTTGAAATCTTTTCCAGTGCAGCACTGGCCGACGGAGGCGTTGGTTGTTGTACATATAGAGGATTCTGAGTTTGCGCACGGGAAGCGGAGACCGGTGGTGAACCAATTGTGGGCGAACGCAAGGAGACTTCCCTAATTTCATCAAAGATGGATGATGAGTTTTGGTAGGAACTAGTTTGGATTGATTCCGGGAATGTTCCGAGATCTTTGGGTAAGGACCTGACGGCATCCGATATATCTGCAAGCGTCGAACTGAATGTACACATATGCTCACTTATGACATTTATCTGGTTGCTCAGAAATTCTAAAAGTGGATCGGACATCTGGGACGAGGGCAAAGGTTTAGGAGAAGCTGATTGCTGAATAATGTCTAGATCATTTCGAAGATATGCAATATCTTCCTGTATTTTTGTTATGGAGTCTGTTTTTTTCATTACTTGCGTAATGTCTTTTTTTAAATCACACAACGCGGAATTGTTATTGTTTGCTCGCACTGATTCAATGAGCAAATTTATGCTTTTTGACATGCTTAACAAATTTGTTTGAGTATATTTCATGTGGGGCTCCAAAGCATTATTAGCCTCTACAGTGGAATGTACTGCATTGTCAATTTTACAACAAGTTTTATTGAAAAACTGCTTGTTTTCCTGTTGTAAAGAACCGAGAGAGTCACTTAAACACTTAATCGCGAGCATTATGTGTGACAGAGATATCTGTCTACATTCATCACAGAAGAACATAAAGTTTGCTGCGTAGTCTTCTAAGTAGTTAAGGCTCCTTTTAGATAAGCCCACACATACACCATGAAAAAAGTTGTTACAAAGCCCATTGCAGGTAACAATGGGTGCATTTTTGTCTACAATTGTGCAATTTTTATTTCCGCACGACATTTCAATATAGCACAAAATTTTTTTTTTTTTTTTTTTTTTTTTTTTTTTTTTGACACAACGAACTTGCAACTGCTTAATCCGCACTTTTTATTTTTTTTTATTTTGCTTGTTTATTTGCTTGACGACACCGCTCTAGAGTTGTTGATTAAGTAGCGCAGTGAACTTATGGCAACGAACTTGCAACTGCTTAATCCGCACTTTTTATTTTTTTTTTTTTTTTTTTATTTTGCTTGTTTATTTGCTTGACGACACCGCTCTAGAGTTGTTGATTAAGTAGCGCAGTGAACTTATGGCAGTGCAATGGGTTTGATTTGTTTTTGTTCTGATAATGTTTGGGATAGGTCCGGGAAAGCTTTTTGCAATTAAATGAAAGCAAGCACACGCGAAAGAAATTTATTTAGTTTAAGTTTTGGAGCAATTAAAAATACGTCCGAGCGGTTTGACTGAATGCGACTGAATGTCCAATTTACCAATAAATAAAATAATATAAGCGAATTTATGCATTAAAAGTGGACCTTATATTGTTTTAAGTGAATACAAATCGAGTGCAATCCGAGTGCCATGAAAATATTGAAAGTGGAAAATTTAAAATAACTTTTAAATCACTTACAGAAGTGTTATTGAAAGACGCTCTTCCGGGCTGATTTGTCCTCTTGGATTTCCTAAGGAGCCACCTACCAAGTTCATTCATTATAAATTGTTTACTTTTTGCAGCTGATTTGAACGTTGGGGGGAACGTTGACATAATGTCTTTTCTAAGGGTGCGTTTATAGTAACGACTTATTGCCGAACCGAACCGAACCGAGAAGAAAAGCTGAAAAACGCTGCACGTACAATCATATGAAATAAGTTCAAACTGCGTATAGTGCCAGCTGAATAAGCAGCTTAAAGAAGCTTGTGCAGCGTTATTCGGCGTGCCGATTGTTGCTTTCTCGCTCGCTCG
Source organism: Pherbina coryleti (assembly GCA_943735915.1). Taxonomy (NCBI): domain Eukaryota; kingdom Metazoa; phylum Arthropoda; class Insecta; order Diptera; family Sciomyzidae; genus Pherbina; species Pherbina coryleti. The sequence continues at coordinate 31,774,869 of OX030950.1, forward strand.
CACGGCTTGCATGTGTTTTGTCTTATTTTACACATGGCGTACTTATTATATGCATTAAATAACAAAAAAAAAAGAGGAGCAAGAAAAAATCAAATAAAATACATACGTACACGTAGTTCTTTATTTTTCGTTGTTGTTTTTTTCTATTGCGTCTTTTCTTCGTTTTTTATTGGGATCACAAAAGAAAGGGTGAAAAAATAAGAAATAGCGATCAGTAGCTTTTGTTTTCTCTAAATGTTATCATATGTTGTTGCAAAAACAAAAACAAAAAAACAAACAAGCATAGCTTTATCAAACCAAAAACATAACAATAACAACGAACATGATTTTGTGTGCTTTCCACCAGGGATTGCCAAAGAGTGATTTTTGAATCAACAACAACAACAAATCGTTGGATACGTAGTACAATCAGGAGCATAAAAAACACAAACAAAAAGCAGTCGGTGACGAAACCATACGCAAAATTACCAACAAGAAACCTTCAGCGTAGCATTAGCGCATGCGCTAATTTACCAACAACGACAAGAATAAACAACAACAAACACACGTTGTGTTGTTGCGGTGCAGCTGCGCCTGTGAAGGTTCGGCGAATTACAACAATCACGAAATCATGATACAATTATACAAGGTAGGAGTGACAACTTCCTTTTTCTCACTAGTACCTTGCAGCGACTGTCATTTGCCTGTATATTTTGTTTTCTATTTTCTTTTCTTCTTTTTTCGTTCTCTAATTTATACTATTTTTGACAGTTGGCGCAAGACGAAAGAACTGTCACTCCTACCTTGTATAATTGTATCATGCACGAAATCATGTGGCTGTTTTGATGCTTCGATTGTAAAAATAAAAAAATCAAGAACAAAAAAAAACAGCGAAAAGTTTATCTAAACAAACAAGACAACGAAAAACAGTAGAAAACAATTGCAAAAAAGTCGAACAAGTGTGGCTTTACGCGGCATAAAGCAGCTTTCAGTTTCTGAAAGTGCGTTTCAGCAGCGTTGTTTCGCTTTTTTCTCTATTCACTTGTAGTCCGCTGGTTTGAGTAAAGAAAAAAGCAGACAAGAAATCACGCGACTTGCAACAAGGGTTTTTGTTCTTTCTGTGCACTTCTTTTTTATCTAAAAAAAAACAAGACAACGAAAAACAGTAGAAAACAATTGCAAAAAAGTCGAACAAGTGTGGCTTTACGCGGCATAAAGCAGCTTTCAGTTTCTGAAAGTGCGTTTCAGCAGCGTTGTTTCGCTTTTTTGTCTATTCACTTGTTGTTCGCTGATTTGAGTAAAGAAAAAAGCAGACAAGAAATCACGCGACTTTTTTGCTGCTCAAATTGCAATAATAAACAAAAAAAAAAAAACGTTACATAAAGAAACAAACCCAAAATAGTTAAAAACCAGCTACAATAAGTCGGCCGCGGAAAGCGCGCACTATACGCACTACCAGTTTCTTTCAGCATGACGCGTTTTCAGTTCGGTTCGGTTCGGCAATAAGTCGTTACTATAAACGCACCCTAAGGCTGTGAACATAGTAGACGCGAGTTGCTGATCCGAGCCGATTGAAACTCAAAAACGCATTCGGGTAAAAGAGATGCATGACTTGCGTACTGTATTGCTCTAATATGTTTTTCGGCTCGACTCAGCAACTCGCGTTCACTATGTTCGCAGCCTAAGTGAAGAACGAGCTGAATATTAAACTTGGTGCAGCCGCAACTTTAGTTTCGCACAAGAAATAGATAATCGACGCTTAGAACGATCAAATCGACGCAGCGCCTTGGAGACTAAAGAAACTCGAAAAGAAGAGTTGCACGCTATAGTACGAAAACGAAGGATATGAAGAAATTAAAGAATGTCTACATGGTGCAGGAATAGCTGATTAACCAGTGAGTAGTTTGAATAAATTCATTACTGCCTTTAATTTTTTTTTTATATTCTATTTTTATTTTTGCTTTTGCTATTGCGTTTGATGCATTTGGTTTACTTAAAGGGGTTCCCTGCAAGGTCTAATGGCGCGATTAATTTATTTTTTTATCATGCAACCGAAGACCTCAACTTTACTGTAGTTCCATAAAATTGAACGGAATGCCAATAGTCATGAAGTTATAATTACATGAAACTTTTTTTTTTAAACCTTCGCGATAAAACGTAACGTTGTCACGTCAAAAAACCTAAAAAAATCCCAACAATTTGAGTGGGAAGTAATGTTCGTATAGAAGAAAGAAAAAATCAAAACTATGACCTTCAGAATGAACACAAACAGCTTACTCTGATGGGGACGTACGGATGCGTAGCAGCTGGCATCTTTCGTATTTTTCTAGGAAATACTTAAAAAAATCACAATATTTACTTAAATATATGTACTAGAGCGTTCAGGATGCTGCCGGCCTTACAAAGAAAACACACGATTTTTGCCAAAATTATTGTTTATTCTTCCACATAGTCTCCTTTTCATACACTTATTCCAACGATTTTCTAACATGGCGATGTTCTGTGAATAGTAAGATTTCTCAAGATCTCCGAAATACGCTTCAGTTTCCAACTCGAGCTATTCATTCGTCGGAAATTTTCTTCCCTGGAGCTACGTTTTTAAGTTTGGGACAGATAATAGTCGCTGGGGGGCAAATCCGGAGTTCGAAGAGTAACTTGTGCAATTTGGCCATGGTATCGTTCGATTTGTGAGCTGGAGCATTGTCTTGCAAAAAATATGATTTTTTTTTTTTCTTCGAAAAATGGGGCCGTTTGTTTGCGATTTCGTCCTCCAATCGGTGCAATAATTTACAGCAATAGTCGCTGTTGATTGTTTTTCCTTTTCTAAAATAGTCGATGAACAAAATGCCTCTTGTACCCCAAAAATCAGACGCCAACACCTTTCCGGCTGTTGGTTGAGTCTTCGCTCGCTTTGATCTTCTTCATCTTTTGTGCTGATCTTTTGTGCTGATTCGACCACTTTTGAACTCTGAAATCCAATATTTCACGGTTGAATACAACGGAGCAGATTCACCATAATATTTATCCAACTTTTCTGTTGTTTTTTTCGCACTTTTGTTACGCAAAAAGTAATGCTTAATCAAGACACGAAATTCTTCTCTCTCCACTCTTATAACAATACCAAAAGTTGTTTAATTTAGAAAACTGTAACATCACTATTCATTGACATATCGATCTCACATTTTTGGTGTGTTCATATTAAGGTTGCCACCCGTCAAATACGTCATGCATTTGAAGAGTGGTGGTGCCGTCCCTTGGAGACCGGCAGCGTCTTGAGACCGGCATCATCATAGTTTCAACAAATTATTTAAAAAGCATTGCTTATTTGTAAAAAAACACCTGAACATCACTAAAAAAAAGGACTTAATACCTATACTCCCCTCCCCTTTTCCCCCTTAAGCAACTAGCGATCATTAGCACAAGCAATTTAATATTTTGATGTTTTCAGATAATGTTATCCTCTTTGAATGTGAACTGCACCTTTTGATAAAGCTTAAAAACTGTTGATTTTTATCTTGATAGAAATTTTCCCAACAGACATTTCCATATATTAAAATTTTCGAAAATCCATTGTTCTATTTATTTTTTGTACTCATTTTATAACTCCCGTCAATTTTTCGAAATTGTTTTTTAAGCACCCCAAAGAAAACGCGTTTCTACAATATTTTGGCCTTGATCTACATTTTAAATAAATCGGCAGTTAAGCAGATCTGTCAGCTTAAAATTGCATCGCAGTTATTTCTTAAAACTGGTCTCAAACAAATACTTTTCCTCTATTTAGCGTTTTAACATTACTCTATAAATACTTTAAATTGTAAAGTTGAACTAAATAGAATTTGGAATTCGTTCTTAAATAAAAAATTGTCTTTCCTTTTCTTGTTTTTAAAATAAAAAATATCTACAAAGATTATTTTAACTTTTGTTAACTTTAACTTGCATATTCTCACAATTGGCGATAATAACAAAAAAAAAAAAAAAAAACTGGTTTGTCCGTTCGGTTTTTAATCAATTCGGGAAGCACCTTGATATTTCTACACACTCAACATGCTTACTTGTTGCACGTAGTTGTTCTGTGCTTCCTTCACTTTTTTGCTAACTAGTACGGTGAGTATTATTTAATTTTAAAAAATTAACAAAAGTGTTAACAAATGGCCGTCACGAGCAATGTTGAAGCTTTGTATTTACAGGTATAAGATAAAAGTTTGCACAAGTTAATAAATTTAGGAATTGAATGAGTACTTAAAGAATGTAATTATTTTGGCACTGAATTGTTTGCTCATTCAAGGCATAGAATTTGTAAAAGATGTAATTTTAACAACTTATTCATATGCTTCATAGTCCTGAGTACAGCCAACGCAAAAAGTATTCATTCAAGAGTTAGAAAATCCATTCTCTCTTTGATAAGAAGACATTACTTAGGGATTGGGATAGAATCGAGTTATTTAAATCAGAATTTTTTAAAAAGGAAATTGTGCACAAATGTATGTTACATAGTTATTGTCCACTAACAACTAATTTTTTTTCAGACAAATCGTTTTTAAATTTTTACTTTTACAGCTTACTCCTCTCACATTTTCATGACCTATCTTTTTCACTTTTAGGCCATTTTACGGTATGAACAACAATTGATAGCAATTTTGGGAAGAAGGGACAAAATCATTCTTATATAGGGTCTTTCAAACAAGAGGTGGAATTTAAAATTAAAAAAAAAAGAAATATTTTTGTGAAAAGAGCTGATAATTTTATTTTAATCCAAAGTAAAAACTCTGAAGTTAGTAATGGAACCTCCACCTCTGCAGACAAGGCAAACCTCAGAGAGCTATCAAAATGCCATGCCTAGCTTCTTGAGAACAAGAATATACCGTTCATCGCCGTTTGGAGTCGGCGTTAAACCTGTAGGTCCGGTTCTCGGTCAATTTTGTACAAATTTTAATAGCACGGACTACACAAATTGATCATAAGAACCTAGGTCAAAGTCCTTTCAAGAGTTGAAATGACCAGTTATTTATTTTTTTTTTTATTTAAGTGTTAAGTCGCACGATCTCGGCGGACAATCAAAGTCTCCATTTCGAGAAATCAAACATCCAGGAAATTTTTCACACAATAGAGACATTGTTTCACCAGCTGAATGGCATGTGATGTTGTTCTGCTGAAAATACCCATCGTCCACGTCCATAGCATCAATTTCAGGCCAAAAGAAGTCAGTCGACATCGTTCAGTAACGCAATCCACTCACTGAAACTGTTTCACCTACAATATTTTTTAAAAAAATATGACCCAATAACACGGCCACTCCAAAAACCGCACCAAACTGTCACTCGTTCTGGATGAAGAGGTTCTTCGCCTATTTCTCTTGGGTTTTTGGAGCCCCAGATGCGACAGTTTTGCTTATTCACGTACCTAAAAAATAAAAATAAATAACTGGCCATTTCAGCCCTTGAAAGGACTTTGACCCAGCTTCTTATGATCAATTGTGTTGTGCGTGTTATTAAGTTTGTACACAATTGACCGAGATTCACGTACCTAGACAGATGAAAATGAGCCTCATTACTCAGAATAATTTTGTTACAGAAATCATGATCTTATTCATGCATTTCCAGCACCCAATCAGCAAATAAACGGCGTTTTCCATGGTCTAAACGCTTCAATTCTTGTGTCAGTTGCACATTATTAGTATATAGGCCAAGATCTTTATGCAAAATGCGGTGCAAATTGACTGTTGATAAGCTCAATTCTTGTGATCGTCTCAAAATGGACAAACCTGGGTTTTTAGCCACTCTCAGCTACAGCTGCGATATTTGCAGTTGACTTAGCCCAACGAGCACGATTTGGGGTCTTTACATAACTAATTTGTCCAAATTGTTCAAATTTATCGATAATTTTTCACTATAGCTGTGCGAGAAGGCGCTTGATACAAAAACAGTACGAACTTTACGAATCGTATTCGCGATATTTTCACTGTTTTTGCAGGGAATTTTCTCTATTTCCATATCTGAAAATCTCCGGGTTTTCTTTGTCACACATCATCGAATGACAGTTGAATGTTGACACCTGAAAAAATGGTGGGAAATTTAAAATGACACTTCTTGTTGAATGACTCTATACCATCAGCTATCACTTCTCAGGATGAGAACTTTTGTTTTAGGACATTGTTCAGGATGGGGAAATCGGACTTTCATACAAAAATCTCAATTTTTAGCATTTCGTCTCAAATTTCAGTACCAAGCTCCATAGACCGGAACTTGAGCACAGTTTTATTCGATTTTCCGTATAAAAATAAAGTTTTGAGCAAAAATCCAGGATGAATCCTGGACATTCTCTACCTCTTTTGACATTTTTCCCAAAAAAAAATTTCAAAATTTCTAGTAATTCATTTTATGCAACTTAACCATAGGAATGACGGTTTTTCGATCAAAAAAATAATGCAAATTTTTATCAGAAAGTATGAATATGTACTTTGTCCATTTTCAAGCAAGTTACTTTTGAATTTTACCTTTTACAGCTTTCTTCATCATGACATTTTCATGACCTGAGTTTGGTCAGAAATTTTTACACCATTTTACGGTATGAAGGACGATTGATAGCAATTTCGGGATGGCGGGAATAATTATTCTTTTAAATTCCATAATTTAAGAAATTTATCAAAAATGTACTTTTCATTGCGGCGAATTGAGCAAAAAGTTGAGCTGAAGGTTTTGGGCTATCTTCACAGAACATGCAGTTTATGTTTTGAATTTTTTTTTTATATATTTCATATCGCCCGACACCACTACGAGCGCGCCGTGAGCACTATTATTTTTTACCTATCTTGCATCGTTTTCTTAATTTGTAACGTTACCTCTATTTTTGCACCTTTAATTTGGTTTTCCTTGCTTCATATTCGAGATATGGCGTTTTACCTAATTTTTTAAGGTTATGTTATCATATCGACAGACCCCTCTACGAGTGCGTCTAGAATTTAAACTTTTATTTCTAGCCTATTTTAATTTGTTCTCGAGAAAATTTTTCTAATTAAAATAAAGAAATAAATAACTGGCAATTTCAGCCCTTGAAAGGACTTTGACCTAGCTTCTTATGATTTTTCTAATTACTTTTAGATTATGTTGTCATATCGACCGAACTCTTTAATTGTGAGCCCCTTAAGAAAACTGAAAACGATCGTTTCACGGTGAACGAATATGAGGATTTTGTGAGGATATGAGGATTTTATCATTCAAAAGTAGCATGAGCCATGTAACTAACATTTACTACTTTTCAAAAATTTCCAATGGCCAAATCATAATTGTGCCACAATGAGCCATATATCGTTGGAAAGTTGCATAAAATGCCTGTCAATTGGTATGTATTTTATACCAAGTCTGCTTTTACAATCAACAAATGAATTTTGTAGAATATTTTTATGAATATAGGATCGGACGCTATTCTTCATTTAAAATTTTATACTCAAAATAATACTTAAACTTCACTGGCTCTAACGTGCTGAACCGGAGTGTATGAAATACACATCGTGCGGATATCAATGGGAGTGAACTAATTCTAGAACCGTTTTAAAAACTCTAGGGACTATTTTATAGAAATGGTTTTATATAGAAATGCTGCGGGCCTTATTTTATGTTTATTTTGGGTTTTATTTAAGGACACTTATTTATATATGGCATCAAAATGACTACCAGTACCTTTTGACATTATATTTGATACGAAAGCCGTATGCCACACTCGGTGATAGGCCTTCCAAATATCCAGAGCAACAATCTTACTCCCACTGAAAAAAAAGAATACAACGGTTACATTCTTCAGTAAGAAACGCCATAAGATCTCCTTCGGGCCCTAGCGGACCCTAGGTAAACCATATTGGCAGTCACTGAGCATTTCACTCTCCTTTATATCTGTGGCAATAAGACAGAGTAGCTTAAGTCCAAAAATATAGTTGTGAGTTATTTACATTTTTAAAAATCCTTTTTCTCATTTTTATATGTAAAATTTGTGTATGGTCATTAGAAAAATCGGCATAACTTTCTTTTTAAGAGTCGGATTTAAACAAGGGTAGGACACAATTGTGCACCTTGAAATGGTTAATAATAATATGTAGAATTTCAGTTTTTCGCTTATGTCGACTTAAGCTACTCTGTCATATTGCCACAGATATAGTTTGCAAAGCGAAAATTTATTACGATCCCCATGACTTTAGAGATACCGGGCGAACTTTAGCAACCTCATAACATATTGAAATGATTACTCGAATGCCGAGCAAATATAAAATCACACTTTTGGTGATGGCTGATTGCTAGCCGGAAAAATAAAGCTGTCGTGAGAAATAGTGGTTATTTCAACATATTTTATACGGCTTTTAAGTTTTGAGTTCAAGTTAAAAAAATGTACAATAAACAGGAATATAAATCTTACAAAAAATGTCTCAAATACAAAAATATTTTTGGATTTACCTTTTGCCTTTCTTATCCTTAATCGAAATTAGAATTAGAATTAGAAATTTGTTTAAAAATAAATCCAATAAAAAATATCTAAATTTGTTACCGCTAAAATAAATACACACTTAAAATATTCGTATCAGTATCAAGTTCATCGACCCCGAAAATATAAAATTGATATTTTAAAATTATTAAAAAAATGCAAACCGAACCTGGCAAGTACTTTAATTTTTCTGTACGAATACTTTTTTAATTCACTGTACGTAATATAACCAGACGACGCGTCACCTTGGCCGTAGTTAGGTATATTTTCCTAACACCGCTAAAACAAACTTTTCCTTGTACCCACAAACTGTGCTCTAAACATAGCAAGGACTTTTTAGAATAGTTCCGAATTTTAAGGATCGCAAACAAAATAGTTCTAAAATATCGCTCACCTTTACAAGCCGAAATGAGAAAGTATCCACTGTCACAGATGTCACTGAAATCAAGATGCACCACGGGACGTGTGTGTCCACTGCAGGTTAATGGGATCTGACGTAAATTGGAAGACATCGCAGCAAGGTGGAGGAGATTTTATTCGATTTGTTAAAACAAATAAAGCAGGCTCAAGCTAATTTGTAACGACGGGTGGGTTAGCAGATACAATTATTGACAATTTTTGTTGCAGCACTTGTATTTCGTCTCAGATTCTAGGGTTAACTCGGATTATTCACTTTGTTCACACAATTTTTACACCTCGATCAGGATGAGACACAAACAATTAATAATTTTCTTCTCTGTGTTTCCAAATTAGCTTTTTGTTTCTCTTTTGCTGTTCAGTCCTGATTCGAGCTGTTCTCAGACTAGTTAGCAATTCATTTACGTTTGATTTTATTTGTAGCCATGTGCGTTGTATTAAAATTTTACTGTTTTCTTTTGGGTTTAAAAATGTTGACAATAAGCAGAAATTTATTACAAAATGCAAAATAAAAAAGGAAAATCTGAAGACGAACGACGAATCTTTGTTCTTTTTACGGAGCGACCGAATATTTCGGAACGTTTTAAAACACGAATTGACAGTAATGACAGCAGAATGGTGAATTGATGCGTTTTTATATGCGCTAAAAAATCCTAACTTTGGTGAGTAACACTTGAATAGAACTTGGCAGCACTTGCTGTAAAATAAACACTTGAGTCACCACCGTTGCCAGATTGGGCGATTTATCGCCAATTGGGCGCTTTTTTCTTGTTTTTGCGCTTAAATTTTTAGGAAATCGCCTGGCGATTTTTTGGGCGATTTTTGTAAAAACAACCTTTTTTTCATAAACTCATCTAATGTGTTTAAAATTTCAATTAAAGAAAATAACAATTGTTTTAAGTGTTTGGAACACTCTGTTAACAATGCGACTGAACACAGCTCACAAAATTTATATCGAAATACTTATTTTTTTGAGACCGTTTCTTCAAAACATCAACTCACTTAATTCATATTTTCAACGAGAAAAAGTTGACTTTTTTCAAGCTTACGTTGAAATCACAACATTTATTCCAAGACTTGTTTCAAAAATTATAAAAGAAGACATTGTCAAAAATTTCAATTTTGATAATTTAGCTACATTCAGCTTAAATAAAATTTTAGCGGATAAAAGCAATTATAAAAGAATTAATGACCTTACATTTCATTATCAGTTCCATGAAGAAATTCACAAATTAAGTGATGATATTGTTATGATAGACATACTATCAAAATGCCAGAATTTCATTATAGTTTTAATCAAGGAGTTAAAACGATTACCTAGTCTGTTAGAAATTTTTGAAAATGCTTTTATTTTATGTCCTGAAAGATGTTTAAACTATATAAGACCTTCTTTCCGTGAACTCCCTCTTCATTATCTATCTCTTGAAGAGCGACGTGCAGAAGAAATCGAATACGAATCTTTGTTGACATTTCCATGGAGCAATGTTTTCAAATTGAAAGTGAAGAATTTTGGTAATCGGCATACAAAATTAAAACAGCCGTAGGCGAAAAAATTTTTGACGATATTTGTAAGTTGGCATTCATCTTGTATAAACTAAATCAATGTATGAACTAAACAATACTTCGCGAATTGACGAATCGGAGGAAGAGTCTAATATGGCTGAAGGAACTACGTTTTTTGCAAAAAGTTTTTTTTTTAAAGTTGCATATTGAAAAATTCTAAAAAGTTATAGTCTCTAAAAAAATGTTCAAAATTCTCGTATGAAATGAAGTATAATAATGAAGAAAATATATAATCTCGTATAAAATGAAGAAAATATGAAAATAAAAATATCTAATACTATTAACAGATCTCAATATTATTTGATAAAAAAATGTATATAATTTGTTTTGTTTTTTTAATATAATAAATTTCTTAGAAAAAATGGCGATTTTTGGCGATTTTTTTTTTTTTTCATTGGGCGATTTTGGGCGATATTTTTTTTAAATCTCGCGCTTTTCTCAAAAAAGTTCTGGCAACACTGTGAGTCACTGTGCAAAGCGCTAAATTCTTCAAATAGGTGAATATAGATAACCCATGGTATAATAATACATGGTAGCATTGACAACTGCTTATTTTCTCTTCAACAGGAAAACATAAATTGTCAAAAACAGCTTTTTGTGGAAATACATCAGCAGCTGCTGTGGTTGTTTTTTTTTTTTTACTTCAACGTTTTCAACATTGCTTGTGTTTTCAATGGCGGATTGTGAGCGATCTCTTTTTGAGTATATTTTTTGACAGTATATGATTTCCCAAGCAACTGTCAATGCTACCTTGTATTATTATACCATGTAGATAACCTATGTGATATGCTTAAGGCCTGTACACATGGAAAGCATGCACGTATTAAAGTATCTGACGTTTAAGTTGAAAACAAGTTCATTTTTGGGGTGACGCTCATATAAAGTATGCGCGAGTTACGAGCCCCACTCAAACGACAACAACAACAACATATACTTCTCAGCCACCACCCAAACCATCGAGGCTCAATACGCCGCTGCAACACTTACAGTAACAATTACAACAAACACAACAACAATACCAAATTAACCAACAAGTCAAAGACATCGTTACTACATTTACAACAACAGCACAAACGGCAATTAAATCTCGGCACCCACAACAATAGCACCAGAAACAACAACATAATAAGCCCCACTGCACTACTTAAAGTGCAGCGTAATCAATAAGATATTTTAAGTGTTCCAATTTTATTTACACTCTTTCTTTATTTTTTCCTCATAAATCGCAACTATTAAAATAGGTTCAATTTTAAAATATAACATTAAAATCAAACTCTTGCATTTTTGATATTATGTTGCAACTATAAATTAGGCAACACTTTGCGACTATCAACTTTTACATATTAACCACATTGTATTTCTTTTACATACATTACATTTCTCCTATTTTACAATTGTATTTCTTCCATTTATATCTTTACATACTTTTACATATTTACATTTCGAAAACGAATTGGTTAGATTTTAAGAAAGAGTTGTAATAAAGTTCAGTTCTAAGTTTACAGCAGAAAAGAAAAGTGTGTTTCAGTCAAACTGCTCTAAGCAAGGAACATAACTGGCGCAGTCTACGGCTTGGCGAACCATCTTGTGAATAGTGAATAATCAGTATCCTTCTTATTTGAAGAATAAGTGATAAAATAATTGTTCGAAAGAATATCGAACTAAAATTATTGTAATTATCAGAAGTTATTATCGAGAGAATATCGATACATAATATTCTGAAATAAGTGTTGACTGAATATCAGCACATTTTTTTCACAAGATCGGTTAAGTATCAACTTTTAATCGCCATTGGAACTCAACGCTCTGAAAGGACGACTATATCAACTTTTAATCGCCATTGGAACTCAACGCTCTGAAAGGACGACTAGCGAACAACAAGCATCATGCAGCTAAAGCAGTTAATCATCATCATCGTTGGAAGCATGTAAGTCGAAAACTGAAAAATAATTAAATAAAATAAAGCTTAAAAATAAAACAAATAAATTTTTTCAATAAAAGGGGATAAGAAAAGAAAAAATTTCAATACGTTAACAATTTTATTCAATAAAAAAAAAGAACAAAGAGAAAAAAATTCATGTGGAAAAAAACCCAAAAAAAAACGTGCAGAAAATCAGCCCTATTCAGTTTCCCTCAGTAATCTTTTTAAAAGCAGAAGCCTTAGTTCAATTCTAGAAGAACCAAGTAGAGAATTTACTATGGAAAATACAGCCCCCATCCCAACCCTTCCCACCCCTGCCCCTGTATATGTGGATATTTTTCAGTCACTTCGCATTCCAGATGCAATAAAGGATTTGCCTCAATATGATGGCAATCCTCGACTACTATACGAATTTCTAAATAACGTAGAGGAAATATTGTTACATACAAGAGGTGCTAGTCATACGCCTCAAGGACAAATACTACTAAGGGCAATACGAAATAAGATAGTCGGTCAGGCAAACGAAGTACTAAATATGTACGGAACGTCACTCAATTGGGAAAACATAAAAACTAACTTAATTCTGCATTACTCTGACAAAAGATCGGAGACTTCACTTATTAGGGATTTACACAACTTACGACAATACAACAAAACTGTAGAAAATTTTTTCAGTGAAATAATAGAAATTCAGGCTACACTGTGCAACAATATTTTGATACACGAAAGTGATCAAAATGTTGTAGCAGCAAAAAAAGAACTATTTGCGGAAATGTGTCTAAACTCATTTTTAAGTGGTCTTAGAGAGCCACTTGGCTCAAACATTAGGGCTATGAGGCCAGAATCCTTGGCCACTGCTTTAGCCTACTGTATAAAAGAACAAAATATTCATTACATGAGATCAGAAAGAAACACATATCAGAGTAAACAATATAAGCCATATAATACGTTCAATAAATATCCAGCAAGAATGCAAAACCCACGTAACTTTACACCAAATACGTCTAACTATAATCCAAACACATCAAATTACTACCAAAACACATATAACCCAAACCAGTCCCGATTTAATAACCCACCAACATACAATAGGTTTAATCCTAATCATAACCCTTTTAGAAATAACCACAACAATAATAACAATTCGTCATTTTCTGCCAGACAACCACAACCAGAACCAATTCAGGACACAAGTTCAGGTTTTACAAACACTAGAAACTCCACTGTATCTCAAAGGAATAATAATTCCGATGTAAGCATGCGTTCTAAATTTTCCAGGATGACAAGACCAAGAACAGAAGAATTTCATAACATAAATAAAAATCCAAGGACCCAACGCCCCAATACCTCTTACCAACAACAATTAGATCAATATACAGATGACTCAATAGAAGACATCAATAACATTGAAGATGATCAAAATTTTTTCCGATCAGCCTCACCGAACCAACAGGATACATAGACGTAAATAGACATGGATCTGAGCTAGCATATGTTAACATATCATCCCCTTTTGGTAGACCATTGAGATTTCTTATAGATACGGGAGCGTCAGCCTCATTTATTAATCCCGAATTCATACATAAAGACGATATTAAAAAATGTAAATTAACTTCAATCTCTACTATACTTGGAAAATATACTCTTAATGAGCAAGTATCATTACCTATATTTCGTGAATTCAATCAACGCGGTAATCTCATATTCCTTCTCTTCAAATTCGATAATTATTTCGATGGACTTATCGGACTTGATGCCCTTACTCAACTCGGTGCAACAGTTAATCTTGTTAGCAAATCACTTAATACACAAAACTCAACTATTAATCTAAAATTTAAACCAAATATAATATCAAAAAAATACTTGATTGCACCTAGATCTAAAACAGTTATTGAATTGCCAGTAGACACTCAAAATGGATGAATTTATCTCAGAAACACAGAACTTAAACCTAACTTAGTTATATCAGAAGGTATATACGAATCAAAAAACTGGGTTGCTTTACGGGAAGTAATAAATTTTTCTGAAAATGAACAATCCCTTTTTCTTGAACAGCCTCTTAAAGTAAACCCTTACAACACTTCTGACTTTGTCGAATTAAATAATATAAACCCAGATAATACTTGTGACCCAAACCACTTTGTAGACTTATCAGAAATTCTCAGATTAGACCATCTGAATTCAGAAGAAAAACAAAAATTATTGAAACTCTGTAAGAAAAATAACGACGTATTTTACAAAGAAGGAGAACAATTAACATTCTCCAACGAAATTAAGCACAAAATATCCACAACAGATGACATTCCAATTTACACCAAATCGTACAGATATCCATACGTCCACAAAGACGAGGTACAATGTCAAATCGCAAAAATGCTTCAACAGGGAATAATCCGCCAAAGCTATTCCCCTTGGAGTTCTCCCGTTTGGATCGTTCCAAAGAAAAAGGACTCCAGTGGAAAACAAAAGTGGCGCCTCGTCATAGACTATCGGAAGCTCAATGAAAAAACAATATCAGATAGGTACCCGCTCCCCAATATAAATGAAATTCTGGATAAACTAGGTAAATGTGTATATTTTTCTACGCTTGACTTAGCAAGCGGTTTTCATCAAATAGAAATGCATCATAAACATATACAAAAAACTGCGTTCACAGTAGAAGGTGGTCACTATGAATACATAAGAATGCCATTCGGGCTAAAGAACGCTCCATCAACGTTTCAGAGAGTGATGGACAATGTTCTTAGAGAATTAGTAGGAAAAATTTGTCTTGTCTACCTAGATGATATAATAATCTACTCAACTTCTCTTCAAGAACATCTTGAAAGTCTTGAAAAAGTTTTTGAAAAATTACGTTCGGCAAACTTCAAAATCCAACTAGACAAGTCAGAGTTTCTGCATAAAGTAGTAGCGTTCCTGGGACACATTGTATCAACAGATGGTATCAAACCAAATCCTTCCAAAATAGAAGCCATCCAAAATTATCCAATTCCGCAAACTAGGAAACAAATTAAAGCTTTTCTTGGGTTACTAGGTTATTACCGAAAATTCATTAAAGATCTATCAAAACTTATAAAACCTCTTACTGAGTGCCTAAAAAAAGACAAGAAAATCGTAATTAATGATCGATATATACAGGCATTCAATACATGTAGACACCTTTTAACAAATGACCCAATACTGCAGTATCCAGACTTCTCCAAACCCTTTATTCTCACAACAGACGCTAGTAATTATGCACTAGGCGCAGTCTTATCCCAAGGCACTATAGGCAGTGATAAGCCAGTTTGCTACGCGAGTAGAACGCTTTCCGACTCGGAAACAAATTATTCTACTATAGAAAAAAGTTACTCGCCATTATGTGGGCGACTAAGTACTTTCGGCCATACCTTTATGGTAGAAAATTCAAGATAGTTACTGACCATAGACCTCTAACCTGGCTTATGAGTTTGAAAGAACCCAACTCTAAACTCATTCGCTGGCGCCTTAAATTAGAGGAGTATGATTACGAGATAGTCTATAAAAAGGGAAAGCTTAATTCAAATGCCGACGCTTTAGGCAGAATAATACAGGATAAACCAAACACTAACGTGGACGTAAACATTAACGATACAGAATCTAATCACGCTACAAACGGAAGTACAATTCACTCTGCTATAGAAAATCTCAACGATGGAATAGCTATTTCCGAAAAACCACTAAACGATTTTAATCTACAAATAATTCTACAAATATCAAGCCAAGCACCCGAAATCACAGTCGAAATTCCATTTAGAAATAAACAAAGACGCATAATCCGAAAAACTAATTTTAATGAAGACAGTATTACTCAAATTTTAAAAAACTACATGGCACCTAATAAATTATCTGCCATCTATACGGATGACGATACATTCAGAATAATCCAGGATGTATACTCCAAATATTTTTCACATATCCAAATATTCCGTGTAATACGCTGCATGGAAATATTACAGGACATAACACAAAGCGACGAACAAGAACAGTTGATTAGGGATTATCACAATCGACATAACCATAGAGGAATAAATGAAACACATTTGCATCTCAAAAGAAAGTACTACTTTCCATTTATGAAAAATAAAATCACACAAACAATTAATAACTGCGAAACCTGCAAAACGCAAAAATACGATAGGAATCCCCCTAAAACAAAATTTGAAAAACCAGAAACACCTATTAAGCCACTCGATATTTTGCACATCGATATATATACAATTAACAATCACCCTATCTTAACAATAATTGACAAATTTTCTAAGTTCGGAGCAGGTTATAATCTACAATCGAAAAATAGCGTATCCATCCTAAAAGCATTAAAAACATACATCAGTGTTTACGGTACACCTCGAAAAATTGTATGTGACCAAGGTCAAGAATTTATGGCAAATATATTTAAGGACTTCTGTTGTCAGTACCAAATAGAACTGCATTTTACGTCATTCCAACAATCGAGTAGTAATTCTCCAGTAGAGCGTATGCATTCCACTTTAACTGAAATTTACAGAATTTTACTTACAACTCGAAAAGAAAACAATCTATCTCTTGAACATGACGATATTTTAGCAGAAACATTTATAACTTACAATAACGCAATTCACTCCGCCACTAAACACACTCCCTACGAGTTATTTTTTGGCAGAACATACAAATTCAATAACATAATTTCATTTCATAATGAACACGAATACCTTCAAAAGTTAAAAGAATATCAGGAGATTCTATACCCAAAAATATGTGAACAGCTTAAACAAATTACAAGCCTTAACATAGATAAAATCAATGTAACTAGAGACGAACCCGAAAATTTCGACAGCAACAAAACCATATTTAGAAAAGAAAATAGAAGAAATAAAATGACTCCTAGATTCACAAAGCATAAAGTAAAACGCAATAAAAAAGTCACATTAACCACAATAAAAGACCAAAAATTACACAAATCCAAACTAAGAAAACAAAATAAACCATAAATTTGAACATTATACCTCGAATTTTTTTTTCCAATAGGCACTTTTAGCTTGCATTATATTTGTATATTTTCACTTTTTAGGGTACAACTGGTCATTGGACAGTTAATAGAGATTCATAACGTCAAAGATAACCAAGGTATAATTCCACTCAGACTCGGACCGGCACGAGTAGTAAAAGGGTATAACAATTTAATCCATATAATCGACCTAGACAAATACCATGAAAACATTAACAAATTATCCACTACCTTTACTGAAATTAAAGCACAAGGTATACAACCAAATCTTATAAAAGTAACTGAAATGAAACTTTTCGAACTAAAGAATAAAATTCAAACACTATCACCTGTTGCTAGACAAAAAAGGGGTATCTTGAATGGACTAGGATCAGTAGTAAAGTTCATTACAGGAAACATGGATGCGGTTGATGCACAAAATTTAAATAATGAAATAACAAAATTAAAAGAAAATGAAGAAAACTTACAAAAAGAATCGGTCAATCAAAACAAATTGAATATGCAAATGATCGCAAGATTTAAAAATATTACTGAACACATGAATAATGAACATAGCACAATTGAAAAATTTGTAAACAAATATTCAAAAGAAACAGCCAATAAAATTAAAAGAAATGAAAATATTCTAGAAGAAATGCAATATCTTAACCAACTTAACTACAATATAGATATTTTATTCAATCATATCACAGACATAGCAGAAGCCATACTATTAGCCAAACTAAACATTATATCCAAGCTTATATTAAACCAAAAAGAGTTACAAGAAATTAGAAATTATATGATTAATCAATCCATTAAAATTGAAACAGATGAAGAAATATACGAACTATTACAATTACAAGCATATTATAATCATTCTAATGTCATATTCAATGTTCAAATACCTAATCTTTATACAGAAAATTATCAGCTATATCATATTATACCTACCCCTATAAACATAACAAAGCAAATAATAACAAAATCATACATAACTTACAATAACAAAACAATTCAGTTTTTCGACAAAACATGCCAAAGAATATCTAAAATATACTTTTGCCAAAAACCAATCCAAGAAGAAAAACTCAAGAATCTAAATGCCTGGGGCAGCTCATGCAAAATCAACCTGGACACTGCGACCTGTATGACCTTGGAAAGATAACAACAATCTTCCAGCCAGAAGCCAACTTTATCGTCTATATTAATATACCCTATACACTAATAAATTCTACTTGCAGTCAAAGACAATACACAGTTGAAGGTACCGGTGGTATTCATTTCCAGAACTGCGACATCGCTATAAGAGGTATCATCTACAAGAGCAATGTTGGAATTTTCTGGGACGAGATACATATCCTGCCAATAACACACTCAGGAATACAAGCCCTGTCAGTAACCGAAGCCCTAAACTTGGAAAAACTTCGCGACCATCAAATCGAAAGCTACGCATCAGTTAAACACCTCAGGACAATTACATATGCCCAAGACGCACTGCAATATACGTTAATTGTAATCCTTGTCCTGATCTTCATTTACGTCCCTAGGAAAATAATGGCATCAATTTATACACCGCAAACCAATTTCGTAAGGGCCGCTGCACAATCTGTATGGCCCTCACTTCATACTGGGGGGGGAGGAGTTACGACCCCCACTCAAACGACAACAACAACAACATATACTTCTCAGCCACCACCCAAACCATCGAGGCTCAATACGCCGCTGCAACACTTACAGTAACAATTACAACAAACACAACAACAATACCAAATTAACCAACAAGTCAAAGACATCGTTACTACATTTACAACAACAGCACAAACGGCAATTAAATCTCGGCACCCACAACAATAGCACCAGAAACAACAACATAATAAGCCCCACTGCACTACTTAAAGTGCAGCGTAATCAATAAGATATTTTAAGTGTTCCAATTTTATTTACACTCTTTCTTTATTTTTTCCTCATAAATCGGAACTATTAAAATAGGTTCAATTTTAAAATATAACATTAAAATCAAACTCTTGCATTTCTGATATTATGTTGCAACCATAAATTGGGCAACACTTTACGATTATTTATTCTACATTTTAACCACAAGACATTAAAATGAAACTCTTGCATTTTTGATATTATGTTGCAACTATAAATTAGGCAACACTTTGCGACTATCAACTTTTACATATTAACCACATTGTATTTCTTTTACATACATTACATTTCTCCTATTTTACAATTGTATTTCTTCCATTTATATCTTTACATACTTTTACATATTTACATTTCGAAAACGAATTGGTTAGATTTTAAGAAAGGGTTGTAATAAAGTTCAGTTCTAAGTTTACAGCAGAAAAGAAAAGTGTGTTTCAGTCAAACTGCTCTAAGCAAGGAACATAACTCGCGCATGATACATGAATATGCATGCTTGAAGTTAGCAAACTTTCAACTTTTTTCAAGCATCAAGGCATGGACGGTTGATGCACTAATGATTTTTTTAAAATTTTTTATTTGTGTTCTTTGTGGCATTTTGCAAAGGTGGGTGGTCTGTTGATGTGTTTGGTTAGATCTTCTTTTACTTAATTAAATAAAAGGTCGAACACCTCCGTACTCATTCAAACAGCAATTTTGAATTGCTCCTTGTCCACGGTGTAAAGATGTTGGAAGCTTGCAGCAAACAGACCATATATTTCCTTTTATGCTCTCTACGTGTTCCGACCTTAGAATTCTGTATATATTTCGTTCTATTCTAAATACAATTCTGACATCTGAAATCCGGGCCGTGTTTTTTTTCAGAAAATTTTACCTTAAAATAAAATACCATTTATAAAATTTTTACATTTTCAACTTCAACTTCACGGTCCAACCAACTACAAAAAGGTACAAAAAGGAACTTGGAGTTTATATTTAAAGTTCCAGTCTAAGAGTTCCTCTTTCCCATTTCCAATAATAGCATGTTCAAACCGAACATTTAATTATGTTAAATCAATTTATTAAATTTATCAATTTTGTGGCGTCCATGGCGTAGTTCGTTAAAGTGCATGGCCTCTATGTCAACGAACCCAGGTTCGAATCCCAGCTGCGACAGAAAATTATTTGAATTAAAATTATTTTTCTGTACGGCCGCCACCTCTCTGCAGACAATGGCAAACCTCAAAGAGTATTTTGATTACTCTTGTAGAGCCATGTAGAGCTTCTTGAGAACAAGTACATTCCGTTCATCGCCGTTCGAAGTCGGCGTTAAACCTGTATGTCAGGTTCTTGGTCAATTGTGAATAAACTTAATAACACGCACAACACAATTGATCATAAGAAGCTAGGTCCTTTCAAGGGCTGAAATGACCAGTTATTATTTATTTTTTTAATCAATTTAATGAAGTTAAATCGAAAAACGAGTTCTCAAATGAATTTCTAATGAAGTTAAATGCGAACAATTGTTGTTGGAAATTTAACGAGAGGTGGCGTGCGTACAAAAAATTACTTCTCTCTGTACTATAATACGTACTTCAAAAATAATCATCAAAATACCTTTACAAAAATATGTCGTCCACTCAAAATAAAAATCTATCCCTTTTAAGTACGAAGGTACGTTCCAATGCAACTATGTAAGGCGGCGTTTTTGACAGTTTGCGTTAAACGTTTTGTTGGTTAACCGAAAACGTTTTGTTTTTATGTTTAATTTAATAAATAATTAATAATAAATATTAACAAACATATAAACTAAACGTGAAAAATCAACATTTATATTATCGTTTTTTAGTGATGAATTAATCCGGTAAAATAAACATAAACGGTTATCAACGTTTGAATGCGCAAAAAAAAACACGTGAACTCCCAAACAAATAATTTTCTGGAAAATGTGCGAACCGCAGCATTTCGATTTTATCGACCTTAATTTGGACTTCTTAGATATAACACCTCCGGCACCAACTCAAGGAGCGCCAAATGTAACAAAATGTTTTATTCCTTCAATCAACACGAAATCAAAACCAAATATAAATAAAACAGACGAGTCTTCTAGCTCCCGTAAAAATAGCAAAGTTCAAGAATTAGCCAAACGCATTGCTAGCACCGATTTGTGTATGCAACAGATTCAAGCACTGCAGGAAGAGCGCAGTCAATTGCAACAACAACTACAGGAACTACAAAGCAGTGCTGACGATGTACGTCGGCTGTACGATGAAGAAAGTCAGGAGCGGAAACACTTAAAATATCTTAGCGATAAGTTAACCATTAAATGCGATGCGTTGCAAAAGGAAATTGCAAATAAATCATTATCATGTGATCAAATGGAATCTGAATTGGAGAACATAAAGTGTGTGCCGATTGACTACAACGAGTTAGTTCAAAGTTTTCTGAAACTTTGCAGTAGCTATGATGAGGAAGTTAAACCACTTCAAAAGCCACAACTTGATCTATTAGATAAATTAAGAAAGTATTGCAAGGAACACTCTATAAAGACACCAGAAATGATGAGACGCAGTCCAAAGAAGCGAATCCGCAAACCACCAAAGCCTGAAGCTGGCATTCAGTGTGAACTTTGGAAAATGGCGCCAATGCCAAATGCTTCTACAACGCTCGTACCGAAAGAGATGCGTTCACAGGGTACACAGCATATAAGCACAACAACGACCCGAAGCACATGCACCTCAACTTTTATTAAGAAGCACAATGTAGGCACCAGCTTTCCTGAAGCGTCTCTGTTGCCACCAGTTAATGATATAGTAATTGAAATGCTGAAATGGGACATTCGCCCACTAAGTCCTATTTGTGATTTTATTCCTGTTGAACGAACCGGAGAGGAAAAACTAAAAAAATCTACTGGAACGTGCACGAAACTTTGCAACATACAAAGATCTATAGATTATATTTCCGTTGGCCAGAGTTTGCTTTCCTCAATTAAGCGCTCAAACTCACGCCCACCCTCACGAAATATGTTTGATAGCTTTAAACATGAATTACCGACGCCACCACCTTCATCGCCGCCTATTACTCCATTTGTAGCAAATAATTTTCCTCACTTAGGCTCTATGAGCAATGCCTTAAGTGCTGCCACTTTTGAGGATTTGTGGCAAGTTTTTGGACAAATGTTATTTGGTTTATTGGGTAATCGGCCTGACAATTGGAGCTCCGCAGCGCGTTCTGGAAATGCGCAGAGCCAGCAAGATTTCTATCATTGGTTGCGTTCATTGTATGCAGATATAACTGAACACGAACAGCTGCACCAACAACCCCAGCAGCAACAACAACAGCCTATATCAACTACAGAAACTTGCATTGGTTCCTCAATAGCAAATGAAGGTTTGTTTTTAAAAAGTTGTTTTTTGTTTCTACTCATGATAGTTTTATTTTCGATTTCAATCATAAAAGGTTTAAACACCATTCCACAAAACACCGACAACAGCCAGTTTATATTTCCAGGTAGACACGAAATGTATCTAACTCCTACGCAAGGATATGTTGGTGGGTATAGCGATTTTTTTGAACAGATTAGAATTTTTTTAAATAGAGGAGAATTTTTTTAAATAGAGCTTAATTTTTTTAAATAGAGCTGAATTTTTTTAAATAGAGCTGAATTTTTTTAGGAGCTCTCTGACAAAAATCTTTTTAAAAATAATTAAAACGACCATTCATACAAAACTATGAATATAAATGATGAATAGTAACAGATGTACTATTTGATGAAATATTCATAAGTTAAATAAATAAAGTTGGGGAGCAAAGATATTTTTATAGTATATTGGTTTTATAGAATTATAGATTTTTTTTTATTCCGGCTTTGAAGTTACTCTGGGAACGAGATTTTAAATAATTTAAAGAAATTTTAATAATATAGGGTGAGTTCCTAAATGCATTTTAACAAAGCATCGGTGTGTTTTTCCTTGAACTGTGGCTTACCAGATTCACCAAAACTGCGCAACTAGATTGTTATTTTTAAGCACGTTTTGGTTGCGCAGTTTTGGTGAATCTGGTAAGCACCAGTTCAAGGAAAAAACACACTGATGCTTTGTAAAAATGCATTTAGGAACTCACCCATTATTCTTGTCTAAATGCAATATTTTGACAATGACTAAAATTTTTCGATGAAACTAAAACAAAGCTTTAATCATGCCTAGTGTCTGAATGGTGAACTTAAACATAAAAAAGTTTTTAACTATTACGTTTCTTTATAATTAATTAAATTTCAAAACTTATTTTTCTAGATACTTCTCAACATACTAGTATTGCCACGAGTCCTATTCGACCTTCTAGCCCAAATTCGGGAGACATATGCAAAGTTATTATTCCTTCGCAATCCCATTCGGAAATGCAGAATATTAATATTTCAATTCCACTGGTACCAACTGAATACCAAGCACACAATGGATTGAATGACGAAAACAAAAAATTACCCGGAACAAACATTGTAAATGATATTCTTAAACTATTTCCTTCCACCGAATCAACGCAAGAAACTAAAAAGAAACTAAATAAAATGCTTAACATGAAACGCAAACGGAAGAGTAATCGGCAAAAACTAAACAAAAACAAAAAAGCCGATGTTGTGAAAGAAAAAATCAATACTATTGACAGCATTACGCCTGGCAAGGAAGAATTGTCGACAAGCGTTGAAGACGAATTAAGGGAATATAGTGAAATAATCCCAGCGATTTCGCCAATTAGGGAACATAATTCAAAAGATATTGATCAACAAAACGATATGAGCGGGGATTCGTTTTCTTTTTCACCTACGGAGGAATCAAAAGTGCTTGGCGAAAGCGAATTACGAGTAGATATAAGAAAATTAGATGGTTTATCTCCAATAAAATATGATGATCTTGAAAACAAATCGGACGACGTTAAGCTCGAAGATGGCCGAAATTGCTTTATACCTCATAACGAAAACGTAGTGCCACAAGGCCAAACAAATGAACTCTGGGTTGAAGTGGAAAAATCAGAACAGTTGGAAGACAATATCAAAGATATATCGCCAGCTGATGAAAATGAGTTGCCGCAAAATCAAAGAAATGAACTCTGGAAAGACAATGAAAGAACTTCAGTTATTTCTTGTACTGAAGACGAAATAACAGACTTTATAGAGGACAATTTGAAAGATGGTTACAAGGAAAATTCCTGCATTTCGCTTTCTGAAAATGAAGTGTCACAAAAAAACTGGAATTATAATGAAAATACGTCAGCTATTTTGCATAAAAAGGAGGAAAAAACACAGCAAACAGAGGACAATATTAAAGACGATTATAAGAAAACTTCCTTTTTCTTACCTACTGAAAGTCAAGTACCGCAAAATCAAGGAAATGAACGCTGGTATGATTTCGGAATGCCTACAGTTATTTCGAGTACCAAGATGGAATCTATAGAGCACATAGGGGACGATGTTAAAGAAGATTATTATGCCGAAAATGAGGAGCCACATAACCAAACAAACGTATTTAATAATGAAAATAGTAGATCTTCGGCAATTTCGTGTGCAGAGAAGGGAAATGTAGAACACCTGGACGATATTAAAGATGATGAAGAAGCATCCTGTATTTCACTCTCAATAAATCAAGCAAAGAAAGACCAAGGGAACAATCTTTGGATAGAAAATGGAAGAACTTCAGTTCCTTGCTGTGATAGAAATGAAAAAACAGAGCACTTAGAAGGCGATAAGGAAGAGATTAGGGTTGAAACTACCTTTAGTTCAACTCGCCCAAATGGGGAATTGGAATCAAATCAATCAGAGGAACCAAAGCCGGAAACTGAGTCGACACCCCTGTTACCATCTTTTACAGAAAACGCTGTAGATTTCCTTTCGCAACTTCAACTTACTTCCTATAGTCTGGCGCAAAATGAAACCTTAACACCGTTTGTCTATGAATCGCCACAATCTCCAACAAGTAGTTCAAACACAAATCTAGAATTTTGCGAAAGTTCAATGGATAATAATGAATTCTGCTCACAATCAGGCTATTCATCGGCACATTCAGTACAGGACAATAACAGCAAAAATTCAGCTGCAACAACTTGTCTGATGAACTCTTTATTCGGTAGCATCACAGATTCAGATTCCGATGATGATATAAAAGATGAACTCAGTGCGGAGGAAAATAAAATTCAAAAGCAAAATATAGAACCAAATCAACCTTCACATTTAAATTCTTTCACTTTTGACTACAAAGTAAGCAATGTTGAAAATTTAAATAAACTGCGACCAGAAGAAAAACTGAACAATCAATCTTTCATCAAAGATGTTGCCTCTAAACGCGATTTGATGGAAACACCTTTGAAGCTAACTGACGCACATTACAAACACCAACCTGTGGAGCAACAAATCGAGAAAGATTTGCCTGATTTCAAACTGCCGAAAAGTCAGCAACCCATGACCATCAACATAGCTCCAGAACTACAAAGAATGTCTCCACCACACATTAATGCAAATGATTTACATAAAAACGAGCAACCTGAATTAAAATTATTGCAAAATCAAATAAATAGTAATGTGACATCTACAAGTTTTCTTAAACGCCAACCCATGAATAGCGATAATAAAAAATATAAACAAATTGAAAGTAATAATTATGAAAGACCTTTTATAAATAAACCCAATTCAGCTGTATTGCAAGCACATAACCAAGAGCTCGAAAGTATACCCGCTTCTTCAGTTGCTGAAGAGAAGGAGGCTGTTGGAGAAAATTTTAAATATTTAGAGGGTAAGACGTATGAATGCAATTTAGTCATAGATGAAGATTGTTGTAACACCGGTTCGGAGTACTCTCAGGACAATGCCTCAATCTTAGACTCAACTTCCAGTACAAACGATGCCGAGGAAAAGACACCAGATAACAGCAATGAGCAAGCTGAGGCAAGAAGCATGAAACGCAAATCTGAAGAGGTGAAAATTGAAGAGGTGTCAAATCAAAACTCTACGCAAAACATGATAGAACCACCACCAATTTCCGTATCAAAACTGCAATCATCACCAGCCAAAGAAATTCGCGAAAACTTAGTAAAATATGAAGCTACTAGCATGGCGACTGCGACCACAAACAACTGCATTGATGATGACCATTTTAGTAAATATCTCAATAATATACTCAGACAAGTGGAACCTCGAAATGTCAGTCCTATATCGATAATCTCCAATTCCACTGCATATGCTACGCCAATAAAAAATTATGATGACGCATACCAGTCAGAGTCAAGGAAACGTGGACGCAAACGTAAAAGTTCTTTGTGTCCAAATACCGCACCTACAGCTGCCATTGCATGTAAGCGCTCGGAGCGTTTGCGCGTCAAAGAAAGTGCGAGCGAAACAAAACTGGATACAACTTCTGCGCCACTTAATGCCACGATTAAAATTGGCAAATACACCACAATGCATGGGAATGATTGTGATAAATATCCTGCATCATTTGACAGTAATGCTAACACAATAGACGATGAGGAAACTTTATCGGTATCCCCTAATTTGGACTACTTTACAAAACGCTCCACAGCAATGTGTGATCTACCTGAAGAAAAAAATGCAGAAGAAAAAGCAACAAAAACACAAAATATGCACTCACTTACTTCTCCAAACATAAACTTAAGATGCAATCAACCCACCGGCTACCAGGACATTTTTCAAAGTTTCGCTGATCAACATAGGAAATGTTTACAGAAAAAGAAGCCAGAAAACTGGGCAGCAATTCCGCCCATGCAGCAAACGTCAAAGGATGAATTTATTAAGCCTAATGTTAGGTTTAACTGTGATATAGCCAAAGATGAATCCTCAATAGATCATGCTGCTGAACAGCAATATGAGTCACCCGCCTCGCCTAGTGCTCCTGATACAACTGACACTCTTGACTCGCCCGCTTCGCCCTTCGCAGATTCATTTGAAACTACTTCTAAACATTGCGAAACCAAAGAAATTCCCCTCGAGCCTGATTCAACGCGCCTCAAAGTTCAGCATAGTTCTCTACTACAACGTTTGATTGCTAATCATAGCAATAGCCTCCATCAATTAGTAATGGATACTTTTAACAAAAAATATTCAAACTCAATTCAAGCGCAGCTGTGGCCGCAATTAAAAAAATTTGTTGTCGACACCGATGATACCAACGCCGAGGCTGCTGCAATCCAGGTCGTGCAAGATTTACTTCTCATAACGCTAAATATCAAGCATATCACCGCAGCAATTGTTGTTGTGATGCAGGATGTGCCACGTCCTGAAGTTGAACTAGCCTGCGCGCTGGCGGATGTGCCTCCCAAGTATTTAGGTAAACAACATCGGCGTATTTCCTTTGTCATGCGTGGCCTCCAACAGCTACAACCAAGTTTCACCAGCGAACTAATGGGTCATATTGAAAGCACGCTCTTTAACTATAACACCAACGAAAATCTGCCGCTCGCCGCAACCTTAAATTTAACACAACTTTATTTGCTAACTGTATCCATTTGCATGCCTGATATGCAGAAAAATCCTGCCCGCCTCTTTGTCGCCAAGTGTCTCTATTACTATAATCTTAAGGCTGTACCTATGATTTATGAGGTACTCTGTTGTTTTCCTACAAGTTTGCCGCATCGTGAAGAACGCCGCTACGATCGTGCGGATGCGCTTATCAATGTTATACAACATCTGCTAATGTCTACGAAGTACGACATGGATAAACAGGATCTACGAACCAAAGAATTGCTCTCCAAACTACGTTTCGAATATCATTTTGAGCCATTTCAGCCTGAGCGCTCCGAGGTGCTCACCAATCTAGTCGATAAAATTAAATCAGACAAGCTCGAGAATGTTTCTTACGCTTTAGCTTTATTTTGTAAACGTCTTCCCCAGCCCAAAGTCGAAGCAGATGTTCTTGAAAGTCAGCTCATGCCACTGGCTAATGAGTTCTATCAAATTGTCACGCATTCAACTAGTTACGATTCACGCATAGCCTGTCTTCTCGAGTGCATATCAATGGTTATTAAACCATTTCGCATGGACACAAACATTGCTATTTATATGAGCATTTTTAGCCGTTTTCTCAATGTCGTTACACGTGCTACACCTCAGGAAGCAGCTGTTCGCGCGATCATTCGTTGTCAACGTTTTGGTTATGTTAATTGCTACAATGAGCTGCTTAATTTTAAGCCCTGCTACGAACTGCAGCCTATAACCAAGGCTATGTTGGAAACTTTTGTATACCGTAAGACGGCGAAGTTTTGGCGTAGTCTTAATACGTCAGCAGTTAATTTAACATTTTAGAGTAAAATATGTTCACGTTATTTGAATACTTAAGGATTATTTTTTTTTTATTTATTTTAGTTTAGCCAAAAATTAAATCTTTTTTATAAAAAATATTGAAGAAAGTAAAAATGAAAATTAATACAAAAATAAAATTATTACCTCATAATACCCTTTGTTGAAGATACAAAATAAATCTATAAAAGTATTTTATACATAAATTTAATTCATTGTTTAATTTTAACCAAGCTTAAAAGCGCCTTAGATTAAGAAGAAAATATTTCATGGGTTTTAGTTTGTCTAATGCTCCAATATTAACGAAACATTATTAGCACTCTACATTAACCCGTAAGAGCCCATTAACCCGTTTCGGGGCAAACTGACATAGATTTTCAGCTATTTTCTTCAATGTATTTGGAAAAAAATTTTCAGAGAATCTGTACCAAAAATTTCAGAACTCACCATTCATCCGAAAAACGCCGTTTAAATATGCATAAGCGGACGGAAAAACGTAATTTAGGTGCATTTTGAGTCTACCATCTAAATTCCGCTTTCTTGATTTTTGTAATGGGTCTATTCTGGCTTAGAATTCTTAATCAACGTCGCAAATAGGGGTATTTGCCTTCCAAATCCGCTAATAAATCAATTTCTCAAAATGTAAAGTTAAGAAGTGAAATTTTTTCTAGCTTTTGTCTAATACCCATGGAATAATTTACCGTTTGTTTTTTTTTTTATTTTTATGCACACACTTCTTCACAGCATCGTAAACTTGCATTGTCAGTCAGTTAATTTGCGTGAAAAATACCACAAGTAAATAGATTTTTGATGTCATTAATATTGTGAAAAAAGTTTCGTGCTATGGAGGATTTAGCTGCAGATGTGTACTTTAAAATAAAGCCTTTTTTATGTATAATGTACCTTTAATTAAATAGATATTGGATTTATTGTGAATGTATGCAAATGGCCAGTTTATTTTTGTTTTTTTTTTATGATGGACCTTTTGTTATATTATAGGTTGATATTGGGTAACATTTTTTTACAACAGCTAAAGAAGGAAGTTATCAATAAGCAAAAACCAAAAGAAAATGCTGCCCATTACCGCCCCCCCCCCCCCCCAGATTTTATTGTCCCTGATGTGTGTCCAGATTAAAATCAATAAAATTTAATAAAATAAATAACTTATTTTGCTTGAAGGATCATCTGACTTGTTCATTGTAACTAGAAGATATCTGTATGATGTTATGATTGAGTGTGAAGACAACAGCTATGAAGCTAAACCAAATCAGAGCTATTTACTCAATAAAGCGTCTTGCACGGAAGAAAAACCTAAAGATTTTAAGCTTCAAATTGCATATTTAAGGTATTTAACTTAATTCAATTTACTTTTATCGGTAGTTTTAACTTTAAATCTGGTTTATTTTAATATAGACATGAATTTAAAGTAAGATGGGTAAGTTCTTAACGGAGTAATGATAGATTTTTTAAATAAAAAATTAAGCTTGGCTCCGGGGAGTTTTTGAGATACCAACCTTGGCTGGACGTGGCCGACTATTGAAATCTTTTGCAGAGCCGGCTGTTTTTTTTTATTATATAGTAATATATAATATTTTTCACATTAATAAAAAATTACTCAAATATACCCAATAAACTTCATTTATCCCTTTATTTAGCAGAATTAAGCTTTATAACACTTTTAGAGTTGATTCAGCCAAGTATCCCTTAAATGGGACAAACAAATTTTTTTGACCGGTTTTTCGAGCGGTTTCGCGAGCTCATCGTTAGATAATTGCTTTCCAAAGGTAACGCTGGGACGGTTTTTAAAAATTTAAGTTTTTCATTTTTTGGGAAAAAAAAAAATTGGTTAATTTATTATTGCAAAAAACAAATATAAAAAAAAAAATAAATAAATAACTGGCCATTTCAGCCCTTGAAAGGACTTTGACCTAGCTTCTTATGATCAATTGTGTTGTGCGTGTTATTAAGTTTGTACACAATTGACCGAGAACCGGACCTACAGATTACTCTCTCTGGTTTGCCATTGTCTGCAGAGAGGTGAGAAGAGGTTTTTATTCAAATAATTTTCTGTCGCTGCTGGGGTTAGAACCCGGATCTCCAGGTTCGTTGACATAGAGGCACGCACTTTAACCAACTACGCCACGGACGCCACTACTGAATTAGAAAACAGAAAAATGTTATGCACTACATTTGTATGTTATGTTTGAATTTTTTTTTTTTTCATTGGTTTCGTATCGGCCACGTGTGCTTAGCAAAACATACCTGGGCGTTTCGTTTTAGGGTCCCCTTTAGTAAAGCCGTAAGAATCATTATTTTCATCAGTTTCAAGAATCATTTTACAGTTCCGACCCGTATGCCACCGAATAAAGAGTTTTTGTCACTCACTCTCAATATTTTCCTCAAAACAAGGAAACAAATTAGAGTTTAAAAAAAAATCCAAAATTTTGGTAAATTGTCATTTTGGAATATGTTGAACTCTTATAACGGAAAAGGTCACAGAATCAGAAAGGGCTTCCTCAAAGGTATACGATGCATGTTTCTCAAATGTCACTTTAAGCCGAAACAGGTTAAACTTGTTTAACTTATAATTATACATCTTTTATAACGTATATAACTTACAATTTGGAACGAAACTCTTTCGTTTCGCGAAAAACCTGAAAATGTGGTGAGGCTTAATTTTTTTATTGCTTTTATGAGCGATTTGATAAAATTAATTTTCAATACAAATTTTTTTTTTAGAATACTTGCTTTGGAAGCGTTTTCGCTTATATCTTTTCATTTAAATATGATATTGCGATATAAAAAAACTTATTTATGAAATCGAAAATGTCTGATAGCGAAGTTTTTATTGAAATCTTTACAATAACTTTCGAGTTCATCCCGGATATTTAAAAAAATTGGAAACAATCTTCCTCTTACATGTGTGTGAAAAGAGTAAAGGTGGAGATAAAAATATTTAAAATTTTTTAAAATAATATTTGCAAATAAATGAATTTTTAATCTCGGTATCTCTCTATACTTTACACACAAGTATTTTTCTTCTTTCTCACAGATTGAGCATGGGTAGAATAAACAAGAAGACCGCAGCTGAGAAGCAATAGTCAGAATTGTCAAAAAATACTGAACAACGAACAATTGCAAAAAGAAGAGGAATATTATTTGTATTAATTTTGACAGTTTCGACTCAGAGCTAGAGAGGATTTTCATTCGCGAGACTATCTTCTTTATTCTTCCCATTGAAGTATAAGCAAGGTAAATTCGCGGCTGAGAGCAAACAGTCAGAATAGTCAAAAAAATACCAAACAACGAAAAACAGCAAAAAGCATAAAATTTATACCTTCTTTATTCTACCATGATTCTTCTATGGGTTGAGCTAATATTTTGTCGCAAAACATTTCTGGTTCGAAAACCATTGGCACCTATGGTTCATAACTTTTTCAATCTTCGGCTTTTAATTCCCCGAATTTTCCATGAACGTTTTAAAGTTTTGACTACTAATTGCGTTTTTCACATCTTCCCATGTGAAGTTCTAAGAGTAAGATTCGCGCATGTTAGAACTTGAAATCTTTCCATGCAAGCATTACATTTCGCATGGTCTGTACATATTGTTTTAAAGAATTTCCTCTTTTAAACAAATTTGACCGGCACTCCATGAGAACCTTTGATTGCTAGCCTTTTGTATTGAGTCGAATGCCGATAACGTTATCCAGAAATAACGCAGAAATAATCATAAAATAACAACAATATTGCGCAAATAATATTAGCCATCTCTACCAGAAGCATCTCAAATCACACCGACTTAAGCATATCTTAATAAAAACATACTTTGAATTACGAGTTCATTTACCCATATATTGTTGATCAGTGTTGTAAATTATTGTTATAATGATGTTTTAATTATGTTTTTAATGACATTATTGATGTCATTATAAGTGTTTTTCACGTCATTTTTTTGGCGTATAGAAAACTTCTTACGCATGCACTGCATAGATAGAAAATTTTAGCCTTATCTCCTATATATGTTAATCTCCTATATTTATGTTAAATAAGAATATAAAAAGTAGTGACTTAAGGCATATTTATATAATATTTTAGTTTTATTGTTATTTTTATTGACGTAAAATTAAATTTTAAAACATACTGTATTATTTATTTAACAAAACGAAAAATAAACATTATTAGTTTATATTTTTTTCAACATATATTTTGATTTTAACAAGCATCAATCCATTATTTTACAAAAAAATTCAAGCACATTTATATATCTTATTTATATGTTTTGTTTATATTTACAATCTCTATTTTATTACTTAGCGTAAGTTTCCGAAATATATTAAGCAATATATAAACATATTCATATATGCAAATAGAACAATGCAAATATATATATTTATATTTATAATTAATATTATTGGTATGTATAAATTTTTTAACAGTACAACTACTTATATTTGTTATAATTACAATAAAATGCCGCTGTTAATAATAAACTTTTCTTGCGTATTGTTAGGTAATTAATTAATCTATATTATTTAGAAAATTTTCTTAAAACTTCTGGTATTGTATTGATAAGCTGCTTTTTTAATCTTCTCTTCATAAACTTAACGTTTGAAATATTCGCCAGGGTTGAAGTGGATTTCAAGTTTAGGTTACACATCCTTTTAAGGTACTTTTGGTCATTCACTACAAACGCCTGCGAACGTAGTTTATGTCTTCTAACGACATTGGATTAACGCTACCATATTTCGTAAGCGCTCTCGATATCTTGTTACAGAATTTTATTTAACTGTAAGAAAAAAAAAAGCTAAATAAATAATTTTGATGTTATTAAAGATGGGAGATATTTACTAAAGAACGTCTTTGATGCTCCTTTTCAATGGCAACCTGAGTTTGCTGTGGCGAAAATTTCAAAACTGCAGAAATAACTTTAACCAGGGTTTCGTTATTGCCACCTGTCCCTGAACCGGTCAAATACTGAAAACAAAAACAAAATAATAGATTATTCTGTTCATAGATGAAATTTATTGGCACACTCTGTGCTGGAGGCATATTTTACACATTTATTGTATGTACTCATTTAATTTCATTGAATTGTGGAAACAAATTACTTTTTAAAGCAGAAAAATTGGGAGCTTGAAGTAGCATATTTTTAAGATTTTCCTAAATTTGTAAAAAAGTGACCCCTGCATATTAATATCAGTTGCTTGAAATTTTCTTTTTTTCGTAAAATAGTGGTATCAAGATTTAAAAAGATTAGATAAAACCTTCTGAAACAAATTTTTTTATATATTTGAAATATGTCAAAAAAAATTTAAGCACAGTCCGCTATAAAAAAATCAAAAAAAAAATTAGGTTGATGTAATGTTACCGAACAACCACTAAAAGTGAGCTGAAGTTCAAATTGTATGTGTTTTGTGGCAATAAATTGTATTAGTTAAGAAAAAAGCGCACATAACGTAATGCACTTTGATAATAATAAAATTTTTTTGCAACTAATTAATTACCTGAAACATTATATTTTTTAAGTACTCGAATTCAGTATTTGCCGTAATGCTTTCATTGTGTTGCATTGAAACCTAAAAAAATATTTTATCAATTAATATATTGTAAAAATAAAACACACTCTAGCTCACCAATGTCTCATCCAATTGACGCAATAACTTGGCATTTTGCAGTTTTAAACGTTCATTCGATTGTTCGAGTATTAAGTAGTTTTCGCACTTTTGTTCGAGGAATAAATTTCTATTCGATACATCCTGAACCTCTTGCATAATGTTCTTGAGCTTGGTCTCATCATCCTCTGCAGAGTTTTTGTTCTCATTTCTCTGTGTTTGACTGTTTACCGCATGCTTATTGGTCAGCAATTGTTCCTGTTCCACTTCGGCTCGCAGACGTTCATATTCTACCATCTTCTCGGTCATATGATTGTTAGTGCTTTGCATATCCTCAATTTCCTGTTGAAGACTAGAAATCTCAGCTGCTGATTTGTATTTGAGCTCCTCCAGCTCATGCTGTAAAGTTGCATTAAGCTTACGCAAATGCTCGGCATCGCTATGGGTGGTTAATTTAGTTGAGTCGGTGGTTTGGCTGTCTTGGAGGCTTATGTGGTGTTGTTTTGTATTAATGGCACGCTCGGCTTGCTCCACTTTAAGTGCATTTAACTCCAGCTCCAGTTCTTGCTTTGCTTTCAGCGCTGTAGTTATTTCGGTGACTTTCTGCTGCAGCATTTCGATTGTCTGTTGATTGTTTGTCAATTCAACGCTTAAACTGACTATTTTCTGCTCTTTGACCTCATTAGCAAGGGTAGCTGACTTGTTAAGCTGCTCTAATTCCAACTTTGTGGCTTGCAATTGGTGTTGCGTGTCTTGTTGCTTTCGGTCGAGTTCATCAAATTGCTGTTGAGCATGTAGCAGTTCCTTCTGTATGCTATCGTTTTGTTCGGTTATATAATGAACGTGCTCGGTTTGGCGACTCAATTCAGCGCGCTCTAGTGCATTAGCCTGTCTCACTTCTTCAAGCTGCAGCAGAGACTCTTTCAGCTGTTCTTGCTTTTCTTCCAGCTCAAGATTGTGCTTGTCTGCATTTTCTTGCAGCACATACAGTTCACATTGTATGGATTTCAATTTGTCCCTTAGTTCAACCGTATCAGTCGCTGAGTTCATAGTTGATTGTTTCAGCTGTTCCCGTTCGGCTTCTAATTGTTTAATAGACGTACTCAGAAATTCGTTCTCAATATGCAGCTGCTCATATTTGGCCAACTTTTGCGCTTGTTCAGCAGCTAATAGAGTGTTTTTGGTTTCAGCTTGCTTCATTTGTTCCACAAGCATTTTTAACTCATCACGTTCTTGATATTCAATATCTCGATCACTATGAGAGATTTTCAGTTGAATTTCTAGGTCTTTAGTTTTGGAAGCCAAGGCTTCTAGTTCTTGCTTACTTACAATCAGCGCTGTTTTAAGTTGACCTATGTTTACTTTGTAGTCATTTAGCTCTGCGTTTTGGCTGTTAAAGTCCTTTGACTCAAGTTGTAGCTGCTCAATTAATATCAGTTTTTGTTGCAATTCGTTGGCAGAGCTGTTTAACTCTTCATTCAAAGTTTTTTGGTTTTCTCGAAGCAATGATAATTCTTTATTTTTTCTTTCCATATCCTCATTAACTCTTTGAAGATCATCTTGTATCGCGTTGTACTTCTCTTCGATAGATTTCAAAGTTTGCTGGTGAGACTCTAGCTCATCAATACGTTGTTGCTTCTCTACTAAAAGGTGCTTGAGTTTATCATTGTCAACTAATTGTTCATTTTTATGTTTCAGTTCTTCAGCGGCTATCTGCAGATTCTTCTGTGCTACAAGCAGCTCCATCTCAGCTTGTTGCAAGTTTTGCAATTCGTTAGCTCTTTCTTGCAGTTCTTCACTCGAGCGTTTATTGCTTTCTGTCAAAAGCAATACTTCTGCGTTACTCTGCTCTAAGTCTTCAATAGCTTTCTGTAGTTTTTCCTGCACTGAGCTTAATGCTCTTTCGCTATCCTGCTGATTTTCTAATTCATTCAAACTTTTTTGCTTTGCTTCTAACTCTAGCTTAGCTTGCAGCACATAATCTAAATGAGTTTTTTGCAATTCTGCCAGCTGCTCTTTCAATGTTACCGTCTCTTGTTCGAAATTCTTACGCCAGTCGCTTAATTGTTGACACTCATTGCGTACATCTTGCGTCACTATTTTCTCCATTTCCAGCTGCTGTTCTTCATTTGTAAGTTTTTCATACAATTCCTTTAGCTGTGCTTCAATTGCGATTTTTCCTGTTTCCAAATCTAGCTTCTGCTCTTCCAGACATTTTTGCGCATCAATGGCAGCTAGTTTTTCCTTTTCCAAAGCATCGCATTTATCCTGCAGTGTTCTATGATCGTGATCCATTAACTCTTGTGCATTGTGCATGCGCGAATTCTCATCCAATACCTGCGTCAATTTATCGTTAAGCTTCTGTACTGCATCTTCGGCTGTTTGTAGCTTCAAACGCATTTCACTTGCTGTAGCTTCATCTTCGATAGTATGTTGACGCTCTCTTTCAGCTATGAGTTTCTCCAAGCGATTTGAATTCTCTTCCAGTAGACAATTTTTATCAGCCAACTGAGAGTTTTCGCTTTCTACGATTTGTAATTTTGACTCCATTTGTGTCAGGTTCGTTTTAACTGCATCAAGTTGCTCATGTAGGCGCTCGGCATCTTGCGTTTTGATTTGCATATTTTCGATCTTAATCTCTAAGCTCTGTTTTTCCTGCTCCAATTTGTAGTGCGATTGTTGCACGACACGCATTTGCTGCTCCATCTCGGCGATTTCGTGCAAAATATTTGTTATCTGCTGCTTCAACTCATTCTTTTCGCGTTCGGTTTGCTCTTCACGTTCTCCAGACTCGAGCTGTACGGCCTGCAAGTTTTGCTCATGCACAGCCAGCTCTGACTGAAGCTTCTCAATAACATCTGTTTGTTCTTTCATTTTTGCCTGCTGACTTTCATGTTGCTTGCGCTGCTTTGCGTGTTTATTCGAAATGACTTTCAGTTCCTTCTCCTTGTTGGTGAGTTGTTCTTGTATAGTATTTATTTCGTGCTTAAGTTTAGTTATTGTTTCGCTCTCATCCGAAGCATTTTGTTCACTTACTTCTTGCAACTGTGCCTCCAGTTGTTGCATTTTGAATTGCATGGACTCTTTTTCTACCTGTGTGTCCGAAAGTTGTGTTACATATTCTTCTAGTTTAGTCTCTACTTCCTTCAGCCGCCTTTCACCAGCCAGGCGCTCCTCGTCGCGGTTTTGTTCATATGATGCAATTTGCGCATTTTTTTCACTCTCTAGTTTGAGTAACTTTTGTTGATTCTCCTCCAATGAAGCTCGAAGTGTATCGTTTTCGTTTTTCGTTCGATTTAGTTCGTTATCGATTTCCGCCAACGAAACTTCATTTCGCTGATACCGCTCTATCATTTCACTAAGTTGAACATTTTGCTGACGCATATCAGCCAATTTTTGTTCGCTCTCTTTTCTTAAGGTCGTAAGTTTTTCTTCGTTTGCTGAGAGAACTTTTTCCTGCGCGTTGTACTTTTCTCTTAGCTCTGCCAGCATATGTTCACTAGCTATAACTTTAGCATTTAGCTCTTGCTTAGCTTGAACACTAAATTGTTTTTCTTTAGTTGAAGCATTTTGTAATTCGCTTTGTAACTGTTTTATGGCATCCTGTAGCTTTCTCACCTCGCTATCTTTACTCTCTAATTCTGTGTAGATTGCTTGTTTTGTTTGCGCCAATAATAAGGCGTTTTCCTCCTCTTGCTTGCGTAATAGTTCAATTGTTGCGGTTGACTCTTCATATTTTGTCGTCATCGCTTTAAGTTTATGCTCGCATTCAGCTAATTGCTGCTCTAATCGCGTTATTTGATCTTTCTGAGCTATATCTGGTTTATTGAAATTTGTAGCACCTTCTTTCTCATTATCACCAGCACTCAAATCAATTAGAGTTCCTTCAATGGGATTTATGCCATTTGCAGCCAAGGCAGCCGAAATTTGTTCCGGATTTTCTCCGAGCAGCATAAGCTTTGTTTGATAAGCTTGCATTTTGCATTGCATGTCATCCATTTCGATGCGCAATGCCTCTTCGAGGTGAGCCTTTGCTTGTTGCTCGAGTGTACATTGCTCGCGTAATTCACTTATCCTGCGTAAGGCTTTCTCTTGAGTTTCGACCAAGACAGACTGAAGAAAAACGACAACAAAAGAAATTGAAGAAGTTGTAAGAAAAGGTTTTTATCACTATATCACTAGATTCATGAAAGTTATTATATTAATGTTGGAAATAAGGGTGATCGTTATCAAAATACTTCCCACAAAAAAACCATAAAAAATTATCACGATAAAAGATTTGATGGAGTTAGAAAACAGGGCGCGGTACAGCCTTTATAATCAAACAAAAACACCTCCTATTTTTATTTGATTATAAAGGCTCAAAACTCAAGAACCTCGAATCTTTTTTGACACTTATGGAAATGTCACTAAAGAGCACTAGAGTCTAAAATTTGGAACAGAGAAGAGATTAGGAACTAAAGAAATAGATAACTATAGTCTGGATGTGAAAACAGGTTCTGACACTTCTCATACTTGTTTATATAAAATTTCCATAACGTGGTGAACGAATTTTCACGGACAACCTCTAATTGCTCCTAGGTACGATAGGTATATTAGCTAGTTATAAATTAGAAACATCGATATTATAAAATATTATTTTAAGTAATTTATAAGGTAATTTCAATTTTCAATATTGTTGTTCTTGTTGTATTATTCATAACTGTATAGAATTCCTGGTACATTATTGCGCATAAAAAAAAAAATAACAAAAACACTAACATTATAAAGAACTCTTTTTAAGATCTTATCACAAGCAGCTTGGAAAGCCCCAATGTATAAGCAGTTCTGCATGATTTTCAAGCTATTATTTTAACTTAAATCTTATGTTCACACACAACGTACCCGAGCTTTTGTACTGTCACGTTCCAAATCCTTATATTTTTTGGCCAGATCTGTATAGCGGCAACGATACTTATGATAACGATCCAAAGATTTCTTATAAGCATCATATAACTGTGCCTTTGATATTGTATCTAATTTCACAGACGAAGCAGAATCCTCTACTTCACTTGCAGATATGTCCAAATCAGATTGTAAATGATAAGCCTTAAGAGAAAAAAAATATGAACAATTATTTTACAATTCAGCTAAGGAGATAAGAAAAACAAACAGATGCTGGTGTATCGTAGGTAGGTAGACGGAATGATATGTCGCTGGCCATTGAAGAGTTGGACAAGCGACGTGTTCTGGGTATAGCACCAGTGTTGCCATTATTCGTGAACTGTGACGAAACATTAGAAGTGCTACCGCGTGAGGCTCCGGCCTGAAATCTAAGTGGCTTGTAAGGCGAGTTTTGCGGCGTATCTGCAAAACATCTTTATATTTGACATCAAACAAATATATAAATCTCAATTCTTACCTTCTTCTGTTATACTAAAGAAATTCTCATTTGTTGTTGTGGTTGAATCTGATCCACTTGGCGTGGTGCTACTCGATGACGAAACAGCGGCCTGCAAAGTAAGAAACGTGATACAAACAAACAAAGTGCAACACAAACAAGTCTCAGTATAAACAGTAATTTGAGCTTCCGTTTTTCCTAAAATAGCTCAAAAATTATGGCTCCACTGTGGCAGCACGCATTGTCCCCGTATATTTTAATGTTTTCTTGTTTTCATGAACTCATTCATGAAAATGGTTTTTTTGCTCATTTCTTGTTACCTGTGCTGCATTTGCAAATTGCTGGAACTTCGATGGCGACGCCTTCACCTCTTCGATTAGTTTATTTTTTAGATTGGCAAACATTTTTATTTTTGCCAAACTATAATTTAAGATCACAAAATAATTCTTTAACTATTTAATATGAATAAAGAAAAACTTTTGCGTATTTTTACTACATCGATACGTGTAAATTTTCAATGAAAAACATTTGACAGCTGTGAATTTTCTTCGGAATGTTTTGACAGTTAATTATCTCGATACTGCCACACTGTTAGGAAATCAGCTTCGTACACTGATTCCGAAAATTTATCACGTCTCTAAAGTATTATTTCCCTATGCATTGGCTTTTGATGGGCCAAACGGAAACTGGGTCCCTATTCTGTATTGCGATGCGAAAAAAAAATTAGCAAAATAGCGCAGTCGGTACTCTGTAATGCGATAACAACGTGCGATTTGCTATTTGAATGCGCATAGAGTTTAATTTTCGCAACGCATTGATTTACGCATCGAAATACAGAGTAGGGCCCCTGAAGGTTGATGGGCCAAGGTGGGCCCATTTTGACACTGACAGCTGTTTCCCGCTTGAAATCTTGGCATAAAGTCAGCATCATACCTCCGGGGAAAGATATGAGTCGCTTTACGCTTAAACAATTGGAAACTTATTTCCAAAGTGAGTGCTGTGTATCGCAAACAGTGCGTTGATTTGAAAAGAAGATGATTTGGGAGACAAATTGGCGAGAAGCCGATGCATCCACAAGGAGTGACAGTTTGGTGCGGATTGTGGAGTGGTGGCTAGGAACAACGTTCGGTCAACGGTGGACATTGTTGAGCCATGTTAACCGAGTTTTTTTACTGAAATTGGAGACATAAATTTGGAGAGTTCTGGTTCATGCAGGATGGCGTGCCATGCCACACAGCCAATGCCACAATCGATCTTTTGCGCTCCAAATTCCCAAATTATGCTATCAGCCATTTTTATTTTTTATTATAAAATAAAAGATACTGCTTTAATTATATTTAAACTCATTGTTGAGCTTTAGGTCAAGTATGTTAATGACGAAAACAACTAACAACAACAACTTGCTCTGTATAGAGCAAATCATACAAATCAGAGCAGACTAGACAAACTGTACCGGTAGTATTAACATGAGTAGGCGAGACAGCTATCAGTGAAAGTATACTTGACACTTCATGAGTAAGAAAAGGATGGCATTATTCATGTACATGAGTTTCGAGTAGTTTTTTCCCAATGCTCTTAAGAAACTCATAGAAAGTCGTTTATGTAGCCTACCCAAAATTTTCGTATCACTATTAGTTAAGTACCCAATTAATTTACCAGGATTGATAGATTAAAAACTATTTTTATTGTCTTGTTTTGGATCCTTTGTAGTCTTTTCAGTTCACTTGAGTTTTTATAGGCCCAGCACATCGGCATATACATAAGATGGGAATGGAAAAGCGACATATAAATAAGATGTTTGGTGTCCATTGACAGTTTATGTTTAAATTTTTGCAGAATTCCGAGACCGTATAGTAGTTACAGGATAGTTTATTTTGAAGTTTAATAATATGTTGATTCCATTTGAGGTTATTGCTTAAGGGGAGATACGCAGTCAGAACTTTTTTTTTTTCAAAAATTTTTTTTGCATTTTCTTAAAGCCTTAAGTTTCAAGAATATTTGGTGAAAATTTCAAGTTAATATCTCAAAAAATAACAAAGTTATAGCCTACTGAGTGAACCGCCTTCTAGAGCGCGCAGTGCTGGCGCTTATTTTCAAACGCGTTTTTCTCGAAACCATGTTTTCAAAGTCGGTGACCAAGATTTCTCAAAGCTCAGTGAAGCGATCGTTTTGATTTTTTTGCAGGCTTATTGTACACATAATAATCTCGTACTTGTCATAGGATTTTTTTTTTTTTTAGCTTCGTTCATTTTTTATTGGCAAAACTATGACGAATTTTTGGTCGAAAATCGTTTTTTTACGTTTGAAAGTCCGCCATTTTGTGAAAAATCAATATTTTCAAAAACGGCTATGACAAGTACGAGTTTTAAGTATCTACTTTAATATTATATATCATTTTTTTGTTTCAGATGAATTAAGGAGGAGCAATCTTGGTCACCGCATTTCACCTTTTTTTCAGAGCGCTCTACAAAAACTGCTGTATCGACCTTAATATTAAATTTTTTTTAATAAAAAAAAAACTAAAAATACTCTTGAATGTGTATATTTTTAGGTATAAAAACCCTCATTCAAAAATATCCCATAGGTTTCCTTAAAAAAATTCACAAACATGATCTTTTTTTCGGCCTCTGGCTGCGTTGCTCCCCTTAAATCAATTCCCAAGAATTTACCTGCTTGCTCTCTACCAATTCAGATCCATTTATAATAACCATAAAATTGTCTTCCTCTCTCGACTGCGGTTTTAACAT
Organism: Pherbina coryleti; assembly: GCA_943735915.1. Classification (NCBI taxonomy): domain Eukaryota; kingdom Metazoa; phylum Arthropoda; class Insecta; order Diptera; family Sciomyzidae; genus Pherbina; species Pherbina coryleti. The sequence continues at coordinate 31,817,153 of OX030950.1, forward strand.
TATGAGCTTTGTTTTTGTTGTGTTCATTGAAATCTTATTAAAACGGAAGAACTCCTGTAGCATTGAAACATCATATTCTATATTTGCACGTAATATAGTTCTGTTAACTGATGGGTAGAATAGGGCAATATCATCAGCAAATAAGAAAAGCTTTCCATTAATAGAAATGTTATGTATATCATTTATGTAGATAAGAAACAGTATCGGTCCCAGCACGCTTCCTTGCGGAACGCCACAATTAGTTTTTTTTTAACTCGACTTTTACTATCCCATTAAATACCATTTGGTATCTGTCACTTAGGTAGCTTTCAAACAACTCTTACGTTTTCCCAATCGCGCCAATATTCTCCAATTTTTTGATAAAATTTCATGGTTTACACATGCTTTTTGAAGGTCTATAAACAAGCCTCCCACCTACGAGCTGCCACGATCTAGTCCCTAGCATACGTTCTCTATCGCTTGAACTAACGCTGGTTGTGTGCCTGATCCAACTCGAAATCCGTTTTGAAGACTGTGAATCAACTTTATCTCCTCCAAATGTTCACATATCTGCTGTTTTAAAATTTTCTCCACAACCTTGTTCATAATTGGAAGTCTTGCAATTGGCCCATCATTTTGTGCTTCTATTTTGCTTCCACCTTTAAATAATGGCAAGATTTTTTGCATTTTTAGTTTTATCGGATAAATACCTGTTTCTACCATCATAGCGAAAAGTTTCTGCAATACTTTGGAAATTGTACAAGCCGAATTTTTTATGACTTTTACTTGAATATCATCAACACCGGCAGACTTGTTCTCATCCAGATCACGTATAATCTCTTCAATCTCCTCAGCTGAGTAAACCTTCAATTCAAATGTCTTGTTGGACTCATGAAGTGTTGAAAACGCATTGATGTTGTCCTCTTCGGAGGCTTCTATGGTCGCTGCTACCTCTGTTGATCGGTTGACAAAGTATTTACTTCGATTTGACATTTACGGGAACTCGCTCTCACCCATGCGACAACCTTATTTATTCAATCATGGAGTGAAGTATGTTTGTTTGTTTTTTTTTTTATATTGTTGTAGTTTGTTTTTAATTTTGTCTTTTAACTTTGTAAAGAGAAGACGCTGGTCAGTGGCATTCTACAGTAGCGCAGTCGCATAGACTTGAAAAGTAGAAAGTTTGATTTTTTCTACCAATTAATGTAGGGTAGAAATAAAAAAGAATCAACTCTGACTTATGATTCGTTTTTCAGAAGCAAGTCTTGGCTTGTAGGATAGAAATATATCAAGTTTCTACAAGTCAAATCAAAACTTCATTTTTTTAAGTCACTTGATTTTCAATTGACTTGTTGCAGATCTCTGGTTGCTACGGCTATCCATAACGCTTAGAACATCCCATGGTATAATAATACAAGGTAGTATTGACAGTTGCTTGGGAAATGATATACTGTCAAAAAATATACTCAAAAAGAGAGCGCTCACAATCCGCCATTGAAAACACAAGCAATGTTGAAAACGTTGAAGTAAAAAAAAAAACAACAACCACAGCAGCTGCTGATGTATTTCTACAAAAAGCTGTTTTTGACAGTTTATGTTTTCCTGTTGAAGAGAAAATAAGCAGTTGTCAATGCTACCATGTATTATTATACCATGAGAACATCCTACATATGTTTCACTTAATTATCCCTTCCCTCCCACTAATCTATTATAGTACGTTCACACCTAAGCTAATTTGCTCATTTCGGCCAAAAAACACAAATGAGATGCGTAATGAGCTCATTTCCCATAGAAATATTCCAACTCATTACAACTCATTTCAACGAAATGAGTAGCAAATGAGATAATTTCAGGTTAAACACAGCTCTGAGCATATTAAACTGCTTTGTGAACATACCTTTCAAAGAAAATGTAAGAAAATGTAAGAAAAATTTGTACACAGAAAAATTTTATCAAAACAAAATATGAAAATACAACAAAAACAATTGTCAAACAAAATGAGATTTATAAATGTGAACACTTTTTAATGAGATATTTAAATTTGCTCATTTGGCTTAGGTGTGAACGTAATATTACCCCATTTCGAACCAAGGCATACTTGACTGAATATGTATTACACCTAAAAAAAAAAATAATTGAAAACATTGGAGAAGTTCTACTTATAGCATGTTCACATTGAGCTAAAATTAAGTAATTTCGAGCTTTGTAATTTCGTCTGAAATGATATAATTTAAATGGTAATTTCCCATACAATCTGTTAATTTCGAAATTACCTCAAAAAAGCTAATTTCGTTGAAATTACTCACGAAATTAGTTCAATATTTACTTGCAGCCCTGAAATCTGAAATTAAAAAATCTACACATTTTTCTGTATCTTCAAGCTTATTAAAATAAAATAGGACAACTCTTGAAATTTCCTCTGGATTCATGCTGCTGTATTGTGTTCAAAAATTATACATGATAATAATTTATTGACAGAAAAAAAATTAAGCGTCAAACAAAATTATCAAAACCCAGTGTGAACACTTTCCCCAATTCCGAAATTATCTCACGAAATTACTTAATTTTAGCTCAATGTAACATGCTATTACGTAATTGTATATAGAATATATGGCATTAAACTCAACATATAAAAATATCTTAAACCCTTATAAAATCGCAACACAGCTCATTGGTTAAACACATCTCGTGACAGCTGTCACTTGCGTGTATTTTTGATTAGGAAAAATTTTATTGAAAAAAATAAAGCCCTCAGAAAAATAAAACCAGTCGAGCAGATTGGATTGCAAATCGTTAAAACAGCGGATAAAAGTGTAATAAGAAAAACGAATTTTGTAAAAAAACACCTATTTCGGACGCCCACAATGGAACGATGTGAAATAAGTTAAGCAAAGTATTAAATAATATAGTCAAAATATTGGAGAATAAAAGGCGATACGAAGCGTCCAACACAAGAAGCTGTGCGCAAAGATACCAAGACCGTGACTTACCTAGACACAATTGTTTAGAACGCAGAGTTGTTTCAGTGGTGTTGTAGCAAAGTAAAGCAAGCAGACGAACAATCAGTCAACCGTCGGAAGGTGCAAAGAGCGAGGCGAGGTGAGGCAAGATTGTAATTTAAACGGGAACGCCCACTGAAAAAGTGAGGCAGTAAAATTTTTAGAATTATATAGAGCTGTGAATTTAAAAGTTGTCCAAAGGTGAGCTCCTCAAACCCACAAAAAATCATTTGGATAACTCAAAAGTATTAAATTTTATAGAAAGTCCGCTCAAGTATTAATGCGAAAATGTCTACGCTTGTCAGTGACACGCCTCAAAAACACTACCAAGAGAATAGTGACGAGAATGAGGTAAACTTCATGTTGACACCGGATATGCGTCCGGAGATAAAAAATGAACCGCCAGAGGACATTGACGATACGCCGCAATTTCATATGTTAGATGGATTTGACTTGGAGCAAGGATCACGTAGAAAGCCCAACATCAGGCTGACGCCCACCATGAAATTGCTGGCAAGCCCAAATCCTATTGATCCCAAACGAAAGTTTAGCTGTCCCTACGACAACTGCACAAAAAGTTATGGCAAGAGTTCGCATTTGCGCTCACATCTTACTTGGCATACCGGCATTAAGCCTTATGTCTGTCAAGAACCGAACTGCGGTAAGAGCTTTACGCGTTCCGACGAATTAAATAGGCACTCTCGCACACACACCGGTGAAAAGCCATTCGAGTGCATGCAATGTGGCAAGAAGTTTTCTCGCAGTGACCACCTGACGAAACATGTTGCGACGCATACCAAGCAAATGCAGACTCAGAAACGGACGCGTGCTGCAGAAAATGCTGAGAAAAAACAGGCTAACGTCGACCAAAAAACAGAGATAAGTGAAGAACAAAAACCAGAAATTGGAAAAGTTGTCGAGCCCAAATCGGAAATTGCCGAGGAAAACTTTCAATTTACGGACCAAAAGATCGGTACTGTTGAGGATGATGCTTCTGCAGCAAAGAAGAGAAGCTCCAAGTTAACTGAATTGACACTGCCCGGCCAAGGAATCACCTACACAGATGGCATGCATTTCATGGCTTCAATACTGGAGTGCACTCAATTTAGACATGGTCGCCATGTGATTGAATCCGAAAATCTAACTGATGAGCAATCAGATTCAACGCGCTTACCAATACGCATAAAATTGGAAAGGCCAGAGCACAGTGATGAGTACAAAATAGTCAATGCTGCTGAGGAGTATGGAGATTTGGATCAGAAGGTAATAATAAAAACTGAAGGAGAACCACCTGCGGAGTCAACAAATTCGAACACTGAAATAGCTTCAACTACAAGGGGACCGATTTATAACACAGCGACTACCTACGAAGATGACAACAATGGCTGCAATGCAGAAGATAACATGGACGATGATGAAAATACGAATGATGACACCATCATGCCTGAGGCCAATGCAGCACCATTGCCACAAGCGAGTTCACAGTTGGTTGCGCCACGAATCGACCACTTTGAGCGTCCATACGGTTGCCACCAATGCGTCAAAAGTTTTAAGCGACAGGATGATCTTAATCGGCATCTACGCACGCACACAGGCGAGAAACCTTACGCCTGCACCGCATGTGAAAAACGCTTCATGCGCAGTGATCATCTCAAAAAGCATCTGAAGACTCATTTCAAGCAGCTTTAGTTCGTAAGCAGGAGAAATCTTATTGCAGATGAAGACATAATTTCAATTTCATCATTGATTGGGCAAAAATTAATTTTTTTTTTTCTTGCTAAAAGTTTAAACTGCTATTTATTTATTTAAGTTTTATTCGTAGTTAGAAGTGTAAAAAACACATTTTTGAATTCATAAGTTTTTCTTCTTAGTTTATATTGACTTTGCAATCCTTTTCTTCAAGATTATTGATTTCAATCGTTCGTTATTGATTGTTCACTAAATTGACATCGTTAGCGCTGTGCTATACAGGGTATAACACAAAGTTGTATTACAAATTTACAAAGCCTTGATTTGTAAAGCAGAATAAAATCAATTGTATATTTTACGCTATAAAAAATCAGGTTATAACAAGACAAAATTGAATATTAAAAACTACCTGTTATAATTGAAATTAACTCGCATTTCCTCAAATCAAAATTGATTTAAAATTCATGTATACTTTAATTAAGTATAATGTTAAAAATAAAAAATCATATGCACTATATATTTAAAACTGGAATAAAAACACTTAAAAATTAATGATTGCAACATTTCCTAATCGGTCACAAAACTCGGTTTCAACTATTTAATTCATTGTTTTAAATGTTAAGTAAAATACCTTTATGGAAATTAATTTAAATTTAAATACATCCTATGATACATTCCCATTAATATGAAAAAAAATTTTAGAAGAAAAAATGAACATATCGTGGCTGGTATAAATGATTGACGTATGTTGCGTTGGTTTACATAAAACATATAACGATACTTTATCAAAGCGAGACATTTTGAAAAGGCCCTGCATTTGAAATAAAAGCCACTTCCAATTTTCTTCAACTCCCTGTTCAGAGATATGCCTACAGTCTGCATACTCATGACTCAGTCATAATTATTTATTATATCCCACTTTATTCAAAATGTGGGTGTAACCACGCCATAAAATAAAAAGCACAAAAAAACAGAGTTTCAAAGCAACTGCCAACAACAACAGCAACTTATCACTCGCCTCTCTTTGGGCTTTATTATTATTGTATTTTATTTTATTCGGCATTAAGCCAAATCAATATATGAGACTTGCGTGTGGGTGGGTGTGGCACTTGACAGAGTGGAGGCTTAACGTTTCCAACAACATCAAAAACAAATATATATATATACCAAATGGGCTAAATTCATATATGCACACACACACACAGCCATACATACATTTTAATGGGCTATGTTTTCATATCAACAGAACAACCAACGCTAAAAAAAACAAAAGCATAGGCAGTTGTATGGTCAAATTGTTGGCTAACAGCGCCTAAGCAGCGCAGCAACTCTGTCAATAAGTGTTGTAAGAACAATCTACCACCTTGTATTTGTCATAAGAAATGCGTTACTTTAAATTTTACATAACTTAAAATTATTCGCAGATTGTTTTTTTTAATATTTCAACTTAACCATTAGTTTTTTTTTAAATTTCTTTTGGATTTTTGTTCCTGTTTTTACTCATAGACTTTATTTTAAAATAATTCGTTTCATAACAAACTATAAAGTGCTCGTGAGGAGGGAAACGGTGGCAGCTTAAATACAAAAACAACAACATCAAATACAACACACTGCAGCTAAGACAGCACAAGGGCGGCTTTACAGAATGAAATTTGAGCGGCATGCGTTACGCCTCTTTTTCATTATTATGGCACTACTATATATAAATATGTATTTATTATGTGCGTTTGGGTATGTGTGATTTGCTTGTTTGTTTGCTACAATTTGCTTCTATTTTTCTTTCCGTATTACTTTCCAACATTTTGTTCGAAAACGTTACAGAAGTTATGTCGTTTTTTTTTCTGTGTGTGCGCTCATACGTTAAGCAAGGTGAAATGATTGCGACAGCGCTGTCTGCCACACCCTTTTCTTCAGCATGACATGCTCACAATATTAGGGCAAACCCGAATACCGTGGCGCTTATTAAAATGTTTATACACATTAAATATTCAGATGATAGAAATTTGTCGATAAAGAAATAAGCGGGATGGTGGTTTGGAGATAAAAATTTAATTCAATTCAATTTCTATTCAACTATTGCTGGAGTAATAGGTAAAGTAATCAGCTAACTTGAAAAGCGAAATTTTTCACTTTACAGAATCAGTTTCAGACAGCAAAACAAATTCGTAATTTCGTTCAATGAATTTTAACTAACAGAAACTTATGGTAAAAATTGTTGCTAAAGTAAGCAAAAAAAACAATTTATAAAATATTTTTTATATTGGTAGAAAGGTAGAGTGGCGTAAAGCATGTTTTTTTGAAGCGAAGCTTTTTATGACTCGTTCTGCGAGTCAAATCTGAAAAAACGACACTTTTTTCCGACACCATTTTTCTTAGAATTAATTTTGTTTTTTGCTTGCGTCTATTGCAACATTAAAAATAATTCCTTGTCCGCTGCAGGAATTGAACTCATTACCGTTAACTGATAGTTTAATACCTGCGACACATTGGTCCATTTAAACTCGTTTAAGTGTTTTTTCTCGTTTAAATATCTGCTAAACTATGTTTAAAATTCGTTTAGTCAAAACTAGTTTCCGAAACTCGTTTATCGCAGTTAAACGAGTTATAGCAGCTGATTTCGACATTCCTCTTTCTACACTTTCGTTGAGAACTATAGCGCTCTCACTCGAGCAAACGCTCTGAAATTTACGATTATGAGCCTGAACAGAATCAAAAATCGTTGCGACCAACGACCCTCTCTGGTCGTCGAACGCAGAGAATGTGTCCAGAATGATGCGATTGCGATTAACGATTCAAAGTTGCTTTTATTTAGTATTTTTTTATTTATTTTTTCTATTTCATTTCAATGTATTGGTCTCTTCAATTGTGTGAATACAACACACACAAACAAGAAATGTCAGAAAATAAAACAAAACAGCAAATTTCATGAAACACAGCCAATTCTTAACAAAAATATGGCAACACTAATGGCACTCAGAGAAAGAATCGTCGGTCGCAAGAGAAGAAATAGAATAGATTCTAATTGTGCGATATATCGTTGCGGCTGCTGACCTGCGATTTCATTCTGGACGTGTTAATACATTTGCATGCATTCTATTGCTTTGCGATATCGCAAATCGCAACGACATTTGATTCTGTTCGGGCTCTGATGCGATTGCGAATGACGACTCAAAGTTGCTTTTATTTAGTATTTTTATACCCCCACGTTTAAAAAACGTAAATGGGGGTATATTAAATTTGTCACTCCGTTTGTAACGCCCATAAGGAGGCGTGGTAGGTATAGAAAAGTATATATATTCTTGATCAGCATCACCACCCGAGTTGATTTAGCCATGTCCGTCTGTCTGTCCGTCTGTCCGTCTGTCTGTGATCACGATTACAGCCGTAATCTTAAAGCTATCATCACGAAATTCAATATTTAAGCTTTTATCTAAAAAATGAAGGTCAAGTTCGTAAATGAGCCAAATCGGATGAAAACCACGCCTACCTCCCATACAAAGTGACTTTATCAAAACGGTATAATCTCTTAGAATTCAACAAAAATGAATATATGGAATTCCAATTTTGCATATGAGTTTTGATGTTCAAAATACACTCTAAGTATGAAATTCAACCAAATCGGATGAAAACCACGCCTACCTCCCATACAAAGTGACTTTATCAAAATGGTAAAATTTCTCTAAAATCCACAAAAATTAATGTATGGACTTGAAATTTTGCATATGAACTTTGATATATAACGTGTACTTTGTGTATGGAATTCAACCAAATTGGGTGAAAACCACGCCCACCTCCCATACAAAGCCATTTTATCAAAAAACAAAAGCGAATATTTTCTGTTAAAAATATAACGAAAACGTTTTTACGGATAAACATTTTATTGATTGCTTAAGACTTTGAATATACTTTGGTTCGGCCGTGGGGGTATTTTAACTTCGGCCCAGTCGAAGATCATTTCTTACTAGTTTTATTTATTTTTTCTATTTCATTTCAATGTGTTGGTCTCTTCAATTGCGTGAATACAACATACACAAACAAGAAATGTCAGAAGATAACAAAAAACCAAGCAAATTTCATGAAACACAGCCAATTCTTAGCAAAAATATGGCAACACTAATGGCACTCAGAGAGAGAATCGTCGGTCGCAAGAGAAAAAATAGAATAGATTCTAATTGTGCGATATATCGTTGCGGCTGCTGACCTGCGATTTCATTCTGGACGTGTTCATACATTTGCATGCATTCTATTGCTTTGCGATATCGCAAATCGCAACGATATTTGATTCTGTTCGGGCTCTTATCGTTGCGGAAAAAGAGCTGCGTTTTTTTCTACATTTTGCATGTATTTTCCAACAACAAAGATCGGAGGCCGCAACGATTTTTGATTCTGTTCAGGCTCTATAGTGTTGTTCGTATCCATATTTCTCGTTATATTTATAAACTAGTAAACAAAAATATTGAGTGTGTCATCCCCAATGGTTATATTTTAAACTACAAAAGATAATCAAGGTTTCCTATGCCAATGTGTCGCAGCCTATGTTGCCAGAAAAGCACGATAAATAGTACTTATGGTATTTTTCAACGATTGTGGGATGTGGTAATTCCCATGGTATTTTGTGGTAAAAATCTCTCGCGTGGGAAAAAAAATACCACATGTGAGATATTTACCACGCGTGGAAAAAGAAATACCTCAAATTACCACAAAATACTATACAATACCTCAAATTACTACAAAATACCTCAAAAGAAAATTTGAGGGATTTTGTGGTAATTTGAGGTATTGTGGTATTTTATGGTAATTTGAGGTATTTTATGGTATTTTGAGGTATTTTAGCGAGTGTGGTAATTTGTGGGAATTAAGTGTGAGAAAAAGAGAATTTTGATGGTAATTTCATCTGGCGACACTGGTCGCAGCGTGCAACGCTCTAACCATCAAACCAAAAGCACACGCGGTAAAGCATCGCTGATTCAATATTAAGTATTAACTAAAGCTATGTTGCAGTAAATCACAATAATCTATTTATAGGAATGTGTATTGGCTACATATCCTTCATATCTTACAATAACTATTAGCCAATACACAAAATTCACTAAGGATTTTGTATTGGATGTTGTTTCTACTTACTACTAGAGGTCGTTATGCTTTAAAATAAACAACCTGTTAGTTGATTAAATTGTAACAAATTTAACGATTTTTGTATATTTATTCCCTACAACTGAACAGGGACTTTAAGGGAGAGCCGGAGAGGGTTAATATGTATGATCAACCCCCATTATTTTTGCAAAAGAAACATTTTTTCCTTGAGGACCTATCCCCTCCAACCACTCCTTACGGGTGCTCCCATACAAAAACGTAAAAGGGGTATATTAATTTTGTCCCACCGTTTATAATGCCCGTAAGGAGGCGTGGAACTGCCAGCTCGTTAGTACGAACGATGTGTAATCCTAATTATCCAGTTATCCGAATTCAATATATGATGCGTTGCATACTCTATAGTCCGCATTGATTACAGTTCGCTAAACCGAATTTTACTCTGTTGCACAAGAGCTCTACAAAGAGCCCCGAATCGTGAATACGCCTTATGTTTTTACATCCAAATTGTACTAGTATTATCCAACCCATGGATCAGAACGCGATACGACTGAATACACTGTATTAGTCAGAAATCAAAATCAATGAAAAATAACAACAACATCATCGGCATTTTATCAATTTTAGCTTTCAGATTTTATATGAGCTGTCAACTTCGATTTACATTTATAGGAACTCGCTCTCACCCTTGCGACCTTATTAATTCCCAACACGTTTGTTATTGATTGGCTTTATAACGAAAACAAAAATATCTAAAGTTCTCTAAATATTCTTATATATGCTAAAAATATTTATTTTTGTGCTTTAGCTTCATGTTCAATAAGATTTTATACATAAAAAACCACATTATTTCCTTACGAAAAGCAAAAAATTTGTGCATGTAACGTAAAGGTTAATAATATCAGCTGGGTGAATATATGAATGAAATGTTTTTTTTCCATTCGTGTGTTAGAAGTAGTGTTGCCAATTTATCTTCTTTAGGATAGTGTTCACAAGAAAAGGTGAACTTCAGAATTTAATAAAAGAAGTAAAAACACACACAATTATTTACCGTCGGGAAAAAAGCCGAAGCTCAAAAAACCCGACATTTATTTGAATATATCTCTTTGATGTTCTTTTTGCAACTGATTGACCGCCTGTCGTCGACATAGGCTCCGAAGTCTGTCAATCATAATGCGACAAAACTACAATAAAACTTATTTATGATACAAATACAAATTACAATAAATGAGTTTTATACACTGCCGCCGAAAACGCCAGTTTTCCTATCCATCTCTTTGTTTACAATTAAATATATACATTACAACGATAAATATTTTTATAGTAAATACATGATATCAACAACAATAAATTTCATATTCTCTCTGCTTCAACTGGTACAAAGCAAAACTTCTGTATGGCTCTTCTGAGTATATTTGTAGGTGTGCGCACCAGAACTGAACGGACCTTTCCATCATTACTCACGATCAACTCCTCAATTCTTCCCATTGCCCAGTGTGCCGGTGGAAAATTCTCTCTTGAGTAGTACAAGCTGTCCGACCTTTAGACTTTCCTTCTCTTTTCTCCATTTCTTTCTCTCTTGTAACGTTGTAAGGTATTCTGTCTGCCATCTGTTCCAGAAGAGCTTCAACATTTCTTGTCTTTCTTTTCATTACAGAAAATGACCTGTGGTCAATGCCTGCATATCTTTCGGACCATCGCTTATGGGACGTATTGGACGCGAATTCAATATCGCTTCTATCTGTGAAAATAAGTGTTAATAGTTGTTCATATATTAAGACTTTCTGTCCCACTACTCTGACAAGATGATATTTCATCGACTTAACTACTGCTTCATAGATACCACCTTGATGTGGTGCAGCTGGAATCATAAACTTCCATTCTGTCCCCTTACTAACTAAATGTCTTACAGCTTCATGATTGCTCCAACTGTCCAATGCCTTTCTCATTTCTCTGTTGGCACCCACAAAAGTCGTACCATTGTAGCTTTATAGTCTTTCGAATCTACCTCTTCGTCCAATAAATCTTTCAAAACATGCACTGAAAGCAAGTGATGTTAAATCTGTCACAATATCAATGTGGATGGCGCGTGTTTTCAAACACGCAAAAATTGCTATCCAGCACTTCGCTTTCCGTGACCTAACTGTATCTTTACCCACTGTTTTTATTTCAAATAGACTAGTGAAATCCACTCCCGTGTGTAAAAAAGCCTTTCCCACCTTAACCCTATCTGATGGTAAATCTGCCATTATCTGTTGATTCATTTTTGCATTATAACGTGCACATATGACACATTATGAATCGTACTTCTCCGAGAATTTTTTAACCTTGGTATCCAGTAACGCTGCCGAATAATTTTCATCATCACCTGTGCACCACAGTGTCTTATTTGTCTATCAACTGACTCTATTATCTCTGAAGCGAGCGATGATTTTGTAGGCAGTATCACTGGGTGCTTCATCTCATAATCGATTTCAGCACGCTTCAGCCTGCCGCCAACCCGCAATAACTCTTTATAGTCTATGACTGCCTTCAACGATTCTATCTTAATTCTTTCCGCTATGTTTTGTCCTCTTTCCAACGCTGTTAATTCAGCATTATAGTATTCCTCTTGTGTCTTTCTTAAAATAAATTTCATAGCCATGCTTCTTTTCTCTGCTGTTGGCATCTTAATCCTGCCCATTCTCGATCTAATTCTTTTTCTTTCAGGCTTTGAGCGTAATGCATTCATGTAATGGAACACATATACCAGAATATTAACTGTCCTCTCTTACGTTCTACTATATGCCAATAAAAACACTCTTTCCTGAATCCCCTTAACATGAATACTAAACATCGGCTCAAACCTTGAAACTGTGTAAACTCTCATCTCTTCTTTCACCTCTGATGGCTCTCTGTCCAAAAACTTGTCTTTGCGCCACTTGCATTTATTGAATGCAAGCCAAATCCGGACCATACAACCATAATCTACTGTCTATGAATTCTGCTGGTGACAACCCGTGACTTAATAGATCAACGGGATTCTCTTTCGTACTGACATGTCGCCAATATTTTATCTCTGAATTTTCCTGAATAGAAGCCACTCGATTAGCCACATATTTTCAGGTTATAAGGTGCCCTTTTTATCCAATGCAAAACTATACTCCAATGCCACTCCATCGATCTCTTTATGTCAGCAAATAACCTTGCTAACAACTCAACTGCCGCCAATTCCAACCTTAGAACAGTAAGCGTATGTAAAGTAGCTACTCTTGTCTTTGACACTAACAACTTTGTTGTCACCTTTCCATATGAATATTCTGTCCTAATGTAATCCACAGCACCATAAGCTGCTAATGAAGCATCAGAAAAATCCTGTACCTGTACACCAATATTTTCGGTTGTACCTATCCATCTGTCAATTCTAAATTTTTCCAATAACAAAATTTCTCTCCAAAATTCTGTCCACCTCTTTTTTATCTCAACTGGGACCATCTCATCCCAACCTATCCCTGACCTCCATAAGTCTTGAATTAAAATCTTTCCGACTATTACAACAATTAAAATATAACCGTTTGGGTCATAAAGCTGAGCTACGCAGCTCACAATCTTTCTCTTTGTAAAATCTTTCTCCAATTGCGGGGTTTTTACCGAAAACGCAAATTGGTCTCTCGCAATAAATCACTTCAAGCCTAAAATGCTTGACCCTTCCCCCGGCAAAAACACCGCTGAGAAAGAGGTTTCCTCTGAATTCATCGCATTTATCAATCGCTTAGAGTTTGACTTCCATTTACCATATTCAATCTTTCTTTTTTAATCTTTCATTTTCTATCTTCCATTTTCTATATTCGATCTTCATCTATCTTTGATTTTCCATCTTTCATATTTCATCTTTAATTTTTCAACTTTCATCTTTACCTAATCTTTAATCTTTAATCTTTAATCTTTAATCTTTAATCTTTAAGCTTTAATCTTTAATCTTTAATCTAAATATATAAATCGCTTGAATGCAACTTGTCTCAAACTGCAAATGGCATGAGCATGACAAAACGACAATTTTTGTCTCGCCTGTAACTGCGCAAAACATGTTGCTCGACTATTTCTTCTTCTTTTGTACGCAATGTATGTCGACCAATTTGATCCAGTGTCCATAACCGTTTAAGTAACTGCCCAGTTGTTCTTCTTGCTTGTATTCTACCATTGGTAATATCTGTCTAGTATATTCATCTATCCTCTCAGACTGTCCACCTAAAGCAACAACACCAAGCTTTGTTTGCAAAAATATTGTATCATTCATCGGTTTTGTAAGAACCGTATGATTTTTGCCACAAAACTTACTCCAAACAGCATGTGCACCACATCTGGTTTCCAATATTCTGGATCGACCGATTTGAAAACTGAAGACATGTCACCGTATCGTGGTGTTAACATCTTTGAACATGATCACATGATTCTTACCATGAACAAACCTTAAGATTAACTTTCCTCTCTATCGCAAATGGCTTTCCGTCTATCCCAACCATTTTCCTAGCTAAAGGTAAATATGGTGTTTTTTTTTTTTTTCTTCTGACGTAACGCATAGCTAATAAGATTCGGTTGTGCACCGGTGTCTAAGTTCTAAATGGACCGAAAAATCCTTCAAACACCTCTACTCTTTCCATAGCTGTTGATATCAAAGCCACCCTTTTTTCAATTGTTATGTTAAAAGCCTGTTCATACTGTAAGAAGGCTTCTTACGGCCTGTTCTTTTTATATTCACCTTCTTTCTTATAAAAAACTTGTCTTTCCTTAACAAAATTAATAAGTTCATTAGCCGTTTTCTTGTTGTCTGTCTTTGGAAAACTTTCCAAATAACCATTTTCTTCATCTTTGGACTGCACTACCAAGACTGTCTCTTTCTTACCATCTTTCAGCGGACACAGCAAGCTGTTGTGGCGAGGCTTGCCTGGACAACGAGCGCATCCACTCAAGAAACAGGCATTTGCGCCTCTTTTAAGTCAGTTTGGGTACAAACTACGTCTTTCTACAAATTCTTTCCTGCCGCGCAAATTTATTGATAAAAATTCTTGGCACACCCATATCTGTTGATTTCCCTGGCATGCCTAGCATGGAAATTCCTTTGGCGTAATCTTTGAAGCGCGAACACTACTCGACGGTCGCTCACGAGATCCTCGATCCCGACTATTCTTCTCCGTGTGGACTGTATTTTTTAAATCTTGTCGCGATCTCGGCGCGTTTATCAAAGCTGTCGCCTGTCTGTTCAAAAATTCTACATGCTCTATGATGTCTTCCGCAAACTTCCTTTCTTCGGCTGATGCTGCGAATCTAGTGATAGCCTCTGCATTCTCCTCGTATCGATTCCGCTCAGTCATTTTGTGCTGTATCAATAACAAAAGATAAAATTAATAAATATTCTGTCCAACATTTTTATATTGCGTTTTAATTTTCTTTAAACTGCTTCATACGTTTCCAACTGAGATTCTGTCCAATATATCTTTTTAATCTATCCCTGTTTTTGTGCTCATTTGAATTTCCGTCAAATTCCCTTTTTTTTTTTGTAATTTTTCTTTCAATTTCTATTTTCCTTTGCTTACTAAAAATAATCTTTCAATCTTTTCATTAAAATGATCTTTTAATCCTTCCATCTTTCTTTGCTAATTAAAATGATGCTTTGATGATCTTTCCATTGGGTTGTAAATTGAAACCATCTATCACTTTTAAATCTTTCTGTGCATTTAGATAATTTCCAAAATGTTGCTTTTAATCTGTCCTCCTGTTGCACACTCAAATTTTTTTTTTTTATATAAACTTTCGCCTTTCAATTTGTCCTCTCCACATTCAAATTTTTCTAACAAACTTTCTACTTTCAATCTCCCCTCTCCTCTGTACCTTCAAATTTTTCTAACAAACTTTCGACATTCAATCTGTCCTCTCCTCTGTGCATTCAAATTTTTCTAATAGCCTTTTGACATTCAATCTGTCCTCTCCTCTGTATATTCAAATTTTTCTAACAACCTTTGGGCTCTCAATTTGTACTCTTCTCTGTCCATTCAAATTTTCTAACAGCCTTTCGACATTCAATCTGTCCTCTCCTCTGTACATTCAAATTTTTGTTTTTAACACACTTTCGACTTCAATCTGTTCTCTCCTCTGTACATTCAAATTTTCTAACAGCCTTTCGACATTCAACAACCTTTGCTTATTAACGTTTGCTTATTAAAATTATATCTATTCTTTGTTTTATATTGCAGACTCATTACCGCATTTCTATGTTTGTTGCTTTTTTTTCCCTTTTTTTTTTTAATATGTATTTTTTTCTCTCTCTGTCTATCAGCAACTTTCTTTGCGTTCAAAAAATAGCTACCTAAACCTTTTTCTAATGCACACGCATACTTTGATGCTATTTGTGCTTCTTTCTTTCTTTTCTTTTTTTTTTTTTTCACTGTTTTTCTTTGTGTTCATGTGCTCAAATAATTACTGCCCAAATCTTTCCACTGATTGTTTTATTATGCGCAATTAATTGTCTGCATATTTTGATGCTAAAGTTGCACTTCTTTCTATTTTCTTTCTCTTTGCAAAACATTTCTTTCCTCTATCCTCTGTCCAAAGCATGCTTTACTCTTTCCACTATTGCTTTCGGTGTACGCTTATTCTTGCATCTTTGTGCTAAAGACATACCCTTGCTCTTTATCTTTGTTTCTCCACTATTATTGCTTATGGTGTATGCTTATGCTCGCATCTTTGAGCTAAAGTCATACCCTTGCTCTTTCTCTTTGTGTCTCTTCTATGATTGCTTATGGTGTACGCTTATGCTCGCATCTTTGTGCTAAAGTCATACCCTTGCTCTTTGCCTTTGTTTCACTTCTATCATTGCTTATGGTGTACGCTTATGCTCGCATCTTTGTGCTAAAGACATACCCATGCTCTTTCCTTTTGTTTCAGTTCTATCATTGCTTATGGTGTACGCTTATGCTCGCATCTTTGTGCTAAAGACATACCCCTGCTCTTTCCTTTTGTTTCACTTCTATCATTGCTTATGGTGTACGCTTATGCTCGCATCTTTGTGCTTAAGACATACCCCTGCTCTTTCTTTTTCTGACCAATTACACATACAACAAACATAAATAACGAATTGCTTCTGTTCGCCGCTGCTGCATGCTACAAACAACAAACACAACACGTTATTCAATATGTATATATGTGAATACTTCTTTCCAAGCATGTTCGCTGCAACTGCGTAGCATCGTTATAGCGCAGCAGCGCATTGAGTGCCCTTGAATATTTCGCTTATGTATATGCGATGAATTTAAGCAGAATTTATTGCACATAAACGATAAATATTAGTTTCTTTCAAAATCTGTCCACTTTGTTCTTTTTCACAATTCTTATTAAAGATCTGTCCACTTTTCTTTCAAATTCTGTCCAAAATCTGTCCACTTTTACTTTTCTTTCTTCTATAAAAAATTGAACACATTCTTTCCACTTCTTACTTTAAATATATTAAAATTGTATCACTTTCCACTCACCACTACATCAATTTCAGATTTTTAATTGCTTATAATTTATTTTGTTTGATGTACATATATTTTAACTTTTTATACTCAACTTCATGTCTTCTTTTCCATGCGTGCGAGCGTGCGTGTTGCTGTAGTCACCGCATTTGGTCTTCTTTTTTTATTGTTGCTCCTTTTGTTTGTTTTTTTTTTTTTTACCTTTCCTGTCCGTCCCTCTTTCCTGTCCATAGGACTGCTTCCTATTTGGCTCGAAGTCGACCAAAATGTTCACAACAAAAGGTGAACTTCAGAATTTAATAAAAGAAGTAAAAACACACACAATTATTTACCGTCGGGAAAAAAGCCGAAGCTCAAAAAACCCGACATTTATTTGAATATATCTCTTTGATGTTCTTTTTGCAACTGATTGACCGCCTGTCGTCGACATAGGCTCCGAAGTCTGTCAATCATAATGCGACAAAACTACAATAAAACTTATTTATGATACAAATACAAATTACAATAAATGAGTTTTATACAGATAGCTTTTAATTTTTCCTTTTATTAGGTTTTTAATTTTTATTTCGTTTTTAGGATAGCTACGCCTAAATTTCTCTTATAAATCTGCAATGATGATCATAGGAAATAAATTGGGTCTACGGAAGTCAAAATATATAAGCTGGTAAACTAAATTGATTCATAGTCTGAATTTTAAGAAATAACATGGTTGATATAATAAAAGCATGTGTAATTAAATATTTTCTTATTATTTGCCTAGAGATACATTTATTATTGCTCATAATTTCTTATTATTATATGAGTCAAAATTAAGTGTCCGTAATATTTCCATAAATGTAACAGATATTCCCTTAAAATTCAGAAAGGATAAGTAATGATATAAATTGGAGTTATTAGTTCAGGACTGAGCCGTAGGAATATAAATGGAAAAATAATATTTATGGCAAATAATGGAATAATATGTGAAATGACTCTAAACTTAATATATTACGCAAATACATAATCAAAGCAATTTTACAAATTTTATAGATAAAACAAATGCTAGTTCGTACCAAAGCAATATTTATTCCAACCAAGCAAATTTTCAAAGGAAACAATGATAGTTGATAACTCTGATGGGATGAAAAATAACATAACTTTTACAAAACGGTCGTGGTGAAAATAAAAAGCTATTTACAAATACAACAAGTGGCAAAATTTGCAAACTTTGTTAGGCGATTAAGATTAAAATAAGAAAATGCATGTAATTATTTGAGTGTTAAACAGATTCCTGTAACATAACTTAAAGATTTAAATATTCAAACACTCAATCCATACATTATTTTTCTTGTTTGTAAACGAAGTTTCAGCAGAAAAATGCAGAAGAAGAACAAGAGCGTTCCTTTTTTAAATTTCACCTCGAATAGCAGGGTTTTGTGTAGAATAGCGGGGGTTTGTGTAAAATTAAAATTTTTCAAAAATGTTGACAAATACAACAACTGAAGAAATTGGCAAACTTTAAACGCATGTATGAACTAAAATAAAGGGACTTAGTAATCAGTTTTGGTTGCAAACAGTTTATTGCAACTAAACTTAAATATTTATATCATAATAAATAGATAATATGCATTATTTTCAGGGGTTGCAAAGTGACTTCTTCGAGAGTTTGCGGCCGATGAAGAACAAGAGTAAAATTCAGGGTTGATTTTTCATCGCACTAATGCATGCAAACTTTTTTTGAGGTTATGTTTTTTAAGTTTCCCATCTTGTTATCTTTGGTAGAAACGAACTTTCCTATCTCTTTATCTCTGCTGTTTCGCGGGTCACTACATATATTTCGGGAATTTATTATAAATACCGAATTTTACATTTTGAACACAAAGCACAACGTATTTGTTTATGGTAACTTATTCTTCGATGTATTTTTACATTTCTCACAGGTCTTTTCCTGTAGAAGTTACAACCACACAGGTTTGGGTTTATAGTATATTTAATTTTTCATACCCATCTTCTTAATACACAAAACGAAAGCCTGCGGCTCCATACCTAATATCGCTTAAACTGTATTTATTTGCTGTGATGTCTTAAATCTAACCAATTTTTGTATTTTTTACTCTAAATGGTTACAACCCGTCGTAGGATGGTCTTTTCTAAAAAAGATTCTATGACAAGTACGAGATTATTGTGAATAAAAAAAGCCTGCAAAAAAATCTAAACGATCGGTTCGCTGAATTTTGAGAAATCTTGGTCACCGACTTTGAAAACATGGTTTCGAGAAAAACGCGTTTGAAAATAAGGATCAGCACTGCGCGCTCTGGAACGCGGTTCATTCACTAGGCTATAACTTTGTTATTTTTTGAGATATCGACTTGAAATTTTAATCTTATTTTATATTAGATTATATTTATATTAGACCTTATTTTTCAAATAAGTTTTACGCTTGTGCATATTAAATCGTTAAAGTCCACCTCATATTTATTTTCACTCGGTTTCTCCTTTAATTTATACTCTAAAATTAGCATTTTTTTTAAAGGACTTTAAAAGTAGTAGAACAAAACTCGTCACATTTCATTTAATATAGGATTTTATTATCAATAAATATTACATAGATATTCATAAATATATTTAATTGATTTTCAGATTATTTAATAATTCAATATTTTTTTATGTAAATTGCAATCACATTACTTAGGATTCTAATAGAATATAACTTTAAATTCATTATTTGATAGTAATTCAGTATGTGGAAATGGAGATTTAAAAATTGTTTAACTTTTTTTACATCCTCTGTTAGCTAGACATACTTTTTTGCATTGCCAACCAAAGATTTTTGCTGACGCTTCCAAATATCATCGAAATCGGAAGATAATGAAGTTCGCATGGATCGCGACTGGCTACTAGCAACAATTTGTTGCTTATGGGTATCAGTAAGATATTCAGGCATTTCTTTCGGCTGCATGCACTCCATTAATTTGGAACCTTCAATTTCCATGGATGTTTGTGATTGATAATAGTCGTAGTTAAATGTTGGTGATAGGACGGGGTATTGTGAAGGAGCAACATCGTCATCAATGGGTTCATAAATGCTTTGTTGATGATGAAAGAAGTGGCTTGTTGCATTCGAGATGTTGTTTAAATTAGTTGAATTCCCACTGAAAGTATTGCTATTGGCGTTGTTGTTGTTGTTGTTACTGTTTGCGAACGCAAATGCAGAAGAGTTTAAAGAGGATGGCGTCAAGCGTTGCATGACGAATGTGGTGTCTACGATTGCTGAGGTGCCACCTGTACCCGGTCAGAATTTTAAGTCTTTGATCGCTTGTGGTAAATCGGGAAGTTTTATATCTTTGATTTGTTGTGGAATGTTCATGCTTTTAACGGCGCTCACTGCGCGCGCTGGAGCCGCAGAGATACCTGCCTATGGAATTGTGAAAAAAATTAATGATTAATTTATATAATTTATGCAGAAGCTTAAGCCTAAATATCTATCACCAGAAGACTTACCTCTTGTTTCACCAGCTTATTTTGCTCTTCTATCCTCGCCAGTATATCGGCCATATTCGTTTGGAGCACCATACCTCCCATGACCAGTTCAGCCAGTATATGATGCACGGCATCCGCATGGAATATCAAATCCAATTCACACACATTTTCGAAACATTTATCAAGTGTTTCTACAAAGACCTGAATAAGATCTAGAATGCCTAACTCACTTTCCGATGAATCCACACAAAAAACAAAGTAAAGCGTAGCGTAATGACGATAGATTAGCTTATAGTCCGAACCACCAATTAAACTAGAATTTTATGATAAGAACCGAAATCATTACACCAACTTTCATAAAATAGAAAAGTATATCATACCTGCCACCTTCCAGGAAGTTGCAGACGTTATCATCACGTTTTGATACCAATTGAAATGTTTCCTTGATGATCTGCTGCTGCATGTCTTCATTCTGTGGATATTCATTAAGATTAGCACAAAATAATCCATGACAATTAATCAATGATTTTTCTCACAAAATATTGATAGAATTTGGACAGACGTGGTTTTCCATGATTGTTAAACACCAAAATTGCTTTGATCATTTTGCCTTCGTTGTTGTTGCGCTATATCTACAGTTTATTGAAATAACTCCGTGCTTTTAATATGTGCCACATTTAAGTCTGATTTTATGAGCGACAAAGTTATTTTTTAATTTTCGCAAAAGTTATAAATTTTTTGTTCGCTTAAAAGCTAGCTATGCGATTAAGCTGTCAAATGGTGGATGAGTTGCTAACAGGGTGGTGAAAAATAAAATAAAATATTTAAATCTCGTGTCTTAACCCATGAGTCTTCGAAAACAATTGGTTGTATTAATAGGGTTGTTCACTAACAAAAAATTTGTACAAGGTGGCGCAAAAGTAATCCTCCTATCAGAAAATGCTATAAATTTTGCGATTGGCCCCTAATGTCAGTTCTGTTTTGACATTTGTGTAGTAAACACATGCGAAATACACGTTAATAAACAAAGTTACGCTACACTGCTCCAGAACGCGGAATTAATCACCACCAAGAGGAAGATGATTTTTCATCAAAAATAATCATGAGTGATGAGGCCCATTTCCATCTTAGCGGGTACGTAAATAAGCAAAATTTACGCTTCTGGGGCACTGAAAATCCGCATGTAACCCACGAAGAGCCAATACACCCGCTCAAAGTCACTGTATGGTGTGCTGTTTTCGCTGGAGGAGTCATCGGACCTTTTTTCTTCGAAGAAGGTTACTGTGAATGGTGAGCGCTACAGAGCAATGATCAAGGAGTTCTTTTTGCCGCAACTTGATGAATTGGGATTGGAAAACATGTGGTTCCAACAGGACGGTGCAACGGCACACACTGCACGTGCCACAACCGATATGCTGAAGGATGCATTTCCCGGGCGCCTAATCTCCTGATTTGGCGATTTGCACTGGCCAGCAAGACCGCCTGATTTGACCGCTCCAGACTTCTTTTTGTGGGGCTTTTTGAAGTCGCGGGCTTATGTCAACAAGCCTCAGACTCTTGCAGCTCTTGAAGACAATATCCGTCAAGAATGTGAGGACCTATCGCCGGAAGTTTTGGCCGAAGTGATGGAAAATGCCATAAAAAGGGCTCAAATGACAATCAACTGTGGCGGCGGCCATTTACATGACATCATATTCTCGACTTGATCCACAAGAAGAATCAAAGTTTTTAATTTTTTTTTTTAAATTACAGCCAAAAAACATCGGAAGGTTATTTTTGCGCCACCTTGTACAAATTGTTACAAGTTTTTACCAGTAAAGCGTTCACGTACTCGAAAAACTTGCAACGAGAGAGGACAACGAGAGCGTAAAATAGTGAGAGAGAAAAAAGTAGCTACAAGTTTCTGCTAGCAAAATTTCTACTTGCAAGAACTTGCAACTACCGAAAAAAACTGTTTGTCAAAGAAAAAAACAAGCTGTCAAAAGTTATTTCTTGTTGATTTCGTATTAAAATGGATGGAAAAAGAAACATTTGTGATGCTGAGGAAAATGTTAGTATAATGTTAATGTTGGTGAGACCCAAGAAATCATTTCAATAATTTATAACCATTTATTATAGCAGAAAAAACAGCATATGATGTCAATTCGTTTGATCAGCTGTTAACTTGCAAGTTTCTACTAGTTTTCTGTTCACGTACTTTTTCTGCTATTTTTCTCTTTGTAAATATTTTTATCTCAATTCTTCTTTTACTCTCTCCCTGAAAGTTTTTACAAGTAAAGTACGTGATTAAAGTGATTGATGGGAGCGTGTTGAGAGTGCTTTAAGGAGTTCGATAATGAAAGAAGCTAAGTTACAAAAGTTTGGTTGTATTAATAAAACTGATTAAAGTGAGTGAGGGGAGTGTGTTGAGAGTGCTATAAGGAATTCGATAATGAAAGAAGCTGAGTTATAAAAGTCATATGAAATAAAATTAACTCCACTGCAATAATTGAACAAGCTAAGTTAAAACTCACTTGTCAGAAGGCTTTAACCTTCCTATACTCGCGCATACGGTCTCTCAGACCGACGATTTACGTTTGACTTATTATTTTCATAACAAATGACGTTAAAAGACTGTTATTAGCCAATATTATGTAATTAACTAATAATGATATGTTATTAAAAACATGCTAAATTGGACCTAGGAATCTCGGTCTCACAGATCGTACGCAGATATACGAATTACACTATTTGACGCGAGTATAGGAAGATTAATTTTAAAAAAAATTGATAGAATTAAACAATAGTGGTCCTCATTAAAGCTCGCAATCTCGCATATTTGTATTTGCGCAAATTTGTATACGCCCTCTCATGGCCCACTCTGCAGGTTACGAGTGTGTAAATCGGATGTTGTCATATGAGTCAACTGATACGAGGTTTACGAATTGAAATATATATATATATACTAGCTGGTACCCGACGCGTTGCTGTCGTAGCGGAAATAATTTCTATCTCTATCTGAATCTCAAACTCAGTCTCAATCTCAATCTCAATCTCAATCTCAATCTCAATCTCAATCTCAACCTCAACCTCAATTTCAATCTCTATCTCTATCTCTATCTCTATTTCTATCTCTATCTCTATCTCTATCTCTATCTCTATCTCTATCTCTATCTCTATCTCTATCTCTATCTCTATCTCTATCTCTATCTCTATCTCTATCTCTATCTGTATCTCTATCTCTATCTGTATCTCTATCTCTATCTCTATCTCTATTTCTATTTCTATTTCTATTTCTATCTCTATCTCTATCTCTATCTCTATCTCTATCTCTATCTCTATCTCTATCTCTATCTCTATCTCTATCTCTATCTCTATCTCTATCTCTATCTCTATCTCTATCTCTATCTCTATCTCTATCTCTATCTCTATCTCTATCTCTATCTCTATCTCTATCTCTATTTCTATCTCTATCTCTATCTCTATCTCTATCTCTATCTCTATCTCTATCTCTATCTCTATCTCTATCTCTATATCTATGTCTATCTCTATCTCTATCTCTATCTCTATCTCTATCTCTATCTCTATCTCTATCTCTATCTCTATCTCTATCTCTATGTCTATCTCTATCTCTATCTCTATCTCTATCTCTATCTCTATCTCTATCTCTATCTCTATCTCTATCTCTATCTCTATCTCTATCTCTATCTCTATCTCTATCTGTATCTCTATCTCTATCTCTAACTGGAAAGACTCGTGGAAATTGATAACCAAATTTCGAGGCTGTGCTACTTAAAATTCCAAAGTTATTCGATATCGCAAGTTTGGCTTGTATGGGCGGAGCCACACCTCCTTGTTCAATGGCGTCTCAGTTTTCTAGTAGAAGAATATCACCCAATATTAATTCCATACTGAATTTCGTTGTTAAACGACATTTAGTTCCAAAGCTATCTGATATCAAAAATTTAAAGTGTATGGGCGGAGCCACACCCCTTTTTTCAAAACCCATCCCAGTTTTATAGTAGATATATTACCAAGTGGCAACTCCATACTGAATTTCATTATTATACGGCATTTAGTTCCAAAGCTATTCGATATCATAAATTTTAATTGTATGGGCGGTGCCACACCCCTTTGGCCTATACTGGCTCAATTTTACAAGTCGAAAGACACGACTAAATAGAACGTTCTAACCGAGTTTCATTAATGTGTGACTTATAGCTTGAAAGTTATACTGAAAATTTGGCTGAAAAATTGCCACGCCCCACATTCAACGCCCATAAAATTTTAAGTGTGGAACGGCTCTTGTAAATTGAGATAGAACACCGAATTCCGATACTATGCGACCTATAACTTCAGAGCTATTCGCTACCGTAGATTTGGGTTGTATGGGAGGTGCCACGCCCCCTTATTTTAGGGGGATGAAAAATAGATGTTGTTCGATTCTCCCCCCTGACTAATATCCTCGCTAAGGATCACGAAAATCGGTCGAGCCGTTTCGGAGGAGTTCGATTACGCACCCCGTGACAGAAGAATTTTATATATTAGATATATAGTAGACTAATACCTGCGACACATTGGCATAGGAAACCTTGATTATCTTTTGTAGTTTAAAATATAACCATTGGGGATGACACACTCAATATTTTTGTTTACTAGTTTATAAAAATAACGAGAAATAAGTATGGATAAGCGAACAACACTATAATCGTAAATTTCAGAGCGTTTGCTCGAGTGAGAGCGCTATAGTTCTCAACGAAAGTGTAGAAAGAGGAATGTCAAAATCAGCTGCTATAACTCGTTTAACTACGATAAACGAGTTTCGGAAACTAGTTTTGACTAAACGAATTTTAAAAATAGTTTAGCAGATATTTAAACGAGAAAAAACACTTAAACGAGCTTAAATGGACCAATGTGTCGCAGGTATAACAGATCAATTCTGTCGCGGTAACATTAATCTTGTTACCGTAGAAATTCACCTTTTAGTAACTTGAACACTCTGTTGGTATTCTGCGACCAAGCGTTACCGGTGAATATTGTTACCATCTCTTTAGGTGGTAACAAGCAAAACAGAAGACATTTTTTAGCTTGCATTACAAAAAATAGCTCGCATTTTGAGTAATTAATCTAATTTTAAAATCCTCAAATTGAAATCGGAGCAAATTAAAATAAAAAACGATGTTAAATTCACTGTTGCTGCTTCTTCAGCACTTTTCAATGGTAAAAATTTATAGCAATTCACTGTGTAATATTTATTAATTTATATAAAATTAATATATAAATTAAATATAGATAACACTGCAGCTGCGCCGGCGTAGTGCGTGCATATTTCCTGCCAAGAAAAACAAATATTACATAAAAAGTTAACATAATGCAATTAATTCTATGTATTTACTTCTCACTTTCCATTGTTTATATTGTTTATATTACAGCGTTACCGAGTGCACAGAATACCGATTTATAAGACCGGTAACGAGTTTTGGTAACAATATTGCTGTTACCGGTAACGCACAGAATCGATCTGTAAGCCAAAGCTCGTGGCGGCCGTGGCCTGTTCGGTCGTCACTTCTCTGCAGACAATGGCAAACCTCAGAAAGTAAATAGTGCCATGCAGGGGCGAACACAGGTAGGGGTTTTGGGGGTTAAAACCCCCCCCAAATGAACGAATAAAAATAAAATTAAATGTATAAAGTAAAACAATTACAAATTATAAAGCATTATTTATTTAAGTTGGAATGTTTAAAGCTACTTTCATGGTGTTATTTATTGTTTTTATGAAATTATGCTCTGTATACGCAAAACAGGCCTGTCAGAGTATGATTTTTTGCCTGAAATATCATTAAATACATGTATGTTTTGGCAATGTTTTAAATAATGTAGACAATTATGCATTTTTAATTAGGAAAAGAATTGCCTAAAACTTAAAATTAAAATTTAATAACTATTTATTAAAAATAAAATTAAATTTACATTTCATTAAAAGGTAAAGCAAAAAATGATTGTGCTATTTTTTATGTTACTTATTTCATCAATATCCAATTTGATTTAAAAATATTTTTTTTTATATAATCGCAATAATTTTGCTTTTCAATCAACTCATCAATCACCAACTCAAATTAAACACATTTCGCTAACAGTTAATCAGTGCACCATAGTACATTGCTGAATATTAACATACTTTATCAAGTATTCGATTAAGAAACAAAAACAACACAACTCACAAATGCAGATCAGCGTAAGAAGTGTGTTGTGAGAGAACAGAGAACGAATTAGCAGTTATTCTCATGCGCTGATTTTCTCTTTACTCCTACACTCCTACACTCAAAAAAAAAACACTAACTTAAAATGAAACACAATGTGTTCATAATTTTCCTTTTCACATGTTTTTTAAAAGTTTGCTCTTACTTTGACGAAATGTGCAAGCTAGTTTTTAAACATAAAATTCATCAAATTAATAACAGTTGTCGTCAATTTTAAAACATTTTTTTCAGTGTACAACAGTTAAGCAGTGTATATTCGTTTAACGATATATATTCATGCAGGGCTCTAATACGCATACATGCTCTACTACGCTGTTGTTCTCTGTAAAGTCGAGTTCCGCTATCAATGTGATATGAAGTTAAAACTACAACTAGATTTTCAAGCTTTTCGAGCACCCACGCTACCCGAGTATTTTCGAGTATTTCGAGCTACCCGAATTTTGAATTTTTGTTTTCTACAAAACTGAAGAATCTCAACGAAAAATTAAGATGCAGCTTAATTAGTAATCGTTATTTAGTAAAAAAAACAAAAAAACTTCTCTTAATCAGTTTACATCAAACATATCCACGGACTGCCAAAGCAATGTTCGTTTTTATTTAAATGTAGCCACACAGAGCCAAAACAACCTAATAAAATAGAAAAAAATCAATAAAATTTCTCTATCGTTTTCATTCAAGAAGATTGTCTTATTAAAACCATTGAGAAAATATTTTTATTGGGCAATCCACATAATTTTAAGAAGAATCCTATTATTTTTTTATGAGATAACATTTAAAAACTATAAGGAAATATTATCAAAAATATGTGATTTCCTTATGGATTTTAAAAGTTATATTTTTGATTTTTAG
The DNA here is from genome assembly GCA_943735915.1 of Pherbina coryleti. Taxonomy (NCBI): domain Eukaryota; kingdom Metazoa; phylum Arthropoda; class Insecta; order Diptera; family Sciomyzidae; genus Pherbina; species Pherbina coryleti. The sequence goes on from OX030950.1 coordinate 31,844,948, forward strand.
GAAGAAATCTTATAGATTTAATAAGATTTATTCATGAAATTTAAGAAGGAAATTCTATTGATTTAATAAGATTTTTTTTTAAATTTTATTAAAGAAACCTTTTTAATAAATACGGAATCTTGCTAATCTTTAACCTAGAAATATATCTTTAACTTCCTATAATATTGCATACAAATCTACACATTGTTAAGATTTAATTAAAATTTATGCATTATTAAATAAAGTTGTTATTTATGAATATTAAATACACATGTTAAAATTAAATTAACTTTGACTTTGTATCCAAAATACCCGGCGCTGTCGAGGCCTTCAAAGAAATCCGGCGGCATCCTCAATATCCAACTTTTGTCAAGAACCTTACCGTACATTTTTAATAAAGTCAAAATTGAGTCACTCAAGCCCACGACCGAAATATGGCTTGAGTTTCGAGAATTTTAGCCTTGTCGAAAACAAGTTCTGAAACACAAATATCATTCTCCATTATAACATTTTTCTTATTTTACTTTATTTAAATCGACGGATAACTTTTCGAATTCACTTCACAACTACGACTGAAAGCTAAAGCAAAGAAAGCAAAAATAAGTAGCGTTTTCACCATTACTATCTTCTTAAAAGGGTGTCTAATAAAAAAATTTTATAAAGCAGATCAATAAGATTTTCTTATTAATTTTAACTCTTAAACTTTTTCTTCTTAAACTTTGGAGAGTGAAAAAAGAGATTTTCTTATTAAAGTTAAGTGTTAATAAGATATCCACATAATTTCATTCATTCAATAAGAAATCTTATTAAAAAATGTTTGATAGTAGTTGTTAATTTTTAATAAGATTTTCTCTATGGAATTGAAAAGATTTCTTTATGGAAAATTCTTATTATTTGGTAATATTAATAAGAAAACCTAATAAAATATCTCAATTTGGTGGTCTTATTGATTATATGTGGCGGTTTTTGGCTCTGTGCAATCATATCGGTTTATTTCCGTCTATATGTCTGCATATAATGACAATCACAGCAGAGATTTTGGGGCCATCGTTATGAATTTCGATATATTATAAGCTTGTATTTAAAATATAAAGATCATAATGCAAATTAGCGATCTCGTATGAAAATTACGCTAACCCCACATAGAAAGTAACCGAGCGTTTCCACTGCCCGAACGAACGAAGAAATCATCGCGAACAAATCGTAGCGATGAATTCTTCGTTCGGTCCAACCGTTTCCACCGCACGAACACAAGTTGCGAACATTGGTAAGTCGCCATCTTGTTCGTTCGTGCAGTGGAAACACTTAAATTCAATGCTTGCGAGCATCAGCGTTGATCAATTTTTGTTTATGCAAACGTACTAAATTTGATTAATTTTTACTACTTTTCTGCCTTTTAATTTAGGTTTTATGTAAGCATTTATATAAAGAATTTATTATATAAAGAATATTATATAAATAATTTGATTATATAAAGTGCTAATAATATAACAAAGTAAAAGCAAATTCTTTTGTGTTAAATTTTCAATATATTTTCTTTCTTTTTTGTTTTTCCTACGTTATTAACTACCATTTGAACAAATCTACTACCTATGCGCAAATAAGCACTGAATTTGCCCGAAAAGATCGAGCGTCATCCGGTCAGAACGAACGAAGAAATCTTCGTTCGTTCGTGCTGGAAAAGTGTTTACACTGCGCGAATAGCGCTCGCGAGCATTTTGTAAAAAACCAATGTTCCGAACCTTGGTTCGGACCAAACTGTTTACACTGCACGTTCGGGCAGTGGAAACGCTCGGTGATATGAAATTGGAAGAATCTCTTACAATTTCATAAAATTTCAATGCCTTAATTAATTTTAATTTTATTATTGAGGACATATTAAATTCAATGGCACAAAATAAAAGAATAATTGACTTTGTACTGTAAATATTATATATGAAATTTGAATAAGTCCATAAAATAAAATATAAAACACCCCCCAAAATTTTTTTCTGGGTGCGCCCCTGGTGCCATGTAAAGCCATAGCTAAACATTGGCCGTTCGGAGTCGGCATGAAACTAGTAGCTCTTGTTGTCGATCATGGTATAATAATACAAGGTAGCATTGACAGTTGCTTGGGAAAACATATTCTGTCAAAAAATATACTCAAAAAGAGAGCGTTTGCTGGTCGGCCATTGTTAATAAATGAAAACACAAACAATGTTGAAAACGTTGAAGTGAAGAAAAGAATAACATCAGCAGCTGCAGATGCAAATGACCGAAATGAAATAAATTTTAATTAAAATTGGTGTCTTCGGAAAGTGAGTAATATATTTTGTGTCATGATAAACTAATCTTCAAAGATTATAGCATGGATTTGTGCCTTTTCTTTGGTTTTCAATCCACCGCTGGCGACGAGTTTCGTTATTAGGCACTGAATAAAATTTAACATCACGGACTGAAAAACTTTTCGCACAAATTACACAAGATCTTTTTATCACTTTCATGATTTTAAATGTTTATTTCTTTATGATTTGTTTATTTAAACGCACAATATTCTTATTAGTTTTTTATGTTTGTTTTTGTCACTTGCTTTAATTTTCGCTTCGTTTCGCAAACAGCTGTGTTTGACAGTTTATGTTTTCCTGTTGAAGAGAAAATAAGCAGTTGTCAATGCTACCATGTATTATTATACCATGGTTGTCGATCAATTGCTTACAAGCATGCAAACCACAATTTTATTATAAAAGAGCTTACTCATCAGCGAACAATTTGGCCACACGGCGTTCATATATAAACCTTATATTTTTGTAACAAAATACTAAGGGTATTCATGCAATGCGGCAAGCTTATATATTGGGCAATTAGTTATCTTTATCACGCAGGTTGCATGAACGTCCCCTAAAACCGTTGATGAATTTGTTGCTTATATGAAAGCTGTTTACCAAGTTAATCAAAAACAGTCAAACGTCTGCATTCCAAGATAAATTAGAAATATGTTGTATTTACCTTCTGATTGAATAAAAAACGCCACTTTCTTTTAATAACACTTGGAATTAATAAGAACGAAAACAGCTGATTGCTGTTATAAGTTTGCCACCTCGTTTGCTCACCTAATAGCCCGAACACAATACGCGCGACGACCGGCAAGCGCCAATTGTCACTTTTTTTTTACATGTATTTCTTATGGGACGTATTTTGGAGACTTGTAGCTCAACATTGTCGCGCGACATTGCCGTCGGCTTAAATTTAATTTTAATTTGACAGGCAGCAAAAGCAAGTTTCCGCCATTGTTTACATTGGTTATTACTGGTCACATGCAGCAAACTAAACAATGCGAAATTTATGGTAGCGATGGTAGTGAGGGATGTTTTGTTTGAACTTTATTCAGAGTTTTAAGTCTGCATTCATATTCAGAACAAGTACAACTGAATATCGACATAAAATTGCATAAATTAATGCAAAATTGATTTATAAATAAAATTTTAATTCACATTTAATTTTAAAAACTTGATTAATTATTCATTTCAATAAATAATTTTTGTTGTCAATTTTTCAATTTTTTATTCATATGAAAACTATACACAAAGAATGCAATTTACAAAGAATTTTAGAATTTGCAATTGTTTCTTAATATAATTATATTTTAATCTTTATTAATTTTTTTTATTCATTGTTCATTTGTTATTCATTATTCATTTGTTATTCATTATTCATTTGTTATTCATTATTAATTTCTTAGTTATTATTGATTTTTTATTCATTAATTGATATAAATTTAACGAATAATTAATAAATTTTTTAAATTTGAATGTGAAATAACATTTTTATTTATAAATGAATTTTGCATTTATTGAATAGATTCTTATTTCGTTATTCACTCATTCAACTTTTTGAAAATGAAATGAAATTGAATGGATTTCTTTTTCAGCTCTGATTGTGTTATTCTAAACGGCAACTGTTGAGTCGGCTGAAAGCAGCCATTGTTTTTTGTGTACTATACATGCTGCTGAAGTCTGCTGGTGTCGCGTGTATTATAATCAAGTCGCTCAGCATTTATCTACAACGACAGATTGGAGACGTGTTGCCGAGCGTTTCCACCGCCCGAACGAACGAAGAAATCATCGCGAACAAATCGTCGCGATGAATTCTTCGTTCGGTCCAACTGTTTCCACCGCACGAACACAAGTTGCGAACATTGGTAAGTCGCCATCTTGTTCGTTCGTGCAGTGGAAACACTTAAATTCAATGCTTGCGAGCATCAGCGTTGATCAATATTTGTTTATGCAAACGTACTAAATTTGATTAATTTTTACTACTTTTATGCCTTTAAATTTAGGTTTTATGTAAGTATTTATGTAAAGAATTTATTATATAAAGAATATTATACAAATAATTTGCTTATATAAAGTGCTAATAAAATAACAAAGCAAAAGAAAATTCTTTTGCGTTAAATTTTCAATATATTTTCTTTCTTTTTTGTTTTTCCTACGTTATTAACTACAATTTCAACAAATCTACTACCTATGCGCAAATAAGCACTGGATTCGCCCAAAAAGATCGAGCGTCGGCCGATCAGAGCGAACGAAGAAATCTTCGTTCGTTCGTGCTGGAAAAGTGTTTACACTGCGCGAATAGCGCTCGCGAGCATTTTGTAAAAACCAATGTTCCGAACCTTGGTTCGGACCAAACTGTTTACACCGCCTGAACGAACGAAGAAATCTTCGTTCGTTCGGGCGGTGGAAACGCTCGGTTGCTCGCCGTTCGTCGCGCGTATTGTGTTCGGGCTAAAATCGAAGAGCAAATATATCTGGTTTGTGCAAAAGCTTCTCTGTACTAATTTTGACAGTTTATTTATAAGCCGGATAAAGTTATCTTGTTTATACCATTTATAAGGGCTTTGCCCATTTGCATGAATACCCCTACTACTTATTCTGAATGAAAAAAAAAATCACAAAAAACGAAATCAGTCGATGCATAGATCCGGGTTTCAATGCATAACCGACTTCAAATAATCGAAAAATTTTATTTAATATTTTCCGTCCTTTTCCTGACAGAGTCCCTGATATTGACGTTTTAACGTCATTGTTGTCTTGAAGGTCGCGATATTTTCAGCGTATTATACTACAAATTTTAATTTGACGAAATTTTATTAAATTTATTTAATAAACGTGAATTAAAATAAAAAAATTGGCAGAAATATAATCATTTATTTATTTTACAGAGTTTAAAATATGGCGGAAACTGATGATGCAGCCGAGCTGCTTTTTTTCGACACCTTTTCGCATGAAGTGGACGCTGTAAGTCAATTAAGCTATATTAAATATTTTTAAAAATTCTTCAGGTTTTAACCAACATCCCATTTAAAGGATATAAATCTTGATCTCGTGCAATTTCCCAAACCAGTTTATATCACTCAGGTGCGCATCATCCCATTAGGCGCTCGAGTACAGGCCGATTTTCCGGGTGGTGTGCGCCTAGGTGCTACCAATCCATCAAAATTTGGCATAGAATTCTTTGTGAACGATTTAGGCATGCCAGGGGCCTCTACTTTTGAAAATTTAGGTCATTTGGAGTACAACCAAAATGATTGTATACATCTTGAGTGCACTCAGGAGAAGATTCCAACTGATGGATTGGTGCTACGTGGCTGGTACAGCACGATTACATTAGCGGTCTATGGAATTCTAACTAACACAGTAGCAGAATTAATGGTCAGTCCGCCACCGCCACCGCAACCTTTAGAGCCAGCTGCACCAGAAGAAGCATGTGCGGTTAGTAGTAGCGTCGTTTCAAGTGCTGCACCTCCTACGGTGCAACCAGAGGACGCACACAAAGAGGCGTGGAAAGAACCGCTTACTGGTGAGGTGCCGCATGTGCATAAAACCGGTTTGACCGAATACGCGGAACGTGAAGATATGGAATATGCAATATCAACACACGAAACAGTTGCGGCGTCTTTTCATCATTCCGAGGACGAACGCGAACGTCGCTTGCGCAAAGCATCGCATTCTTCAGATCGTTCGGCATCTTCCAGAAATCGCACACACTCGGAAAGTAACGAGCGAGACTATTTAAGGTAATGATATTGAAGTTGTGATGTTATTGATAATCTTTCATTAAATTTATTTAAATTTATATTCCTTAAACAATTTAGGGCACGCAGTGAACGCGAACGCGACCGTACAGGTGAAAAGCCCTCTCGTGATTGGTCACGTAGCCCAGACTATAGTCATCGCTCGCGTCGTAAACGCTCGGAACGTTCACGTTCTGATGCCGAAGATGCGGCGCACAAATGGCCACGAACGCCACCAGCTTCAATCGATTCGCCTGTGCGTCCACGATCACCTGATGGTATGGAATATGCTGAAAATGATGATGCAGTTCCTTCAAGTGGTCACTTCAAAATAAAATCACGTCCGTACATGCGCTCGAGCGAATCCTTAGCAATGCATAGATCAACTACACAAGATGTAGTCATGCCAAATGATGATGACGAAACTCCAGGCACGCCAGGTGAACAATTTGAACCAATTCTAAGTGATGACGAACTAATGGGTGACGATGACAATTCCAATGAGCAAGCGACCAATGCAGATGAATTCGAAATGGAATTGGATGCAGCTGCAGCTAATGCTCCTCCTGCAATCAATGAATTCGATCCTTTCAAAATGTCCGTACAGAGATTCATAGGCGAGTCAACAGCATATTACTCAAAGGAGCTGGAAAATTTGCTTCTAATTTTTAGAAAGTTTGAACTACAAAGCAAATGTGCAAGCTTGGAATTGTATAAAGCCAGTGCAACTAGTGTGGATGAGCGCGAGAACTTTGTTTTCTTCAGCGAACAACTTATCAATCAGCTTGCGTATCTTGCACACAACTTTAAAAAGCGAAATTTTGTACTCAAGGAGTTTTTCGCGCAGGATGTAAAAAACCTGCAACAGGTTTTTAATATAATGAAAATTTCACTTGATTTCGAAGCTGCTTGCTTGCAACCGCAACCAGCTTTTAAGATCAGACACATAAAAGTGGGCGCTCGTTTAACGGAACTGCTTGGCAGCTGCACTGAATTCCTTGAATATGTGCTTTTGCAGCAGGAATTTGATCCATTTGCCGCGCTCTTTACTCTCTACCAGCAGGAATTTATGGCTATGTCCATTAAGCTAATGCTACTGAAGGCTGTCTATGCGTTGCTTGACACCAAAATTGGCCTCCAGAGTTTTCTCAGCACCAAGCTCAATGGCTATCAATGGACACTTCAGCAAATCCAACACACGCCGCTCACTCGCACTAAATGCGCTCTAAAATCAATTGTAAAGAAGCTAAATTTGAATGAATCTCTGGATTGCATTCATGAGCATTGCACCAAACTGTTTGTGCTTTCTAATTTCAATGCAACCACCGAATCATTTATGCTGGTGGAGCTGTCCATCGTACAACTGTACGATGCTTTGGTGGGAAATGCGCTCTCCTATCAGCAACCAAGACGTTTTCTACCTGTCTCGAAGAAATTTGAAATTGTCGTTGACAAAAACGCTCAACGTTGCTTCTCCAACTCGCTGCAGAGCTTTTTTAATACTCATTCTTTGGGTGAATGCTTGCTATTGCTGTTGAGCAATGGTACCGAGTTGCCGTTAACGTTACTTATGTCAACACTGAATCTTTTGCAAGTTTTGCTGCAAACGCAAGTTGGTCTTGACTATCTATTAGATGATTGCTTTGATACGTCACAAACATTGATTGCTGTATTATTGGGCATTGAGGAGCTGCCGCAAGATACAGAAGAGACAGTAACGGAGCTTAAAACTGCAGCTGCGGAGATCAAACAAGAAGGTTAACTTAGCAGCATAAAAATTTAATTATTAAAGTTTAAATGATGTTGGTTTATTTATTTTCAGCAGAAACTATTAAAACCGAAATAAAACTTGAGGATGTACCTGCTGCCAAAACTCCACCCGCCTCTAATGGAACACCAACTAATTCTAATACACCAACGCCAGAAGAAATTGGCGTCATTAAAGCCGCCGAGCAAGATAACAAGGAATTAGTAGCTAAGCAGCTGGAGCTGCAAAAGCCACTGCTACACCGCATGCAAAAACTTGGCATTGAAATGGCGTACAAAATTCAAACCCGCTATCACCTGGATGCTCTTATATACACAGCTGCGTGCCACGCTGACTATGATGCCATCAAGCTGACCACCCACTTGCATGCACTCTACTCACAGACTTGTGGCGCTCCTGGACGCCAACATACCATGCATGTCATCGGCTCAAATAATAATCTACAGATCTTTATGGATTTAATCAAGAGAGAACAACGGTTGCAAGTTCAATCCCAACTGGCCTCACCTAGCACTAAATATAAGAGTCCCGTTCTCAGCTATGCTGTTGACATGCTTGATTGTTGTGTGCGCTATTGTGATAATGTCGAGTATCTTATCGAGTATGGTTCTAAAATTTTGGAATTGTCTAAAAACCATGATTCCTTTGAGTCATCCGTTTCGGCCGTCTTGCAGGAGTTGTTTATCTACTTGAGACCATTAGAAACGATCAAGATTTTTGCCTATGATGATATTGCTCCGCTACTTGAAGTTATAACACGCTCTCTTGACTATATTACAACTTTTCCAGGTGGGTGGTAAATGAATTCTTTTCCGTTCTGATATTTAGAATATTCTATAATAGTTGAATCAGTTTTTCGTCGTGTGTTACAGAAATCTTGATTTGAAAATTACAAAATAAATTGTAGTTTTAATTGTAAGCGCTGAATAGTCCTTCGCGAGAAAACCCAAATAATCCTTCGAAAATAATCAAATGCATATTTTTTACTTTCGGAGAAGAAAAATATTAATTTCAAAATTCAAAAAGTTTAAAAATTTCGAAAAACTATTCGCAAACGTTTAATATCTTTGAAAACCTTGATAAAACAATTTAAAATTTTTTATTCTGAACTGAACACAAATATTGCCAAAAATATTGTAAATTATTTCAAAATAATTTTAAAACAAACACAATATCACAAAATTTTGAAATAAGATTCAGAAACCTCTTCACAAAAGAGCATTAAAAAAAAATTGGTAGAAACGTGCTGTAAACCTTTCATAAAGCCATTTTACCATTTCTTACTATCATATAAAATGACAATTTCTTCAAAAGACTTTTATTGACACTCTTCTCACTTTAAATCGAAAGTGTTTATATTTTAACTACTAAGCATAAATAACATATTTATTTTGAAAATAATTTTAAAAATATGTTATGCATTTTGAAAAATTAAATAGCTTTTTAACTATGAAACGTTTTAAAGCTATAAAGTATTTTTATGAATACGGCTGTTTATATTAAAATATTTTTATCTTACCCAAAGAAAAATAGATATACAAACTAATACCCTGGCTGGTATGGGTTAAAAATATGGAGCTTGGCGGTCTCAATCTTTCAAGTGTTAGCGTGCTTGCCTAGCACCCAGGGATTTGTGGTTAAAATCTGGGGCCCTACTCTGTATTGCGATCCGAAAAAAAAGCAAAATAGCGTAATCGGTGCTCCGTAGTGCGATAACCACGTGCGATTTGCTATTTGAATGCGCATTGCGTTTCATTTTCGCAACATATTGATTTACACATCGCAATATGGAGTAGGGCCCCTGGTTCTGAACATGTTTCTGTTACAATTTTTGTTAATTTTTCTCATAATTTCTAGTAAAAATATTAAATTAATATCCTTACAAAATTTTTAAGGTGACCTTATTATGGGTCTACGCATCCTTCGTCACCTCGCCATTGCAAGACCAACTACATCCACCAATACACTGAAGATTACAACCGCTTCTGATACGGAAGAGTTACGGCATCGTTTCGTTTCGCTACAATTTTATGCAGCCGATGGTGTACAAACGGTTATGCAAATTCTGGAAAAACTCTGCTCGTTTTTTGATCAGCCAGGTCTACATGCACCAGCGCTTATGACCAATCAGGGTGTTTACTGTTGCCAGATAATTTTGCCTACCTTGCAAATCCTACGCGAAATGATCTCGTTTGCTATACAATGTCGGGATGTGGCATTCAAGGATGTTACAGCCATTGATCACTTGATGAAAACCTATTTCCTCATGCACTATTTTCCAGCAGAAAGTGCAGCTGCAAATGATACCGAATTGGCAAAAAAAGAGATAATTCAGATACTGCTCTCGTACACACAGCCAAATGAACAGGATGAAGAATTTCTGCACAAATCTCTCTGGACACAAATGGTGCGCGAGGTGCTGAAGAATATACTCCATGGCCCATCAACTTACATACCAGGTACTAACAATTTTTTTTATTATTTTAAGAAATGTCTAACAGTTAATTTTGTTTTTTTATTCTAGGTCTGCAGGTGCTTGCGGAACTTCTACCACTACCCTTACCGTTACCAACCATTGTGCAATTAGATGATGCTCAAACGCAACGCTTAATAACCGAGCGAAAATTATGGTCGGCGCATTTGCATCCGCAGAGCTTCCAACTGGCCAAATTAATTGAAACAATTTCCCCCACTTCCTTCCCCCAATTGGCAGATTTGTTGACTCGAGTTTGTTTGCAGCTGGCTGATCTGGCACCCAATATGACTTTGCTAATTTCTAAGACAGTCGCTGATTTACTCTACGCAGAATGGGCAGCATCATCGAACTCTGCAACTCCCCATTTGGTACGGTTGCTACACTTTTTTGCGCAGCTCACGCCTTATGCCTCGGTTAAAAGTTCAGCCTTATCTATTTTGAGCGGTAAACTGTGGGAGCTGTTCCAAGCAATTCTGTTGACAACAGAAGTTACGCCCCAAGGCCTTATGTGCCAATTGTCTGTACATCGCATGCTAGAGAGCTTTTTAGATTCTGAAATATCCTTAATGTCACCACAGTGCACATCAAGTGCGGAGGTAAATTTAGCCTCTGCTTTGCCACCAAAAGAGTTGATACCTCGTATAGCAGATGCCATTCTTGCAAACTTGCTACGCGTTGAGTTCACACATGAAGTAGCTGCCATATCTGCACGCAACTTGGTTATTTTAACGGAACATGAGTAAATTTTTATTATTTCTCAAAAAATTGTTTTGTTGCTAACTTGAATTTTTTTTCTATACATTTTTAGCATAACTTTCTATCATCTACTGCAGCAGTTGAAACAAAAACGCTCTGAATTTCAGGAATGGTTACTAAAAATAATTGCTTCATTAGAAACTGGCAGCTATAACGCTATTATTGAAACAATTGTTTTGTTGCTGCGCTCCTTCATGCAAATCGAAGATGAAGCACAACCGTTTGAAGCCACCATACCTGTGCGCACTCTCAAGCTAACGCCCAACGAATTGTCCCACTTACTTGGGTACCAAGAGGCCAACTCGGATGCAACCCCTGATTTGATACAACATCTAGCCAATGCAGTGACGCTTCATAAAAATGAAGCTCCTGCATCGCTTTTGACTGATATTAGTAATCTGAATACCCAGTTACAGTCCGCTGAAAGCACTCCACCAGTTGAGAATGATGAGGACTCCTCCTCACCTACCGAACCACAACTGCCGCAGACCGAAGGTATTGTAACGCAGTATGCAGCGCGACCAATTTTTACTATTTACGAATCAAGTGCCGATGAAACACAGCTTTCTACCCAATTCTGGTTAGATCCATTGCGTCTTGATGGCATGTCAAAACAAGACTTAGACAAGCAGTGCGAACGCATTACTTGCGATCTTATTGAAATAGCTAATAGCTGTTTGAGCACAGACACTAATCTATCCTCAGACTGCAAACGTCTGCTGCATCTGTCTGCCTCGCCGCAATCTAATCGTGAGCGCACACCGACTGCTCCGTGCTTCCGTACGCGACGTGTGGAGGTTGAGCCTAGCACTGGTCGACCAGAGAAGAAAATCTATATAACGCCAGTGCGTGGACGCGGTAATTTCTCGCGTGCACCACCTTCACGTGGCGATCTGTTTCGTTCCAGGCCACCTAATACATCACGTCCACCATCGCTTCATGTGGATGATTTTTTAGCACTAGAAACTTGCGGTGCACAACCTACTGGACCAACTGGCTACAACAAGATTCCACCGCTTATGCGAGGCTCACGTGTCGGACGCAATCGCGGTTCACGGATATCTGCTGCTTCCTCCTACCGGTAATTTAATCGTTTTAAAATAATATATAAAATCCGACACTAAAATTTATTTCATTACAGTAAACCGAAACCCATGCGTACTTCCTCACCTTCAACATGGAACGATGGTGGCTCTCAACATTATCGTTCGGCTACATTAGAACCTATTAATTCCCACTTTGGCGGTGGCGAATCGCACTATTCTTCTGGGCCACCGCCACATTTTATTGGCCGTCCTCGTGGTCGTAGTGGACGCGCGCGTTCATACTTACGTTAATTAATTTAATCCTGCTTTAATGTTATATGTCTAAGCTAATTATTTACAAAACTAAAAAACAACTTTATTTAATAACTTAGCCAATTCGCCAATTTAAATTGAACAGCTTAATCCTATTCCGTTATTATGCTGTGCAGGCGCACATCATGGGCATCCATTGGCAGCAAATCTTCGTCAACAATTTGCTCGCTAAATGCCAAGGCCATAAGAGTTATCGTTTTCTGGGGATATGTCGTATAGTGACGTTTCAAATATTTGTCGTAGTAGCCCATGCCATGACCCAAACGTCCACCACTCATTGTAAACGCAACACCTGGCATTAAAAACAAGTCGATGCCGTGACCTGCAAAATTTTCAAATGTAGACTTTAATTATGTGGCGAAATTTTTATATATAATGCTTAAAGAATTCAAGTCTTTGAGACTCACTGTGTGTTAAAATAAATAAATTACTATTTTAAATATCTTTTAGCCATGACTGCAAATCGAATTGTGAAAATTATCTTTTTTGTATATTGCTTATTATGAAGGCATTATGAGGGAAACTCTGCAAACAAGTAATACAGTATTTTCCTGCCTATTAAAACGTTTAATTTAAAAAAGAGAAGTAATACCAAGTTTGTATTGTTAATACTTTCTTGTTAAAAGAAATAAAAAAGTTCATGGCCAGTCGCGGATTTGTCGGTGAGTACTACCTACTGACTAAAATCTTTTTACTCATTACCAGGTATGTTAAACGTTACTTTTTTGAAATAATAAGACCAAGAAGGTGTTCGACAGTGTAGTTGGGATTGCTTATGGGTTTCTATCAAAGCTATCTGATTCCTTGCTGAAGCTGTGGTTTGAGAATGAAAATTCGAAGAATTTTGAAGCACATGGACTATTCTAAGAATATTTATCTTCTGGTAAGCAGTCTTGATAGAATTGTCATATTCTTTAAATGTAATCAATGTTTAAAAACACATTGCGTGCTGATTCAAGAAAGCCATTGGGATTTTGGTGTGTTAAAAGATATATTCCGAAATATTAACATAAGTTCCAGCCTCAAAACCCGGCTGTTTAAGTTTAATGTTTTATACGTACTTCTATTTGGCTGCTGTATTCGGAAATTTACACATATTTCAACAAATTTTCATAAACTGCTATCTCCCAATTGTTCTTCGTTTTTTCTAGTCTAACATCATAACAAACGAAGAGCTTTTCTGTAGAATATAGAACCCTCTGTAGAGCCTTTAGCACAGCTGACAAAAAGCCAAAAATGAAATTCCAAAAAATCGCTCTTTGGAAAGACCACATTCCCTTCGCGATAAAAGTAATGAAGTGATAACATGACAGACCGAAAGAATCTTAGAGAAGAGCGGTGGAGCGCAAAGCTATTGAACTTTTCAAGAGATGGAGGAAGCTATTTCCCGGCAAGCATTGAAGGATAACATGAAAGCTGAAACAATTTCAATCGTAAGTACTATTGAGTCACCTTATACACAATAATACTACAAAAGGATACAACATTTTTTTTAACTCGCACTTTCGGCAGCGGATCAAAAAACTATTTCATTTTTAGCCGAAATATTTTTATCAAATTGGAGTTTAAAATTCGACATGAATTTTAAACACACAAATTATAATCTGATACGTTCTATTTTCCGACCTAATAAATATCATTTAAAGAAGCGAAACTCTTTGCAATAAATTTATAGAAACTGCGAGCATAAATCTCGAAGAAATAACCATTTTCATCTATTAGAACATGCTCGATAAAAATACAATCTGCTATAATCTGATGTTAATATTCTTAACCACTGAGCTGTATAAGATGATTTCATTAAAATTAAAAAAAAAATATATAATCGTCATTACCATTGGTCAGTGCGCTCTCACGTCCCTCCGTAGCGCTGGGTTGCTTTATATTCCACTTGGTCAGCGGAAGTGCATCGTAATCATCCAAATCACGTAGTCGCACCATTTCCATTACACTACCATTATAAGTAGGTACAAATACATGCTTGTCCAAGCGAAACATTTCGCGTAGCAAATAGTTGGTGTCCACTTCTGCGGCGGTGCTTAAGTATATGCTTATACGTTGAGCCTGGCGAAAGGCTTGCGATTGCAGCACCTTATTCCGCAAATTATAAGAGATAGTACCTAGATGGAAAAGTTCAGATCAAATAATGGAAAAATTACCTTATCAGTGATGGCTTTGGACTTTCGTTCGCGGGAGTCTGCAGTGATGGCTTTTAATACCTCGTTCTTCATACGCTGTCTCAGTGCCTGTTTTAATTGATTGCCAATATTCTTTGCCATCTTACGCTGTTAATATTATACTCTTCTAAATTTAAATCAAAGATGCTGCGTGTTTTAAAAGAAACAACTAAACTGAGCATCAAACTCACAATGCCGCACATGAGTTAAAGTCAATTGGTCAGACTTTTTTAAACAATCGCATGATCTTATCTATTGCTTCATTAGCAATATGAACTGATAAGAGGTTCCTGTTGTTTTTGGTTTTTAATAAACAAATTCCAGTTGCTGACGATAGAGAAGAAAAGAACAGTTGCATATAACAGTAACAAGATTCAACCAGCTTGACTCCCTTTGCACACTCATATGTACTGTTCAAAGTGTTATTAATAGTGTATTACGTTGCCTTTTCTATAAAGACATGATGCTTTCGTGCATTTTCTTTCCAAATTTAATATCTTACTTTATTGAAGATTCCAGCTGAGAAAACTAACTTCTACTCATGAGCTGTGATTATGAATAAGTTAAGTAGCAGCTGTTTTTCAGAATTTCAAAACAAGCAAAATTCAGCTGATTGTAAAGTTCAAAACATGTGGGCAGTTGTTGATAAATATTATTAAGAATTAAGTTACTTTTTCAATAACAGCACACAGCCCAAAAAAATAAGACTTGCAACTCTCAACTAGAACTGGAATTGGGTAACTGGAATTACCAAGCCATACTCGAGCATTTCACAATACAATTTTGATCATTAGAAGCTCGATTAAAGACGGAAATGACTGAAATGGCCAATTCGCCTTATATGGTAAACTAACCGAGCACTGATAATGAAATTACCCGGTTAATTCTCGAATATTACGATTTTATTGCTACATACATAGCTTGCAATAAACCCGAAGAAGGTCTAAAGAAATCGAGAATCCTACGAGTCTGAATCCTAAAGTGTCTCGTGGTGATCCAAATATCTCAAAAACTTGGTCCGATCGATTTCATGTTTGTCACTAGTTTTTTTTTTTTTTTTTTTGTTAGTCTCATGACCACTGTTCAAATATAACAGATATATATTTCATATAAATAAAAACTCAACAAAAACTAACTCAATTAAATATACAACTTGGTCTGATAAACATTTTCAACATAACTTCCCCTTTCAGAAATATACCATGATAACTCTATTGCTAAAATACTGGACTGTGAATTTTGCTCGAAAAAATTTGTCAAAATTAGAATAATGAAAATCAATTTCTTTCAATACTGTTAATTTTCAGTTAATTTTCAGAAAATTTCAATACTGTTAATTTTCAGTATATATTAAGAATTTTGAAAATTAAATAAAATTCACTACTACACTACTGGTACTGACCAGATTAATTGTACTGGTACTGACCAGAATTAACAGATTTTACGCAAATATTTTCCACTTTTGGTTCCGGAAGCGCAAAATTTTGAACTTTCTTACGACTCACGAACTCACAAGTGTTTTTTATTCTATTTTTGCTTGTGTCAAAAATTCTCTTTCCGATTGTCAAAATTTATACTAGCCCCTAGGGCTACATGGATTTTTGACAATCATATTCACCTCACAAGTGCCAAATAATCACTTTTAGACTGTCAAAATTTCATTATCCGAGTGAAAAGTTTCCGAATAGCACACAGCCTGACTGAGGTAAAAGCACAACACTTACCTCAAAATTCAAATTCAAATTCACATGTTTCTACGGATTTCCGCTACGCTTAGAACATCCTACGCATGTTTCACTTGTTAACCCTTTCCCTCCCACTAATATATCACCCCATTTCGAACCATGGCAGTCTTGACTGAATAGGTATTACACCTGAAATTCTTGGTTCAAAGCCGAAAATAAAAAAAAATACAAAATAATATGAATCAATCAAATCAATACAAGTACAAGTAACCTGTTTAATAATGCATTATCTACATTAGAGAAGATTGTAAAAAAAAATTCAATAATAATAGACATGACGGATTACAGGGGGTGCCGGATTAGACAGGAGCCGGATTACCAGGGGTCCACTGTATTTTAAAAAAATATTTATTTTTGAAGTATGGTTCGAGCTGCTTGTATTTTTAAATTTTCGTCAGATGATATGCAATGAAATTTTTGGATACCAGAGATATTCGTTACTTCCTTCCATTTCTCACTAAACTGAAGAGAAAACTCTTTTATCTGCTCTGTAGAAATTAGAGCTTGCGATTTTTTCGGCACTCGAAACCGGAAAAAAACCTGGATAGCTCGAAATCCCGGGTATTCGGGCGTTACCCGGGTAATTTGTAATCAATGTCCGGGTGTTTTCGAGCTACCGGGTAGTTTAGACATTTTTTAATTATCTTTTTGATTGCTTTCACATCGCGAAATGTGTCGGCAGATTTTAAGCTCACAAAAAATATAGAATTTGGGTAATGTTGAAATTTCTTATCGTGGTGGTAAAACGTCTTCAATTATTCGCCACATAATAATTGCGAGGTGGACGATAGCAAAATTAAACACATCAAATTAAACAACCAAAAAAATAAATGCTCTAAAATGACCAAACAGAATAAGGCTATATTTGTTCCAATACCGTAACATTCGCGCTGCTATAATACTTAAATTTTATTAAAAGTGTTCGAAATACTCGAACAAATATAGTCCGGGTGCTCGAAAAGCTCGCAAATCGAGAGCTCTAGTAGAAATATACATTTATGTTATTCCATTAATGTGTTCCCTATTAATTAATTGCATTAAATTTTTTAATACATAGTTAAAATATTTTACTTTAAAAGTGGTCTCACTTACGGTCACGTGACGATACAAACTTTGAAATTAAAAAAAAAAACTATTTTCTAGTTAACTAGCACAAAAAAATTGTTTTTAGTTTCTATACACTTAACTTGCTTTAAATTATAATTTTTAATCACTTGCACTTGACAACGCAGAAATAATGATAACAAATTATGTTTTTGAGTAACGCACGTAACAAAAGAATATCAA
Organism: Pherbina coryleti; assembly: GCA_943735915.1. Taxonomy (NCBI): domain Eukaryota; kingdom Metazoa; phylum Arthropoda; class Insecta; order Diptera; family Sciomyzidae; genus Pherbina; species Pherbina coryleti. Next base: position 31,862,549 of record OX030950.1, read on the forward strand.
AGAAAGCAAATTAAAAAATTAACCGTTAATTGATCCTACTTTGCTCTCTTTACATTTTTTTTTTTTTTTAATAGTCTGAAGTCAGAATTTTCGGGTCTCCCTAAGTTTTTGTGCTACAATGAAATCAATTTCCTTTAGGGGGGACCGGAGAGGATTAATATGTATGACCGACCCCCATTACTTTTTCAAAAGAAACATTTTTTGCCTCACAACCCATCCCATCCGGCCCCTCCTTATGGGGGCTCCCATACAACTGAGTTAAGCTGTAAATTGTTTAAAATAATAAAATATCAATATTTATTTTATATGAAATCATATATAAATTTTGTTTTTATTCATTTTTTATTTTTGGTGCCGGTGGACTTTTCTGTGGAAATGCCCATATGGTATTTTTATAATTTTTCAAAAAAAAAATGTATTTTACAACTTTTTTTATGTATACAACTGGGTTAAGCTGCAAATTGCTTAAAATAATAAAATATCAATATTTCTTTTATATGAAATCATATATAAATTTTGTTTTTATTCATTTTTTAGTGGACTTCTCTGTGAATGCCCATATGGTATTTTTATAATTTAAAAAAAAATTGTATTTTTTAAAAACTATACGCCAAATAATTTATGAAGAAAGATTCTTAAATCGTAAAATTTCGAAAAAGTGATGACATTTTTCATACTGTATATATATGTTTGAAATTTTTTTAATCCAAAAGACGATTTTTATTTTTTTGTTTGTTTTCAGGTCATATCAAGTGGCGATATGAAAACTTAGGTACTGTAAAATACTTAATACACTACTATGTGAAATGCTTGTTAAAGGTAAAATGTCCACTTTACCCACGAAAGATATTTCTTCATTCTGATAGAATTAAAACTAAATAAAACTTTTTTTAACTTTAATGCAGTTTCTATTCTAAATGAACATATTTATTCGTCAATAATATATTAACTACAATTCAATAACATAGTTGCAAATATAAAACAGTTTTTGTGTACAACAGTGCGAAAGTCTTCCATGTTCCATTCCATTCTATTTATGAATCGAATCAAAATATTTTTGCAGCTTAACTACTTATTTGGCTGCGCTGGTGGTTTTGGTGCAGCATCTGTCTTAGTTTTCAAATTTTTTAGCTGCTCTTTTTGCTTAAAAAAAAAATAAGATTAAACTAATGATAAAAGATGGATGCAACTATTTGCTTACTTGCTTGTAAAAGAATTCCTCTTCACGTGCTGCTTCCATTTTGCCAAAAGAACCTCCGGCCTCACGGATGCTGCCACCTCCACCACCGCCTTTACCGGCTCCGCTGCCTAGTTCACCGATTTGTGACATCTTCGAGAGTCTATGAGAATAGTTGTTTGCGAAACAGAATGTTGAAATTTAGTATTTGTTATGCAATCACAATTAGTACAGCGTATTATCCTAAATTTATTTATTAAATTAAGTTCAATTGAAGTTATTACTCACTGGATATGTTTAGGATAAAAACAGACTGTATAACGTCTAATTACGAACATCGTTATAAATAGTATAAGATGTTTTTATATCAACCAAAAATTTCACCAATTTGCGAAAGAATGTTCATTCATTTAACCCAGCAAGAAATTTTTGAATGCCTTACCTTGCTAAGCTGTCGAATTTCGATATTAATTTTTTAAAAAATTTTTTTACCAAAAAAAGTGTGCTTAAACATATTCGTGCATTGAGAAATAATCATGGAATTTAAAAAAAATCTTAACCTATTTGTTTGCAATACTTTCAATTAATACACGAAATAACCATGAAATTATGAAAAGCAGGACAAAAGAACAAAAAATAAGTGAATTATGGTTTAAATAGCATTTAGTTAAAGAACGAACATAAATGACTAATTTTTGGAATATATGTAAGTGGCTTGCCATGACCTTGCATGAGCCTTTCAATTAAGGTATAATATACGTGTAACAACCAAAAACCGGAAGAGTTTTCAAAAACATTTTTTAGGTATAAGAAGTTATAATTTTTTTTTAAATTTATACAGGTATATAAAAAATACTTTATAGAAATATTTTTTTTTTATATACAGTTCTGGCTTTTATATAGAGGGCGCTGAAAATGGCATTGAAAAAAAGACATCCAAAACGGTTCGATGGATATGGCCTTTTCCATGTATCGGAAACAAAAAATATCAAATGGCATTTTAAAGCATAGACCTTATATTAAGCATCCCCCCTACGCAAGACCCCCGGGTTTTTTTTTTAATCATGGCGGAAGTTTAAGTAAAAAGTTAAAAAAATAGATTTCATTACATTCATTTTCGCGCGCGTTTTTGTTTACATAAAAAAAATAAAAAAAAATACTTGAATTTAGGGGGGATGCTTAAAGGACAAAATAACGAACAAAATGCAAAAAAAATCATTGAAATTGAACCAATAGACTTCGAGTTATCTATCGAACCGTTTTTAAAAAACTAGTTTCGAGGAAATCGCGTTTAAAGTTTTTTATTTCTTTGTATGGAGCTTAGACATAGGTTAACGAAAACCGTTATAACTTCTGTTTATTCTTAAATATCGATTTAGAAATGTGTATGTATATTCTTAAAACTATCAAGAACACATTAAACAAAAAAATATTTTTTTCGAAAAATTTACACGTATATTATACCTTAATGTCTTAAAAGAGCGTACACATTAGCGAACAACTTCTCCACAAGGCGGCCATATTCACACAAGTTCGCTAATTAAGATGCCTTTTCGCGAATGTGAAACACATGTTGTTAACAAAAATTTTCGATTTTATCCGTTACACAAGTTAATGTGTGCTGTTATGTACGTGAGCTTCATGCCAACCAAGATTCAATATAATCAGCATCGTTTTTCAAACAAAATTATGACGAAAAACACAAAAAACCATCGATTGTGTAACACACATATTCTTATAATTTGAACGCTTGCTCATTCACAGATGTTCGTGCCGCCATATTGTTCGACACGCGAGTTCGCTGATTAAGAGGTTCTGGGGAGTGACAATTTTCCGCGCTTTAACTCTGGTTATTCCAACTGGGTCATTGAAGATGACAAAATTATATTTATGTGCTATTGTGAATCCTCAGTGCTGCCACATAAAAAATTCTTGGGGAACATTTAAGTTCTAGTGAAGAGACTTTGTGAACTTATAAAGAGTAAATTAGCTTATGCATCTGAGAACAAGTTCGCCACACAGCGGCCATGTTCACACACGTTCGCTAATTAAGAAGCATGTTCGCGAGTATGACACACATGTTGGCTTGTTGACAAACATTTTTGATTTTCTCCGCCACACAAGTTAATGTGTGCCACACGTGTGTGCTGATATGTACGTAAGCTTCATGCCAACCAAGATTCAATAGAATCAGCATCGCTTTTCTAAGTAAAAAGTCTGATGTTGTAAGCATGATACAATTACAAGGTAAGCTCATTTTAAAATGGCTGCTCAAATGTGAGATTTTAAAACAACGAAGTTGTAGAAGCTACAAACGTCAAACGACAAAAGCAAGAACAGCAATTAGAAAAATTCAAAATTTCCAGCTGATTTTGGCAACCTGCTCTCTAATATGAGCCTACCTTGTAATTGTATCATGGTTGTAAGGATATGATGGATAAAGAGAAGGATTTTTTGAATCTTCAATATTATTCTATTAATAATGATTTTATATGATTTGTCATATGTGAGACCCTTTGTTGTTGCGTTATCACTGTCTCGAAAAAAACAATGGCGATAAACAACAAAAAGCAATCGAGATACTTTTAATTGCTAATAAAAGTGGTAATTTCACTCCTTATACCCAAAGAACTTTGAATAACATTAAATTATCAATTCCGTTGTTTTTACTCAATTTTACACAAATTAAAAAATGTTTGTACCTGCATTTTTTTATAACGCCATTGCGACAAGGTTATTAATTCAATCTCGCGTTCAAAGCAACTAATATAAATTTAGCCAGTTACAAAAACAGAGGTTGTTAAGAAATCGTGCTAGTTTTGAATAGAAATTCTTAGTAAATGCTTAAGAAACACAAATAATCTTCTTTATATTGGGGGTTGCTGTGCAGAAATGCGGATTTGTAGATTTGCAGAATTTCAATTCAATGACCTTTAACACACCTTATTCTTGTTTGCGCAGTTTTTTTAAAACAAAACTTAAATGTCAGAACAAACTGTTATTGTTTGTTAGCCACCCGCCATAAATTAAGAAGTAAAAGTGCCTAAAACAAGTTGCAAAACTTAAATAATAAATTCTGTAAATATATTATAAACTAATTGGTATATTAAGCATCGAATATTTATATCACCAATAAAAATCTGTCAAATGATAAGAAATACACAAGTGCACAACTACTAAAGTCCTCAAGTGCGCAAGAAAAATCTATAGTAGGGTTGCATATTTCCAGTTTTTTGATGTACGTATATTTTTTTTTGTTGTGACCGCATTTATAAAACTGCATTTTAATTCTTCATTTCCGCATTTGTGCACCGGATCGTGAATACCACTATTGTTTAATAAACAGTTTTTTACTTTCATTTATAAGTTTGAATAATAATAACAAGTGTTATACACAAAATTAAAAATATTTTATTTGAGAGCTTGTTTCTTTTATTTAAAATAAAATTACACATTAAAACTAAAATTTCTCAAGTGAAATGTTTGCAAATAAATTTGATATTAAAATGTGATTTCGAATAAATTATATTCCAATGAAACCAGAAGTTTCGGACTGTCTTTTTGTTACTTTCCACTATGAAAGTTGGGATAAGGTAGTATTTTTTTAAAAGCTGCATTTGCTGAGTCAACAATGTAAATATTTTGAGTGCTGCAATAATCGAGGGTTGCGTTGAGCGAGTCTGTACTGCATTTACTTTCCAAGTTTAATATTTAAGGCAGACTCTCCATTGTGTAAAAAAAGGTTACAACAGTAAAGAACAATTATTTTCTTACATCGAAAGCTGATCTCCCGAAAAAAAGTTGTGTACACAAAATTATATATTTTATATTCGTACAAGTTTTCACATACATAAATAAACAAGCATGCAACGGTGTTTATAGAATATTTAAGCTGTGTCAGTTTGTAAGGTATGGGCCTGAATAACTAAAAATCTATTACAGAAGTTGTGCATTCTTTTACATTTCCAAATCTGCTATTTGGTCATTACCATACAGTATAAATATCGCAATTAATGACCTTCCAACTTAAGTATTTGTAAGCGCTTAAACTTAAATACTAGTTTGGCATGACTTCTGACGCTGTATGTGCAAACAAGCAATGACTACTCTTTAATATATAACACGTATCTTTGCTTGAAACCTGTTTAAAATTACCCATCCTTTAAATCATTTAATGAATAAGACACAGTATTTCTGGAAATTTTTTAGATTTCAATCTAAATTCAAATTTTATTCAAAAACAACACATAGTTTTTGAAACCCTATTTCTTTTGACCACTGTTTTTTAAACTAGCTCATGTTATGCTATTTTGCTTATTTTTTTCAAAGTGGTCATGGTAACATAAGTTAGTAAAGATGTAATGAGCAAAAGTTGTGAGCATCAAAAAATGGAATAAAAAAAAATGGAACGTCAAATAATGAACAATATAAATTGGGACTAAATGAAATTGAAAATGAAAAAAAAAAAAATTAATATGGTAAAATAAATGTTTAAGTAATAAGGAATATAAATAAATGTTCTCAATAATGCGAATGTGAGTTTATTTTTTACGTTTATTTGACTAACTTATTTTATATTTGTTATTGTTGTTTGTACAAAAAAAAATCTGTACTAAAACAAATATAAACAAATATTGTATTTAAAACAAGTGTAGACTAGACTTCACCTCATAAAAAAATTTAACCCATTTTTTTATTGACCTGAAATAATTTGATTCAAAGAATGCTATAAACAAAATCTTGATCGTGTACCCCAGCATTATACTATGCTCACACACAGGCCAAAAAACCGTTTTTCAGCTGAAAAACCTCTTTTAAAAAACAGGTGTTCACACTTGAAAAGCAGCTTTTCATTTGACACACAGTAGTCATATGTTTGTTATTATTGATTTTTGTTTCATTGTTCTCAGAAAATAAGATGCTCTTATTGGCTAGAAGTATACAAACAATAAAACAGAAAGACGAAATGTCAAATATCAGTGACAACCTGAATTTTAGTAATAGATTTTGACTTTACTTCTTAAAATAGACTTCAAATCAGGGTTTTTTCTAGCTTTTTAGCGTTTTTCGCTGATGCTTTTCATTTGACAGTTTTTCTATAGCGAAAACCTTAATATCATGTAGCTTTTCACCGGATGGATTTCAAATTTGACTTTCAGGCCGTGTGCAAATTTGTCGGTCATATTAAACAGCTGATCAGAGTTCTTGTACATAAATGTTCATGTTTCATTTTGAAGATATGCCATGGCGTCTGCGGTCTCTATTAGATTTTTCGATGCTTTGATGAATATGATGGCATGTGCTATGTCTCACCGAGCGTTTCCACTGCCCGAACGAACGAAGAAATCATCGCGAACAAATCGTAGCGTGTGTGATCAACTTGAAATGAAAATCTTGAACGTGTACCCTTAGCATAAATCGGGGCCTTCAACTTCGATGAGCCTAGAGGAAAAAAATCGATTATATGAAGAGTCGATTAAATTTTAAATCAAATCGATTTGCTCTTCACTGTTTTATAAATGAAACAAAAAATTGTTTCGATATGTTCGTATAATTTAATAATAGTATAATAACAACTCAATTAAAAAAAGGTAAAATACTCAAAATCATCATGGAAATGTTTTGCTGTGTTTGTCTTAAGAAAGCTAGTGACGCACTCAACATATTCGATGAAAAGGGAATGGACTTTGGCATCGCACACATCCTAGGAAAGCACTTTTGGTTCGAGGTAAGCAAGACAGTCAACATAATAAAAAACTCTTCTAACTGAATAAATTGCTATGAAGCCCTGTCAGAACGATTCCATAACGACATGCATTTGTCTGGAATGCTGGAGCATTGTTGATGATTTCCACAAATTTTACCTGATGATTGAACAAGCTCACCAACATCAAGCAGGCTTGAAATGTAGAAACGAAACTTTTCATAATTCTGAAGAACAACAAGGCAGCGAACGACCAGTACAGCAGCTTGAAATTGCAATCGCTATTAAGGAGGAATCCATGGACAACAACATTTGGCAGCAACATATTGATGTTCATATGGACAGGACAGAATCCAATCCACTCGAAGATATAGAAACAAATTACGTTACGGTAGATCAAAACCAAACCGATATTTTATTGACAGAAAATATACAAGATGATCAAGTGAAACATCAGGATGTAAAGGAAGAAACAGCCGTTAGAAAAGATCAGAATTACAAACCATTGACACTGACAGACCAGCCTGTCAGACCAGAAAGACGAAAAGCATCAAAACGAGCTATATCTTCACTTAAAAACCAAATCGTGCCTTCGAAGCGAATGAGACGCTGCAAGAAAGATATAAGCACAGACGTTATTGAAAGACGTACAATAACATCCAGCAGTAAAGCAAAGCGTCAAAAACGCCAAACTATGCTGACTGATCGCGATGAAGAACTTATTAAAAAGTACATATCAATGGGTTGCGAGCTGTGTCCATTTGTGGCTGAGAATTTTTTGGAATTGTCTGAACATTTTCGAATACAGCATGAAAGTCAGAAGCCCTATGTTGTTTGTTGCGGACGAAAATTAAATAAACGCTTTCTACTTGTGCAGCATGCATACAAACACGAAGATCCTGAATACTACAAGTAAGTGCATTGGATTACGTACTAAAAGCTTTTAGTCATGATGTGCAAAAAGTGCAAGGCAAGGTACAACGATTTGTCAATTTCATATTAGAGCTCTTGGTAACTTATTAGAGATAACTATAAATATGATCGTCTTAATTAAAAAATTTTATATATTGTCATTTGTATCTTAGTGGACATTTCCTTGCGATCACTTATTTTACTCAACTTAATACACACTAAAACAATGGTTTTTCACTTTAAAGAAATGAAGACCGGGAAGTCATGTCGATTATAAACAAAGTTTTTCTTAAACAAAGCTTAAAACTCGTAAAACCGAGTTTAAATTTTAACGCCGTTAACTCATCTCAAAAACAAAAAAAAAAAAAGTATTTAACTTGGTGAGGCAAGCTTAAACTTAAACACAGAAATTCTAGGTTTAAGAAGTTAAAGATACGTATTGAGAAAAAGTCTATGAGAGAAAAATTCCTACAATATTAAATTTCAATTGAACTCAAAACAACCAAACAATCAAGAATGCAATGAATTACTTTAGTGCTCTTTGGTTTAGTTTAGTTTATAGGGTGCTAAAAATTTATTTTTAATATGTAATGTAAATTTATTATAGAAACTATTAAACAGTTTTAAAATAGATCACGCTACACTTAAAATAATGCGAAACCAAACAATTTCCTAAAATTTTAAAATATTAATAAATCAAACTGCAGAAGCCACAGAAGACTACTGATGAGTTCGCAAAAATTCTTACTAAAATTATAAATTGGAACAGTATATAGTCAGTTTTATAATTTATCACAAGAATTGTTCATTCGCATTATTTACATTACGTAGACTGTACAGTGAGCATTAATGAATTAAGATAAATTTTTTACCCAATAATTATCATTTACTAGTTGAACACCCGCCCGTTTCGTCAGGAAAATAACTTTCCAATTTGAATAAAATTTAAACATTTATTGCAATGCTTTGAGATAAACAATATTCTTTGTTTTTGTTTTTTTTTTTCAACATTGCTCATGTAAGCAAATAGTGCAGATGATTTTCCGACTTGGGTGTATGCAACATATAGTTGGCCATGCGAGAAAACTGGATTTTCCAAATTTATACCGCACATTTTTAAAGATCCTTGTGACTTATTGGTGGCAACGACGAATGCAAGACGAACAGGGCATTGAAGACGATTAAATTCAAATGGCTCATCAGATGGAATCATTGGGATACGAGAAATCAAATCGTCTTCGCCTTTGAATTTTCGATTCCATTGGTGCTTCTATCATATTTCTCAATACTTTTTTGACGGCAGCCTACTGCCATTACAAAGTTTTGATTGGTCGATGTTACGAATAATCAGCGCTCCAATTTGTTGATGCAATACGTGTGGAAAATCAAGGAGTTTAAAAATTCTGTGGGATAATTCACCATGCGTACATTCTCTCTTGCTCATACATAAGCGTGAGCGTAATTTTATTTAATTTCTCTTTCGTTTTTTTAAAACTCTATTAAACTTTGCCTACTACCTTCGTACCGTAATTAAAAAAAAATAAATAAATAACTGACCATTTCAGCCCTTGAAAGGACTTTGACCTAGCTTCTTATGATCGTACCGTAATTATCTACATTTAAAACGAACGAAACGAAAAAAAAAACGAACTAAATTGCTTGAAAATTACGATCAACGGAAGGAAACAAACGCTTTTTGCCACTTGGTTTTACATATTTAGATGTAGATTATTTATATAATTGATTCGGTTTAGTATTTAATGAAAAACCAGCAGAAAATACAATAAACAGAGAGGAACATTTCAATGAAAAGTAATTAAATCGTTAAAAAATTTAAATAATTTTCTATATGATTTTAGCAATCGGAACACACTTTTTGAAAATGTAACTGTTTTGTCAACTTATAAAAAAACCAAGAGAGGAATTCTAGCATGTTTTGACATAATGCGCGCTTGATATAACTTTTAGAATCGATATAATATGCTGTTTGTCAGAATTCAGTTTTCTAAGTCCTTTAATTCTTCTTTTAAATTCTAAGTAAAAAAAATTCATAGAACTACTTCTCATATTTTCAAGTGATTGTAGTTCTGCTTATTTAGCAGTAGAAGAATTATTATAAGTAGTAGTTTTAGAAGTAATATTGGTATAAAAAACAAAATGTAAAAAATTTTTCAACGAAATTCAAGAAACGTTGAAAAATTTCATATAAAATAATTTTTAAATTAAAGTTCTCATAAACACTACGGGCCTGATTGGCTTTCTTGCTTTTAATACAACTAAAGTGAGCCTCGTTTAAAATATATGGTTTTTTTTTTTTGCTTTTAGATGCAAAGAATGCAGCAAAGTCTTTTCCGATGGCTACGTGCTGCGCTCTCACATGTTGGCAAATCATGTACCCGATGAAGACCTCACGTTTTCCTGTGATCAATGCCCGAAGAAATTTTCTCGCCGCTATTTACTAGAACTACACAAGCCGTCACACATACCGCCCGAAGAGCGTAATTTTTGGTGCAATAAATGCCCGCAGCCCAAAGTGTAAGTAAATCCAATTTGAATAGCAGAGGTCACTTTTATTATTAATAATAATAATTTTTACACAGCTTTGCAAGCGATCATCTGCTTCAAATACACACAAACATGCGACATACAAAAGCACCCAATGTTTGTCACGTGTGCGCCAAAGAGATACGCGACAATCAAGCATTCGAAAAACATGTGCGACTGCATTTTGAAGATAGTGGACCACGTGTAAAATGTCCCCATCCTGATTGCGATCGCTGGTTGAAAGATGAGGATAACTTAAAGCAACACATACGTCGACACAACGACGAGGGAAAAACATTTAAATGTGATGAATGCGCGAAAGTTTGCAAAAACCGACGTTCGCTTACGAGTCACATTAAATATGCCCACACCAATGAAACATTCTGCTGTGAAGAGTGCAATAAAACATTCAAAAAAGCACTATCATTGCGCGTAAGTTCAAAAGATTTTTAATCTTAAACAGTTGTTACTGAACTGCTTTCCAATAGGAACACATGGCCCAACATACCGGTGAAACTTTGTACAAATGTCCCTTCTGCACACGTACCTTCAATTCTAATGCAAACATGCATTCGCACAAGAAGAAAATGCATCCGCTGGAATGGGATAATTGGCGAAAAACGAAAAGAGGCAGCTCACAACAGTTGGTCGCGTCCAGCAGTAATGAGTTAAAGGCAAAAAGTTTTGTTAATGTTAATTATACAGGTAATTCTATAAATGAAGCAATTTTAATGGAACATAATTTAGTGTAACTATTTATAATAGTAAAGTATTGGGTAAATAATGTATATAATTATATTTGTTATGGATTTATTGTGTTTAGAGTTTAGTTTTAAATAAATGATTTTCTACCAACTACTTTTCTCTGAGCTTTCCAAGCCCATGGTATGTATTGCACTGTGACAAAGTGGACAAGTGCGATGCCGCGTTATTTCCATTGGTGAGGCACAGTGATGACAAGTGCCACAAATCCATATGTTAGTGGTGGGTTGCGTTATTGGCTTGCCCGATGAAACACAGGGGGGGAAACGTGCACCACAGCTGGAACATGAAGGCAAGCTGGAATTTTTTTTTTAATTTAGGATAAAAAAAAACTTAAAATAAAAAACAAACCAATCTGGCGTATCCTCTTCGCATGAATAACACTGTACCATATCGACTTTATTGTCGATCGGTTCATTCTTTGCGAAAATATTTACAGCCAGCTCTTCATAATCCCGTTGACTCTTCTCTGGAAGGAAATCCAGTGATTCCAGCTTAATAAAAGCCTTCGAACAGGTTCCTGAAAAAGATGAAATGTTTAAAAAACTGGTTTAGTACGAAAAAAATTTAACAAACCAAACGAGCGATCAGCACAACTAGCTAGCGCCAATAAAGTGTAAATATCCTCAATATGTAGCACATCTTCGTAATCGCGCAGCCGAAGTGCAGTTAAAACAGCACTGTGAACAATACCGAAACGCAATTGTCGCTGTGCTAACAACATAAAATGATACGCTTCAGCGCAGTGCCAAATATGCTCAACAGTGCGCACATCATCACTTGTCATGGCATCCAAAACGGTATTTCGATCAAAATTATATGAGACAGTGCCCTGCACTGATGCACTATTGCTACTCAGTGTCTTGATGTGCTCCTCAACCAACAGGCCAGCGAGTATATAAAGCTTCTTTATGCGAAGCAGTGAGGAGCGTTTAGTGACCTCACGCTCAGCCAGCTTAATCAATAAACGCGCTGCATCCAGTTGACGACCAGCCTTTTTCTGCAGTTCCACAGCTTCCGGCAAACGTCCCTCTTTCAACAGCTGCGCCGCATGATTGCTGAGCAGTACATTGATTTGAGGCATTTGATATTTTTGTGCCAAATCGACGGCCTGCCCCCACTGACGCAGATTGACGCATGTATTGACCGCGGATTTGTGATCGCCCAACTTCAGGTAGGCGCTTACAGCCTCTGTGCACATGCCTGTAATAAATTACAAAGTTTTTCCTCAAGAAAATTGGTGTTAGTATAATTTTAGTGCTACCAACTGATGCCAGCATTTCTGCTATTTTTGAGAGTAAAGTGCTTTTTTCAGGCAGCTTTTCAATGCATTTTTCTAGCTCATCGAATTGTTCGAGATGATACAAGGCGTCCATCAGACCTTCAATGTGATGTGCCTTTTGAAAATACTCCTTGGCACTATCCCTTAAAAAGGAAATCATTGAATTGAAAAACATTTTTTATTTTAATATTGACTAAATTACCATGAGCGCAAATTGGCAAAATGATTACCGATTTCACGCCATGCCGTCTCCATTTGCTGATCCGATACCGTTGCACCCATGCGATAAAGTTGTACCACACGAAACCAATCACACAGGTTAATGCGCAAGTTTATGGCCAGATCTCTGAGAGGAATTAAAATCGATATTTATAGAGTAGTAATTGAAATTTAAACAAGTAGGTTTCCTGAAAATGTTTAGGAAATCCTTTACAAAATTAATTTCGACAATATACATAATTTGCTAAAGATAATTGTGAGGACCATTCAATAAAAAATACATTTTTTTGCAGAAAATGTTTACATTGAACATTTTCCGTTCGAAGTAGACACGAATTATGTGAATATGCTGCTGTGATGATGAATTCATTCATCACAGTAGTTGTGATGTAGTGACAATGTATGGGGATATCGTTACGAAGGCTTTTTTATACCAACTCTGGAAAGAACCAGTACTGCTTTATTTGACCAATGATAAGAACTAGTTTAATTGGTTTGGACAGCAATTGGAAGACAAATAGATAGGCACATCAATATAATATTTTATTTTTTAAGATAACATGTTGCAAGTATAAAGTTAAATTGAAAGTTCATTCGAACTAACAACTATTTGTTGATAACTTTACCAAGAATGGTCTTAATGGGAATTAATAACTAAAAGGGGGGTGTTACAATTTGGACAGTTATGTTTTCTCCAAGTATCAAATTATTTTTATATATAATTTCTTTGAGACAGTTGGAAAATAATCTGATAAAACAAGACAAGATAACAAATATAAATCGAGCTTGCCATACCAACAGCAACATGGAAAAACCAGATGCATCAATTCCATCAATTGCATCAATTCTAATATATTTAATTAGAATTCCCTGAAATTCTAGTTGATAGTCTGTAGTTGGTATGTTTCATAGTTTACCTGCGATCGGCATCTATGTACAATTTTTCTGCCTCTTCAAATTCGCCATAAAATGCTGAAATTTCTGCTTTTTGTAACATATCCGAGGGTATATTACGCAGCCTTTTAATCAGCTGAATGCCTTGATAGTTAGCACAGCGTACAAAGGCATTTTCTGCTGTCTCCAAATCGAGTTTTTTAAGCGCCGCCTCGGCTAAGAGACGCCATAGGCGTGGATGTGGATTATCCTCAATGAATTGTTTAGCATCCTCAAGTCCTACATGCTGCAACAAATCATCTGTATCACGCAGAGACTTGACACGCAGTTGAATTATGTGATTGATTGTATTCTGGGTCTCATCGCCACTGATGATATCATCGAGTAGTACGCTAGTTATTTCCAAATCTTCAAAAGCGCAAATATAGCCAGAAGTTGAAATTGGCTCCTCTGGATCATTGCCACGAAAGATATACATTCGTGTTTTTTCCATGAGCGCCAATAAGAGCGGATTATCTCTAGCCCAGCATGTGGCCCAAACATCCTTTCGTTCAACGCGACTTAAATTGTATTGGGTCTCACGTTGGTCATCCAGTTCTAGCAGTGTCATGACGCCAGTGTAATCAATTATGGCAGCGCGTCTATGTAATGGAAATAAGAATTAATTTTATTTTTTTTTTAAATCTTACGTGGACCTACGTAGAGTTGCAGTTTATAGATATTTTATAGGCTTTGCTGTGTGTTTTGTAGTGATTCTTCAAGGCCACATTTGGTATGCTGTACTCATTGATGACCCCCGATTCGCGAGCAACCAACAACAACTTTTCTGATATAGCTAGAGCAGAAATTGGATCGAAACTAGATTGATGCTGAACATTTTCGTTTTTGACCAACGTTATAAGATCCTTGGACATTTCCACACCGGTAGGCGTTTCATCAATGTGAAAACGTTTCTCTTTGCGCGCTTTAATGCCATGCAAACTCGATGCGCTCTTAAAGTGAGGGAATATAAAATATTTTAGTGAAGATTAATTAAAACCAGGCTACGGTAAAGTTCGCTCAAGCGAGCATATTGGTGCGCACTCTTTTTTATTTTGCTACGAGAGCCAAATTTTAAAAGAAATCGTTATTGTCCATGTACTATACAAAGTGGCGTACGTGTCCTCGGACATGTAAGCAAATGATACCATTGAAGCTCATACCATCGTTAATGAACCGTACATAGAAGAGGTCATAGTGGAGTTCCCATATGAGTTATATAAACTTTAATGGGTTATATAACTATAATGGGTTATATATATGGTCACCCTAATCAAAGATTTATGATTCTATGGCAAAAATTTCCACTGCGTAAAATTTGGGCTCTAGTACCCAAAACAGTTCCAGTGGTAAATCCCAAAAAAGTTAAATAATTTAACTAGTTCCACAGATAGTTCCACTAGTTCTCACAATCATCAATTTTTGTTTAAGAATCTCTCAAAATTTATAAAAATTCCCATAACTTAAATAGTTCCATGTTAAATACGCGAGTACGTACGTTTTTTTGAGTACCGTGCTCTGATTAAAACATACCTTTGGTGTGTGAAAATGCCAAAGCATAACTTCATCACTAGACGCTATTGCCACATAGCTGGAGTTAATGCCTATAAAGTTGGGTATCACTTCAGTATACTTGGCTAGAGAGTAAGATGTGATATTTAGAATTATCAATAGTGTCTAGAGTTAAACTCACAATCCACAGTGGTGCCTATGCTGTTGCATAGCAATAACTGATAACATTTATCATCAGCATTGCCCTTGCGTTCCATAGAGTTGAAAGCAATATCCTTTATGCTAGCATTTAAACACTCCACGCCAATGACGCAATGTTCGTTACAAGCCGCTATACAAAGTGCAGGTTCCACTTCTTTGAGAAAACTCTGTGATAGTTAAATGTTATATAAATTTGTAAAATTACAATGCATTTCATGTTAAAGAACCTACCTGGTTCGATACCGTATTCCAGAAAGTCATAACATTCATGTTAGAGTCGCGTGGATTGTTATGCAAAAATACAACTGTTTTCTCAAAATAGCACCAAACATAGTCGGGTCGTATATTGGCAAAATAGATGAACGAATCCACTGACATTGCTATTCGTAGCGATTTACCCTCCCAGGATAGCGATGTTATCTCATTGCCCGGCACGCGAAGAGTGCGATAAATATGACCGAAGGGTGAATAAAAAACAACTTGATTACAGTCCTTTGAACTTAAGGCCGTGTCCGGAATTATGCCGCAAATGGCCAAAACTGTGCCATCGTGATTCCATTTAGCATCAACATTACGCATGAAAGTGTCGAATATTGTAGGATCTAAAAACATTAAAATTTAAGGATTTATTATAAAGAAAAATATATATGTGCTACGATGAGTCCAATGTGTACTGTAATGGAAAAACAAATCCTATGGTAGGATTTATTTTTTTTTTTTTAATATTGCAAAATTGTGCTGTGATGTTCTCGAATTGTGCTGCACTATGCAGTAAAAAAATGAAAAAATATTCACATATTTGGGAATTCACAGAGCATATAGATATAATTTAAAAATTTTAGCTCTACTTATATCCACCCCAAAATGGTCAGTTATGTTTTAATCCGCTAAAGCAGCAAGACTGAAGTCATTGCAGCACAGAATTTCTAAAAAAAATTAATGGCTACCTAGCTTAATATCGAAAAAGCAACACCTCATAAAAATCATGCCATTAGAATAATTATTTTTCCCATGCAACACATAGTAGCACTATTCTGTGGAGAATTAGCAGCCCTTCTTTTTTAATAATATGTAAAAAATGACGAAGCTTACTTTCTTAACATGTATAATTTTCATTACAATTTAATTATATACTTTTAAATTTGTAATTACAAATTTTTAATTACATGAAAAAAATGTAATTTTTAATCTTGCGTAAAAACTTGCGGAACATCAGCTACAATACGACGCAGCTATCAACGCGCACACATAGCATCAATACTAGCGTTGGTAAATGCTAGATTTGGTAGCGGCGAGATGCAAATTTGAGGTGACCAAGCAGCGATACCTGTTTGCAGGTCCGACAGCCTATAATAGTTTACAGCCCGTATGTAAGAACGCAACTTCTCTACGCTTATTCCATATGTAAATATTGTAAATACTGTACATATACTTAGTATTATAAATATAATATAAGGTATTAACGTAGATTTATAACATGCCAACATAGTATGCTCCTTCAAAGCTCTTTATCTAAGCAATTAAAATCTTTTAAATAAATAAAATAAAATAAAAAAAAATCGAATATCTGTGCTTGGTTAATTTTTTAAGTTAAAAAATTTCGCGGCAATTCGAGTAAATAAAATAAATTCAATATCGTTGAAATTTTGCGTAAATACGATTAACATTTTTTAAAATCTATTCTATTTGCAACTTACTATCATCGTTTTCATTTCTCATAATTTGTACTTTGCCCACTTCATAGCTGACGGCCAAAAGTGGACGATTTGCCGGAGCACGACCGCTAAACCAGCAAATACTTGCGAGACGAAATGGACGATTGGACGCTATGCTGACGCATTTAATGTTCAACTTCATCTGCAGTAGAAGAATAAAGCATTAAAAAACGATCAGCATAAAAAATATGTCTATAATACTGCAAAGTTTCCTTGATTATCGTATAGATGACATTCGCCATTCTCTAAACCAAACAAAATCAAGCGGTTGTCCGGGCTCCATTGAATGTTTGTCAGATGCGTGTTTTTTAATTCCTTACCCCAAATGCGATTACCATCAACAGAACCTAAAATAAGTAGTGTAGTCTTAAATATCCGAGACACTCGAATAACTCATGTCCACGCACCAACTATAATGGCGCCATCGTCGTAAACTATGCATATCTTACTGCCATCTGATGTCCAGCTCATACCAGTTACTGTTGATTTCTTGCGATCATTGGTCATCTCCTCATACCACGAACCTTTGTATAGCATCCACACCATTATCACGCCATCCATATCTGAGGAGGTCAACTTTTGTTGTGAATCATTCCAAGTGACCACCTTAACCGATTCCTTGTGGCCATCAAGTGTCTGATTCATTGACAGATTGCTGACTGCTGCCAAGGTGCCCTTGTTTTGGCCATTTGATGCTTTTTCATTATTTAACTATTTAATAATGCAGTTTTGACAATAAATTATTACTACCTTGTTCCAATTTTAGCACCTTGAGTAGGCCTTCTGTACCGGCTACTGCTATGTAACCATGTTCCTTGTTCCAGGCGATGCAATTCAATTTCACATTGTTCGGTATTGCAATCTTATTAAGTTTACATAAATAGATCAATCAATTAATTGAAATAATTAAGAATTAAATATTAAATAACATTTAAACTCACCTTTTTACTTAAATAAACAAACATATTTGTACGAAAAATTAACGCAAGAACTGTTTTTAGTGCTACATTTAGCTACAGTAAAATTGTTTTGTCTTCCTTCGTTTGTTTGGGGTCCTAAAGGAAAAACTCGTTTCCATGGCAAATGCTGTTAACAATGCACACCTGTTTGGTTTAAACTGGCTGGCAAAAACAAAACAAAACACAAACAAATATAGAGTGGCTACAAAAAACAACAACCAGTGAACTGTGGAGAATGGAGAAACAACAAATCCTTTATAAAAACAAAAACGACTCCTCTCTTATTCATTTGCATAATGATGTAGTTGTAGTTGTAGTTTGCTGGAATACTTAAAAAATTTTAAGATGCATGAGAAAAATTGCTATTTAGATCTACATACATATTCTGGATATTGTAAACATAAATAATTTTGTTTTAAATTTATTGATAAACTTCCTCCTAATTTAAAAATCTAAAGTTTTTATTTATTTATTTTATTTATTTTATTTTATTGATTTAAGGTTTTTCATCAGTACAGTAAGATTACAAAGTATCTTTTAGCGTACAAACAGTGAGACATTTATCATCAACAGACATTTATCAATATCAAATTTTAAATTTTGTTATTTTTTATTTCTATTTATAATATTTGAAATATAAGGTGCCTTTCATACTCATAAGACACTTCAAGAATTGAATTTTAATTATAAATCAAGATCAGTGACTTTTTCTCCCCTGTATTTGAGATACTTTCGAAACCGATGCGTAGATCAAAACTTTTTACGGGACCCCAATAATATTAATATTTTTAATCCAGAAAACTGTTGAGCAGATAATTCTCAGAAAATATGATGGAAGCACCCACGGCAGGAGCGCGCTCGTCTCCGACTTGCAGAGGAACATCTTTACACCGGTTGGGACACAGTAAGTTATTGCTATTTATCTTTAAATTCATCTGTCTGACTTTATTTGTTTGATAGTTTATTTTCTCGGACTAGAAAAAAAAAAATGGGATCTTGATGGTGCCGATAGTTTCCAGTCCTACTGGAGAGATTTGCGAGAGATGCACCTTTACTTTTCTAGGCGCAATTTCGAAAGAGGATAGATAGTGTTGTAAGGACTTTTACATCAAAAGCCATGCTTGAATTATAGTCCATATCGTCGTAAATATATGTGCATATTAAAACAGAGTGCATTCAAGTATTGAAAAAAAATCTCCGTCCATTTATTGAGGCAAACAGAGAAGTGACACTAATTTTCCTACAGGATAAGCAATAAAACGAAGCAATATTTGACGGACAAACGAGCTCTATACAAACTATGGATTGGCTGCGCTGCTCTCCGATGAACAAGATGCCATACTAAGATTTTTTCCATCACGTCTGAATTTCGTGTAAAACCACTTTGAAAATGCAAAAATTACATAAATTTTAGTTTATAATAATCAATAATATCAATTAATGAAGAAACTCGATTTCGTTGTACCGCGTTATCTTTTTCTGAAAACAACTTTTCTTAGGTTTGCTGACAAGATTAAGAGATAAATAATAAAACATTTTTCATGGTATATTGTATTTAAAATATGTTATTTTAAAACGAATAAATGTCTTGTCTCTGTGAACTTTAAAGTTTTTCAAGGAACTTAAAAGCATGAACTAAACACTAGCTTTCTATAATATTGAATACTAACATACAAAGAAGAAACCTGAAAAATGTGCAAGAAATTTTAAATTTAAATCTAAAAGAGTGTAACGCGATTCTGTCTCCATCACTGCTACTTTTTTGCGCGGATAAAAATAGTGTTTTTACTGACAGTTAAATTTTATACATTTATTCTGGCTGCGCAGCACAAATTTTATCCGATTTTAGCGTATCTTCAGAAAATTACTTTTTTACCAACATCATTATTTAAAGGGTGCGTTGACCAAATTCTAATTAAATTTAGATTTTCTTCATATCGTGTTTAAATGGGCTTGAGAGGCTTTAGAAGAAAAACGGATGTCAATATCTTATTACTAGACAGCGGAAAATATGAAATTGCATATTTGTACTGAATGACCGTAAAACAATTTCGATGACACACATGCGTCCCGTCAAATTCTCTCTTGAAAAACATAACATAAAATTTGCATATTTTGCATATTGCATAAAAAATGCATATGCGCATTTTTAGTGCATATGCAAATAAAAAATTGCATATTTGCATATAATATACATATGCAAAATGTATGCAAGTCCATTTAACCACAACTGCATGTGTTTGTGAACCAACAACAATTTCTATCATAGGAATGGGCGTATGCAGGTGGTGCAGGGAAAATGCCCCCCTTTCCTCCAGCTTTGCATTTTTAGAAATCCTGCGGACACCGATGATTATAGGTAAATTGAGTCAACCGAAGCTGAGTTCTTCAGAAATAAAATCAACCGAAGATGAACAGAAGATGTTTGTTGTTGTTAGAATAATTCGGGCAAAGCGATGGCAAGAGTTCAAGGCTCCTTTTAGAAAACTGAAATCCGGTGTTATTTTTTGGCCCATCTTGCTTCTTTTTCAAGATATGGCGTTCTTTCTAATTTTTTAACGTTATTATTTTGACCGATCCCTCTACCTGTGCATCTCGATTTCGAGACTACCTTTAGATAACCCAAAATCACTGTCATTTTTGGTCTATCTTGCTTCGTTTTCGAGTTATGCTTTTTCAAATTATTTAAGTTTAAATTACATTATCGACTCTCTTTACTTGTGAGCCCCTCAGAAAACTGAAAACGACTGCTGAAAATTTTTCGATGCAGTTTGATGGTGCACTAGGTGTGCTCGCTATGATTTCCCGTTACTTTTACTTCAGTGTCGTTCTATGGTTTGATATTTTATTTCATATTAAAACCTTCAAAATACAACGACGCTAATGAAAAGCTTTTAAAATATGCAATTCTTGTTTTGTTGGCTTTGCTTCATACAAAACATTTTTGTTCGATGTCATGGCTACACTGAAACTACACCAACATAGTGTATACTATTCAAGTACTGTGAATAGAATGTTCTGTGCAGCTCTTTATTACCAACACATATAAATAGTGGCTCCCGGAATTTACGCCCGATGAACTTACGCCCGAAAGAAGAAATGGAAAAAAAGCCCGATTTTAGATAGCATCGAATTTTGGAAAAAAACGCGCGAATTTGAAATGGCAATTGAGCCCGAAAGAAGGAAATTACGCCCGAATGGTTTGGAAATTAAGCCTGAAAAAAAAATGGAAATTATGCCCGAAATTTTCAGCAGTGTTTCGGGCTTTATTTCCAAATTTTCCGGGCCCAATTTCCGTGATCCAGATTCAATGTACGACTATCAAAATATTAAACAATAGATTTGAGTGGTAAATTAAGGCTCTCCGCAAAATCACCCAAAGAAAAATCGCCCAAAAAAAAAAAAAAAAAAATGAAAAATCATAAAATTTTCTTGCATACGAATTTCATATGAAAAACACCCAAAAATTGCATTCGTGATTTTTCGTTTTTTTTTTTATGATCTTTCGTTTTCAATATTAAATAAGAAACGTCAATCAGTTCTTAAAGATAACGGTATTTAAAGTAAAAGCAGCGGTTCTTCTTTTGTTTTTCTTTTGTATTTGCATCATTTGCTTGGTTAAATCAAAGGAAATATTTAGTACCGCGCCCGCGCATCGCGACGCGGCGGATCGCGCGTATCGCGGCGCGGCGGATTACGCGTAGTGCGACGGATCGCACGCGCCACCTGTCGCCCCACCCTGCTCCCCCCAACCACCTCCGCCGTCATTTTTTCTTTTTGAAATTTTTTGATAACCAAAGAAACTTGTTGTTTTGAAAAAGAATCAGTATTTTTCCCTTGTACGCAATGTTTTTATATATTTTTAAGTATGAGATTATATAAAATTAAAATGAATTAAATTTTTAAATTTAACGAACTTCCTACACAATTAAGATTGATTAGTAACGTAGTAGTGCAATTTAAAAATCAGCTTACCCAGTACCTTTTATCGTGCAATAATAGTTATTATTTGTTATAGCAGTAGTTCCCAAAGTATGGGTCGCGACCCACCAGTGGGTCGCGAGAAAATATTGAGTGGGCCCAGAAATGTGGGACGGATTAGAACCTTGTTTAGCGGATTAGAAATAAAAAAATATTAATATATTTAAGTTTTTTTCCTCATCGATATTGCCAACTGGTATTACCAGTATTTATGTCCTCTATTTCTAAAGCAGCCAATAGGTGAGTCGCAAATTTTTAAGTTTTTGTTAGATGGGTCGGAATCCAGTAAACTTTGGGAACCACTGTGTTATAGTATTAACTAAACCTCTGCACAAATGCACTCGTTTTTTCCACAACAGTAGATCCAACAGTGCAGAGTTCAGAGCTTGACAGAACTCTGTTAGTCAAGCAGAGCTTATCCAAGTCATTTAATAACAACAAACAAGCACTGCAGAGCACTCGTCGACTTCAAAGAGAACTATGTTCGCTGCTTGCTTTAACAGAGCACGATGTTGTTTGTTTAATAAAAATAGAACAATTTATAACAGCGAAAAATGCACCAATCACACCTAACACAGCAGAACCTTGGCGAAGTAATAATTTTTGTTTCGTAGTGAGTGGTGGTTTTTTAACAATTCTTTTAATTTTAATTTTTTTTTGAGAAAATTTTTTAAATGATTGCTAAAAAGAATGGATGTAAATGACGTAAGTTATTAAAATTTTAATTTTATTATAATATTTAATATTTAATATTATATATTTATTATAATGAATGTTCAATATAATTGATTTGTGTTTATTTTTTGTTCAATCATTAATTTATATATGTAATTTTTGTGTAATTTTTTTTTTTCAAGTTGTAAAGTTTGTTTGTTAGTTTTTGTTGTTAGTAAATGTTGTTGCTTGTTTTCTTTTTTCATCCCTTTTTGCGCGTCATTTTTTTATTAATATATATACCCAGCTAGACACCTAACTGTTAGATATGCCATATATATGGCATACACCTAACGCCTTTGACGTTATATTCATATAAAATGCTCCATACAAATTACGTTATATTTGTTCTAGCATCGTGCAAAATATAACGCCTTTTTGTCTATCCGTGTGATCTGGCATCTCTGTCTGCCACACATGTTTTATCTATTAAAAAGAGCTATAGATGTTCTACTCACACTAATTACAAATTCCATAAAGAATTAAAAAACAAATTCAGCTGTTTAATATGGTCCGCAGTTAGCATCCCGCAGAGCTCTTCGACTGGTTAGAGTTCTGGCTTATAACGCTAACATGCTCGGGTTCATATCCTGCACAAATAAAACCAAATTTTGTTTTTCTCATAATTTTGTTTATCTTTAATTGTGTTTTTTCTATTTTTATTATGGGTAAATTATAAATATTTGTATTTATAAAGTATAAATTAAAGAAAAAAATATTTAAAGAAAATAAAAAAAGTAATTTCAAATATTGCAATAATTTTTATAGATTAGCAAGGAACAGGCCCGTAGACAAGGGGGGGATTTTTAGGGTTAAAACCCCCCCTTATGGTCCAAAAAGTATAAAAAAATAATATAGCGAAATACAGCGAAAACATCAACAAGCTTAATGGCATCATTTTATAAATCACCGTGATGAAACGCAACGCTAACGCATCACTTTGATTTAAAATTTGCATTTTATTAACCACTACGTTATTGCGTTAGCTATGTTACGTTACCAAGGTGAACTGTCAGCCAACAGCAGTTTAGGGTTGTCACATGTGAAATAAAACTAGCATCATTATTGCAAATCTTTGAAATATTTAAGATTCACCAAATTTGGACTTCTTGGCAACCATATCAGCTGTTCTCTTCAGCCATCATTAAATTGAAATTGTAATATAAACGCCAAACACTGTTGTACCATTTGCTACCTGCGGTAGTTTTTTTATTTCTTTTAGCAACATTTCGAACTGTTGGTTCGTTGTTGCTGTCTTTAACCTTTATTCAAACGATATATGTAAACATTTAAGAATATATGAGTGAAACAAACAGTTATTACCTTTCAATGCCAATTTATTCGTTATAACGGCAGCTCAAGAGCAAGTGATGAAAGTGACAGTTCAAGTGAACGAATTTCAAGTGCAGCGTTTGTTTTCACTACGCTATTGCGTAACTCAACGCTGAAGATCACGGCGTGAAGCGTTGCGTTTTATAAATTGCGAATTTCAACAACGCAGCGTGAAGTGATGTTCAGGGATTTGTAAAATGATGCTATTAGCACATGATACAATTACCAGGTAGTATTATTCGCTGAAAATCAGCTGTGGAAAAACTGTCAATATGGGCATATAGTGTCAAAATATAGCGAGTAGGTGCAAACAATGTTGCTTATTGTATTATTGAAAATGAAAATAGCGCGATATTTGTAACAATTGTTCATATTTTTGAAATGAATACTTTTTTTAGCGCGTTGAGCACTTTTTAGTAAAGCGTAAAACAATAGAATCGCGATATCATATGCTGCTTACATCAAGAACGAATTTGTTTCTATATGTTTCAAGCGTGATACGTACATACATACAAACATATAAGAACTTTTGCGCTATGGCGGACTCTGCCAACACAGTTGTACTTACTTTTATATTATACAACTGTGTACAACTATACACTAACTTTTCTAACAATTTGTTGGTGTTGTTGGGTTTTGTTGTTATTGTTGATGCAGTATTAAAATAATTTTTAAAGTTTACATGTGGGAGTGTTAATAAAATAAAGATGAGTACTTCAATTTAATCATTTCATTATATTTGTATTAAGAATAAAACACAAAGAAAATCCTAAACAGAGATTTAATTTCGTCATTAATTATTTTCTTCTAAATATTTAAAATGATTGGTTTAAGTATAAGAAACAAAAAATCCCCTTTTACTTCTTGCTGTGATTGCAATACTTCTATTTGACACTATATGCCCAAAGCAACGAGTAAAAGTAGCGATTAATACTACCTGGTAATTGTATCATGCTATTAGCAGTGATGGGCAAATTTTCGGCTCCTAAAATACTCAAAGTGCAAACGAGTGCTAGACAAAGGGCACAACTACTTGCGGGGAAAGGGAAACGACAAAAATTTCTACATCCATCCATGCATGATGTTCATCGCACAAGAGTTGCGGAGAAACTAACATTGACAACAAATTTTCTTTCAGCAAAGACTGCAATAGGGTTACCAGCTCCCTCAATTAATGAATAAAAATTTCAACTGCAAATATCAAATGATAATTATATACAATTATTTGTTTGAAAATTACAAATTTTACATTGACTTTACTTTTAAAAAATGTAACTAAATTTTCTTTTTTTAAAATTACAATTTTTAAGCTAATTTTAATAGATTTTGCAAATGTTGAAACTGTTCTATATATAAAGCATACAATTATGTGTAAGCGGCAACAGTTTTCATTTTCGACGTCGCTCAATCAAGCACTGTGGTCAATAACATGTTTTTAAATCCTAAATTTTCAAATTTTGTTTGTATGAAAAATTTTGTTTAACTTTTGTTAGAGTTTTTCTATATTTTAAATATTTTTATTTGCAGTATTTTCATAATTTAATCATTCCTATATATTCTTTAAGGTTGCAGTATTTCCATATTTGAGTATTCCATATTTCCGATATAGAAGATAGAATGTCCGATATTACCTTATGCTCTATAATGCGTATTGATACGGCAAATTCTATTCAGCCAAATATAGACGCTATCGTTACCATAGAAAGTGAACCAGTGGAAAATTTAACATTGGTTGAATAATTTGTTTTAATTCTTCACAAAGATACTACTACACCTGATTATGCTCCTAAAATAAAATTTGAAGTATTGAATAGTATAATAAAATTTTTTACGTTAATAATACTATGATTGGAAAATATACGGAAATTTCTTAAATTCCACTCTATGTATTATTTAAATTTTATATTTTGTATTATGAGAATTTGGTGTTTATTCCACTGTACTTGTGGGCAAAGCATGTTGTCATGCATGAGAAATATGAGAGTAGATAAGTAGAGAGAGAGAGTTGAGAGAAATATGAAATATGACAGTAAAGAATTTCATTCTGCTCTTGTATTCCTTCCCTTCATGCTGGCTCTTGACTGTCCCCTTCGTCCAGCACTCAAGTGCAAACGTGTAGCTCGTAAGTGCAAAAGACTCCTGCGAGCCAAATTGCCCATCACTGCTATTAGTGTCGAAAAAAGTTCGATTGAACTTTGTCTACCACCAGCAATTTAAGAATTTATTGCGTTAACAGGTGTTACGTGAAAGTGGTGAAATTTTGATTGAGTTTCGTTAGATAAGTTTAAGAGTTTCTATTGTTAATTTAACTGTGCCAAAGCTGCAAAAATTAGTCTGCTTAATTGGCTGCAGAAACCAGAAGTAAAAAGGGCGGAAAGTAAGTGCTTGATTTAAATGATTTTTTTCCTTTATCAATGCGTAAATGTGTTAAAAAGTTGCCGAATATTTCTGAATGTTTGAAAGCTGTTTTTTTTTTTAGCGTGCTTGCATTGATTGAATATTAATGGATTAAATTTTTGCTTGATGCGGAACTGACAAAATCCGAATAAAATTATTTTCATCTGTATTGCAGAAAACGTTCAAGAAAGTTTGGAATCTGAAAAGTCTTCAGAACTTCCTTTGTAACCTGTAGTTGTAGAAAGCTTTACAGATCAATTCTGTCGCGGTAACATTAATCTTGTTACCGTAGAAATTCACCTTTTAGTAATTTGAACTCTCTGTTGGTATTCTGCGACCAAGCGTTACCGGTGAATATTGTTACCATCTCTTTAGGTGGTAACAAGCAAAACAGAAGATATTCTTTAGCTTGCATTACAAAAAATAGCTCGCATTTTGAGTAATTAATCTATTGAAAATGCAGCTTATTGCAAGTTTTGCGTATTTTTCACAACCTCTTGATAAGTTTACCGAATGATAATAAAAACTTTTTAAATAAAATTTTCTAACTATCATTGTGGCCTTTACAAAAGTCAGGAAATTCAAGAAAATGTCGTTACTCTAATCGTGGTTATTTTTATATAGAATTTTAAACCGATATAAGTTTGCAAGTAAATTATTAAAATAATAATATAAGATGCTTAATTATCGTCATTTTAGAACTTTGTCTTACAAATTTTATTTTTTTTTAGCGTCTTTCAGTGTTCCAAAATGACAGTGCAACGATAAGCAAGACATATAGCCGAAACACATTGAGCTCAACAAACGACAGTTTTGAAATTATAGAACACACGTTTTTTATGTTAAATGGGTGTGCATCCCTAAGCATACATAGGGATTGCAGTGTCACAGCGGACGCTGTGTTATTAGAATTAACAAAAAAAAAAAAAAATAAGAAGACTTAATATAAATACACAAAATAAACAAAAATAAAAAATTAATTTTCTTTTTATGTATTGTGTGTACAAAAAAGTTTTAAAGTGTTTTTTTTTCAAGTTTGTCGCTTTATTATGAAAAATTTGTTACAAATTCATTTTTCAAAGTATTGTCCATTTCTAGCCACTGATTTTTCCCATCTTTCTGGTAATTATATAAAAAATACCTTTTCATTTATCGACATCAAAAACTATCGATATTTTTTTTAATCCAAACCCCCCCCCTTAGGTAAATCCTGGCTACGGGCCTGGCAAGGAACCTCTACTTTTCTTTACAAAGAAGATTGTTTTTATTTTTAACTTATATATATTAATTGATTTACTATTAAATTTATCTGAAAAACTCTCAAGTGCCAGACGGAAATTGAACCGTGGCTTCTGGCATACGGGACACGCATTCTACCCTCTGTGCCACGGCCACCGTATTTAAATTCATTTATTTTAGGATAAAACACGCTTATATATATATATATATTAAGCACAGTTAACGTCTGCATTATTGCTACTTTTTTCAATTCTTTGGTTAGCATTAACCCTTTAAGCGGCAGAACCTTGGCGAAGAAATAATTTTTATTTCGTAGCGAGTGGTGCATTTTTTTTTAACAATTTTTTGAATTTTTATTTTTTTTTTGGAGAAAATTTTGTAAATAATTGCTTAATAGAATGGATGTAAATGACGTAAGTTATTTAAATTTTAATAACTATTTTAACCCAGATAGCGCCAGAAATTTTTTCTTCTTAATCCAATTTTATTGCGAAACTTTAGTCATCGTGGGTATAAAAAACAAACTTATCGGCGTAATTTTATGAATAAACTCAATTTTTACTTTAGGCAAATTTTATTTACTACAAGAAAACAATTAAAAATCACAAAAGTTATTATGGCAATTTGGCGTGCAGGCTCTTGTTCTCGCTGTGGCTGTTTCAATCAGTTTTCTTTTCGTGGCTTTCCACCGCCGTTAAATTTAAGAAATGAAAAATATATTTGAATTTGGAGCGTCCTTTTCGTTGTCTTTATTCTGACGTTCGCTATTCACTGCAGAGTTGCATGGTATTTATATAGGGTGATCATTACACTCCACCCCCCGTGAATTCCTTGGGGATTCACTATTTACATTTAGGATGGCCAATCTTGATACTGGACGCCGGAAGCTCCCTGTTGAGGTCTTGACTTCAACAATTCGAACTTGATTATCCTTGCCTGGAAATGTTTGTGTAATTCTGCCCTTTTTCCACTGGCTCCGCGGTTGACTAGGATCACAAACAAGAACTAAGTCATTGACCTTGAATGGTGGTGTTTTTTCCTGCCACTTAGGTCTGCATAACAGTTGCGGCAAGTACTCCACAGTCCATCGCTTCCACAACCGATCTTTTAAATTTTGGACGATACGCCACTGCTTTCGGAGACAAATTTTAATTTCATTTTCAGAATGTGGTGTCTGCGTAGAATTCACACATCCTAGCAGAAAATGGTTCGGTGTAAGCGGTTCATCTTCTTCTGCAGCCAACGGTATGTCTGTCAGCGGACGAGAGTTAATAATGTTTTCCGCTTCAATCAACACTGCACGGAGAGTCTCTACCCGTGGGGCTTCTTCATGTAACGTTTTGCTTAAAAGGCGTTTTATTATTCTGATGAGGCGTTCCCAGCATCCACCAGAGCTT
The DNA here is from genome assembly GCA_943735915.1 of Pherbina coryleti. Classification (NCBI taxonomy): domain Eukaryota; kingdom Metazoa; phylum Arthropoda; class Insecta; order Diptera; family Sciomyzidae; genus Pherbina; species Pherbina coryleti. Next base: position 31,891,529 of record OX030950.1, read on the forward strand.
GGGTTAGCTGGACAGTTGAACACCCAATCAATATTTCGTGCTGAAGCTTCTTCATGAATCCTGTCAGTATCGAGTAGTCTTTCCGATGCCTTTAGCTCCTTTTGTGCACCAATGAAGTTAGTTCCATTGTCACTCCTTATTCTTACTGGGACTCCACGACGGTTCACAAAATTGCGTAATGTTACCAAGAAGGCATCCGTGGACAAATTTTCAGCCAGTTCCAAGTGCGCTGCTCTCACTGTGAGGCATGTAAATATGACTGCCCAACGTTTCTCTCTACGACGTCCCACCGACACGTTGAATGGTCCAAATAAATCCACTCCTGTATAGGTGAAAGGTCGGACAAATGGTGTTACGCGATCACGAGGCAGCTGGCCCATGAAGGGTGGCACAGGTTTTGCTTTTTCGATTTTGCAACTTAAACAGTTTCGCTGCACTTTTCTCAAGATTGATTTTGCATGTGGAATCCAAAATTTTTGACGTAATTCGTTGATTGTGACAGCAGAGTTTTGGTGGTGACTTTTTCTATGATATTGGCATATAATGAGCTCTGATACACAGTGTTTTTGCGGCATGAGTATTGGACGTCTGGCGCTATATGGCAAGCACTGCGCTTCATCAATGCGGCCACCTACTCGAAGCAATCCGCTTTCATCGAGAATTGGTGTCAAAGCAAACAGAGGGCTTTGTTTTGATATCGGCAGGTTGTTTTTAATGGCAGTAACCTCGCTGCTGAAAACGTTATGTTGAACTATCCGACAAACAAATTCTTCAGCTTTTTGAATTTCGCTAACCGTAAGAAGACCTCTTTCTGGCATTGATTGTGGATTGCGTATATGACTTAAAAGTAATTTGGCTGCTCGTAAAACCCAAGCCACCGTTCGAATCAACTTTAAAAATGAAGAAAATTTATTAAACTGTAAAAATTCATTACTTGCCTGAAACTGAAGATGGAGACACGGCTTGACTTCTTCATCTAATGTTTCAAGCGGTGGTGTTATTGTAGCAAAAAAGAAATCTTTATTTTGTATTTTAAGGAATGCGGGCCCGGTAAGCCATGGACTGTTAGCGTTAAATCTTGGCGGAAATACAGCACGCGTTGCGCTGTCAGCAGAATTTTGATTAGTTGGCACCCATCGCCACTGTGACGGCTGCGAAATTTTGTGAATAGCCGTGATCCGATGGCCAACAAATGGTTTGAACTTTCTTTCAACAGAATATATCCAATGCAATACAGTGCGCGAGTCGCTCCAAAATATAACTTTGGAAAATGTTAAGTCATGACTTCGAATAATAAGTTTGCTGAGACGGGCGCCAAGTACTGCTGCCTGTAGTTCAAGCCTGGGTATCGACATCAGTTTTTGAGGGGCGCATCGTGTTTTACCAGTGATAAATGCGACGTCAATATCACCTTGGTAACTAATGCGCATGTATCCGACAGCAGCAAAGGCGCTTTGACTGGCGTCAACAAATATGTGCAATTGTATGTCACCCGATCTTTGAAGTAATGATGAATAGAAACGATTTACTTTAAAAGTCTTGATCTTATCAAATTCACTCCACCAGGCACTCCATTTTTGATGTAAATTTGTTGGAATCGGATCATCCCAGTTGATTTTGTGTTTCCATGTTTCTTGCACAAGCATTTTTGAAAAAACTAAAAAATCTGCAAGCAGCCCAAATGGATCAAAAACAGCCATTACAATGCCAAGCAGCTCCCTTTTTGTTGGAGCTCGCTGACAGCACAGAACTTTTGATGAAATATGATGAAATTTGGTGTGAAATTTGAAGACATCTTCCGTCGTGTCCCAATACATTCCAAGCACCTTTTCGGTAGTGGCTTGCCTTTCCATATTGAACCCATCCACAATTTTCAGCGGTTCACCGTTCATGACGTTTTGTATTCTGTGCGAATTGGATACAAAGTTTCTGAGCTCAAATCCGGCATCTGCATGAATTTCAACAACTTTTGAACATATTTTTTGTGCTTCTTCTTCAGTTTTAAAACTGCATACGAAATCATCCACATAGTGTTTGTTTACTATAGCATCTACGGCCACAGAATATTTCTCTCTGAATCTTTCAGCATTTAAATTTTTTACATACTCAGCACAACATGGCGAACATATAGCACCGAAAATCATGGATGTCATAACATATTGTTGTGGTGGTTGGTTTGGGTCTGCATCTCTCCAAAGAAAGCGTTGCGCATTCTGGTCAGCAGCGCGAATCTTTATTTGTGAGAACATCTCCCGTATATCGGCAGCAACAGCAAACGGCCCTTCTCGAAATTTAAAAAGGATTGTTAGAAGTGGTTTGGCTTGCTCAGGTCCTTTTAGCAACATTGAATTCAGCGATGTGTCCGAGACAGCAGCGGCGGCGTCAAAAACAATACGTACTTTGTCCGGTTTATTTGGGTTGTGTACCGCAAAATGGGGTAAATACCACACTGGGTAACTTTTGTTTATAATTTCTTCCTTGTCAAGTTTCCTTGCATATCCCTTTTCTATATTTTGTAACATGGCCGCTTGGTATTTCTCAGCAAAATTTCTGTCACGGCTCATTTTCTTTTCAATGCCAACTAAGCGTCTCTCTGCCATCTCATAACTGCTGGGTAAATGAGGCGGATAATTTTTCCATATGAGACCGGTTTCAAATTGCTTGTCAATACGTTGAGTTGTATTTTCTAAAATTTTCCGGGCTTTGATGTTGTCTTCAGATTCCAAAATCGGCATTAAGCCGTCGACACCAAGATTATCACTTTCAAAGTACTCAGTTACTATTCTTGCTAAATCTTGAAGTGACTCTTCTTCTTTAATATGCAAAACAATTGACTGTACTGGCGATGTAGCTCTCGTTGGCCCAAAAGCGACCCAACCAACTTTGGTTTTTGTGGCTATAGGACTATTGTCCCCATCTTGCATAACAGCTGCTGCTACACTGAGGTGTATGTTGTCTAGGCCAATGAGCAAGACTGGTTTTACATTAGCATAACTATTTAAAGGCAAGCACTCAAAATGTTTATAATCGGATTTATTAAATGATTGGACAGGCAGGCAAAGATTTCGAATTGTGCGCACATTCTTCAAATTGTATTTGTAAGTCTCATCGACACCACACATCTCTAAATTCACCTTCATCGATGTTTCAGTTACTACTCCCTGGCCATACCACTGAAGGGTAAGCGGCTGAGACCGACCTTTAAGTCCAAGTGTTTGAGCAGTTTTCTCTTCTAGTATGGTTATGGCTGAACCATCATCAAACATAGCATACACCTCCACCCTACCATTTGGCCCAAAAAGTGTTACTGGAAAGATCTTAAATAGATGACTGCTTGATGTACTAGACAATCGACAATTTAACAGCGACTGCGCGGCAGTATGTGGTGACGTAATTGTAGCAGCATTGCTTGTTGACTGTGGCAAATAAAAATGTTCATTTTGACGCAATGATGGTACGTTGGCGTTGACTTGTGTTGACCGCTGTGTGGTTGCATGCGATGAAGACCTTGACATAGAAGAGTTTTGTTCCTCATGAAGTAACTGATGATGATGGCGGCGGCAGCCATTTATACCACAAACCCTTTTGTTTCGACAATTTATAGAATTATGACCTTTGCGTAAGCAAGCAAAGCACAATTGCAAACCCTTAACTTTCTGCCAACGTTCTAATACGTTAAGAGAGCGTTGAAAAACTTTACAGTCATCTATCATGTGGCCTTCTGCACACTGATAGCACTTTACTTCACGCTTAGAGTTGTCCTCGTTCACGTGCATTACCCGACGCGGCTGTGATTGATGAGATGCGCTACTCCTTACAAACGTTGATGCTGAAGATGGCATTAAGCATATAACTTTTGCTAGATCACATAGCCACAGAGAAAAATCTTGCACAGTAGGGAATGGCTTGATGGTGACGGCATGATTTGCCCAGTCAAACTGCTTGTTAACTGGCAATTTTGCAACCAATTGATCCAACAAAGAAGGATTTGCTAAATGCTGCTGACATTCAGCTGATATTAAAAACGCAACTACGTTACGCACCGTTGTCGAAAATGGTATTATTTGTTCTAGCTTGTTCTCTGGAATAAAAGGAATCTGTTTAATTTTTTGCAATTGAAATCGTACCATCAGATCCGGTCTTCCAAAACGAAACTCGAGTTCTTCCATCGCCTTCATAACGTCATTCGGGAAAATAAGCATTGAAGCAACTGCTTCTCTGGCGGCTCCGCTCAAGCATTTCTGCAGGCGCATAAGATTTTGCCTGTCACTGTATCCAAACGCAGTAGTTGTGTCGTTAAAGCTAGCTTTGAACAACGGCCACTCATCTGCATGTCCCGAAAAAATAGGCAAATCATAGAGCTTCATATTCGAGACACCCTCAGCTAGAGACATGACTTGGATTTCATCTGTTATTGTTGTTGGTGTTCTTTCATCACGCGACTGTACAGGGAGTACCTCCCGGCTCGGCTGAAATTGTGAACGCAGTCTCTCTAAATCCCTTTGGCTTTCAACTGTGCTATGTCTTAGACCTTCCACAGAAGTCTTAAGAGCATTGATGCTGGCAATTATTGCAGACATTTGTACGGCATTGACATTTGTCTCCGGCATGGAAGTGGCGTTTTCCATAATTGTAGCATCTAGCTCCCCTTCACTCTCGGCACCATTCGATTCTGGCTCCCTATCGTCTACACCAGCGCTCCTCAGACTGTACGGCATTCTTAAGCATCAACTTCCAGGAATTCCACCAGCGGAAAGCACACGGGTATGATTGAAAACGAATATAAAAAACAAACTTATCGGCGTAATTTTATGAATAAACTCAATTTTTACTTTAGGCAAATTTTATTTACTACAAGAAAACAATTAAAAATCACAAAAGTTATTATGGCAATTTGGCGTGCAGGCTCTTGTTCTCGCTGTGGCTGTTTCAATCAGTTTTCTTTTCGTGGCTTTCCACCGCCGTTAAATTTAAGAAATGAAAAATATATTTGAATTTGGAGCGTCCTTTTCGTTGTCTTTATTCTGACGTTCGCTATTCACTGCAGAGTTGCATGGTATTTATATAGGGTGATCATTACAGTGGGTTTTTAAACACTTCTTATTCAAGAACTTTTTCATACAAGCAATAGTTTTCTCGGAATCAAAAGCAACATCAACAAGAAGAAACAATAATAAAATAAATAGATTTCCACAATAGACCAACAATCACACAAACACCAATACTACCATAAACAACAAACGAAATCATCATCAGCAACAATATCAACCATCCAACATCATAAGAAACTAACTACACCAGACTTACAATATAACCAAAAATAATAAAAGTAAAAACACACCTACAACTACATTATTGTAGTATTAAATATTGTTATTTTATATAATTTGATGAATTTCTTATATTTTGTTACTTACAAATTTTTAAAATTGTAACTTGTTTTTAATTAAATATTATTATTAAAACGGAAAACATACATTTTAATACAAAACAAATAAGTCTTCTATTATAATTTCAATAATTAATAAGAAAATCCCTTTATTTAGCTTTTTAAAGATATGCACCTAATGATTTTTTACAAGAAAATGTAGAATATGAAACTTAAATAACACAGCATAACTTCAAGCGTTCTGCTGTTGTTTACATAACTTTCCAGTCAGTGCAGACTTCTTTTCCGAATCGTGCCTAACATTGTTTTGGTTTTTGTTTGTTCTTGTTCTGTTCAAGCGACGAGTGCTCTCTGTAGTGTTAGGCTTGATTTCATTGATGAGAGCAAAACATAGCAAAAGCTTGCACCACAAACGAGTGCTTTGAAATGCAATTCAAGCGCACTCGTGCAGAGGTTTAGTATTAACCCACTTTAGAACTCAAGGCCTCATATATCAGCGCTTCTGCAATGTGTTTTCTTGTAATCTTCAATGATTCGATGCAATATTTTTGAAATAAAATTGGGAAGGAGCTTGCAGAGAACAAGTTTGGAAACGCTGATCTACATAACAGTAATAAAAACTAATTAAAATTTCGCAACTTTTTATTAAACAAAAATTCGGGCGTTTTTTCCTTATTTTAATTTGGTAAAAATGCCCGATTTTTTTTTTGGGCCTAAGTTCCAATTTTTTTTTTGGGTCTTTCTTCCATTTCAAATATTTGGAAAAAACCCGACATTTTTTGGCACAAACACCCAAAAACATGTCAAAATCACCCGAAATTTGGGGCATTTTTTCCTAGGAACTAATGACCGATTTTGTATGGAGAATTTCGGGCTTTTTTACCATTTTTTTTTTCGGGCGTAAGTTCATCGGGCGTAAATTCCGGGAGCCATAAATAGTATGTATTATACCACATGTGTATAAATTCCTTACATGTGTTTCAGGTTGTACAATCATTAAATTTGAATGAAGCAGTGGTAGTAAAAACCGCACAAGAGTTATTGCAAAATTCACTTTTATATAGGAGTTTAATTTTTATCAAAACCAAAATTTTAAATAAAACTTCGGTGGATTACCTGGAGTAATATAAAAATATTTTTTCTAAAAAGCGACAAAATTTTGCCGACGACAACTTGGAAAGTTTTAATAATTTATAGTAATATATATATGTTACCTTTAAGGCATGTTCCTACTTGACACGCTCGGTATTCGAGTGGAAATTTAAAATTGTTTTACAGGAAAACGGTAAGAGATAATTTAACATTTTTTGGGGTGAATAAATACACTAAAAACTTATTTACAAAAAATTTTTTATTCATTTTTAACATTTTTTATGTATGAAACTTTAAGTTGAATTTACATGTCGATATCGGAGAGCTGATCACCATAATAACTTAAGTTTTCTTTGACCTAGAAAAAAATGAAAAGAATTCGCAAATAATATGAGTATGGTTATAGTATGAACTAAAATTTCTAAGTTTGGTCAAAAACAAAAAAATTTATGGAGATTGAAAAAAAAATCGTAAAAAACTCAAGTTTTTGTCTGGATTTTGTGGAAAAAAATAATAAAAATGTTTGTAATATTTTAGTTCACACAGAAACTTCACATGTGGAAAGTATGCGGTTAAAATTTGAAGACAATCGGACAAGGTAATTTTGAGTAACGATGATAACCAGGTATAAAATATATAAAATATCATTCATAAGAAATGTTAAAAATTAATAAAAATTTTTTTTTGTAAATAATTTTTTAGTGTATTTATTCAACCCAAAAAATTGTTTTTATTATCTTTTACCGTTTTCCTGTTAAAATTTTATAAATTTTCACTCGAATACCGAGCGCGCCAAGTAGTGACTTGCCTTAATAAAACGTTAATAAAATATTTTTTTTTAATTTTTAACATTCTCTTTTTCAAGAAACATTTTAAATATATAAATTAATTTGGAAATTTTATAATATCAGAAAATTTTAAAGACTTTATAAGCAAAAATATGCAGCATATTTCTTGCATATGCTTTTGCATATTTTATGCATAAAATTTGCATATCATAGATATGGAGTAAAAAATGCATTCAAGAATTCAAAATTAGTACAAATCCAAAATTTGACTGCAATCAGACTTCAAATAAATTTTGCATATAATTCCGCTGTCTACTTATTACCCATCTTCGAATTATAGAAAATCATTTTTGAAACATGATTATTCTCTTTAAAAAAAGTAATTGATTTTAATATATCAATTTTAAAATTTTTTTACCGAACTGAATAGTGCTGCAAGTGGCCATATTCTGAACAGCGAGCAGATTTTAAAGATTTTCGAACTTGAAGTTGGACGTGCGAAAAAAAGTAAAAAATTTTACTCAACACATCCGCTGAGTAGCTTTCGCTTATTTTGAGTAACTGGATCAGTGGTGATCAACGCAAACATGGTAAAATTATAAGGTATGGCCGACTCGGAGAAGAATGAAGAGAAAAGCAGCGAAAAAGGGGGCTAGTTGTCAAAATCAGCTGTTCATATCGAATTTCTTTATGTTCATGTTTCGCAGTTGATTTTAGGTTAAACTTTTTACAAGCTTTTTTTCAAATTTAACACTTCCGCGGTATTTTATAGATTTATTTACAATGTTTTGTCCGCACTATTTACAAGTTGAAAACATAATATTTCTATTTCATTTGACATTTCCACCAACTTCGTCATTTTGACAACTACCCAATCTTTTCACTATCCACTCTTCGTTGACGCGTGAGGGCACTGAGCGACTCGACCCTACCTTATAATTCTACCATGAACGCAAGGTTCAAACAACAACAAAGAGAGCTTTCCGAGTGCACAGCTTTACACTGAAACAAAAAGTTGTTAAAAGCTCTTACAACATTTGGTGCAAGGAACTCTTGTCGAGTGTTGGATTTTCAATATAAAAATGTCTTTTTTATTTTTGTGTTTGTTTTCCCCTATTTTAACATAGAAAACATCAAGCCAAAATGTATTAATGCTTATCCTGAAGCATTGGAATATATTTTCGTATATTCATAAATAAAACAGCGAACAACACCCTCACCACATGAACGCTCAAAGCATACTGACATAAAATTTTAAACACAGCAGAAAATAAACTTTTACGCAGTGTACAACAGAGAACTGCACAAGCCTACTTGAAGTTCAAGCAACTTCAAGTACTTGGAAAATTGAATTTATCCATACTTGAAAAAGCAAGCTTTAGCCTGCTTACAAAAATAGCAAACAGATACAAGTCATATCCCTGCTTTTTCGTTGACTTGACTTGTTATGACTTACTTTGTCGTGTCTGAAAGTTGAAAAGCTTGAAACGATCGGCAAAAACTTGTAAGCTCACAAGTATCCAATTATTTCAAGTATCCACATTAATTCAAGTATCCAAATAGTTCAATGAAGTGTTGGAAAAACTTTAGCGTATTAAGAATATTTAGGTTTCTATAGATTTCGTGATTAGCAGTTTTAGGGGGTAGCTGATTTCAAATCCGTTATCCCACAGTTTTAGGGGGTCGCTGATTTCGAATCTGATGTCAGAATTTTAAAATTCAAGATGGCTGATAGGGTTGCCCCCTAATTTTTTTTATTTTTACGAATTCGATGTTGGGGCGAACACTAGGTAAAAACGGGTCGCTGAATCCGAATCCGTGGTCAGAATTTCAAAATTATGAAATTTTTAACCCTATAGGGTTGCCACCTAAAAATATCCTTTTTTAAGAGTTTTAAACATTATCCCACAGTTTTAGGGGTCGCTGATTTCGAATCTGATGTCAGAATTTTGAAATTCAAGATGGCTGATAGGGTTGCCACCTAATTTTTTTTTATTTTTACGAATTCGATGCTGGCGCGAACACTAGGTAAAAATGGGTCGCTGAATCCGAATCCGTTGTCAGAATTTAAAAATTATAAAATTTTCAAAAATAGGGTTGCCACATAAAAGTGTTTTTAAGAAACATACTTTGAAAAGTGAACACTATTAACTAGTCGTAAATAGGTTAAGAAAACAAAAAAAAACAAAACATGTTTGACCCCTAGTGTCAGTTCAGTTTAGTTAGCAACTATATTTCCAACTAAAAATCACTGATTTTTTGAATTGAAAGCGACGAGCTCATGCTTGTTTACTTTCTCCACAGAATTTTGTTGCGCTTGCTCAGTCTGCTCAGTTTCTAAGGCTGCGAACATATTGAACGCGTATGAGCGTTTTGTTGTTGTTCCAATCTGAAAAACATATTAGAGCAATAAAGAACGCAAGTCATGCATCTCTTTTGTCCTAATGCGTTTTTGGTCATCAATCAGCTTAACTAAGCTATATGCGTTCACTATTTTCGCAGCCTATAAAATCTTGCTGTTTTTTTTTATGTTTGCCCCAGCATCAAATTCGTAAAAATAATAAAATTAGGTGGCAACCCTATCAGCCATCTTGAATTTTAAAATTCTGACATCAGATTCGAAATCAGCGACCCCCTAAAACTGTGGGATACTGTTTAAAACTCTTAAAAAATAATATTTTTAGGTGGCAACCCTATAGGGTTAAACATTTCATAATTTTGAAATTCTGACCACGGATTCGGATTCAGCGACCCATTTTTACCTAGTGTTCGCGCCAGCATCGAATTCGTAAAAATAAAAAAAAATTAGGGGGCAACCCTATCAGCCATCTTGAATTTCAAAATTCTGACATCAGATTCGAAATCAGCGACCCCCTAAAACTGTGGGATAATGTTTAAAACTCTTAAAAAATAATATTTTTAGGTGGCAACCCTATAGGGTTAAAAATTTCATAATTTTGAAATTCCGACCACGGATTCGGATTCAGCGACCCATTTTTACCTAGTGTTCGCGCCAGCATCGAATTCGTAAAAATAAAAAAAAATTAGGTGGCAACCCTATCAGCCATCTTGAATTTCAAAATTCTGACATCAGATTCGAAATCAGCGACCCCCTAAAACTGTGGGATAATGTTTAAAACTCTTAAAAAAGGATATTTTTAGGTGGCAACCCTATAGGGTTAAAAATTTCATAATTTTGAAATTCTGACCACGGATTCGGATTCAGCGACCCATTTTTACCTAGTGCTCGCGCCAGCATCGAATTCGTAAAAATAAAAAAAAATAGGTGGCAACCCTATCAGCCATCTTGAAATTTAAAATTCTGACATCAGATTCGAAATCAGCGACCCCCTAAAACTGTGGGATAATGTTTAAAACTCTTAAAAAAGCATATTTTTAGGTGGCAACCCTATAGGGTTAAAAATTTCATAATTTTGAAATTCCGACCACGGATTCGGATTCAGCGACCCATTTTTACCTAGTGTTCGCCCCAGCATCGAATTCGTAAAAATAAAAAAAATTAGGGGGCAACCCTATCAGCCATCTTGAATTTTAAAATTCTGACATCAGATTCGAAATCAGCGACCCCCTAAAACTGTGGGATAACGGATTTGAAATCAGCTACCCCCTAAAACTGCTAAACACGAAATCTATAGAACCCTAAATATTCTTCATACGCTAAAGTTTTTCCTACACTTCACTGAATTATTTGGATACTTGAATTAATTGGATACTTGCTTTTAATTTCAAGCTTTTCAAGCTTTTTGCCGAACACATCAAGTTTTTCCTTTACTTGGTACTTCGTGTCGTTCGCTTGTAAGCTAGCGTAGTTGTAAGTCACAAGCTGACGTGGGCTTACTTATATTCAAGTACAAGCTTTAATTGATTGAAAATTATCAAGTTCAAGCAAGCTGGTACTCATATTTATGGCAAGTACTTGAAATAGGTTTCAAGTAGGCTTATGCAGTTCTCTGGTGTACAAACACAGTGAGCCGATTGCTACTTCGTGTGCAAAAGCTCAACAACACACGATGCCCGCGGGCTATGGGAAACCATGTAGTGAGCACCACTGAACTGGATACTGAAGTATTGTACAGTACGAACTCATTATTTGGTTAAAAAACACAAACAAGCATTGTGTGTCTACCTTCAATTACTATTGACATATCCTATTGCGCTGTTTGACGTATCGCCATAGTCGCTAACAAGTTTACAGAAAATAAAATTGCTTGTTAAAAAATGAAATTACTTTAATTATATGATAAAAACTCAAAAATATGAAGGTATAATGCAAAAACTATCTCTTAAGAAACACAATAACTTACTTCATGTATTTCAATACAGAAAATAAGCGAGAAAAAGTTGGAAGCATTCACTGTGGGTGCGATGGGAATGCGACCCATGACACGCAAGGATATAGAGGAACAAAAGAAAAAGGAGGAAGAAGCTGCAGCAGCACATGTAAGTGAAGATTCAGAAAATAAAAACAAATTTTTATTGAATTAACAAATATTGTGAACACCAGGCGTTTAAAGAGTTTGTAGAAACATTTCAAGAAGTGCCAGCGCCCTCATCAAAAGTATGGGTAAAAGCCGGCACTTATGATGCTGGCTCAAGACGTAAGTTTTAAAAGTAGTGTTAAGTTTTTTGGTTTTCTAATATCATTCCATTTAGGTGAAGATAATCGCGAGAAAGGAAAACTATACAAACCTAGTTCTAAAATAGAAGAGAAAACTGCTGCAGAAAAAGCGCAGGACTATGCTAAGCAACTAGCGGCGGATGCCAAAAAGGATGCTATGCCGTTAAAGAAGAAAGGGCAAGAAAAGAAAAAAAGTAACTTGGAACTATTCAAAGAGGAGCTGAGACAGTAAGTTAATTCTTATGCATGCTTAGCTTTTGCTACCTATCTAAAAATGATCAATTATAGAATACAAGAAGAACGCGAGGAACGTCATAAATACAAGCATATAGTTGCACAAGTTGCGCCTGCTCAGCCGGTGGTAGCTGCCGCCGCTGCTGCAGCAGCTTCAACCCAGGGCTCTACTGAAAGCACACCTGCCCCAGAAATACGTGAAAGTGGATCTTTTGACACTGGAGATCCAAATACAACAAACTTATATTTAGGCAATTTAAACCCCAAGGCATGTATTTTTTCAAATTTCGGATAGCATTTTTGATAGTATTGCCTTATAGATATCCGAACAACAACTCATGGAACTTTTTGGACGCTATGGCCCTCTAGCCAGCATTAAAATTATGTGGCCACGTTCAGAGGAAGAGAAATCACGTGGCCGCAATTGTGGCTTCGTCGCCTACATGAGTCGCAGGGATGCTGAACGTGCACTCAAGACTTTAAATGGACGCTATATTATGGGCTATGAAATGCGTTTGGGTTGGGGTAAATCGGTGCCCATAATGAATCAACCTATTTTTATACCACCACCATTATTGGAACTTACATTGCCACCACCGCCATCGGGTTTACCATTCAATGCACAACCACCGCCACAAGAAGCGGAAAAATTACCAATAATGAATTATAAAGAATACACCACAGAGGAACAGAAAGAAAATATGGAAATGGTAGGAAGTATTGATAAAACATCGCTGTAGAACTTTATCAATGATTTTAATCATTACAGATTCTAGCTAAATCGATCGTTAAAGTTTTCATACCAACTGAAAAGTAAGATATTATTTATTTTTTAAATATGGAAAAGAATGCTAATGTATTTTATCTCTATGGATATTAGTGATCTATTTATATGTGCATGAAGCTAACTGCCATTTTTTATATAAAATTAAACACAATATGAGCTGCGATATGCTCTGTATATGCTTTTATGTGCCTCATTGAGAACAAATATTCTATTGGTATTATTTTAATGAGGTGGAGCTTTTTCAATGAAGTTAGCATCTAGATTTTTTTTTTTTAAATAAGTTACTGGAAAAAATTATCATTGAGCTTACTTCTCTAATTTTCCCCCCCTAATTCTCTATCATAAATGTCGGAACTAATTTTATGTTCATTGTGTTTACTTTTATTATTTTCTAAAATATTTTAACGATCAATTTCAGAACTGTATTGAACTTAATTCATCGCACCATAGAGTTTGTCATACGTGAAGGTCCTATGTTCGAGGCACTTATCATGAGCCGCGAAATTGAGAATCCTCTCTTTTCTTTTCTCTTCGACAATGAAAGCCCCGCACATATCTACTATCGCTGGAAACTATTTTCGTTACTACAAGGCGATACACCGTCCGAGTGGAATGAAAAGGAATTTCGTATGTTCAAAGGCGGTCCCATTTGGAAGCCACCAGTTGTTAGTTTTTACACGCAAGGCATGTCGGACGATTTAGTTGTGGATCCTGAAGCTCCAGAGGTGCACAAGGGCGCCTTGTCAACAGCGTAAGTTTTAAGAACCGAGTGTATTTCATTGATAAATAACGCCGATGTTTTCCACAGACAACGTGATCGTCTCGAAGATCTCATACGTCATTTGACGCCAGAAAAGCAACGTGTTGGCGATGTTATGATTTTCTGTATCGAGCATGCTGATGCAGCGGATGAAATTTGCGAATGCATTGCCGAGTCATTGGCTAATCCTCAGACGTTGGTTACAAAGAAAATTGCGCGCTTGTATTTGCTGTCGGATATTCTACACAATTGCACTGTAAAAGTGGCTAACGCGAGCTTTTTTCGCACATCGTAAGTTGAACATTGTTATGTACAGCTACTGGTTTTCTTTAATACTTCTTTTTTAGAGTTGAGAAACATCTTTTGGACATTTTTGAAAACTTACACACATTCTTCACAAACATGGAGAGTCGTTTGAAAGCGGAAAACGTTAAATCTCGTGTACTAAAAGTACTACGCGCATGGGAAGATTGGGCAGTATATCCAAAAGAATTTTTGGCAAAATTGAAGAGCATTTTCTTGGGCATTCCGGTAAATTTTTAAATAAATAATATTAATTAGAATTATTGTTAATGTAATTTGGACCTAGATACCACCACCTTCGCCCCCAGTTGAGGAAACAAAAGAAGAAGAAGATACGGAGGATATTGATGGTGCGCCTATGTCTGGCGATGATAAAGACGATGAGGATTTGGATGGTGTCCCATTGGATGGTGCTGCATTAATTAAAGGGGCTCTCTTGCGTGGTCTACCGGATGCTATTCCACTGCAAAAGGATACACCACAGCGGAAAAGTCAAGATGTTAGTCGCGATATGGAGTATAATGATGATATTGATGGTATTCCATGTAAGATTCATCAGAATAATTTGTTTGTAATTTATTTTTGTAAGGCATTATATGATGGGGAAAAAACCTTGCAATATTGTGCAACAATGTCTCAAAATAGTCTTGAAATAGTGCAATAACGTTGCGATGAACATTAACCAAGTAAAGAATGCTCTCATTCGATTAAAACAAAAAAAAAATTAACAGCCTATACAGGATATAATGATGATCGAAAAATTTTGAAATTGGACATTTCTTCTGTCTTTGAAAGGAATTTTTCACTTGTTCGTGTATTCAAATTTTTGCACACAAATGACTGAGAACTGAACCTTCTAGCTTTCCGAACAGCTTAAGCTCATGGTTTTAAGAAGCTTTACATGGCATTATTTATCTCTGAGGTTTTCCATTGTTTATTATTAAAAAAATTTTGTGTTAACAGTGGTTCAAACCTGGTCTCGAATGCTCGATAATGATGATCTGGTTAAAAAAAATTAGCTGAAACTGTCAACAAAACTTATTGGCCCCTACACACTGGCAGTGAATATCAAAAACCTCTGCTATATCACAACAGTAAAATTTCAGCTTTTGACAGTATTTACATTTTTCAATGATTTAAGGATAATTTCACCATTTCCTTCCATTACATCTAGTTCGGGTTTTGAGTGGAACTTAGGGATCTTAAAAGAAGCTTCTGAACAGAATTCAACGTTTTGTGATGTGTGTGATAGATCAACATTCTCTCTCAGCTCTCTTGGGCACCGTTCCAAAGTTACATTCTTAAACCTTTCACGTCCTTCAAAAGGTATTACTGATGGTTCATGGGTATTACAACCTGATGTCATTAAACTGAATATATCCAAGGGCTAAGGGCCCAAAAGTAAAGGATAAAAATTGAGCCAAATTGTTTGATAGTTTCTTTAGTAGTTTTTCAAATTATATGGACATTTTTTTTTTCTTTTTAGTGGATGAAGACATTGACGGCATACCATTGGAGAAAGACTCATTGCGTGACTTACAAGACTCTGCTTTTAAGTTAGGTGCTGCAAGCAAAGCCGGAGCATTTATACCTTCCAAATGGGAGACTGTCGATCCCGAACAGATAGAAGCTCAAGCTATAACAACTAGCAAGTGGGATACTCTCGATCCGCCAGAACCGCCGAAATTCTACGATAGCAACATCTCCAGCGAAGATGAAGAAGAGGATAATTCGCGAGACTATAGCGAAGAAAAACGTTCTAAATTGCGTGAGATCGAGGTGAAAGCTATGCAGTATCAAGATGAATTGGAAGCGGGACAGCGAGAATTAAAGCAAGGATGGACCATGGCCCAACAGGTGGAACACTATCGCAAGAAGTTGTTGAAAAAAAAGAAACATCTTGAACAAGCTTTGACGCTAGATTCACCTTTAAGCTACATGCACACCAAGGAGGTGCGACGAAGTGAGAGTCCCGTTGAAAGGTTATTCAGAAATATGTCTTTATTATGACAGTTATTAAAAAATAGCATATTTTTGTTTTTCAGTTCAAAAAAATCGCGTCGCAGCAAGCGTTCGCCATCTCCATCATCACAAGTGTATGGCAGCGGCAGCTCACGTTCGAGTCCCACGCGAAGCAGCCGTAAGCGTTCCTCTCGTTCACCTCACGCCATCAGTCGTAATAAGGATACCTCACCCACGATCACACATGGCAGTCGCAGCAGCAAGCAAAATAAACGCAATCGCTCACGTAGCCTCTCAGATTCACCTAAGCGCTATCCTGAGCGTTCGCCATACGTATCTAAGTCATCAAAGTATGATAGTCCACAACTGACAGGATCAAAATCACGCAGGTTTGTTTCTTGATATGATTTAAAAATAATTTAGTTTGCTTCAATTCAATTTGATGCTCTTGATTCTTTTATTCTCCTATAGATCGCCCTCTCCCAACTATTCATTAGGTCGCTCAAAACGTTCTCCAGACTCTTCTTCACATAAACAAAAACGTAGTGATGAACGAGATTCTTACTCCAGTCGATCGCCAACGCGTCATCGTAGTGATAAACATAAACATAAGTACAAGCATTGATTTTATAAAGAACAGCTTACATTTTGTATGATTATTTTTTAAAACTTTTAAAATAAAGTTAAAGAACACAACAAATCAACAAAATAAAGAAAACAAAATATTATAAAAAAAAATATCCTTTAGTTTATTACATTCAATTCTTATCATTCATGTATAAAAGAAGAGTTATATTTTTAATATTAAAAATAAAACTTTTACGCTGAAACACAAATACGTTTGTGCTATTAGGCGTGGGAAAAATGTTTCATAAAAACTCATCGAACAACCGGAGTCAGACAAATTAATTCAGCATTTTTGCTATCACAAACAAATGGAAATAAAGCGGAAGCCAGCTGTTTAATTGATATCAATGTCAGCCTCGTGCTTATAAACCTCAATTATGTCTTCCATAATTTCCCAATGAGATTCTTTACTCATATCCTGCACAAATGCGGCATACCACATGGAAGCCTCATCAGATTCATCAGTTAATGGTACCTGTACGCCATAGGTCTGCAGAGCCAGTGAAAGACAGCAAACAGCAATATGCGATGGCTTGTGATTCAGTATTTTATGACTATGGTGGAAGTCCTAACAAAAAAATTTCAATTTAAAAATGACTAGATTTCCTTTATATTCATACTCACTTGCAAGAACGAAGCCGCTGTTTTTGCAATTGGAACTGAGCTCCAGGTGGTCACTCCCAGCCAGTCTTGCAATGTTTTCATATAATACAGCAAATACTAGAAAAAAAAAGAAAACGTGACTTTATTTATTAATGCACAATAAAATGCCTGACTCAACAGCACATACCTTATGTGGATGTTCAATGTTCAAATCGAATTTCAACGTGCGCGCTATCAACAACTCTGCTTGCACTATGGCATCGCGCATAGACCAGTATTCATCGCCAAGTTCTAAAGGCCCCGCACCACGATTAAGTGTGTTGTGCGCCACATTGATAACGTCGCGTATTTTAACTGGATCATCTTTAATTTTACCGGCGAGATATAGCGATGAAGCAGCGATCAACTAAAATGAGTAAAAAAGAAACACATTTATAAGCTATGTAATTGAAATCTATAGCAAGCAACTAGTTAATGGCCACTTGATTTTGAGTATTAAATAAAAAAACGTAAAATTATATTGAAGCTTTAAATAATACTTAAATGTGCAACTTTTTGTACTTAGTACCGGTTTGTATATACTCACATATTCGTCATAATCAGTGCTAACGACTTCTCTAAAAAAACGATGAAATATTATAGCCGCACTCGCCGAGGTCAAGGGTTTTATTTGTAATTTTATGGCGCATTCGAATAAGAATCGCGGTACAATACCGGTTTTTTCTGTTTTTCTATTATGTAAATATGGAAATAGCATTTTATAATCATAGCTAAAAAGTTTTTCAATCTTACCTGTAATCAGTGGGTTTTATTTTTGGTATATTATTCGCTTCAACTCGCTTTTGCATGGACATAACATCAACATTATTCTTCATGACGAAAACTGATGTGCTTTTTTTCAATTCACTCTTTATGAAGTAGGACTTTTTTACGTTGAAGCTCTTTTGATAGAGCACTGAGTGTAAAATGAACCTAGTAGGAGAAGAAGATGTTTATAAATGTTGAAATACAAATATTGAATGATATTGCAAATGACCATTGACGTTAATCATTATCTAAAGTGATAATTTCCTTTTTTTTTTTTTGAGTTAATTCAATAAAATAATAAGTTAAAAAAGAAAGTCCACTTTCTACATATTGACTTAAATAAATTTTAAATAAAAATTTGTTGATCCATTACGGTACAAGAATATGTTTTTAGGTAAATATGCAGACCACAGCATAACAGCTAAAAAGTGCAATTGATTTGTGAGTCGATCTTACATAATTCGACGATGTTGACCTTAAAAGGCTAAAAATATTAAAATATATGTGATATTGAACCAAGGTCAAAACCTGAAAGTATTTCGATGAGGTCAAAATTTGCAACATCGAAAAGTATTCTAAGCTGAGTTTAGCCTTTAAAATTTTTTGTTAAAACAAAATAGTATACGTATATAGTACCCGTACTATATGATTCCAAAGTTGTACTGTATTCGTAAATAATACATTACTTTAAAAATTTGCAACTTCTTGACAACTGATTTTTTAAAAAATTTGTTACATTTTATAAGTATTTAAAAAACTTTAAATCAAATTTTTCATAAAAAAAAAATTCAAACGAATTTCACAAAAATTTGAAGGGTACTTTGTGTTGATACTTTGTGAAGGGTGTTTAAATTTTAATGCAATCTGAATATTTTTAAAAATATATTTGCTTTTTCCCATATCAGAGTAGAGTATTTTACAAAAAGCTATAAAATTTTGAAGAACAGCATTAATTACAGCGCAAACGTGGCCCATATGGTAAAAAAAAGTTTGGGATTAACTTTATCTTCATTCTATCAGGTCTATCGATATTGTTATTTTGAATTTACGAAGACAAAATTTTTAATTTGAGGCTGCATATTGGAAACTTTAAATAGATTTTTTAAACCGTTTTAAATTATGTCGTACTGAGAAAATACTGAATGCGGCATCTTCTCAAGCATCGTCGATTTAAGTCTATTAGCTTTTAGAATTCTAAAGTTGTATATTTAGGTCAACTTGGTTGTACTTCGTAATTAAAGTTTAAAACATTATTTATACACCATATTTATCGGGTGTGTTGCAAATCTGCAGCATGAATCCTTATTGTTTAAAATAAAATATTTTGTTTATTGTATAAAATCGTAGAAAAAAGAGAATTCGTCTTTTTGAAGAAACTTTTATGTTTATTGCTTCAAATTGAGAAGTTAAGAACTATCATTTGTTACTTGTCTATTGCTTTACGCCGAGCTATTGAAAAATTAGTCAATTGTTAAAATTAAGATTTTTCTAAAATAACAACTTATACGTTTTCTTATTGGACAAATGAAGGATTCGGGCAATAAACTGCTAACCAACATAAATAAATCACAATTTTCAATTGTTCATACTTTTACCATTAAAAGGGTTTTTCTGTTTTTAGATGTGGATATTAAGCAATGGTCAACACTTATTACTTATTAAACTATAATTAAATTGGTTAAGATTTCTTAATATTATATGTAAGAATGTTCCTTTATAAAACTTAAAAGATATTTTTTATTTTAATTTTTAGAAGCCCCCCATCTAATGGTATCTGCATACCATTAGAACTTTTAAAATTTTCGTCTGTCGGTGGTAGAAAATTCAAGTAATTTGTATGTGGTATAACACCTTTAAGCCAAAAAAATTCACATGAAAGACTTTTAATGTAAATGTAAGCGACAAAATAGTCAAAGCCTTATTAATTTAGACGGCTGTATGGCTATTTTAATTTCGGCCTTACCAAATTCATTTTTCCTTACTATAGGAAATAAAGTTCGCTGAAAAAATATACGTGTTTATTCCTAAGTTAAGAATTCGAAAGAAGTGTTTTCTGCAGAAGCCTTGAAAATTAAAATCGCAATTTAAGAATGATTTCATATTTCTTAATAAGCAGGGACTGTTATTGAAGGATCCCCTTTAAATCAAAATGTTATAAAGATAAGAAATGTAAAGCTGACTAGAGAAACGTTTAAAAACGTTTTCTTTGTGGATTGTATCTTTATTGCCCAAAACTTAAAACTATTTATATTTTTTATAACTTATAATATATTTTTTGTGTTAACTTATTGAACTCAAAATAATTGGAAGCTTTGATTATACATATTTCCCTTATCAGTGCTTTTTCAATATATCAAATATATTGGTAGGAATTAGAGTAATATATAGTGAAAATAGTATAGATCTTCCGTTACTTTAATCCAGTTGCAATTTGTAATTTCAGATAAAATACCACTACCGAAGTGGGCACAGCAAATTGTGTTGAGTATATTTTTTTAAAATAAGTTACCCACTGAACCATAAGCGGAACTTTTGTGGAAGGTGAGAGTTTTGCGAACGTTTTTGGGTAGAATTTTTTTTTCAAATTTTTAATTTTTTTATTTGGTCGCTTAAAAGTGCTTGCGATAGAAGATTTTATTCGTGAAAACTTTCCCATGAATAAAAACTGTACTATTCTTTTGCGAAATTCATAATAAACTCATTTTGAATCGAAAAGTAATACTTTTTTTAAACATTTAATAGGTAAAAATTCCTCGTAAATGAACCATTTTTGTTGATAAATGAATTCGGAAATGAATCATAAATGTTTCTTTTTTGCATTCCTAAATGAGTTAAAAAAATAATACATTTTTATCATATCAGTAGAAGCAATTTCTCATATACAAACCATTTTTTGTTCATTATATCGATATGTAATAATAAATATTATGCAATAATAAAATATATAATTCAAAAAGATTAATTTTTAACTCATTTCTGAACAAAAAAAAAGTTCGTTTTTGAAAGGCAATTCAGTCTGGCCATTGATACAAAAAGGGTTAATTTCCGATTGCCGAAAAATAATTTTTCTATGGTTCATTTGTTTACTCATTTCTGAAGAAAAAAAGGTTCGTTTCTGAGAGGCATTTTAGTCCGACGAATGATACAAAAAAGGTTAATTTATTAGTGCTGAAAAATAACTTTTCTTTAGTTATATTTTTAACTTATTTGAGAACAAAAAAATTTCAATTTATGATTCTTTTTTTAACTCATTTCCGAACTAAATAAGGTTCATATTTGAGAGGCATTTTAGTTCGACGAATGATACAAAAAAGGTTCATTTATAAGGCCGTGTGCTATTCGGAAACAATTCACTCGGATGATGAAATTTTGACAGTCTGAATTAGAATATTTGGCACTTGTGAGGTGAATATGACTGTCAAAAATTCATGTAGCCCCAGGGGCTAGTATTAATTTTGACAATCGGCAAGAGAATTTTGGACACAGGCAAAAAAACACTTGTGAGTTCGTGAGTCGTAAAGAAGTTCGAAATTTTGTGTTTCCAACAGCATAGCAACCGGAAAAAGAAAATATTTGCGTGAAATACTGTAAATACTGAAATACTGTTTCAGTATATTAAAAATTTTGCACATTGAATTAAATTATTCGGCTAATACACTACTGAAATCTATAAAGTCAAAATTCCTAGTTGTCAAAATTTCGTTGTCCTTTTGGCACAGCAAAAATAACAAATTTATTTCAACAGACTGAAATTGTAGCCAACTCAGTAAATTCGTTCCTACCACGAGTGAAAAGTTTCCGAATAGCACACGGTGCCGAAATTGAACGTTTCTACCCGAAAAGGTTCATAAATGAATTCGAAAACGGTAGTTTTGGTTCACTGGGTAATTTATTAAAACAAAATCACCAAAAAATTATTTTTATTTTGGATTTATTCGAGAAAAAAACAGTTTGCCTATATTTTGCTTGATTATCCGATAAATAGTCTAGAAGATACTTAATTTTTCGTCAAACTCTTATTGAAGCTTGAATGGTCAGTGTTCTATTTAAGTCCTGTGTTGAATGGAAAACTTAGTTATTATTTATTTGCAGTTGGTTTACTGAAAGGATCAGAACACAATTTATAATATGACGATACAAAACGCCACGAATGCTTCACATGTTTTGCAATATAAATGTATTTTTTTTTTAGCAACTTAAAAAGTTGACCTATTTTGTGCACGTTTTTGAAATTTTTGCTCATTTAAAACTACATAATTTAATCACTAATCACTCAAAAAGATGAACCGTGACTTACAATTTGTCAATATGTTATAAATTTAATTCAGCAATTATAAAATTTGTCAATTAAAAGCGCTGCAGCGAATGGTAGAAAAACTTGTATGCATTGAAGTGAAAGCCAAGAAATTAACAAATCAAAAATGTTGCCTACAAGCAAGCTACAAAACGTTGCGCTACACGAAATGCTAAAGTGACAGCTTGTGGCAGTGATGTGATTCTGATTTAGTAAAAAATCCCGATCGCATCCCCATTTAAACTTGTTTATCCCACCAAAATGACGCAAAAACCCACAAAAAATCTCACCTAATATTTATACCAATAACGTTTTTGTATCCAATTTATGAAAAGAAATAATCATCAGAAACTTTTTACATAAATGTTTGTTATTAACGAAACCAAACAAAAAAAATTTTATAGGTAAATTCATATAAAAACAGTTTTCCAAAAATTTACAACAGTATAATCACTTTGGTCATTAAATAAAAAAGACATGTAGTTCAATTCATCCTCCAGGGAATACTTATTTACCTCTACAAATTCGAGAGGAAGGAAAGATCTTTTGAATATTTTCTTTTTACCTTCTTATGATCAAATTGTGTTGTGCGTGTTATTAAATGTTTGTACACAATTGATCAAGAACTGGACCTACTAGTTTTAGGCCGACTCCGAACTGCTAATGTACATGTTCTCAAGAAGCTTTACATGGCATTATTTACTCTCTGAGGTTTGCTATTGTCTGCAGAGAGGTGACGGCCGAACAGAAAAATTAATTCAATTGAAAAAACTTTGTGTGTCAGATAGAATTGAACCAGGGTTCTCTGGCGTACGGATCATGCACTCTACCCACTGCAACACGGCTGCCACCTAAAGCAACTTAAGGGTCTAAAAATTCTAAAGTGTAAATGAACTTATCATTTATCGGACATTTATCAAGCAACTTAACAATACATTTTTTATGAAATTTCCGCAGTTTGTTTTTACTTTGAGAATTTCATCTGAAGACAAATTCTCTTGAGATTCTTCATGGGACATTCTTGTCCTGATTGAATTTTCTTACAGTGTCCTTACTTAAAACAATTTTCCCTAAAATAATCAACACCTGCTTAGATTATTCATAAAGCTGACGTATTAGTAGTTAATTTGCTTGAAATAAAGCATTAAATCTATCTATTAAAATGTACCAATAAATTCTTTGAAAAATAAAAATATACTTTTATTTCAGATTTATTCATTATTTCTAGGATTCTATCTGCTTGCTTCATGAATTTTTATGAATTTGCTTCATACAAAATAAAAAACACAAATTTATTCTGCTTTTAAAACCAGTGCAGATGAATGACAAATGCATTTAATCAGAATCAATTTATGGGCCTATTGAATATACATATCCCTTTCTTATTTAGAATCAATGAAACATCAATCGAACCAGCAATCGTAAAAGGTTACAAAAAAGTGATACCAACCAGATATTTTGTAAAAAATTAAAACTTTTCAAAATTATAACACAATCCCACCTAAGTATCCGAAATCCCACACGTTCTCAAATTGGCCAAATATCCCAAAATGAGCCCGAAATCCCACCAAATCACATCACTGGCTTGTCGCATGCCCTGCAAGACAGCGCTAACAAGTTTACAAATACAATGAAACAAAATTATGTGTACACTAACACAATCATACTGGGTCATGTTAAGTGAAACAAGGAAAATTATATGTGCTTGTATATCTTGCTCTTTTACCATCAAAATATAAACGAAAAAAATTTTAAAACAGTCAAAATAAAGTGAGCGGTGCAAAAAAGTTTCCGAAAAAATAAAATAAATTTGTGTAAAATAACAAAATATACGTGAAATAACATAGCATATAAGTGGTGTGAAAAAGCTGTGCTGTTTTTATTTTGTTGTTTTGAGTTTCATTAGTTTCCTTTTTTTAGTTAAAATTAATATGTTATGTGTCGTATTTATTTCTTTAATTTGTCCATGTATTATTTTTACTTAAATATTGAAAAAATTGTAAAATTATATTTAAATATGTATTTTCTAACATTTATTAGGAAAATATCGAAATAAAATAATAAAAAAATAGCAATAAAAAAAGTTTGTTTTTTTGTTTGAGCCAGGGTTTGAACTCGCAATTCGGACAGAGTAAGTTGGCATTAAAGGTCTGAGCTCTACCCATTACGCTACGGTGGGCAAGCGGCGGGCGGCCGCTAACTGTGTTTTAAATAAAAAGCCTACATTTGTTATGATTTTCTTATGTAATATCCTATTGGTGTGTGGAGTGCAGCTTTAGTCTTTTTAAATGAACAAAACATGGGTGCCAGAACGAAATGCAAGGTCACACGTATAGGACAATACTTGTTAGATTTTTCCCACCGCCTGAACAAATATAACGACCCAGCTAGAACAGTAACTGTTAGCTAACTTGTTATTTAACGCGAGTCGTAACAGAAAATCTGTTAGGCCCATATAAAATTCTCCATACAAAACTCGTTATATTTGTTCAGGCGGTGGGAAAAATCTAACAAGTATTGTCCTATACGTGTGAGCTTGCATTTCGTTCTGGCACCCATGTTTTGTTCATTTAATAAGACTAAAGCTGCACTTCACACTCCAATAGGATATTACATAAGAAAAATCATAACAAATGTAGGCTTTTTATTCAAAACACAGTTTGCGGCCGCCCGCCGCTTGCCCACCGTAGCGTAATGGTTAGAGCTCAGACCTTTAATGCCAACTTACTCTGTACGAATCGCGAGTTCAAACCCTGGCTCAAACAAAAACACAAACTTTTTTTATTGCTATTTTTTATTATTTTATTTCGGTATTTTCGATATAAATGTCTTAAAAATACATACTTTCATAAAAATACATAATTTTTTTATATTAAAATAAACATTGTGCATGTAAAAACTAAAATTTATTTGACATATATAACAAAAAGGAAATTTATTCAAAGAAAATAATTCACATATAAATAACACAGCTCTTTTCAGTACACTATCTGATTTATTATTTAATTTATATTTTATGTTATTTTAAACAATGTTATGTTATTTTTTTAGAAACTTTTTTGCACCGCTCACTTTATTTTGACTGTTTTCAAATTTTTTCATTATATTTTGATGGTAAAAGAGCTAGATATACAGGCACATATAATTTTCCTTGTTTCACATAACATGACACCGTATGAATGTGTTAGTGTACACAAAATTTTGTTTCATTGTATTTGTAAACTTGTTAGCGCTGTCTTGCAGGGGAGTTTTGTATGGAGAATTTTATATGGGCCTAACAGATTTTCTGTTACGACTCGCGTTAAATAACAAGTTAGCTGGGTGGTAGTACTGCACCCAGCTAGAACAGTAACTGTTAGCTAACTTGTTATTTAACGCGAGTCGTAACAGAAAATCTGTTAGGCCCATATAAAATTCTCCATACAAAACTCGTTATATTTGTTCAGGCGGTGGGAAAAATCTAACAAGTATTGTCCTATACGTGTGACCTTGCATTTCGTTCTGGCACCCATGTTTTGTTCATTTAAAAAGACTAAAGCTGCACTCCACACACCAATAGGATATTACATAAGAAAATCATAACAAATGTAGGCTTTTTATTTAAAACACAGTTAGCGGCCGCCCGCCGCTTGCCCACCGTAGCGTAATGGGTAGAGCTCAGACCTTTAATGCCAACTTACTCTGTCCGAATTGCGAGTTCAAACCCTGGCTCAAACAAAAAAACAAACTTTTTTTATTGCTATTTTTTTATTATTTTATTTCGATATTTTCCTAATAAATGTTAGAAAATACATATTTAAATATAATTTTACAATTTTTTCAATATTTAAGTAAAAATAATACATGGACAAATTAAAGAAATAAATACGACACATAACATATTAATTTTAACTAAAAAAAGGAAACTAATGAAACTCAAAACAACAAAATAAAAACAGCACAGCTTTTTCACACCACTTATATGCTATGTTATTTCACGTATATTTTGTTATTTTACACAAATTTATTTTATTTTTTCGGAAACTTTTTTGCACCGCTCACTTTATTTTGACTGTTTTAAAATTTTTTTCGTTTATATTTTGATGGTAAAAGAGCAAGATATACAAGCACATATAATTTTCCTTGTTTCACTTAACATGACCCAGTATGATTGTGTTAGTGTACACATAATTTTGTTTCATTGTATTTGTAAACTTGTTAGCGCTGTCTTGCAGGGCACAGCGTTGACTAAATATGCAGGGTGTTTCTTATGTAATTTATAGTATATTTGTCAATAGTTTTGATAGCTTCATATTGTTTAACTCTCTGCAGCGTACAAACGTAAAATTCGAAGATAAAAAAATCGTTTTTATCTTTCGAAAAAGCGTATTTTCTTTCAAATTTTATTCTTATGTTAGCCTAATAATTATTTGCTTTTATATGGAAAGTGGCGTCCGTGGCGTAGTTGGTTAAAGTGCGTGGCCGCTATGTCAAAGAACCTTGGAGACCCAGGTTCGAACCCCAGCCAGCGACAGAAAATTATTTGAATTAAAATAATTTTTCTGTACGGCCGCCACCTCTCTGCAGACAATGGCAAACCTCAGAGAGTAATCAAAATGCCATGTAAAGCTTCTTGAGAATAAGAACATTCCGTTCATCGCCGTTCGGAGTCGGCGTAAAGCATGTAGGTCCATTTCTCGGTCAATTGTGTACAAACTTAATAACACGCACAACACAATTGATCATAAGAAGCTAGGTCAAAGTCCTTTCAAGGGCTGAAATGGCCAGTTATTTATTTTTTATTTATTTTTTATGGAAAAAGGTCAAGAAAGTTACAGTCAGAAACTTCATCATAGGAAATCAGTTTAAATGTGAGGTCTGTTAGACCCCACGTCAGGTATATTGTTAAATGTGCAGCACGTCAGTTGCAGAGGATTAAATACATATATTGAACATACAAATAAAAAGGTTCAAATACAGAGTAAATTAATAATAATATATAGATACATATTATATTAGTTAGCTATAAAATAAATTTGTGTATTAGTTTACCCCTTAAATGCCCAGTGTATCTTTTTGGATACAACCGAGAAAATAAGCTATTTCTTTTAAAATATTGCAAAAATTAAAATACTGAATATGTAGTTTCATTCAGAAAATTGCAAGTATAAAACAAAAATTTAATTACTGGTATAACTTTGTTGGTTTGGGAAATATTGACCATCAAATTTAAAAAATAGTTTGTTTTTTTTATTTTTACGGAAAGTTCGCTTTTTGACATGAAATATCTTTTAAACTATGTATTAACAATTTTAGAGTAAAACCAAGCTGATTGATGGTATACGTCGGAATGCCCACTGTATCTTTTTGGATACAACCATGTTTTCTTTAATAACTCTTAAGCAAAAAATGTTTCCAAAAAAATAAAAACGGGGTCGTGTTCAGGGCATCATTTAGCACAACATAAATTTTTTTAAATGAAATCGGTGTTGTTGGGCAT
This sequence comes from Pherbina coryleti, assembly GCA_943735915.1. Lineage (NCBI taxonomy): Eukaryota > Metazoa > Arthropoda > Insecta > Diptera > Sciomyzidae > Pherbina > Pherbina coryleti. The sequence goes on from OX030950.1 coordinate 31,919,293, forward strand.
TTAAGGGTTAAAGAAGAGTTTTCAGGATCTTACTTAAAAATCTGAAAAAGTGTTTATATAAATCATATATAATATTAATTCTTTTTTACAAACTAATATTCAAAAATAAACAAAAAATCGTACTTTTCAAACGATAAATAGGGATTGGATCGGAGTCTTGGTTATGAAAAAAGTGCTTTGATGCAAAAATCTTTTTTTATCAAAACTTTCTTGTTCTTTGTATATCACCTGAACACAAAAAAAAGGAGGAAAGTGCGAGAAGGCAGACCCACATATTCCCTTATATTTTATCCCGCTGAACACGAATCCAGCATCCATTTTGATCAATTGGATCTTGGTTGAAAAACTTAATCGCTGCCTTTTCCGCTTTCTTTAAAAATTCTCTTCATGTTCTAATTATTCATTTATTATTACAGCTACTGCCAAAACGTTCGACATTTTGTCTATACGAAATTTTTTAGCTTAATGAGGTTTGAGAACATGTGGCCGCAAAGCTAATTTACAGATATTCAGCCATCACAACAGACTTGACAACATGTAGTATCGTCTGAGCCCCCCCTATTGCAAGATGGAAATTCGAATTTTGGAAGTATCGACGAAACACAGGGTGACACACACAGAAAAGCAGAATAATTTTTTTTTTCTATTGGAAAAGCTTATGTTGCGTTTAGTTGCTTTTGACAAAAATCTGCTTTTTGCTCCAGCATGAACGCCTTATAAAGCTTTTTCTAAGCTTTTTGCTTATGTTTCTAAGCTGGTTTAAAGCTTATTCTTAGCTTGTTTGGCTGGTTGGGTTGTAGTTTAAGTTCTCGATAATTTGTGTACAAACACAAAAATACGCGCAACATGATCACGGTTGCCACTTGAAAATAAAATATGTGACCAAAATTGAAAATTAAAGTGACCAAATACAGGAAAAAGTGACCAAAACATTATAAATTTGAAAATGTAGTGCATGCACACAAAATTATAATTTGCTATATTTCTAATTTATGTAGGTGCACTTCATGCAGTGGCGTAGATAGGGGATATTTAGGGGATAGATCCCCCCTTCGATAGAATTTTTTGCACTGGTTCACAAAATAGTCTAAAGTGATTGTGTGGGCTACGCCTTAAAATAATAAATTTCATGTTCAGGCAAAATTTGAAGACTCGCTGTTTAATATTTCCATACAAAACAAATGGTTGATTGCATATTTCTGGCTTTATTGCTTGCATATTTGCATTCCTTGTGCATTGTTTGCTAAAGGTGGTGAACAAGGGTCTCAACCATTGCAAGCACTTGTCAGAATAAAGTTTGACGTTACCTGGACGCTTCATTTGTGATCGGTCAAGGATACGACGGAGCAAGAAAATATGCCTGGCAGAGTCCCTCTGCTATGCACGAAGATATACTTAAAGGAGTAAATATACACTAAGGGAAATAACGCATATTAACATTATCCACGCCTGAGTATATATTTCATTTAAATATTTACGTGGATAAACCAAATATTTTCCTTACAACTCGTTTTTTCCCGTATTTAAATTTTATTTATGCCACACACTGACACACATATTTCATACAGCTGCCAACAGGAACAGAGTGCGATGCTGCTGCTGCTTGGAATATGTGTGTCAGTGTGTGGCACTGGTTGGTGGCTGGTTTCTTCGCACCAGCAGTTTTAGGTTTCTTATAGTTCTCATTTAGTTAATGTTGCAAGAGTAATATAACGTGCATATTTGGTAAATATGATTTGTGAGTGCGGTGGTGAGTGCAATGCATGATGTATTCATGTAAGGTGGAGTGACAACTCGGTATTTACTCAAGACTCCACTCTACACTAAGGGAAATAATGCATATTAGTATTATCCACGCCTGAGTATAAATTTTATTCAAATATTTACGTGGATAAATCCAATGTTTTCCTTACAACTCGTTTTTTTCGCGTATTTGAATTTTATTTATACCACACACGTACACACATATTCCATGCAAGCAAGCAGCAACAGCATCGCACACGTACACACATACTCCGACAAGCAGCAAAAGCATCGCACTTTGTTTCTGCAGTATATTTCTTGCATTTGCAGTTCTTATAGTTCTCATTTAGTTATTGTTTCAAGAGTAATATAGTATGCATGTTTGGCAACGAAATGAAATTATGTAGGGTGGAGTGACAACTCGGTGTTTTATCAAGAACATCTTGTACCGGTTGTCATTTACCTGCATAATTTGCTTCTACCTAGATGTATTTTGTAGATTACTTTTTCGTTCTCTATTTTATACTATGTTTGACATTTGGTGTAATATTAGTGCACCAACTGTCAAAAATAGTATAAATTAGAGAACGAAAAAAGTGAAGCGAGAATAAATTATACAGGCAATGGCATTTGATGAACGCAATATAAAGAAAATAATAACATAAAACCACTAATAACATATTCAATTTAAATATGTTTTTTTTAATTTCAATATTTTTACATAAATTTTCTTTAAATGCGATAGTTTATTTTCAAATAGTAAATATTTGAAAGATATTTTAAAAAAATTCGTGCATAATTTTAATATATTCTTTATTAATTCTGTTTAAATATTTAATTTAGTTAAAAAAGTATTCAAATAAATTTTAAATATTTACGTAGTCGATTTATTCAAATGCGTTATTGGTGCAAAAATGACTCGCTTTTTGGATAAATTAAAAAAGTTTTTGGATAAATTTAATATTTTTTTCCCTTAGTGTATAAGTGGCACAATGACGAATTATCAACAAGAAAAATCACATAAACCAACAACAGCTACAATACTACAAAGCAATAAGATGCAAGGTCGTAGCTTCGAACTGAATTCAGCGAATTACAACAATCAATTTAACAATCAAAATATGGAAATTGTTGTAAAGTGTGGAAAGAGTTAGGCGTTAGACATCCCTGTTTAAATGTACAGTTGTGTTCATAAAAATAGCAGCAATTACCTCATAGTTTCAAGGTGTCAAAATTACATATTAAAATAATTCCAATTGAGTGGCTTGTTACTTGTTATTAACATGAAAATACTGTTATAACAGTTACCGTTATTGCGAGCGCTCAAAAAATAGGTTCATTATATATTATGAGATCATTCGATCTCGTACTTGCAAGAAGAGCAGCAATATAAAATTGTCCTCTCTGTTGCAAAATTAGTTTATTTTATACTAACGACAAGAAAGCAATTAAAGAGTGATTTTTTAAGTGCCTGATAACTTTTTTTTTAAAAAAAACGCATAAAATTTGCAAAATCTCATCGGTTCTTTATTTGAAACGTTAGATTGGTCCATGACATTTACTTTTTGAAGATAATTTCATTTAAATGTTGACCGCGGCTGCGTCTTAGGTGGTCCATTCGGAAAGTCCAATTTTGGGCAACTTTTTCGAGCATTTCGGCCGGAATAGCCCGAATTTCTTCGGAAATGTTGTCTTCCAAAGCTGGAATAGTTGCTGGCTTATTTCTGTAGACTTTAGACTTGACGTAGCCCCACAAAAAATAGTCTAAAGGCGTCAAATCGCATGATCTTGGTGGCCAACTTACCGGTCCATTTCTTGAGATTAATTGTTCTCCGAAGTTTTCCCTCAAAATGGCCATAGAATCGCGAGATGTGTGGCATGTAGCGCCATCTTGTTGAAACCACATGTCAACCAAGTTCAGTTCTTCCATTTTTGGCAACAAAAAGTTTGTTAGCATCGAACGATAGCGATCACCATTCACCGTAACGTTGCGTCCAACAGCATCTTTGAAAAAATACGGTCCAATGATTCCACCAGCGTACAAACCACACCAAACAGTGCATTTTTCGGGATGCATGGCCAGTTCTTGAACGGCTTCTGGTTGCTCTTCACTCCAAATGCGGCAATTTTGCTTATTTACGTAGCCATTCAACCAGAAATGAGCCTCATCGCTGAACAAAATTTGTCGATAAAACACATTTCGAACCGAACACTGATTTTGGTAATAAAATTCAATGATTTGCAAGCGTTGCTCGTTAGTAAGTCTATTCATGATGAAATGTCAAAGCATACTGAGCATCTTTCTCTTTGACACCATGTCTGAAATCCCACGTGATCTGTCAAATACTAATGCATGAAAATCATAACCTCAAAAAAATCACCCTTTATTTATTTAGAAATAATTTTATTTATTCATATAATTAATTTCATTCACTTATTTTTGAAAAACGGTATCATAATAAAAAGTTGTGGAAGAAAGGAAAAACTTATCAAGAAATTGATGAAAATCGTCGGTGATTGCCTTAAAATGGCAAAAGAAACGCGAAACAATTGGGCCAAAACGTGCAATGAGCATCCGCACAGATCGAAAACGGTGCAAATGACAAAGCAAGATCAGCAAATCAGTTCTAAAGAAATATAAGAGAATCTCAAGCTGTCTCTTAGCTCAGTGATAGTAAGAAGGCGTTTACTGGAGGCTAAGCTGGCCGTAATAATAATTTTTCTGTACGGCCGCCACCTCTCTGCAAACAATGGCAAACCTCAGAGAGTAATCAAAATGCCATGTAAAGCTTCTTGAGAATAAGAACATTTCGTTCATCGCCGTTCGGAGTCGGCGTTAAGCCTGTAGGTCCATTTCTCGGTCAATTGTGTACAAACTTAATAACACGCACAATACAATTGATCCTAAGAAGCTAGGTCAAAGTCCTTTCAAGGGCTGAAATGGCCAGTTGTTTATTTCTTATAAGCTGGCCGTACGCAGATCCTGAAAAATACCATTACTGTCAAATAAACACGTTATTAAAAGACTAACTTTCGCTAAAGCACACATGAAGTGGCCTATCGAAAAATTATGATTCTCTCGAGAGATGAGAGAAAAGTAGTTATTTTTGGGTCAAAAGGTCGTCGGCGATATGTGAGAAGTGCAGTGAATGCGGCTAATGATCAAAAATACACCGTTAAAACAGTAAAACAGCATATTTCTCCTATCATGGCATTGGGCTCATATGTCCTATAACCGGAATTATGGATCAGTTTCTTTACATTACAGTTTTAAAACAGTAAAACATGGGAGTACTAAGCTTATGGTTTGGGCATGTTTCTCATATCATGACATTGGGCCCATATGTTCTATAACCGGAATTACGGATCAGTTTCTTTACATTCAGATATTTGAAGAAACTATGCTTCCGTTTGCTGAGAACAATATGCCGCTGAAATGGGTATATCAGCAGAATAATCACCCGAAACACACAAGTAAGCGGGCCCAAAAATGGTTTAGGGAAAAAAAAGTCAATTTAATGGCTTGACCGGCTCAATCTCCGGACTTAAACCTAATAGAAAACCTTTGTGGAGCTCTGGAAAATAGTGAGTGAATCCTGGTATGCAATTACGAGTGAGAGATGTCAAAATTGGTCAATTCTAACGTCCGTCAATTCTATCCAACGAAGATGTGTCGCAGTCATTCAAAATGGAGAACATGCTACTAAATCTTAAACTTGTTAACAAAGTTTATTATGCAAAAATATATGGTTTTTTCTATAGTTTCTCAATTTTTTTTTCTTCTTGATTGATAAGCGCTGCTGTTTTTGTGAACAACATCCATTTTGATTTTTACTTAGCAAAAAGTATTTATAATAAAAATATTTTAGGTTTTCGTCTTTTGTAGTATAAGGTCTAGAAACCACTTCGTTTGCATTAAAATTTTTAATAAAAACATAAACAACACATAAATGGTTTAAAATTACGTCTGCTATTTTAATGAACACAACTGTATATATCGCCAGATGTTCTCACCCAATAATATCATGTTTGCTGTACCATAGACAATAATATAAAAGGTGTACTCAGACACAGAATAACCTCATGAACTATTAAAAAGCACCTCATAAATGACATTTTATATGAAAATTGCTTTAAACGAGTACAAACGAAATAAATTGTTCGTTATATGTCGGTGTGTAAATGGATATCAGTTTTTTTATTCGTTTTATTGTATAGTTTAGGCTTTTGCAGTTAATATATGAAATTTTCAAAATTTTTAATTCAAATTAGTTCTTATTTTTATCTTATGTGCCTTATGTTTTTATCATATGCCTTCATTCATATTTTTTGTAAGATAGTATGTACATTTTTCCAAAACTAACCTTAAGCCATTGCTTGAATACCCCTTATACATTCTTGATATCAACTTAGTAAAGAGTCAAGTCTTATTAATAAAAGTAATAAATCGAAAGTGTTACACTTTGCTTTGGGGTGACAACAATAAGAGAAATATTTAAAACCTATACAATTAAAACCTAGACTTTAATTTAAAATCCTAATTTCCTATAAAAGATAAATTCTAAAGATTTATATCTATAAATATTGCAAAAGCACCAATAAATACAAAAATGTAAATGTTCATTATATTCAACAATCGGCGCATGTCTAAAGATTATTATGACTTGAATAAGAGGGATGGAAATGACATTTCACCAGCTTCCCTGCTCAGTTCATACATATATTGATTTTTCTTCAATCCGGTGTTTACATTTAGTTAGCGAAAAATTTTAATAATTTACAAAGAAAATAACAAAAACATTAAGACTAAATATCAAATATTTACAAATTTGATATGTAAGCCAAAAGTTTTGAATTTAAAAATTTATATTTTTATTTCGAATCGAGCACGAAAAGAAAAACAAACATCAATAAAAGGTGTACCTCCTTTTTCATAGTAGGTAGACATTCGTTTTTAATGAATAGCATTGACAAAAACCACACGTTTACAAATATTTTTTAACGCAAAATTTCTTTATTAATGCTAAAAAAAAAAACTTTATTACATCCGCAAGTAATTAATCATGCAATAAATTTTAATTTATGAAAAATTCATCCCTGAACTTAAATTTCGTACAGTTGAAATTATTTTGATGGACAGATATTATTGATATTTGCGTGGGAATTTCACGGTAAACATTTTGGAGCTACAAAGCTATGGGTGGGTATTTGGCGATGACAAGAAGGTGGTGATTTCCTTCAATTTGCAGAAAATTTTAAAAAATATTTTTTTATTAGTGAAATATTTATAAGTTTGTAGATGAGTCAGCATTAGAATAAAAATAGAAGAGTACAGAAACTTCAAGTAAAATTAAATTGAACATAAAAATTTGTTGATTTAAATAGAAGCACATAAATCGACATACATATAAAAAGACATATATAGTACAGTGTTGATGAAAATTAATGGAACAACTTTTCGAAATATTAAAAAACAACTAAAAATAAGAATAAACAAAATAAGATTGTGGATACATAACATATAAATTGCTTTCGGTGACTTGTGATGAAACTTTTAAATAATCTTTTTTCTTACAAAGGTGAAGGAGGTTTATCGTTTTTTTTTTTTAAAACAATAATAAGCAAAAATAACGAGAGTAAGCTGTCAAAATAAAGACGGTGCATTTAAGTCTATACTTTCCGATTTCGTTTTCAAGATTTTCACATCAACATATCGAAGACGTGACGTGACAATCAATCCTTGACTCATGTGAACCGAAACAAGAAGACGAATTCATGTCAATTTGTTCGTTTTACACAAACATCATTCATGATTTTTTTTATAAATTTATTGCCGCCACTTTTTACTGTAACACACCGATAGTGAAAATCCGCACATTCGTTGGAATTTAGAGTGTTTTTTTTTTTTTTTTTTGTTACTTTCTCTAAATTTGTTTTTCTGCCATGTTTTCCACATTTTCCAAGATTTATTGTTCGCCTAACAGTTGTAGACAAACAAACGCCGGACAAGTTGGCTTCGGCAATTTGGCCAATGCATAGTAAAAAACATTAAAAAAGAAAAAAAAAGAAAATTTAGTTGTTTAAGATAATACTCGTACAATTAAAAATTAGAGAGAAAAGCTGTATCTTTAGAATGAGAATACGAAGAAAATCATATGAATAGGAATATGTTAAATATTTTATACCGAAGCTCATGGCTATGAGATGCGCCACTGACCACGACAACGATAATGACAACAAAAACAACAACAACAACGACAACAACAACAACATTAATGAGTACAGATAGCCAACGAAGATATCGTTGGCTGAGAGGACCACAATGACGACAACGGCGACGAATAATAAGACGATGGGTATCTTAATGATTTACCATGATGAATCTCCTAGTTTTAGATTTTTGCTTGACCAGTTCGAACGAAAAACTCGCACTTTGCGTAAGATTTTTATATAAATAATAAACGTTAATTTTAAATTTGAAATTTAAATTTAAATAAAAATAGTGTTCTTATCAAATGTGCATACCTTCAAGACTTGAAAAATACCTCAAAAACATTCCATAATAATAAAATTCTGCTTAAAAATAACCAAAAATGTGATAAGTTGCGTGAAGGGGGAAAAAAATATATATGAATGCGAATTATTAAAATTTTCAATGGCGTGTCTCAAGTGAGCTCTAAAAATAAAAATATTCGGGACAACTTAATTTTATGTTATAGTATATCAATAAAAATTCGTACTTCATAATTCGCGGAAATATTTGCGCGCGGGCACGTGTAGCGGATACGTTTACGACTCAGTGATTTAAATAAAAAAAAAAATATTATATCATTTAAAATATATCATAAAAGTTATGAACCGCCAAGGAAACAAGTGTATCATTTAAATATGATTAGAACAAGTGAACAATCATAAGTTAAAAGTGAAAAATGTGTGTTTTCGAGACGCACTAGAGGCCTAAAATAGAATTCAAAGCTATTGCCAAAATATTTATTGTGAATTTAAACATTAAAAAAAAAACAACAAAAAATGAGAAAAAATTTGACATCAATTTCAATTAACTCAATGTTTTGTGTTTGGTTTTAGTTTTGTGCTATGTTTTCAAAAAATGATGATCATAATTCAGACCATTTAACAATATGCAAGGGTAGTCGTCCTAGAAGTACCTAACAAAGAAAAAAAATATCGTTATATTTCTACTTAGTCTACTTTTAGCTCGATATACTTTTCCCAGAGGTGTTCAATAACTTCGATACCTTGTTTATTGTCAGAACCGTCGAGCTACTCAAAATAGCCATCAACCGCGGACTCCACTATTTCATTGTTGCCAGATCTTTTACCACCGAGCCATTTTGTCAAGTTTGGAAACAGAAAATAATCCAAGGGGCTAAATCTGGCGAAGAGAGTGCGTGAGGAAGCAATCCGAACTTTAGCTTATTGATTTTGACCATCGCGAAAACGGATGTGTGATCTGGTATATTGTCTTGATGAAACAAAACTTTTTTTCTCTAAATGCTGCCGTTTTTCTTGACTTCATCACTCAAACGCTGCAATAAGTTTACATAAAACTGGTTGTTGATTGTTTTTCCTTTTCTGAAATGACCTTGACCGCCACTGCCAGTAGGTTAGAAATGACCGCCTTGAACTTGCCTGAAGATGGAACTGTCTTCGCCTTCTTTGGAGACGATTATCCACTTTCAGTCTATTTTTTGATTGTTCCGTCGTCTCAGGTGTTTAATGGGTTTGAATCGATGCAAAAACTCTGCTTTCTTGCTGAAAAACTTAGCCAAACACTCAATTGAAACATCCTTATAACGCTGTTTTTGTTCCATTGTGAATAACCGCGGCACCCATCTTGCAGACAGCTTTCTCATACTCAAATTATCAGTCAAATATGCGATATACAGCACTTTTTGAAATGTCTATTATGTCTGCTATCTCAAGCACTTTCTGTCGGGAGTCATCCAATACCATTTTGAGGATTCATTTGGTATCCTTATTTGATCGACCACTGCGATGTTTGTCTTAGCAACTCGTACGGCCTCGTTTAAACTCTGCCACCCAATATTTTAATGTTGTAAACGAAGGAGCAGACCCCCCCCAGAATAGAATCTAGCTCCGCTTTGATATTGATTGGGCTGAGGTGTTTCAAATGAAAGTATTGTATCACGTAACAATGATCAATTTTTTCAATGTTTACTGATTTACTGAGAGCGTTCACTATTGACGGCTGCCAAACAATTAGATACTGTAGCTTAGACAAAATTAACAAAAAACCTAGTATAATTTATAAGATGCCTTTTCGATGGCAGTTTTCAGTCTCCTAAGTTTTTCGCCAAACACCTAAGTTTTACATATCAACTTATCGATATTGATTAGGATGAATTAACTAAGCATTTTGTAATTTATACATTATGGCTTCGACAGTTTATATAAGCGTGCTTGCTTAATCTGACGAACATAGTGTTCAAGTCCAAATCTTTTTTTATTTTGATAAAGTGTCGATGATTTATCTACACTATTGGTTAATATGTTATATACTTGGCTTGGGTGAATCAAACATTTTTTTATTGGTACACACAGAAAAATCTCGTCAGTAAATTCAAACAATATTTGCGGTCACTTTACCGTTAATACAATTGTTGTTGCACAGTTACTATTTTTTCGTTTAAAATTACCAAGAAAAACTGTAATTTAACAATAATGACAGTAAATCTTACCGTTTCGAACAGTTAAAATTTTTTAATTTTATTTTTTATTTTATTTGTTTAAATTTGTTAATTTTTTGACGTGACGAAGTTACGTTGTACTGCTCTAGTTTCCAAACAAGTTGAAAAATTAATTTTTTAAAAATTCATCTGCGTTTCATTGAATTGTTACTCGCTGGCTTTAAGAGCTATGATTAAAAAAATAGTATGACCATAAAGGTTAATTCTTTGACTATATTAAAAAACAAAAAAAAAATTTAATACGTCATAGCGACGTAGTGGGAGCTGCGTAAGCAACGCAACTGAAAATTTGTTACATGGAATTATTACTCGCTGAGTATTAGTGCTAGGATTAAAAATACGATACGCCAATAAAGACCTACTGGAAGCCCTCACAACATAATTAGACAAAAAATTTCTGACATCATGGGGACGCTGAGAGAGCCGCTCAAAGATCGATAACGCAACATTCATGCAGCGGCGTTGCATTGAATTTTTACTCAATGAGTATATAACCTACGATAAAAGCTTAAAAAGGAAAATAAAGTTCTTATACATGGCTTTACGACAGAAATAAAAAAAAAAAATCCGGCGTCGTCAGGTCGTGAATATAGCAACTTATGTAACAGAAATGTAATATCGTTGCATGGAATTATACTCACTCAGGAGGAGTGCTACAGTAAATTTTGTTTTACGACAACAGGGATGTGTTATTACGCTTCACAACTAAATTACAAAAAAAATTTTGTTGTCATGATTTCAGGGATGCAATCACATAATGCAGTAAAAATGCTACAGCCATGAAAAAACGTTGCATGGATTTTTAACTCTGTGACTACTGCTGCAACGGTAAATTTTAAGGAACGAAAACAAAGGTGAGGTCTTCGGGCATATGACAAAAATAAAAAAAAAATTTGACGGCGTGTCAAAAATCCTCAGGGAACCGCCTAATGTGACGCATATGCATCACTTTTGCTGGATTAATTGAAATTAGAGCACAACCAATGGGGAAGCAAAAAAAAAGCTAAACGAAAAGCACCAACTCCAAATCCAACAACAACTCCAACATCAACATCAACACCAACACCAACACCAACACCAACACCAACATCAACACCAACACCAACACCAAAACCAACACCAACACCAACACCAACACCAACACCAACACCAACACCAACACCAACACCAACACCAACACCAACACTAACACCAACACTAACACCACCACCAACACCAACACCAACGCCAACATCAACACCAATACCAACACCAACACCAACACCAACACCAATACCAACACCAACATCAACATCAACATCAACATCAACATCAACATCAACATCAACATCAACATCAACATCAACATCAACATCAACATCAACATCAACATCAACATCAACATCAACATCAACATCAACATCAACATCAACATCAACATCAACATTAACAACAACAGCAAGAAACTTCGTCACGTCAAAACCTACGGGTGTGTCCACGGCACAGCCAACTCCTTTTTTATCGATCATGTTTTTTTTTACATGTGGCGGCCGGCGTGGCTGAGTGCGTTCAAATGCTAGAACCACTCGGTGAACATTTTCGAGCCGCGAGGTCCGAGGTTCGAATCCGTCAACAGACACAGAAAATTTTTTCAATTGAAATGAATTTTTTTGATCGGTCAGTACATGTTCTGTCAAAATTGTTGTTAAACAACTTTTGCGGTAGATCTACTATTCATTAACGGTAGAACTCGCAATTTTTATCGTTTGGCTCGTTTTCAATCGACATTTTACCGTTCGAATCGGTAGAATTTAATATAATTTTTTTTCTGTGTAGGGTATCGAAGTATATGCTTCCAAAACAATGCATTAAACAATATACTTCTTTGGTGAATAAGCGTTAGTTTTTAATTTCCATACAATTCTTTCCACCCAAGTCGGTTAGGTGATTTTATAAATAAAAATAATTAAAATAAACTGACCATTTCAGCCCTTGAAAGGATTTTGACCGAACTTCTTATGATTAAATTGTGTTATGCGTGTTATTAAATGTTTGAACACAATAGGGGTATTCACACCGAACTCGTTAGTTTGTTATTTGGTTAAGTCCTAATCTAAATAGACGAGTCGCTACGTAACAAGCGAAGACAGAAATGTTCGCTTAAATGCAATTCAATGTTGTTGCCCAAATTAAGCAAACGTAAACTCAACGAAATGAACGAAACGGTGTGATGAGACGTTTTGTTCCGTAAGAACCGAACTTTTAGCGTCTCAACTCATCAACAACAGCTGTGCAGAGTAGTCTTCTTCTTTTTTTCAGACGATTGGAGGTACTCGTTTCATTTTGGGTTAAATGTCAAAACAGACGTAACGATTGCAAACGTTCGGCAAGTTGCAATCGTCTCGTTTCGTCTATTTTAGTTAGGGCTTTAGTTGTTACTTCGTTAACTTTGTGAAGTGTGAACACACCCTTTTGTTTAATCTCGTTAGCCTGGTAGTTTTTGTGGAATAACAGCTGATTTTGCTTTTCATAAATTACAATTGCTGAAAATTTAAAAATAAAAAGAGGAAAATGCCACAAACAGGGGCAAAATCTGAAATAATTCAGCATTTGATTTCAAACGCTATGCAGAACACAAAAACTTCAATTTAATTTGTGTTCAGATTATTCTTTTTAAGGCGTTAAAATTCCATGTAGTTAAAAATATGGAAGCTGCTCGTATTTTGCCAAATAACGAACAAATCATCAGAGTTGCTAATTTTTTACTTTGTTAGTCGGTAGTTCGATACTTTTAGTAACAAGTAACAATTAACAAACTAACGAGCTCGGTGTGAATACCCCTAATATCGAAAACTGGACATACTAGTTTTATGCCGACTCCGAACGGCTAATGTGCATGTTCTCAAGAAGCTTAACATGGCATTATTTACTCGCTGAGATTTGCCATAGTCTGCAGAGAGGTGACGGCCGAACAGAAAAATTAATTTAACTGGAGAAACTCTCTGTGTCAGATGGAATTGAACCGGGTTATCTGGCGTATGGGTCACGCACTCTACTCACTGCGCCACGGCCGCCACTTAGGTGATTTTACTATTGCTTTTTTTTCTCTGTGTACCATCAGTAAACAACTTCTAAATTCTTGCAATCGATGGTGGATCGAGTATTCCCCATAATGTTTAACAGGAGTTGCAGAAAATCTTCAGGGTTGCTTGCTTTCGATGGGTGTCAAAACAGAACTGAATGATGGTTATATCAGTCTGACAATTTGAATGTGTTCACTAGGGATATATTAACACTGTCACGACACTTGTAACCCCCATAAAGAGACGTGGAATATATAGAAAAATAGATATATTTTTGATCAGCATCACTATCGTTACAAGTTATTTAGTTGTTTTATCTTAGCATATTTCAATACCCTTGTTTCTCCACTATATGTTAGAATAGCGGAAAATGTTTTTTATTGGAATCATCAAACATAACCAAAATTAAACGCATTCGTGAACTAAAAATTAAAAAAAAAAAAATAAAAAATTAGCAGTATATTAAACATTTAAGAAAATGGTGGGAATCTAATAAAAATGCTCCTAAATAATAATGCTCTTAATAATTTTTAAAGAAAATATGGGTTCGATATCATTTAAGGCTATAAGAAAATCTATACTATACTATACTACTACTAAGAAATCTAGACCATACCATATAGTCAGATTTTGAGTTAAATGTCAAAGAAAAATATGTCTCACTATGGCAACTAATGTTATTTTTAGTTCTTAAAAGTCGACTCCGACAAAAAAAATATAAAAATATGGCATCATATTTTTTATTAACTGCTGGTATAAAAAAAGAAAACTTTTTGGTTAAATGTACTCCTCAAATAGTAGCTGTCAAAAAACCTTCGTATTCATCGCTGTATTCTTCCCTTTTACAGATTATGAACATCTACTAACAATAGGATTTTTATATTAAAAATCGTTAAACAACTTTAACCATTGAACATGATTTAACGGATAGCATAAAAGAATAAAAAACAGTTTCAACCGATTTTGTAACCGTTAAAATAACGAATTATTAAATTATACCAAAAACGATTTACAATAAAATAACCCAAAAATGACAACTGCAACACAAAATCCTCCTGCAAATCCGCCACGTCGATTGCCCAGTCATCCGTTATATTTGAATGACGGTCTAAGTCCCAAAAAGACGGCCTTTATTATTGTGACGGTTATTGGTTGTATTGCAATACTATGGCCAAAGGTGTTTTATCCCATGATGTTCGGCGGTAGTCCACCCAAGACAGGCGTCAAGGATCAACGTGCACCTGGAGGTATGTAATGATTAATATCAATGATCTGATTAAATTTAGTATTTTGTTTTCTTTGTCAATTTGGTATAATTTTATTTCTCAAATTATTTTCTAATAATATACATATTTTACTCTTATTTTCGTTGGTATTCTATGTAAATTATCGTTTGCCTCGATGTCGTTTTAATTGTTGTATGTCTTAAATAAGGATGTTGTGATGTCGTGCTTGACAGGGAACACTTTCTTAATGCAACAAAAGCTCAAGAAATCGGACCACAATTATATCGAAAGCACTTAAATTTATATACCGGCGAGATAAGTACGTGTGTAAAACTAACTTCAGGTTATGGACTATTTTTTTCCAAATCTTCTATATTAACCTACCTTAAATTTCTTATTAATCCTATCACATATGTAAATAGATTCTTATGTAATGCAATAAAAGTGCAAGTTCTTCGCACTTTTTCTAATAGGTGTTAAATTAATTGCTTACTAACATTTTTGTTTACTTGCCGGCAAAGCGTTGCAATCGCGTAACGCTTCGTGGACTCGGCTCAGTTCAGAAACTTTCACGGTCGAAATTCGAATGTATAAAGTGAAAATAATGTTGCATGCTGTATTATATATGGCTAAAAATTGCTTAAAATAATTAAACGCTTTAATTTAACGTTAAAATTTTTACAATTTAGTAAATATTCAATTTAGTAATAATATTGCAAACTTAACTCTCACGCTGCTTGATCATAAACAGTAATCCGGATCGATTTGTATGAAGAAAAATAAAGTGAGCCGGTTACCGTCACAAAAGTTGGATGGACTCTTAAAACCTATTTCTACATTAATTTTTTTACGATCTGAGAAGCGGTTTTGATTTTCCTGAACCCTTTCTTCGGCCAAAAAAATCATTTTTTTTCTTGTAGCTTTTTTTTCCTTCAAAATATATACCTAAGTTTGGAAAATAAAATAAACATGAAGATCCTACAAAAATTTTTCGCTATTAACTCTTTTTTGACCCTAAAAATTAAATATTTGGTCATCAAATTTGACCTTTGACAGATTAAACACATATATTTAAATTTATAAAAAATAATTCATAAATTTATATTTTTTTATTTTTATGGATTTTTTTAGTATGAATACACCTTATAATTGATTTATTAAAATAAAAAATAAAAATTCCGTGAAATAAAAATTTTGTAATTTTTTTATTCTATTTCCTCAGTTTTGCGTATATCTTTGAATTTGTTAAATAACTATTGTACTCCAAGCTGTACTAGTTTTTTTTTTGGAGCAGACAGTACTTGTGAGATATATACTGATTTATCGTAAGAGAAAGAATATAGAGTTTCTTAATAATACAAATTTGTCTGACTGTCATTTTTGACTATACTGGCTCCCTGCCCAAACTATTAAGAGATGTATGTATCTTAATACATGGTTTTAAATATATTCTAAAAAATGTTCCCCCTTTTTTCGCAACAGCCAAATGCGGCCCCTAGTAAGTGTTTGTGTATTTGTGTGAACTAACACAAATATGAAAAGTTCTTTATTTATGAGGAACAACACCAATTTCTTAAAGTTACTTGAAAACGTTTCCGTACACATTTTTCCAGCACGAGAGAGAAGAAGAACAAGCAAAATACCACTCTCTATTACTCGAACTTTACTTGAAAAATTTCTTCGAGCACGAATCTCGAATGAGTTTCAAACAGCTGATTGTCAAGGTAGTAAAATTAAATTGTAGTGAAAAAAAAATTATGAAATTGGTTAGAAAATTAATAAAAACAAAAATTTTAAATAAGCAGAATGAACGCAAATGGAAGCCTGAGGTTTCTGGAGAGCGATTCCCTTGCAACTTCTTTGAATTTTTCATTCTTTAAAATAAACCCACCAGCTTTTAACTTTTAAATAAATTTACATCTATTTAATTTAATTTGTCAAGAAACAGCTGTTGTGCTTGAAACTTTCTTGAAGTCGTTTCCGTACTTTTTAATAAATTTTCTCATTTTGGGAGATAATCCAATCAATTGAGCTTTATTTGAAGTGAGTACGGCAACAGACCTATTGTATCAATAAGAATGGATCCGTTGGATCTATCTTTTTCAACGACTTTCTCCCATCTTTCAGGCAGTATATGAATCTCCGTCTTCTTTTGACACAATACAATTTTTCAAAATTTTACAAAATAAGTGATAGTCGCTCGGTGCGATGTCTGGTGAATGCGGCGGGTGGGGTAGGATATCCCATTGAAGCACCTCCAAAGTATCCTGAACAATTTTCGCAGCATGCGGCCGTGAAAATGAAAGCAAAAACGCAGAAAAGTCGACATGATAACAGCATAAAAAAATTTGTTGTTTACACTTTAAAAAATTGACACATATGATTTTTGAATGGTTATGATAGTTGCTTAACATGAATGCAGTTACCTAATTATCCGACAAACTTTAGTACTATTTACGCTATTTTTGTAAATCCCTTTTATATAATACAACCAATATGTACAACCAATAATTAAGTTTGACGAAAAATTTGATAACTTGTTCGACGAAA
Source organism: Pherbina coryleti (assembly GCA_943735915.1). NCBI lineage: Eukaryota > Metazoa > Arthropoda > Insecta > Diptera > Sciomyzidae > Pherbina > Pherbina coryleti. The sequence continues at coordinate 31,936,603 of OX030950.1, forward strand.
AATTTGGAGACTTGAAATTTATAGAATTAATAAATTTACACTCCCATTTTTTTTATAGAAGACTGGACCACTTCCCTTACTTTATTCATATTTTGAGTTCCATCATCTTATATAGCTTGTCTGACGCCTGTTCAAAGGTCCACAACATGTTTAAATCCCAGTCAAGACACAACCAAAGATTTCTTATATTGATCAACCAAGCATTTGGTGTGAAAATATAGTAAAAATGTGTTTTTCCTGATTAAACATTTATATATTACTTATTTAAATATGTAGGAATAAAAGTTGAGTCATGCTTTCCATAATCCGACACATTGGACCGCACCGTTCAACGATAAGCCTGTCTAAATTTTTATTCTATCGATGATCATTTTACCAACGGATAGTTTACGGTCTGTCTAAACTTGTATTCTATTGATGATAATTTTACCAACCCATGTTTTACGGGGTTAACGTGGATTTGGTCTAGTTCTACTAGTCTAGTTCTACTGGTATAGTTCTACTAAGACCAAAATTTATCATTTTAACCTCGTCAGTTCAAATAATATTACTCCTTCAACAAAGATAAGCCAGTGCGCTCTCTAAGAGGATAAATGAGAAAATGAATTTTCCAGATGAACCTGAATATGACTTCTTTACTTAATTCTAACTTACTTTACTGATTTTTGATTATATTTTATGAATGCTGTTTGTTTACTTGTTATTTTTTATTTTTATTGTAATAAACTTTTATTTTAATTTACCAAATAGTTTACTAACAAGCTTATATTTAACCCTAACACTTATTTAATAATGATATTAATGTTCACAGGTTTGCGTCAGGAGAGGCCAGCCCACTTGCATCCCGAGTCGATATATCAGGCAATGCGAGAGCGTGGTAGGGCTATACCAGCTACGCCTACTGTACCAATAGTCGAAAGAAAGACCTCACCTAGTAATCCACCTCCACGCATCGTAGAAGGAAGGGTAAGTTAACGAAATGCGGGGCGCACTGTGTAAAAATATTTTTTATTCATGCTGAAAACATTTAAAAAAGTTCCATAACTTTTAGGGGGAAAGGTATGCATTGGTGTGCACGTATATGAAAATGATGATATGAAAATGTAACATATACACATAGGAAGTAAAAATATATAAAATTTTTTCAGTCCAGGGGACTGTTCCCCCCTGTGGACGCCCTTGTATTCGATGTTTATAGCTCCAGCTAAAACATCAAAGGTGAAGCATGAGCTTAGTAACGTTCTCCTTGATGACAGATGCAGGAATTGTTTTTCGATTGATACGAATCTTTTATAATATGACTCAAAAGCAGGATTCCAATCAATGCAGGCATATTCAAGAAGTGGGCGTACTAGGGCACTGTATAGGATCTTAGTTACCCAAACATTCTTAAATTTCTTAGCCCTAGATTAACCTTTATCATAGTGAAGATTGAACCATATTTTTTTGTCCAAGACTACAAAAAAGTTATCTGTGATATGATTAACTCTATTAATTTTAATACAATATTAGAATAATTATAAGAATAATAATAATAATTAAGTATAATTATAAATAATTTAATAGATGATATTAAGAAAGTAACAGTTATTCTTTACAAGAAATTTTCGGGAGAAAGTTGTAAAGTAGCATTAAATAACATGAAATAGAGCATATTTTGATTACACCATTTTTGTTAAGCGAACAGTTTAAAAAAAACAAATATCAGCTTCGGACTTGTTGACATAGCATAGTACATTTTAAGGTCATCCGCATACATAAGATTGGAATTCCATTCCATTCAAAAATTCCGATAAATTTGAATTGAAGATGTTAAAAAGAAGTCGATCAACTATCCAAATTCATAAAAATTCACTGAGAAATTCACCTTTTAAAGCGGTTTGAGCAAAAAATACAATTTTTGGAGGTTAATAATAGTTACTAAAAAAAAAAAAGATTTTTTTCTCAAAAATTACCTTCAGGAGAGTCAAAACTGTTCTAATGAACTAGTCTGATTTGAAAAAAAAAGAATGCATAAACGAATTTTAAGAGTTCCTCTAACTTTTGAGAAAACAAACGGTAAAATTTAAATTTTAATTTAGTCTAATTAGTATATGTTCAGTATAGAATGAACTCTAATGAGTTCAGTCTAGAAATAAAACCTCACACACGTTCGGAATTTTCCAAAATAGTTCGTTTTTCCTGCAACTGCTATAAAATTATATGTATGTGGCGGCCGTGGTCGAGTGTGTTAAGTGCGTGAACCAATCGGTGTAAATTTTCGAGCCACGAGGTCTGAGGTTCGAATCAACCACCAGACACAGACAATTTTTACAATTAAAATGCATTTTTCTGTCACCTCTCTGCAGACAATGCCAAATCTCAGCGAGTAAATCAACACAATTTGATCAAAAAAGTTCGGTCAAAGTCCTTACAAGGGCTGAAATGGCCAGCTTATTTATATTTATTTTATTTGCTATAAAATTATGAATAAATACTAATTTAAATGAATTTTTATAATATATCACCTTTTTCTTATTTTCGGCAGATAAAATAAGTTACATAATAAATATAACATAATAGTTTAAACGGTTATAATAGTTTAAATAGTTAAATAGTTTATTTAGTTAATTATAGTTTTCTTAAATATTTGAATAGTTTTTAGTAGAATACTTATTTGCAAGTTCTAAAATATAGAATCAAAACGAAACGAATGTATCACAGATTTTAAAAATAGATAATTTTGTGTATTTATGACATTGCATGATAAAACCAAACACAAGAAAATAATCAACAAATTGAACTTGAGCCAATTTTCTTTTTATAAACCAAAAGATTTTTTTTCTATATTTTCAACTTGTTTTATGCAGAAAATTGGTTTTTAAATTATCCAAATTGTATAATTAATTAAAATTAATGGGAAGCGTATTTCTATATATTTTGTGAAGATGTCAAAATAAATATTCGTTGATAAAAAAATATGACCGCTGCACATTAAACGATAAACTGTGGGATGTGCTTTTTATTATGAAAAATATCATGTTTTTATGTTGAAATAAATAAGCATAGCAATGAATAGAAATTTTAAATAATTTTCTGTTATCCTCAATCATAAAAAGGGATATTTTGCAAGGTTATGCTTGGATAATATGCCGACGAAAAGTAAATGTCTTATCTTTCTTAGTACTTCAAAAGGTATTATCATTATATCATCAAAGATATTAGACAAAAGCATCAAAGCTTGTCATCATACCATCGTACCACACTGAATCAAAGTATTTGTAGAAGTATTTGTACTCATTACCTAAGTACCAATGTTTTTAATTAAATTTTTAATTATTACACCTGTCGGTTATATTTAGCTTATCTTGCATTTTGCACATAGCGAAAATGATTTGATGACCATGATTTCTGTCCGTTCAGTAATTATATTTGATATTGTTTATTTAAACAGACCATCTATATCAATTCTTCTTGCTTGGTATTGTTTTGCCGGAAGCAAGTGTTTAGCTATTGGCGGAAACAGCTGTTTAGCCGACGTGTTTGTTTTCTCTTTATACAGATGAACATTTAGGCCAATATAATTAAGCTCATAAAACAGCTAAATAAATATTGTAAGATATATCGATCGATTAAGTAATTAATTTTCTTTTTTTCTTTCCAGCCCGGCCCCATACCAGGAATGCGTCCACCCATGGGTGCTGGTTCGTTGCATCAGCCTCAGGCAAAGGGCAATAGCATGGGTTTCGTTATGCCATTGTATACCATAGGAATAATAGTCTTCTTTGCGTACACCATTATGAAGGTGAGTATTTTTATAACTTTTATAACTTCAGTGAAAACACATATGCTGCCAGTTGCTTACATTAAACAGTATTGTTAAGACAGTAACTTTTAAGAAATTACTACAATAATTTAAAATTTTAAGTAATTTGGCGAGCTTATATGTTTAAAAAGAGATATATTTATAAAATATAAAATTTTTTCACTGTTTTACCAAGCACTTCGCCAACTGTCTGGAGGTCTACTTCAGAGACTTAATTTTGAAAGGTTTTTTATAGTTAAAATCATACTTCTCTGTCCTAACAGTGCTTTCTAGTGTAAATGATATGTTAGAAATACTGGAAAAGAATGCTAATTCCACTGACGTCATGCTTATTCCAATTCCTTTTGAAAAATTAAAGGGTGCCTTTAATAGAGCTTCCATTTTTCGATAAGGTCATAGGCACTGTATGAGATGATCAAACTCTATTTCCATTTGTGCTCAGTTTGGTTTGGCATTTTGTAGTGAAAAGACTTATGCCAGAACAATACTTGCAAATTGTGCAAATTTATTTAAAAAATCGTAGTTCCTTTCGGGAATGTTATCGTGCGCTACGTCCATGACTCAACGGTCAAGTCAAAAAGTCAGTACGTTTTTTATTTGCAGCACATTTGGGCAGGGGCTTCAAGATCTTATTTGGAGCTTCTGGACCGAATTCAACGACGTGCGATATATCTGATAGGGGACGAAAACATTTCGTCTTCTCTCAACTCTCTTGGGCATCGACGCAATGTTGGTTGCCTAAGCCTTATGTACAGGTACTACCATGGGAAGTGTTCAAGGGAGATACATGACTTGACGCTATCAACTCGTGTGTTTTCCCGGTCCACTCGGGCAGCTCACCAAGCCCATCCCTTTACCATTGCCTTGATGCCCAATAGAACCTCGCATTACCGGGATAATTCGTTCTTTAGTCGTACAGCAAAATTGTGGAACAATCTCCCTGCGAGCGTGTTCCCCGACGGTTTCGAGCTGTGTAAATTTAAAACAAATCTTCACCGACACTACTCTATCTTTCCACCCTCCAACTAACTATCACCCGTCTTCCGAATCAACACAATGCTTTCGCATTCATAGGGGGCATCCCCTGAGCGTTGGTTTAGTCTAAAAAAAAAAAAAAAAAAAAAAAAAGAACCTCACAAGGTGCTGTTTGATAATGCCCTCATTATCAAAGGTTTTACCATTCAGTGAGTTTTGCGGGAGTGAAACATATTATACTGCGAGGTCGAAAGGTCAGACATTCCATCCGAACTCGAGCAATTTTTGGCGAGTTACCAAACTCGTAAGGAGTGCATCATTAGAAATTATAGCATTTATTTCCCTCTTTACCAGAGCCCAATATCTTTAGATGGGCCCGAGTTCCGGGCAATTTAGTGGGCTTGCTTCTCTAGGGACGAAAACTACGTTGTTCTTCTGGTACCACTCAAGAGCAGGTTTACTACAGTGGCACGAAGCGAGATCAGGCCAAAACAAAGACCACTTAAAAATGGCCGAAGCCTTTTCTGCAAGTATTCCTAACCTTAACGTATACTTCGATGTCAGTAGTGCCTTTTGTCACAAAAATTTGGCTTCTTTTCCCACCGCTGCATACACAGAAAATAAAAGAATTGATTTATTACCTAAACTAGTTTAGCTAATGTGAAAGTTTCTATTTCACCTAATCTTTTCAACAACTTTTCTACTTACACAGTTAATTTAACAATCATGCATTAGGTAATTCACCTAATTAAAATTAGTTAATTCAACTAAAATTTTGCTTATTAAATCATCTAATTCTTCTAGTTATTTTACCTAATGCAAGTTGTCGATTTGTTCGTACACTAGTGAAATAACGCATATTAGCATTATCCACGCCTCAGTATAAATTTTATATAAATATTTACGTGGATAAATCAAATGCTTTCCTTACAACTTGTTTTGTTCCCGTATTTGAATTTTTTATTTCTGTGCAGCCCAAGGAGAGCACAGCGCTCTCCTATAAAAAACATCAATAAAAACAAAGTGAGAAAATTTTACAAAAAGTAAAGCCTCATTGCGAGATTTGAACTCGGGCCGTTGGCGTTCAAGTCAAACGCTTTACCGCTGTGCTGTTACGCCGTTTGATAACTTGTGAACAAAATGTATATAAAAATATGAGGTCCACAACTCTTAAATTATGGGCATCTACAGCAATTTGATTAATTGGTATGTAGCGTAAATTCATGTATTGGAAATTTAGCTCAATAGATAAGGCGTTGGTTGTTGAAATCTTGAGATCACAGGTTCGAATCTCAGCGGTGGCAAAGAAATTTTTCAGTCATTTATACAATGTATATATCTCTCTCATTCTATCTACTATAAAACAAATCTTTCTTCTCAATCATGTGACGAAATGAAGTAAAGTCACCTAAGGAGGGAAAGTTTCACTTCAAAATAGAAATTGCAAAACAAGAAACAAATTTTTTGCATATTTTTTGCACGGCATTCCCACTCTTAAGTGGGAATTCTATCTAAATAATTAGATGATTTTTCTACACTTAGTAGGTGGCTTGCCTAATCTGAAGTGGTCATAGTTTAAAAAAAATTAGCTAATTCTTCTAATAAATTATGTGTCTTATCTATTTTATGGTTGAAGGTACACCTAAATATTTAGGTTTTTTTAGCTACTCTCGCAGTTAAACTACCCAATATAATTGCATATAATTAACATTTAGAAATTGGTAGCGCACCTAATCAAATTCGTTGACTGAAAATCACCGGATTACTTTAGCTGAATTGACTACATTTTTAGGTAAAAGTTCTACTCTTTTTTTCTGTGTATTGTTTGCTAAACAAAGAATTTCGTAGGAAACTTTGAATTTTTTGTTTTGTTCTTGAATTTATCAGAGACATTTCCTCTGACATTAGAAACATCAAATTTCTGACCAGAAAGCTAGGAAAAGTCAGAAAGGACGTATGTTTCATCATCCATAACACATACTTGTTGACAAAATTTGTCTATATTCTCTCTATTCTTCCCGCATTCCGATCCGGGACTTTTTGAACTTTAAAGGTCTTCAGACCAGCTTCGCCTTTAGCTCTAAGTACAAATGATTCGGAGCATTCCGCTAACCGATCCACTTTTCGTCCGGACAGGTTAGGATTCTTCTTCAGCATGGTCACCACTTTTTTAGCCTGATCACGGTCACCACAGCTTTTTTTATGCTCGTTCTATTTTTTCGATCAACATTTAAATCTGCCTTAGCCTTTCCTATTATTCGGGACACAGTGTTTCTATTCACTTTTACCACTTTTGCAATCCTTTAAAATGTATATTGCGGGTTATTTAAAAATATATTAATTATTTGCTCACGAACTTCATTTTAATTAGTTATGACTCCTCTGAATAATCAACCAAACCTGTAAAATGATGAAACTTATTATATGACACCCTTATTTATTTTATAATTATTAATGCTACCCTCATTTAGGTATACCCTTTCCAATTCCCTCAGGTTGAGATTATAACCTTTTTCTGGTAAATGACTGCTTATGCTTGCCTCTCCGGCGCTTCATCTTTCTTGGGTCAGTTTTTTTCTATTGACATTGTTGTAGACAATCCACTTTTCGTCACCCGTAATCTTACGCTTGAGAAATATGTCGCTTTTTTCACGTTTCATGTGGAGATCGCAAATGTCAACTCGATTGACTTCGTGAATTTCTTTCAATTCGTGTGGGACCCAGATATTTAATTTTTTTATGAAACCAGCTTTAAATGAACTTGGGCACTTCCAACACACAAATTTAGAGCACTCGCAATTTCTCTGACTGTCAAATGCTTGTTTTGTCTCCACTAGCATCTTGATTTATCTTGGAGGTATCTTGGAGGTCTTACTAGCATCTCGTCGTCAACCTCCAATGATTAAAAATTTCCATCTCGGAAGCGAGCAAACCACTTCTGACATTGCCATTCTTTAATCATATCTTCGCCATAAAATTCTACTAATAATTGTCGGCATCAGTGGCGTTCCTAGGGTTGGTGACACCCGGGGCGGATACTCATGGTGTCGCCCCTATAAAAAATTTCTAAATGCAAAAAGAAACCAATTCGATGAGATTAAGTGTTTTTATTATTTTCTTTATGTGTTCCGAAAAAAAAAACACAAACAACATATGACAAACAATAAGAATTTCTAAAAAACAGAACAAAAATATTACATTTTCAGGCGTTTACATATTTAGATATGTAGGCATAAGGTAAAAAAAAAAACTTAACTTCGCAGTCTTAAAAACTGACGGAACAAAAACATTACATTTTCAGGTACATATTTGTATATGTAGGTATAAGTTTAAACAAAGAAATCTTATTAATGGCGTTGTCTTAAAAACTTACTTTTCTTACTTTAAGAGCTGCAAAATTTGAAATAATCTCATCGAAATCAATATTACTTGCAAGCTCGTTTTCAATGGATAAAATAGCAAGATCGGAAAGCCTTGCCTATCCCATGGAAGACCTTAAATAAATCTTATAGCCATATTTTGTAAAAGGAACGCAGTCACTTGCGTTAAGATTTTCAGTCTGGCAATGCCTTTTTATATGAAGTAAAACAAACTCTTTTTCTCACTCAAAAATTTTCTATTAAAATATATTGCCAGATAAGAAAACCCGAAGTGAAGTGATTTGCGTGTGTTTAATAAAATATGCCATTAATTAATTTTAGCTTTGAAAAACTCCTTTCGCATGAAGCTACTGATACATAAATTGTTAATGCGACAAAATGTGACACACATTTTTTAACGTAATGTACTTGTACCTTTTCTTTTCTGTTTGAGAAATAAAAAAAAATATCGAAATGGTGGTACCCGTGGCGGACCGCAACCCCCCTTTCCCCCACAGGAACGCCTCTGGTCGGCATAATAGAAGATAAACGGAACCTGTGAGCGAAATCACAAGTTAAAGTTAAATATAAATGTTAGTTTTAGCAGGAAATAAGCTCAAAAAATAACCATGGGCGACATAATGAAAATCGAAAGCGCATTTTTTGACGCATTTTTATTTAATATTACCAATTATGTTTAATAAAACTTTAATTTATATGTATATAGCTAAATAGTTGTCAGCACATTATGTAACATAAATATTAAAAAATGGTTTTTGTTAAAAACAGATAGTTTTCAAGAAACCACAACCAAACGCTCCCTATGGCCCACCACCACCTAATACCAACTTTAAAAAAGACGTATTCGGTCAGGGCAATGGCAGACATGTTGAAGATATAAATGATGGCTCTAAATTAGGTAAGTGTTTGAGCGTATTTACTATAGTATTAATATTTTTTACATTACTCTTAGTTAATCTAGCTTAAGCTAGGTGTATTTAATAATAGTTTTATACTCAATGCCTTTGTACAAATTATAAAACTATAATCACTGAACCAGATATGCTAGTCTAAAAATTGTTTTTGTAAACTCTGCTTTCGCCTACAGGGTGGAGAGAACATCAGACAAGTAAGCTTGTATATTTTAGAATCGAAACTCCATAATTTGAATATTATTCTTTTGATTTATTTAAAATATTTTTAAAATATGTCCTACTTTTTTATATAAATTGGGGACGTAGACGAAGAATAAAATTATTGGTGTATTAAATTTTAAACCTCTTTTTTGGCCCACTCCTTTCTAACAAAGATCTTAGAAACTGTTTTTTTAGTGAAACAACACAATTAAGTTATAAATTTCATTTTAAGTCCGCTTACAATTATTACTTCTTCAAAAAACAAATTATTAAGTATGACACTTTATTATAATTTGCCACTTGTTTGATTTTTTCCTAATTAAATTAATAAATTACACAATTTCAGATATCTTTATGTATATCCTAGAATAAGTGGCTTATTTAGTTGTTTTTCATTAGCTTTAATATCAAATGTTGCCATCACATCGTAACAAAACTAACTGTGCAGTTTTAATTCTAAGTTTTTTTCTATTTATACTAAGTTATAATGTTTGTTTGATTGTTTGTATTTTGTACGTATCGATGTTGTAACGTAAAAACCCCATTCAAAATAGTACCAAACAAATTTTTAGGATCTAATCTGCATCCAGAGCCCAGAAACGGTAGCGAGCTCTACAATGCAAGCTTATCAGCAGCTAGTGCAGCTACTAACTTGTCATCGTCGCTAAAACAGCATCATCAGCATCCGCACCACCACCAACACCATCAACAACAACAACAACTGCAGCAACAGCAACAGCCGCATTCTAGCAGCACCCCCACAAAATCTGCTCTGGGTAAACTGTTCAATAAGGAAACCGAACAATTGATGGAAATTGAAAAATTGCGGAAAAAACTAGAGGATACCGAAAAAGCTATGGCGAAGCTAATAGCCGAAATGAATTCAGATCAATATGAAGCTAAGGTTAGATTAAAACTTTGAAATAGGTTTTGGTTTTTCACATTTTAAGTTAAAACATGAACTCATTATTTCAGTTGAATGGCAATTTTTTTTTTTTATTTTCGTTTTATTTTAATTATTTTTACCAAAGAATCGGTTTATAATTTAAGAATTTTAGCTGTAGAACTTTTTTGCGTTCACTCGGTTACTTTAAGGAGTTAATCCCGCGATTCGGACATATGATGTGACATACATAAGTATTTTTTTTTTTAAGTAAATTAAAAGCAATTGTACGCTTAGACGAATTTTATTGTAAGAATCCATTCAACATTTTTGTTATGTTCTAAATTTATCAGGGAAACGGTTTTAACTAAAACAGAAGAATATTTCAAAAAGAAGTTTTGTTAAATCTGTAAAATGTGGTGATGTATTAAACTTGAGCTCTAAAATAAATTCAAAAAGGGATTTGTGAGAAGTTGTCAATATTTCCATGCAGTCCACTCAGTCTTTATTATATAAATTTTCTTCATTTTAACAATGGGTTAAATAAATTAAAAACGTCAGAAGTTGTGGAATTGCGAGATAAATATTTAAAAAACTGTAAGCTTAAGCCAACTTTTTTGCTTTTCCATGATAAACAATTCTGAATGTGTAAAATAAAACAAAGAAAAACAATTACACTTGTTTTGAGGTTTTTCACATTATAGTCCACTTTTTCATTGTGCATACGCGAGGCACAATGTAAATACAGCATTAAAAAAAAGAAATGCAACCCGGTTGATTATTTTGATATGTGCTGCATAGGGAGGTTCACACATTCAAAATGTTTTATGAACCGATGCATCAAACAGCCACACAACGCAAGAGTTAATTTTACCAAATTTTTGAATATTCTCAGTATTTCTTTGACTACGATAGCAAACATTGGGCTTTTCTTGAAACAAATCTTATGCAATTTTCTGGAATACGTTGATCTTGAAGAATTGGGCTTTTTGAAATGATTTCTTAATTGTATATAAAATTTTTGAAAAATATTCATAATTTTTGTATCTAAAATATATTCTTTTTTATTTAGACAGTTCTTGCTGCTTTGAACTCAATGATATAAATTCGCACACCGTTTCGTGTTCAAATTTCGTTTATTATCAGGAAAATAAGCAAAATAATCCAATAATTATGTTGATGATTCAAAAAAACATTGCTTAAGCGTTCATATCCTCAAATTTCCATCAAACTCCATGCATATTATTGGTGGACCAAGTGTTTGATGAGTTCTTGAATAATACATTTCAGAGAGTTAACTGCCCACATGTTGATTAAGCAACTCTTACTTTAAGAAAATAAATATGACTTTTACCTTCTTAGCTAAGCAAAATTATGAAGTAATTTTAAAATTTATCATTTATCGACCAAATTATTGAAAAATTATTATAGTTTTTATTTCAAATCATTATTTAATTCGTATTAAATCAAACTATTTTCATTTTAAGCTCTAAACATCAAAGACTCTTAAAAGTTTCATAGTCCACCATCTAAAAGCGTATCTTTTGTCCTTAACTCTATTCTTTTCTTTGTTCCCAAACTTTTCATCATTCTTATTCTCATTTTAAATAAATTTAAATTATATTAATTTAAATAAATTTAAATCAAAGCCAGAGAGGTCTTATGAAGGCCTTATTTTTTTTATCATGTGACCGAAAACCTCAAGTAGTAATAATTCCATGGAATAATATTCTATTTTTATCGCACAGCCTGCTAAAATTTTATATTTCTGTCTTAAGGCTAAGTTTAAATCCTTTATTTCTGCCGTTGCATGATTGATGCATTTTTGATCTTGTAGCGGTCTCATAAAGTCATGAATTTTTTTTTTATGATGGCTAAGAACGAGTATGATAATTTTTGCCGTCGCAACTGCACAAAACAACGTGAACTATTACAATTCTATGTTTCCAATTTGAAGTTCCATTGCTTACACAGCCTCTGTGTGTCCGGAGTACGTCTTTATTTTTTCTTTATATTTTTGTCACAAAGTTTTAACAAAGAATTAACCTTTACTGTCGTGACATTACTTTTGTAACACTTATAATCATTGAGTAACAATTCCAAGTAACGCCGATGCATTTTTGAAAAATGTTTTTTCAACTTTTTTGAAAACCTGCTCGGCAAAACGTAACGTCACGTCAGAACTCATCAAAGTTCCAAAGCTTCTTGTATTCAACATGCATAAGTTTTTTCGCAAGCTACGTAAGAACAGACGATTTTAAAATAGTTGTTACATATCCAAGTATCTCAGTTGATATATATGTAAGTATTGCACTTAGTAGTGCAAAATTCCAGGTTAGAAAATCAAAATACATGTATGTCAAACATCTTCAATTCTGTTCTACTCTAATGACCCAAAACCCAACTTTATAAACATGTACAGTCGGTAATATTTATTTCTCATTGATTCAAAACTCACTAATTTCTTTTCATCAATTGAGGTATGAGAACAGTGACTTTTACAATTTGTTTGGTTTTGTTATATTATTACTTGAACAAAATGACCAACTTATTTTCAATTCAAGCATTATTATCTTAAAAAAAAAAAAAAAAATTATGTGAATAGTTTGGTGCAGAGGCTTCACATCGATTCAATTATCTCCGATCAAAGTCTTACTTTGTTTGTCGCTCTTTGTGGTCGTAGAGTTAAGGATAAGTTTGTATGTTGAGGTTACTGTTTGATTACTTATTTGACGAAGAATTGGGCAATGTGTAGAACCCTGAAGAAACGGTTTTCCTTTTCAGCACAGCGTGCATCAGAAAACCTATACTTGAATTGAAGTAATTTCTTAAGAGACTGATAACACTGACGCAATAATAAATATATGGGATCATAACAGAAGTTATGTCGATAGAGTTCCTGAAGTTGATATTTTTGCCTTTTTATCTTATTTGGAAAGCGGAATGAAAGAGTGAACTAGCTATATTTTTTCAAATAATCTTTTCAAAGTAAGAGCTCCAATATCACGAACATCGATATAACGAATTTCCAATACATACTTTTTTTGTACACATTACGAAAATCTAAAATTGTAGGTATTTGAAAAAAAAATGCAAATGAAAATTGGTTCGTTGTATTGGAAATTCGTAAAATCGGTGTTCGTTATATTGCAGTACTATTGTAAGTTGAATATATTTTCCTAATTACCAAGAAATCATTCAGTTGACAGTTAATTTTTTGAAAATGCCTTTTGATGTTCCCATTAAATTTCAATTTATCAAAAATTTACGAACAACTTCCAAATAAAAATGTTTTCATATCCACCTTGAAAGAAATTAGATATAAAAAAACACGTATGGAGAGATGAAAAGCTTTAGAATGGTATCTTATAAATGCCAAGAACCAAATTAAACTTTGAGACGGCAAGATTTATTTTCTTTTCGTTAACTTTTATCTCTTTCGCCGAAAATGTCAAACTACCATCTTTGATAAACAATCAGTATAAATTGAAAATTAAGCAATACAATAATATTTTTCAATTTATTTTACACTCTTTTCCACACTTTTTCATTCCGCTTCTCGTGAATACCGTCCAAAAAAATTATTTGTTTTTATGTGGCTAAATGTTTAACTCATAAATATAATTCTTTTTTTTATCTAAGCTAATTTTGTATTACATTTCATATATAATTTAATCATTTATAAATTTATTTTTAAGATGATCGCTATGCAATTTCTTAAGCGGCAACCACATAATTAAACAACAAAATCATATTTAATCTAAGTACAACTTTTTTAAATTTTTAAACGATATATATTTAAAATATTCTCCCGCTTAGCTTATAACTCCAGACATAGGTTAAGTCATCCAACTCATACCGATAGCCCAAAAAATGTCCCTTGCAAATGGCATGAGATGAAAGTCTTAATGAAATATTTTATAATAAGACATTAATGCACTATTCATAAATGCACATGTACAATTCGCTAGGCATGTTTTAATTTTTTTAAAGCACGTTATTGCAAATAATTTATGCATTCATTAACAATCCATACCGCAAGTTATACTGAAGAAGAGGACATATTTTAAATATATACAAATTTTATTTGACTTTAGTTAGCTCAGGAAAACTTGAGTTACAGTTGATTTTCATAAATTTAGTTTCATCAGAGTTAAAAGTATTTCGACTTTGAAAAATTCATTTATATTTTTAGATAATTTTAGTATTTTCAACATCAGATCATATCTTAAAATTGTTTTTTTTTTTTGTTATCTTACTTAATTTCATAAATTAATTTTTTTCTTATATTCTTCGTAACATTGGTACTATGTTTAAAAAAAATATAGTTGTAACAGCAATTCAAGGTTTAATTGATGCTGCTGATGAGCAATTGAAAGTACGAGAGAAAAATCTGTACGATTCCGAACTACCAAAGGTTAGAAAAGGTGTTTTCAATAGGAAAATTTTTAAAAAAAATTAATGTTTTTAAGCGATTTATTAACAGTTACTTTTCTTTTCTCTAACGTCTTAACTACTATGACTCATAAATTAACAAGTAATTTTTGAATTGAACTTGGTATTTATAGTTCTATATATTTTTCGCCCATAGAATCACTTCGCTGACTTATTCTAATGACTTAAAATTTTTAACTTTTCTTATGTTACTTTCTCTGCTTTTAATTAATTTACTAATTTAAATAACCAAATTTTTGTCAATTTTAAAATGCCAACTAAACTTGTTCTATGTTTATTTTTCTTTATTCTAATAATTAAAAGAATTTTATTAATTTTCTCAAAAATTTGTATTGATTTTTCCAATTCCTTAATAAAATTCGAAAAAAAGGAGTCAAACGAAAATACGAACTCGAAAAATGGCAAAATTTCCAATGGGCATACAACTGAGCATACAGATGATGATGGTGATAGAGTAGCTTTAGATAAATCCCACAATCTCGAAGAGAGTCATAAAAAGAAGGAAGATCGAAAAGATTTGCAACAACGAAAACGTAGAGATGGAAGTGGTGATCGTTCAGTTGCGGTAACTAAGCATTTTTATAATATATAAATATTTTTAGTTTTGATTATATTTTTGTTTTAAATTTGTACGGATAATATTTTAGGTTCTTGGAATGGAGGTTACAGCAAGTTGTGAGGGTGGCCAAAAGTGGAAAGGACGCCCTCCAACACCAGTTTTCTTATCCCATAACGAACATGTAAGTGTTCCACTACAAATTTATGGAATACTATACGCAATGCTGAAAGTTCCAAGAACAGAACCGAAGTTATATAACGAATTGGCATTTTATTTTATTTTTTTTTTTGTAGTATGCTTGAAATTCTCAACTTTCTGTGTTTATTTCAGTCCCACGATGCTGATGATATTCCTGAACCTCAATCGATATACTTGGAAGGTTCGTTGGCACATGATTCACAAATTTTGGTTTCAGATTCGGAAACAAGAACCGAAGAAGTTTACGATGCTGAACTTAATGGGTCTTCCGAAGAGCCCGCAGTAAGGACCCGAAATTCCAAATTTCTTAAATTGTTTTTACTACTTGTTATTTCTCATTTGTCAGGTTGTCCTTAGCAGTAAAATGACGTTATCATTGATTAATTTGGACTCAAATCAAGCCTATGATAGCAACGATTCCAACAAAAACGATATTGAGAGTCCTCTAGCCGATGATATTGAAATAATTGGACATGATGAAAATTGAAAAAAATTTTATAAGAAAACAGACAATTTTAATGTTAAATCGAAGTGAATGATAATCTTTGATGATGATGATGGCAATAATTACATTGCCTAGATTATTTGCTTGAATAACTAAGAACGATAAAAATATTAATCAAATTACTGTGCTTGAATAAAAAATAATATGTCCTAACATATATGTTGTCAGAATTCGTGCATTAATATTGGACTAGTTGTAAATTTGACCGATTGACTGATTACATGTTTTATAATTTATCTTCCGTTCTACTAATATGTTGCCAAATATTGTCTCTTCCTATTTTTCTAAAAATATATGTTATTGTCTAACCTCACAATACTACAGCATCATTTATTTTATATAATTGTGTATTTTAATGATGTATATCCAAGAAGTATGCTCAAACGATTTTTTAGCCAAAAAGTTTATTAAAAAAAGTTTTATGTGTTGAAATTGACTCTTTTATAATCCTCAAAAATATTTGTATGTCTGTAACTTTTAAATCACTTTTTTAATTCTTATTTTAACAGTTAACTATCCCAACAAATCTATAGTATACCATAATTTTGTATTATTAAATAAAAAAAATTCTTGCGTGAATTTTATTTCATTCAATTTCGTACATTTTTAAAAATATCTGTTGTGCTCGTAGAGATTATTTTAAAACATAGA
This sequence comes from Pherbina coryleti, assembly GCA_943735915.1. Taxonomy (NCBI): domain Eukaryota; kingdom Metazoa; phylum Arthropoda; class Insecta; order Diptera; family Sciomyzidae; genus Pherbina; species Pherbina coryleti. The sequence goes on from OX030950.1 coordinate 31,953,129, forward strand.
TTATGAAAAGAAAATAAAATAACATTAAGAAAAATAAATGAATATTTCATTAATCCAATTCTCCTAAAAGAAAGTAAAATTTTCTCTAATAAATTTTAATGAAATTCAGCAAGAGTTGCAGAAAGGTTCAGTACACATAAGTTTTTCTTTTATTTTCGCAAAATCGGAAACACTCTCTGAGGAATGACACACTTCTTTGCCGAAACACATAGGATGCGATTTCTACACGAGGACAGCTGCCAAAAAGAATAAACATCAAAAAACATGCTTCAGTAATATTGCTGCCTAGTTTTCTAAAATCCTCCAATTCATTGGCATCCTTCCATAAAAAGGTTGTCAGCAAAGTGCAGGTGCTTTTTATTAATTTGGTAGTATTAGCAGGTTGGAACTTCGTAAGGGCTAAGAAACAAAGGTTTCCACTACAGAAAAAACAAATTAAAAAATTTAAAATGAGAAAAGTTATACTTTGAACCGATAAAATAAGAGCAATTTTTTTCACAATATTATTTGTTTCTGGAAAAAAAATTTATGATAAACAAATTTCAATAAAATAAAAAAAAAAAAAGAGTTCCTGATATATTATATCATGCTGAATATATTGATCTGATCTTAAAAGAAAAATGAAAGTTTGTAATGGTATTTCTTTTCAAAGAAACTACAAAACTTTGTTTTGAGAGCAAAAAATCGTGATTATTTTTTTTTTTAAGTCATAGTTGAGGCAATGGGCATCTGAATAAGTAAAATTCCCACATTTGGAAAGTAGAAAATCCACCTTTTCGAAACACCGTTACACCCAGAAAAATACTTGGTGTGCTTTATGGTTCAATGGAATCCAGATGTCTTAAAAAATTATAATGGTCAGTGCGTTAAAATCAACAGTGTTCGATGTAGAGACATTATTGTTATGTAGCTTTATTGTGCCTCAATTGGAAAGCAATAATGTCGCAGTCATGTGATTTGAGCGATACAATTATTTTATTGAAAGAAACATTTGACGAACGAAATGGACCTCTGAACTGGCCACCTTTTTCGTGCGATTTGACACAATTCGATTGGGGCAATTTAAATGTCAGTCAAATTGACTGAAGAATATCGAGTTTTTTGCTCTATTTTACTCTCTCTAAGAAACTTGACTGAAAGATCACTTACACGTGATTTTTTTGACTGATGACCGATGCAAGCATATATTACTACTTTCCTACTGCTTTTTCTGTCTTTTCTTTTAATAAAAATACTTTTTTGCTGAATATACTACCTTCTTATGAATTTTTTCTACTAGGAAGTAGATAAGTAAAAGTTTTCAACCGTTCGACTGATGACTGAAGGTTTTAGGCTCACTGAAAGTTTGACTGATACGATAAATTGTAAAAAGTTCATTTTCGCTCTCGCAGAGAGTTCATATTTTTTTTAGCCGGGAAAACAACAACAAATTTTGACTGATCACTGACTTTGACTGACGTGTAAATTGCCCCCATTATTTTCTTTGGGGAAATGTAAACTCACTTATCTACGCCGATAAACCAGAAGCAATTGAGCACTTGGAAGCCAACATTCGAAGCGTTATTGTCGAAATACAGCCTAATTTATTGAGAAGATTGTGTGAGCATTGGATACATTGAAATAATGAACGTAAGAAATAAAATTTTGAAATAAAAGTTGTGATAAGCCATGGTATAATAATACATGGTAGCATTGACAACTGCTTATTTTCTCTTCAACAGGAAAACATTAACTGTCAAACACAGCTGTTTGCGAAACGAAGCGAAAATTAAAGCAAGTGACAAAAACAAACATAAAAAACTAATAAGAATATTGTGCGTTTAAATAAACAAATCATAAAGAAATAAACATTTAAAATCATGAAAGTGATAAAAAGATCTTGTGTAATTTGTGCGAAAAGTTTTTCTGTCCGTGATGTTAAATTTTATTCAGTGCCTAATAACGAAACTCGTCGCCAGCGGTGGATTGATGCCTGTGGCTTGATGCTGGCAGAAAATTCGTTTGTTGTTTGTGTTTGCATTTATTAACAATGGCCGACCAGCGAACGCTCTCTTTTTGAGTATATTTTTTGACAGAATATGTTTTCCCAAGCAACTGTCAATGCTGCCATGTATTATTATACCATGGTGATAAGCCAGATGCTAGTGGAAATAAATTACTTCTTAAACACCCTATGCCTAGAAAATGCTCATCCAAGCCTCTTGTAATGCACAGCTGGTTTTCGAACGTACTTTCAACAGCTGATTTGTTGACATAAAACTGACACAAGCTGTGAAGTTTTGTATAAAATTACGTAAATTAGCAGGTAGGTCAGTTTGTTAAAATTTAATAAATAGCTTTAACTGCAACAAGCAAGAGGATTTCAATCACTAAATATGTGCAAAGTAGCAGTGCTCGGTAGTCTGCAGAATAATATCCACTAATTTTATATTCAAACTTTATTATTGTGGCCGTTGAAGTCAATCTAATACTGATCAATGCTTATGGCACATAAACTGCTGGAGCGTTCTTGATATCTGCTCCAATGGGTTTTAAAAGCTTTTTTATTCTAGGCATCAACAAACATGTCTCTTTTGAAGTACCAATACTATGATCATCCGGAGGGAAAAGATGTTTTTGGCAAAATTGTTGCCACCAACAAGTATGCGCTCGGTACCGGTTTGATATTTTCCACATTCGATGTCTTGTTGTATAGCAAAACGAAAGGATATCTGCCTACGCTAGCGCGATTTGCCTATAACACAGGACCCATGATGGGCATGGCAACAGCTTTCACCTTAGCTACATATATGTCGACAAATCTGCGTGGCAAAGATGACAGGTAAACACTTGTATTCTTTCTCAAATTTTGTCTAGCACTTGAACTATGTTATTGTAGGTTCAATTACTTTATTGGTGGCTTGGCTGCTGGAAGCGTTTTGGGCTCATGGAAACGTAGCTCAATTCTAGGTTTTCAAATGGGTATTATTTTTGGTATGTTCAACATCAAACCAGTTAAAGGAAAATGTGCATTAAAATCGATAATTTCTTTTCAAGGCATTGTGGCTATGGTGAAAAAAACATCAAAGATGGAGGGATGGGAGTTCTTTCCTAAAATGAAGACACGCGAATATCGCATGATTAATGGCCACGATTGGACCTTGATGGCTGATCGACCAAAAAACTGGACCAAGGGAGAATAAATTTATATTAAATATGTTTAAAATGTGCAATTGAAAACATAATAATTAAAGTTGTGCGAGTTGTAAAATAATAGATAATTTTGTTTACAGCAACACAACTACAATTATAAATAAAATATTAAATCTAAATTCAGTCAGTACTCGCCACTTGGCTTTAGTTGCTTAACTAAGTTGTTGATTTAGACTTTTAAGCATCATTAAATGTCTTAAAACAAGTAATCGAGATTATTATCTTGCTAGAAATAATATGTCACCTTGGCATTTTTCAAACCATACTCTGAACTTCTATCCATTGAGCAATTATCGAGTTTGCCCACGCACCGTTGAATAAAAGCATACAAATCATTGACACTGCATAAAAATGCAAAAAATATTGTTAACCTAAGCATAGCAATAACCACAAATGCAGCTTGTGTGGGTTTGAAAATGAAGATACGTTAACTTGACTCTGCGCTGAATTCAGAGTAGAAGAAATATGTAAAAAGGACTGAAGAATATAATGCCAGAAGTAAAAAACAAAGCCACTGATAACTAAAAAACCGCAAAATAACATAAAAATAACATTATTTTTTCCTGTTAGTTCTTCAAAGTCTTTCAATGCAAGGCGTTGAAGGAACTTTAACTCGAAAAAATTGCTACTTTGTGGTTTTAACCAATCTGAGAGATGACTTAAAAACTCAACCGACTACCAGCTCAGTGTAAAAATATGCCAAAAGTTCAATGTGGGCGCTTCCTATGTTATAGGCATGGCTGACCACAGGGGTAGAGCAAAGTAGTAACTTCACCCTTAGTCTTCATTAAAGTAAAATTATAATTAATATTGAATATAATCTTAAAAAATACGATTACATCCCACGTTCGTATATTCGACGTATATTTTTTGTTGTTTAAGTTTAAAAACCGTATTAACAGTACCGGCAGTATGTAGCGCAAACAACGATTAAATATATGACTTACAATATAATATTGCATAACATATAAAAATCTTAATTTATAGTTACAATCTTAAATTACAGATCTTCTGGAAGTACAAAATAAAGTAAGAACAAATTGACTAAAGTAACAAAAATTAAATAAAGTAAAAACAAATTGAAATAAGTATAAAAAACGGGGTTTCCATTATCTAACAAACTTAAGTTTCTGATTAACCGATTTTAAAAGAATTCGTTTAAATTCATTATCCGTATACGAATTGTAAAAAAATCAGGTTAATTTAAAAAAGTAGATAAAAAATACTACATCATTGGGCAGTTATTGTAGGAGAAGTCGAGAGTGAACAGGTGAATATTAAAATTGGAGGCTTTTTATGCCAAACCATAACGGGCCTCAAACTCAGAATAAAGACCACGAAGGAAGTTACTTGCCCACTCTTCCTGTTAAAAGTGCTTCATAGAAATTTTAGACATAGTAGTAGTTAATGGTAGAGACAGTTAATAATTCCACTTTGAGTGATATGAATTCAAAAAAACTTTTGTATGGTAATTATTATATTTTGGTTTCCTGTGTGGTAACGCCAATAATGTGTGGGCCTGTGCGAGCGTAGAAACGCTCGCCATGCATTTTTTCTTAATATTAGGGAACCAGAAGAAGTCATTGGGTGCCAAGTCGGAACTTTAAGGTGGATGACTCAACGATTCCACGTTTTTAGTGCTCAAATACTCTTATTTGATAATCTTCCTCCGGTGTTTAGTTTTCCTTAATTCTCCGAGGACTTCCGGTAAAAAAATGACTGTGTACCATTCAGAATGAACTGCTATTTGTAGCTTAAGTCGTACAGTTGCGACATGATAGGTTTTTCCGAAAAAAACTGGCAACCATTTGCTTGAATGTGCTCCGTCCGCGGACTTTTTTGTCAGGTTTTGCTCACTTAGAAAGAACCAAACAGTGGATTGCTGCTTTGTTTTGGACAATATCTATGATTGGCGTATATCTATGATTCATCACCCGTGGTGATGTCGTAGATGTGTTTCGAACCACCCTCACTGTATTTTTTCAGCATTTCTTTGCACTAATCGACCGTCAAATTAACGATTAACAACGGACATCAATTCTGCCTGATACCTAAATGCTTATATGCTAGTCTTACTAATGCCCAAGCATGACTCTATCGCACGGTATGTCACAAGTCTGTCTGTCTCCAATAATTCAGGCACAGCATCGCCGTAATTTGTCACCAAAAGTCAAACTAAGTTGATCAATACATATGTTTTTTTTACACATAATATTCTTTTCTTGTCAGTCTGCGACGAAAATCGTAAAAATTCATCACATGAAAATGTTCGCGTATTAATTCCATTTTTTTTTTCCTGAAAAACAAATTTCAAACCACTTTAAAAAACAATAGGGTTTTTCACACTGACTTGGGTAGTTGGGTAGATTGGCAAATGCCGTACATTTTGTACAATGAAACCGGACTATGAAACCGGAAAAGGATATGGATTAGGACAAAAATTAAGACACACCTAAAAGACCTTTCCAAGCTACACTGAATCAAACAATTGCACATACAGCAGATCATTTTCCATTTAAAGCTATATTTTTTATAAAATACGTTTTAAATATCGAAAACTTTTATTAATATTTATTGGATGGTATTATTACATTAAAAAAACAATTTATTACATTTTCTGAAAATTACATTTCATTTATGAAAATTATTTAAAAAAGTAATCTAAATAACTTGAACTCAAAAAATTGCACATACATTGCTTAAACATCTTAATTTCAGTATTTTATAAAGAACTTAATGGCTAGTATGGTATCCATTTGAAACTTAATTCGAGCGTAAGCAAATCCCAAAGATGCTCAATAGGATTGTGGTCCGGTGATTGACGGGGATGTGAAAGTGTCGATTTGCAGTTGTAGACAAGCCTGATTAGTTCACTAAATTCTGATTAGTAGTGAATTATGCTTGGGGTCATTATCTTGGACCAGCATGAAATCACGACCGAGTTCTAATATTTCAGTACTGGCTCTTCAATTATTTTTTAAAATTGATAAATATTGATATTTATCCATTGTAGTTTCAACGAAAGCTAAGTTTCCAACACTGTTAGCTGCCATGGCACCCCATACCATAACATTTCCACCTCCATGTTTTACGGTTGGCGCTAAATTTTCTTTAATAAGGGGGGAAACGCGGTCAGACCTTTTTTTTCAAAAATTTTTGCATTTTGCATTTTCTTAAAGCCTTAATTCTCAAGAATATGTGGTGAAAATTTCAAGTCGATATCTCCAAAAATAACAAAGTTATAGCCTAGTGAGTGAACCGCCTTCTAGAGCGCGCAGTCCTGGCGCTTATTTTCAAACTCGTTTTTCTCGAAACCATGTTTTCAAAGTCGGTGACCAAGATTTCTCGAAGCTCAGTGAACTGATAGTTTTGATTTTTTTGCAGGCATATTTTATTCATAATAATCTCGTACTTGTCATGGGATTTTTTTTTTTGTAGTTTCGTTCATTTTTTATAGGCAAAATTATAACGAATTTTTGGTCGAAAATCGTTTTTTTACGTTCGAAAGTCCGCCATTTTGTGAAAAATCAATATTTTCAAAAAACGGCAATGACAAGTACGAGTTTTAAGTATCTCGTTTAATAATATATTTCATTTTTTTGTTTCTGATGAAATTAGGAGGAGCAATCTTGGTCACCGCATTTAACCTTTTTTTAGAGCGCTCTACAAAAAATGCTGTATCGACCTTAATATTATTTTTTTTATTAATAAAAAAGAACTAAAAAAACTCTTGAATGTGTATATTTTTAGGTATAAAAACCCTCATTTAAAAATATCCCATAGGTTTCCTTAAAAAAATTCACAAACATGACCTTTTTTTCGGCCTCTGGCTGCGTTTTCCCCCTTAAAAGAAGTATTAGGTCTTCGACAAACGAAACGACGTCCATCCGAGCCAAAAATATTAAATTTGCTTTTATCAACGAAAACAACTTTTTTCTAGAACTCTTCAGGCGTATTTATATATTCTTTTGCATATGCTAAGCGTTTAAGAGCATTATTTTTAGATAAAAACGGTTTCTTGCGGGACACGCAACCTTTGTAACCATGTGAATGTAAACAATTTTTTATTTTTTGCGAATTAAAGGATGGACCTCCATTTTCTGCGAGGCTTGCCGCAATTTTTGGAGCACCAATTTTCGGGTCCGCTTTAACCATTCGTTGAATTAATCGCTCCTCTCGTATCGACAATATTTTTTCCTACCTCTTCCAGATGCAATATCAAATGATTTATTTCGTTAAAAATTGTTTACAACAGATTGGATTGTTGAACAAGGTCTATCAACAATTTTACTTATTTCTGAATAACTTTTTCCTTCATTTTTTAACTTAACGATTAAATTTTGTACGTCGATAGGCATTTCATTTCAGAAATTATCAAATATTGAAATAACATTGCGTCAGCTTGTATCAACAATTTTATAACTTTTAAATCAAAGTAAAAGAATGTTTTGTTAAAAGTTGAATAAATATTGAACCAAACTGAGGTATTGTTGTTTCAACATTTTGAAGCTGTTCGTTTAAACATTTTTCATATTTCAACTCAAACCTGAACAATTTTGTTTTTACATTTGTAACATTTTATTTCAAAAAGCTACACGATATTAAATCAACATTTAAAAATTAAAAAAAAAACATTTTGTAGTATTTGATTATACAAAACCCATTTTGTTTGAACATTTTTTTTTCAAAATTTTTACATATTGATTTAAAAGGGGAAATTTTTTAAAACAACAGCTTCAGACATTTCAATACAAAAGAATAAACTTTTGAGCATGAAACAAAATGTAAAATTGGCAGATATACCAATGAAAAATTTTGATTTTACCAATGTTTTTTTTCTGAGTGTACTTCAAACGATCCTTCAGTCAATCGCCTAAATAAGTCATCTACGATGTCACATAAATACCATATTTAAGAGTCTCCTGCGATTTTTGGCAACTAGCACGCTTTATATGCTCGCCAAGATGCGTGAACGACTTTATTCTACTTTACCAATCGTCTGGACGATTAAAAAAGAATCGCGAAATGATCGAGCTCGTCATACAATCTTCCAAATGCTAGCTGGGTATGGGGATAGCCGCTTTCATGAATTTTCGTAAATTATTGAACTCAATAAGTTAATTGTTTTTGTTTTTAATATCATTACTCATGAATAACTAAAAAATATGAAACATGCTTATTCAATATATGTACATTATTTTAGAAAATACAATGGCTTAAATAAAAAATGATCTACTGTATGTGCAAATTTTTGATGCAGTGTATGAAAGGGATTCGGTATATTTGATTAAGTCAAGAATTTGTTCATGGATTTAAACAAAAGTTTGGGCATGAAATAGGAGTATAAAGAAACACCGTCACGTCAAAACCTATGTGTCCACGACACAGCCAACTCTTTTTTGATTTTAAAAGAACAAACAATATTTATGGCAATTTAACAAAAATTTATCCTAAGTCATAAAAAATTTGATTAATAGTCTTAAGTCTAAGGCTAGACACCAAAAGCACAAGATATAAGTCTTTTGTGCCGTTGGCGAAAAGGTAAAAAATCAAATGACCTCACGATAAGACCAAAAGTTACCATAAAGACTAACTACAAAAGGGTAACACCTGAAATTTACTAATTTTAATATCATAGATAGGATATTTCAATAAAAACAAACCAACAAATTTTTTTTAATATTTTTATCGTTTTCAATTTGAAATTAATAGCAACTTATAGAAGGTAAAAATTACCTGGTTTACACCGGGAAACTTTTTTACCTAAAGTGCTGCGACAGAAATAAATAATGTTATTTAAGAAAGTCTTAGATACTCGTGATATACAATAACTAAATTTTTTAATCAATGATAATATGTGTATAGGTCCAAGGTCTTTAAGGAGTGATTTCTCTGTTATTTCTTTGTTTATATAAATGACTTGAAGCTTATTTTGATTAAAAGATGTAAATGGTCAAGATAAGCGCATAAATTAATGATGCTGCAAAAAAATTGCAAACATTTTTTTTGCCGGTTATTCTCAAAAAAAAAAAACAAAACTCCTCGGCTTAATTACCTAGGTAATTAATAAATTATTTGGTTTGATTTGTTCTCTGACAAGATTCAAAAATACATTAACCGTGATGTTGGCTGAATCATAAGAAAAAAAAAAACAATGCCACTTAATGTTCTCCTATGTAGGTAGCGTTGATTCCACTATCATACGGGTATGAAATGCCAACAAGAATAAAAATAACGTCAGGTCTAACACATGCATGCATATTTCCATGTATTTGTATTCATAGATTTTTTTTTATTGTATAGCAACAAAAGCAATAGCTACAATTAATAAAAATCGAATAGAAAAAAAAGAATAAAAACAAAACGTTGCATGAGCAGAATCGTGGTCACTTTATTTGATTCAAGCACTCCCGACACCGTCACCGGCATTCCAAGCTCGATGAGTCATAACAACGGAGTTACTTTTTATGCCGTTTACTTTTTATTGATATTAAATAAAAAAAAATAAAAACTTTAATGAAGAAAAGATATGGTGTAGGCATAAAACCTTGGTGTCCAGCGTTGTTAATACGGAGAAATATTTCAGTCAACAAACTAGCAGATTGGGGTCATTTTGATTTCCGAAATGTATCCAGCGCCATGATTTTAAGCTTGTCTTCAAAACCGTCATTGCGTTAAATCAACCTTTATGCTTTTAATTTTTTTACTCTTATGATAAGCTGAAATCATAAATATACAGCTTTGGAAGAATAGCACACAATTCATATATATAAAGTGTGAAATCTTATTTAATGACAAGGACAATAACTAAATTTAAATTAAAGCAGTTATTAAGATACTTAAGGACTCACATACTCCTTTCGTATCTCCATTCGCACTTAAAACAAAAAACTGATTTAAAAAAATTTTTATAAAGGTTATATGGGGACATAAAATTAAATTGTTGATTTCACATTTTTTACTAACTTTTCAACTATAAGAAAAAAACGATATTTTTTTTTTAATATAAACATAACTTCTTACTTGTTTGATACATTAATTCTTCATGTAAAACTAAATTCGACAATATCTTTTAAAAAAATTATTGGATACAAAATTTTTATCATTGACTATTAACGATGTTAGAAATTGCTTGAGTGGCAAATGCATATGGATTAAAGTGAACTCATCGAAATAATCAATTTAGTTCTCATCCAAAACAGGTGTGACGATCAACGACTTAGTGGCGATATCCTTTGCGATATAAGTGAATATGATCTCGTTGTCGTTGTTGTTGTTGTTGATGTTGATGTTGATGTTGATGTTGATGTTGTTGTTGTTGTTGTTGATGTTGATGTTGATGTTGATGTTGATGTTGTTGATGTTGAACTGATGTTGTTGTTGTTTTTGTTGTTGTTGTTGTTGTTGTTGTTGTTGTTGTTGTTGTTGTTGCTGATGTTGATGTTGATGTTGATGTTGATGTTGATGTTGTTGATGTTGTTGTTGTTGTTGTTGTTTTTGTTGTTGTTGTTGTTGATGTTGATGTTGATGTTGATGTTGATGTTGATGTCGATGTTGATACTGATGTTGATGTTGATGTTGATGTTGATGTGGATGTTGATGTTGATGTGGATGTTGATGTTGATGTTGATGTTGATGTTGATGTTGATGTTAATGTTGATGTTGATGTTGATGTTGATGTTGTTGTTGATGTTGATGTGGATGTTGATGTTGATGTGGATGTTGATGTTGATGTTGATGTTGATGTTGATGTTGATGTTGATGTTGATGTTGATGTTGATGTTGATGTTGATGTTGATGTTGATGTTGATGTTGATGTTGATGTTGATGTTGATGTTGATGTTGATGTTGATGTTGATGTTGATGTTGATGTTGATGTTGATGTTGATGTTTATGTTAATGTTGATGTTGATGTTGATGTTGATGTTTATGTTAATGTTGATGTTGATGTTGTTGTTGTTGTTGTTGTTGTTGTTGTTGCTGATGTTGATGTTGATGTTGATGTTGTTGATGTTGTTGTTGTTGTTGTTGTTTTTGTTGTTGTTGTTGTTGATGTTGATGTTGATGTTGATGTTGATGTTGATGTCGATGTTGATACTGATGTTGATGTTGATGTTGATGTTGATGTTGATGTGGATGTTGATGTTGATGTGGATGTTGATGTTGATGTTGATGTTGATGTTTATGTTAATGTTGATGTTGATGTTGATGTTGATGTTGTTGTTGATGTTGATGTGGATGTTGATGTTGATGTGGATGTTGATGTTGATGTTGATGTTGATGTTGATGTTGATGTTGATGTCGATGTTGATACTGATGTTGATGTTGATGTTGATGTTGATGTTGATGTTGATGTGGATGTTGATGTTGATGTGGATGTTGATGTTGATGTTGATGTTGATGTTGATGTTGATGTTAATGTTGATGTTGATGTTGATGTTGATGTTGATGTTGATGTTGATGTTGATGTTGATGTTGATGTTGATGTTGATGTTGATGTTGATGTTGATGTTGATGTTGATGTTGATGTTGATGTTGATGTTGATGTTGATGTTGATGTTGATGTTGATGTTGATGTTGATGTTGATGTTGATGTTGATGTTGATGTTGATGTTGATACTGATGGTGATGTTAATGATATTGATGTTGATGTTGATGATGTTGAATGTTAATGTTAATGTTGATGTTGATGTTGATGTTGATGTTGATGTTGATGTTGATGTTCTTTAGCAGCTCCTTCCGTGTAAGAGAGACATCTTTAATTTTTTTATTTTTGTCATAAATTCAAAGAATTAACCTTTATGGTCGTACTATTATTTTAACCATAGCACCAGTGGCGGATCTAGGATTTGCCAAAGGGGGAGGGCTGAAACTACACTTTTGCATGCTAAGCGGTGGAAGAGGGTGGGCTAAAGCCCTTTGACACCGTATGTGGATCCGCCACTGCATAGCACCAATACTTAGTGAGAAACAATTCCATGCAACGCCGATGCACTTAAAAGAAATGCCTTTTTCAACTTCTTTGTTAGAGCCCGAACAGAATCAAAAATCGTTGCGATTTACGACATCGCAAAGCAATAGAGTGCATTACAATGTATGAACACGCCCAGAATGAAATCGCAGGTCGGCAGCCGCAACGATATGAGCCTGAACAGAATCAAAGCGATTAGCGATTGGCGACATTTTCAAGCAATAGAATGCATAAAAACGTATGAACACTCCCGAAATCAAATCGCTGGTCTTCGATCGCGACGAATATTCGCCAGATTAGAATTTATTCTATTTTTTCTCTGGCGACCTGGCGATCCTCTCTTTGAGTGGTGTCAAACATGATAAGTGTTGCCGTATTTTTCCTAATGATGGGGGGTACGATGATGAATGGCGTACGTTCAGTGCTATTTTCTTAAATTTTATTATCTTCTGATATTTGTTGTCTGTGTTTCTGTTTTCTTCATGTCAATTATGCATACACAAAACAAAACATTCTGACAATTCAGTCTGAATAGTTCGCCAATCGCTAATCGCTTTCATTCTGGACGTGTTCTGAGCGATTGGCGAGAAGAGAGGATCGCCGATCGCTTATCACTTTGATCCTGTTCGGGCTCTATATCGCACAATTAGAATCTATTTTATTTTTTCTCTTGCGACCGAGATTTTCTCTCTGAGTGCTATTAATGTTGCCATATTTTTGCTAGAAACAGGATATGTTCGAAGCCATTTCCTTAGTGTTTATTATGTCTTGACGTTTCTTCTTTGTGTGTGTTGTATTTACACAATTGAAGAGATCAATACATTGAAATGAAACAGAAAAAATATATAAAAAAAATACTAAATAAAAGAAATTTTGAATAGTCAGTCGCAATCGTTTCATTCTGGACGTGTACTCTGCGAACGACGACCAGAGAGGATCGTCGGCCGCAACGATATTTGATTCTGTTCGGGCTCTGAAATCGCAGGTCGGCAGTCGCAACGATATATCGCACAACTAGAATCTATTCTATTTTTTCTCTTGCGACCGACGATTTTCTCTATAGATGCTATTAATGTTGCCATATTTTGGATAGAAATGGGATATGACATTTCCTTAACTTTTATTATGTCTTGACGATTCTTCTTTGTGTGGGTTGTATTCACACAATTAAAGATACCAATACATTGAAATGAGAGGATCGTCGGTCGCAACGATATTTGATTCTGTTCGGGCTCTGAACCTGCGCGATAAAAAGTAACTTTGTCACGTGAAAAGTTTTCTACTATCTTTTAGGAATAGTAGTGAGAGCCAATATATTCAAATGGTCTAATAGAATTGCAACAGAATTGCAAAGTGTATAGTTTGCATACTTCAACTCACGTGTTCAACTCGCCTTTTATGCCAACGATGTCGCTTGGATTTTACGTAAATTTCTACACTATTTTAAATCTTAGCTTCACTCTTCTGCCCGTCAATATTGATTTAAAAAATCAAAACCACTTCAAAATTCATTAATTCATTTTTTTTTTGACTATCTATCTAATTAATTTAAAAAAATTTTCTTTTGCATTGCACTCATTCTCATCATTGATTGTCTTTTGAACTTTGAGTCATTGACACAAAATTATTTTTTTGCTAATTTGTACAATTCACACGTCCAACAAGATTCACGATGGAGTGAAGAAAACGAAGAATGGTTCAGTGCTTTGTAAAAAAAAAAACAATTCCCTTTGATGCCATATTCATAAGTCTTTTTTTTAGTTATTTGCTGCTGCAAATATTTCGTCATAAATTTGCTTGCATGCAGATGGATCGTAGCCGTTTTCACACAAAAGTGAAAGACACAAAATAAAGGTTTTAGAGATAGGCTTGAGATTAAAAAACAAAATTGAAAACGGAGAAAATCTTTCAAAAAGTTTTAACGTTCCGTGCTTTAACTGGGTTGATTGCGCTGCCGCCAACACTTGGTATAAACAAAGCCTCAGTCGCTAGTTAGTCATACGGCATTTGAACCACAAATTCACCCTTCCCCCCTCCTCTATCGTTCCAAACAATGTTGACTTTTGTCATTGTTGTTAGCGTTTTGTTGAAAGTTTCAATAAAAAAGTTAAAACAGAGAGTGTGCAAACAATGAAAAACAAGTTTTATGCGCGACGCCGACTTTCAGTTCGTACGCCTGCGCGACCAGGCGACCAAAAGAATTTAATTAGTTTTACTCGTATTCAATCGCTTCACCTTGATCTTTAAGTGCAACTTTTCGCATTTACTCTGCTTACAGTATGTAGGTATGTATCTATAAGTGGCTAACTCACTGCCATCGCACAGATACAACGTATATCTGACTGATCTAGCTGGCATCTTATATTTTTATGCCAACAACTTGGAGGTTTTTCTTCTTTTTTATTTTGGTTGATTTTTTTGTTTTCTTTTTTTAACCACAACATTTTCGCAGCAGCTGCTGTGCTCACCGTTTACGATGAGTACAACGTGCTAAACGCGGATGACGCTGCGACTTCTGGCCTGCGCGATCACTTATGATTTATAGCTCAGTTGGTAGTTGAGCACATGACATCATCATTTATTTTACTGAAGTTTGCGCAAAGTCTGCACAAAAACAGCATTTAAACAAAACAAGAAAATACAAATTTGGAATTCCTTTTCTGCACTTTAGATGGTTTCTTATCGTTGAGCCAAAAAGAGAAAAGCCGTAAGATTTTGTCTTCTCAGAATTGTATGTTTTGGTATTTTTGCAGATTGCATTCTTCTGTCCTCTCGAGGTATAACGTAACTTCAGTTCATTGAAGTGTTTTGCTGTGTAGCAGAATTGGATCCGATCCATAGAGTATAGCAGGCAATAATTTAACCCTTTCAAAACGGAAATAGCTATGTTGTTGTTGAGTTTTAACCCTCAAACGTACATCAGGTCGAATTCGCACCAGTTAAAGTTTCAGAATTCTGTCATTTTCCCAACAATAGCTTATTTGTAAAAAAAATTTGCACTCGGTGATTCGGTTAACATTTTTAGAAATCTTGATTGGTGATCATTTGAACTAGTGTACCGTTTAAGGCTATAAAGGAGAGGTATATAAAAAATAAAAAAATTTTTAGAACTATAGAATAATTTTTAAATAATAAATATATTTTGTTAGATTTGTTTTTTTTTTTTAGATAATAACATTTTCCTTTAAAATTAATTGGAATTTTTAAAAATCGTTAATACTTATACTATACGAATTGTCATTTGTTTAACAAAAATACCAGTTTTGATAAAAATTACTATTTTAAACTTAATTTTTACATACACACCTCGCTTAGTTGACCATTTTTTCTCCAAAGTCATATATCCTTGAATATTTGTTGGATGGTGTTACTTACCAAATTGTACAATTTATAAATCAAAATTCATACTAGTGTGCCGTTTATATATTCCGACAAGTGGTGTACCGTTTGTAGGTTAAGCTTATGTAAACTAAAGATTGTCTTTCAGCTGACCACCCGAGGAGTTTGCGTTAGTCCGTCAGAGGAATTTCTCCAATTTTAGAAGGTTAAACGAGATGTGAATCAGAGCTATTAATTTAATAATAGAAGCTCAAATGATGAAGAATTATATTAGAATTAACATATTTTTTACAATTTTTAGTATTTAGAGTATCGACTTTATAAAGGTTATAAGGTAAACTTTTAGCGATAAAATCTTTACTAAGACATGGTACAATATACAGTGAGGCCTCGATTATCCGTAATGGTCGGGACCGGAAGCATTCTGGATAATCGATTTTCCCGGTTAATTGAGTAACAAATTTTAGTAGTTTTTTTTATATATATTTTTTTTAATTAATAAAGGAATATTGTTCTACTTAGTTTTACAGTAACAAATTCAAGCATTTAATGTACATTTTTAAATAATATAAGAAAAAAAAAGTATTTTGCCAGAAAAAAGCAAGCATAAGAATTTATTGTTAAGTAATTTTTTAAAAAAAATCATGCAATGTTGCTTCTCACTCATCGTATGCAAACAAGGGAATTCCCCATTTTCGCTATGTTCACATCGTGTTTGATTATTCAAAAGAAATCGAAAAAACAATTGTGCTTATAATCCCGGATACTAGAGGTAATCACGGTTAAACGATGCAAAAAAAAAAATTTAAATCGAAGCAAAAAAAAAATTGTCTTTTTCTTTCACGGATGATTGATGTTGCCGGAAAATCGAGGCCTCACTGTAGTATAAAAAAAAATAAAACTCAGTATTTTAATGTTGAAACTAAAAATAACAATGACTTTTATTCATAGCTAATATGTATATAAGGTATTATTAAAAGAAGGATAAAGAAATTTCATTTACTTACTGCTTGGCGTTGGAAAGTCCGTAGCTTAAATTCGATGGATCGTATTAAATTCTGCACAGTTTTATTTGTAACCATTTTTGTCGCCTGCTTGTATTTTTTCTGGAGTCATCAAAATTTTTGGCTGGGCGAATTTATTTTCTTAATTTAGTTTTAATAATAGCCTAATATTTTTCGATGGGTCTTAGTTCTGAGCAGTAAGGGAAATTTAAACTTTTTTCAACAAAATTACTTTTTTTTTTAGATCCCAATTCCTAACCAAAGCTGAATAATTGGCAAGTTACCAGATCGGGCTAAAATATTGCCGAAGAAGTGTGTTTTCTTATGAAAGACCAAAGTCATTTCTTCAAACATTCGTTTAAATAAATTTCAGAATTTATAGTGCCGGTCGCATTATATGGGTGCTTCGTTTGCCGCATTGGCAAACCATACATTTTGGGTAACTTTTCTCGATTAATAGTTTTACATTTTTCAGGAACCTTAGATCGTTCAACTGCAGAAAAGAGTTCCCTTGCAGGCAGCACACAAAAGTCTTTTTTTTAGATAAGTTTTATCATCCATGATAATGCACGTGTTCTTATTGGTCACAACAGAGGCGCAACCAGGAATTTGTTTTGGAGGAGTTTTATAACTATATATGTATAATATTTGTAATGAGTCCAAATATTGCACTCAAAACGTTAATTGTACCACAATGGCAGCAAACATAATGATAACATTTTTATAAATAGTTATTTATTAGAATAGAAAAAATTTTATTTATTATTTTTACATTAAAAAGACTTTAGTTACAGGATTAAGGCGATTAAGAGTAATAAAAGAAATTAACTTATATTTTTAAATCCAGTTTACGCTTACTTTCAGCGAGTTTACCTAAAATAATATCCACTGATGGTGTAATTTTTCTGTACAGATAGAGCAATGTGAGGCCGTTTAGTCTATCTTGCAATATCGTGCATCTTAATTAGGTTTTGAGTCGGCGAAGTACTGAAAATGTTCGTTAATTTTCACATGAAGTTACTGGAAGAGTTGCAAGGATAATAAGTAAATTATATATATTTGGAAATATATCCTTATTGCACTGTTGTATGGCTTGAAAAACTGTGTTTTTACCATCATAATCTTTTTTATTACTTATCTTATACCAAACACTCACCTCATTTTTAAGGTCATCAAAATCTCCTTCCAAATCATCTTTATAAAATGCGATTAGTTTTTCAAAAGCGCCTAAAGCTTTAACATTTAGCGATTTTTTTGCATCAGGAAAAAGTGATTGAAATCCAATTAGAATGTCTCTATTTCAGCATTATCTCTTACATTTTTTACTTCTTGCAAACTGATATTGGCTAAATCGACTGCTTGCGTCAAATCAATGTTTCGAGTTTGAAGAAATTCGCAAACAATATATGAATAACCAAATACTTGGTTAATACACTGCAAAGATATCAGAAAGTCTGTCTTTTGTAATGCACAATTCAGTAAATTAGCTTGGCTGGATTTGTTTGTATCCTCCTAACAGGAAATTTTGCCTAATGCCAATATTATGGCATCGAAAAAAATTCACAAAAACCGTAAACGAGTTGTATCTCTCAATCCATCTACATAGTAAGACAAATTTTCTTCAGTTTTTGATGACTACAAATATTTAACTCTTCGAGGCACTGTTTCGAAACCACTTGCAAAACCATGTGCAAAAATTGAAAGGTCTAGTATTTCTTCACTGAAATTCATCATCATTCATCGTAATACAAATCGATAAATCAGTGCAATAGATATAGCAAAATTATCAGAAAAAGAACTGATTTTCATGTTTTTGCCTATAGCTCAAAACCTCGAGCGGATGTAGAAAAACGGAGTCTATATCTGAAATCAGGAAACCCAATTTGTTTATAATCAGCTGAAAAATCTCCGGCACCAAAATGTCTGGCGAAGTGTTATGCTTCAACAGCAATCGATTTGAATTTGAATTTGTGTTTTTCGCGCTTTTGATAAAAACATGTTATTACTTATCATGTTTTTCTTTTTGTGATAATAATTTGGGGGGGGGGGGGTTGCGCTTCTGGGTCACAAAATGTTTATATAATTTTCGGCTTCACTTAATTGCAACATTTTGTTGTTTTTGTTCACTCCGGGGTATAATATATTTTTTATATGACTTCATTTTAAAGCTTCGCTTTATTCTCAATATCCTAACATGGTTTGTATTAAATTTTTTTGCCATAAAACGTACTGAGAGGTTGTTCCTTCCAGGTTTTTTACCCGTCTTTTACTTTCTTTCTCGAGACGAATTTATGTTCTAAGAAGCGATTAACTGTTCTTCGAGCAGTCGCGTAGGTGCAGTTTGCAAGTTTAGCAAGTGTTTTATAGGAGCGTTTTTATTATTTAAATAAATGTGCACAACTTTTTCGCAAACTCTTTCTTGTAAAGATGACATCTTCGGGTAGGAGGGTTCAAGAAGACTGAAACATGAATAAATTAAATTAAACATATGGTATAATAATACATGGTAGCATTGACAACTGCTTATTTTCTCTTCAACAGGAAAACATAAACTGTCAAAAACAGCTTTTTGTGGAAATACATCAGCAGCTGCTGTGGTTGTTGTTTTTTTTCACTTCAACGTTTTCAACATTGCTTGTGTTTTCAATGGCGGATTGTGAGCGCTCTCATTTTGAGTATATTTTTTGACAGTATATGATTTCCCAAGCAACTGTCAATGCTACCATGTATTATTATACCATGAATTAAACATAAGGCAAGCTGAGTGTCAAATAACAATCTTTGGTCTCGTAAGTTGATAGATAACTTTAACGGTTAATTTGCAATTTTTGATGTACTATGTTTTAATGACTAGCTTTCATCCGTGACTTTACTCGAAGGAATCTGCAAAAGAATGGGTAGGTCCCAGTGGAAGTTCACTAAAGCGGGCGAACAATCAGCCGGAAAGGTGTTGGCGTCTGTTTTTTAGGGATTTTAGTGGCATTTTGTCCATCGACTATTTGAGAAAAGCAAAAACAATCAACAGCGACTATTACTGTAAATTATTGGAATTATTGATGAACGAAACCGCAGACAAACGGTCCCATTTATAGAAGAAAAAAATTATATTATGCAAGGCAATGCTCCAGCTCACAAATCGATCGAAACCCTGGTCAAATTGCACATCATCCTCTATATTCTCCAGATTTACCCCCAGCGACTATTATCTGTTCTCAAATTTAAAAAAGTGGGAAGTAGATTTGCGACGAATGAACAGGTTGAATTGGAAACGAAAGTGTATTTCGGAGATCTTGAGAAATCTTACTATTCAAAGGGCATCGCAATATAAGAAAATCGTTGGAATAAGTGTATCGAGCTGAAAGAGGACTATGTGGCAAATAAACAATAATTTTGACAAAACTCGTGTTTTCTTCGTTAGGCCGGCAGCATATATAACGACCTAGTACATAGGTAAAAAATATTATGTAGGTACTTGCTCTGATAACTTTATATAACAAAATGTCAACTTCTTACCCTTTTCTCTATTCTTTTATTACCTCTCACTCAAAGGATGTCTTAGCGCAGACTTAATACTTTTATTCTTATATTTTTTTTTCTCATGTTATTTCATTCAATTAGCCACCGAATGGTTGCATGTTGAATAAATTATTTTACCTGTAACTCTCTCTCTCTCTCTCTCGAGTTATCCATGTTGTCTGTGTTTGGTTGCGTTTTTCTGGCAAGAGTCAAAAGTTAGGGTTAGGGTTCACAAACATTTCATACTTTTTAGTTGACCAAGCGACGCTTCAACTACTTATGACCCTTAGCTCTGTCTGCACATTAAACATGTTCCTTTTTTGTTCGTTTCATTTTAAGAACTTTACTTTCAAGAGCTTTCAAATTAATTAACTACTTGACTTCAGCTAATTATATATTTTGTTGGTTGTTTTTTGTTTTCTTTTTTTATTCAAAGAAAATTAATTGATGTCAAAATATTTTGCTATACAAACAACTTGGAGGAAAGGTCTTAAGAATTTGGTTATAAGCTTTTTATAGAAAAGCGGGGTTGTTTTTTTTTTTTATCGAAATTAGGTACTCGAAATGCATTATATGAGTGTGTTTAAGTGTTATAAAATATAAATTTAGGAAGACCGAACCATTTGTTGAATTTAAGTAAGTGGGTTAATTGGCTTTTGAGTTGAATGACTCATCGAACTCATCGAACAGGCAGCAAATTAAACGAATAAAATCTATCTATTAATGACGAAAAATATTTTCATTTGGATCAAATAAATTGAAGCATGATTTGAAACAAAAATTTCACGTATACCTCGTATACCTATTTCGAACCGATAGTTCCGTAAAATATTAATACGTTTTCTTGGATATACGACTGATAAGACTATAACAATTTCTTAAATTCAGTGAAAAACTTTCATGTTCCACTTACTGCTGTTGACACGAATTCTCTTAATATATAGCGTAAGTTTCTCATTCCCGTTCGGATGCTTCAAATCAGTTCCAACTGAGACATCAGTGTTTATTAACCATATGAAAATCAATTAGAAACATAGAATGTTCCAACAAGTTGTCACTAGATGCTGTTGAATTGTCTCATTTGAGCTGTTCAACTAGATCGTAGGACATTCAGACAGACAGAAAGACAGGCAGACAGACAGACAGACAGACAAACAGACGCATAGCCATCTAACATAACAGCCAACAACTCAAACTGGCACTTGGAATCAGTTAAATTAAATCCACACGCATTCATATCAAAGTCAATTACTCATGCGCATCCCGCAGTTGGAAGACATACATGTCCACAACAGATCCATCGGATACTTGTTGAGTATCTTGAGAATGAATTTCTGAATGAATGAATCGATTTGATTGACGTTTCATAAATTTAGCGTACGAAATGCAGCCGGCACAACGAGCTACAATACATCTTCAAACACACAAAAAAAAAAAAACTACCATCTCGTGCCTGGCATCTTTGTATCTTTGTATCAGATTTTTTCTTTTTTTTTCAACATATCATTAAAGTCTGCGAAATGCATTTATGGGGACAACGAAAACCAAAATGCTGCTTGAACTCTGGGTAGAATTGAGTGGATTTTGCTTCAAAATGGAGTTGATTTGCATCTAACTATACAAACATTTTTACATACAATCATAAAGTACTTTCTTAGGCGTCGCTGGGTTATTCGATGTCATCTCAAATGCACGCATATCTTGCAGATGATGGATGCGTACGCATTGCACAAGACAACTCGTATCTATAAGATGCGACCGACAACTACGCTTTGATAATTCGGTGGCGCAGTCGTAACGCCGCAGCACACTTTATGCTGAATTAGCACTAGCCCCCCCTCCGCCATCCTCCAAATCATCCAAAATGGAGCGCGTACCATAAAGAGATACGTTCAATGCTTTGCACACTGCACTCGGTGTCGGTTGGCCAAGGGTCTCGAGTTGAATTTTAATTGCGGACTTGTGTTTATTTACCCCTCGTGGCGGCCGGAGTATGTTTTGATATCTGCGCCAACGCTCAGTGATTAATTGATGGCCGACGTTTGTAGTTGCTGCAAGTTTATTAAAAGATTAAATAATAAACGCCTTTTAATTCGCTTCTACTTCTTTTACGTATCTATAAGCTACGTACGCATAGAAGACGAAGTTTAAAATCATTTTTGAATCCTTTTTTAGTGGAATTTTTTAAGGTACAATATAGGAGCTCCAGCTAATTTTAAGACAAAACCAAAGCTTTGGAGATGCCCCCCATAAATTCGAAAGCATTGTGTTGATTCAGAAGAAGGATGATAGTTAGTTGGAGGGTGGAAAGATGGAGTAGTTTCGGTGAAGATTAGTTTTAAATCTGCATAGCTCAAAACTGCCGGGGGGCACGCTCGCAGGCAGATTGTTCCACAATTTTACAGTACAACTGGAGAACGAATTATCTCGGTAATATGCGGTTCTATTGGGCAGCAAGGCAATAGAATAGGGATGGGCTTGGTGAGCTGGCCGACTGGACCTGGGAAACACACGAGCTGATAGCGTCAGGTCATGTATATCAATTGACCACTTCCGATGGTGATATCTGTACAAAAGGCTTAGGCAACCAATATGAGTTTATGAAATGTTTTCATCCTTTATCAGATTCATCGCATGTCGTTGAATTCGATCCAAAAGCTCCAAATAAGATCTTGAAGCTTCTGAGAAGAAGTTGAGAATTCTGAACAGAAGAGTTATTCTCCCTTGATACTACTCAAAAAGCATATATTGGTGTAGTAAAAAGAAATCCATTTTTTTTGCATGAAATTAAAGGCTTTATTTATCATACTTATAATGACCCGATTTAGGTGAAATATGCATCGTTTTGATCGAAAACTTGTTGCCATTTTGAAGATGATTTCATTATGCCTCTCTCATAAAAACCTTCGACCCTATTGGCAAAGAACTGGGATTTTCACAAAGTCGATTTTCACATGGTTCCCTTGAACCCTCTCACCAGCAAAATCATTCGCCATAGACAGGAACAGGTGGTAATCACTTGGTGCTAGGTCCGGACTATAAGATGGATGCATAAGAACCTCCCAACCAAACTCCCTTAGCTTCTGGCGAGTCTCTATCAATGTGTAGGGCCTGGCGTTGTCCTGTTGGAACACAATTCCTCACCTTTTAGCCAAAGCTGGCCACTTCTGGGCGGTTGCTTCCTTCAGACGGTCCAATTGTTGATAGTACAGGTGCGAATTAAGAGTGTGGCCTTAAGGGAGCAGCTCATAGTAGATGACTCCATGCCACTCCCACCAAATACACAGAAAAACCACCCTGGCCGTCAATCCGGCATTGGCCACAGTGTGTGCCGGCTCATCGCGATTCGACCACGACCGTTTTCGCTTGAAGTTGTCGTAAGTGACCCACTTTTCACTTCAGAAATGGTTCGATATTGTTGCGATTCAGCAGCGATTCGCGGATGGAAATTAGGTCCATGAGGTTTTTTGCGTTAACTCGTGTGGTACCCATACATCGAGCTTCTTTTTGTATCCAGCCTTACTCAAGTGGTTCCAAACGGTTTTTTGTGCAATGTTTAGCTCATGAACAATCGAAACCGTGACTCGCCGATTTCCATGATTTTATCGAAATTTTCGACAATTGGCCTTTCAGAACGTGGTGCATTTTTGACATCAAAATTACCGAAACGGAATCAACGAAACCAAAATTGCGCGTGATTGGCTATTTCAGTATCAAAACCATAAACACTTTTCACATTTTCAGCCGCCTGCCTTGCGTTTTCGCCTTTATCGAAGAAAAACTGTTGAAGCGCGCCCAAAACAATGAAGCAATCACAAAATTGTCTAAGAAGTTTTTTTAGAACGAAATCTTATTTTTCTAACGCCATCTAGCATTACCCGATCGCACTTATACCGAGCGAGTTACAGATTACTAAAACCATTTAGTGGAAAAATAATAAATTTCTTTTACGTACACCTGAAATACATCAAGTTACAAATTTTCGTGACCGAGCTCGTATAGCTTACTTCGCTACAAGTTATTTGGAAAGAATTTATCAAGCCTCTTTGAACGTGGGAGCTGAACTCTGATTCTCCCTCGAAACTCCCTCGAAAGTTTTTGATCAAATTAAATGAATGAGTTTGTATTGCTTAATTGATACACACAGAGAATTTGATAAGAATTTGAGAAGTCAGTGACTTTTTGAATTTCCCGTGTAGTAACTTCAAATTCAACACTGGTCCCATCAGCTACCATCTGTTGATAGACTGCTGACAAATTTTGTTCAAGCTGCGCCATTTAGTTTATGTTTGACAGCCATTAAAAGCAGAAAACCTTCTGAATTTACACGAAAATGGAAAAAAGAGAATTTCGTGAACCTCACTATGGGGATTCTGCACCATCAATGCCAATGTTTTTTATCCTCATTTCTAATCAACTGGAATTAAAAATTCATCAATATTTACGACATGAAGTTGTAGTTGATGGTAGAGAAGTTTGTGGATGAGATTGACTTATAACTTGAATTGACTGAGGTAAAGGCATAACACTTGCATCTGATTCAAATTCACATGCTTCTTTGGCTTTCCACCACGCTTAGAACATCCTACTCGTGTTTCACTTGATTGCCCTTTCCTTCCCACTAATCTTTCACCCCATTTCGAACCAAGGCAGACTTGACTGAATAGGTATTCCACATGAAATCCTTGGTTCAAAGCGTACATTCGAAACTTCCCAATGGAAGGGAGGTACAATAGAACACTCTTACATTAGGAAACTTCTTCCTCCAATACCTAAGATCGTAGACTACATCACGCAAAAACTTCTTTTCGACAACAAGTTTGATGTATTAATTCCCTCCAGAAATGAATAGGAACTTGGAAACAATGCCATTGGAACAATGAATGGGAACAATGCCACTGAAATCTACACTGATGGATCAAAATTAGATAGTCAAGTAGCGGGAGGAGTCTACTCATTAACCATTAACACTGCCTTTATGCTCCCCGACCACTGCAATGTCTTCCAAGCTGAAGTTACTGCGTTACACGAAGCCGTTACTTGACTTCAGATAAATATTAACTAGAGATATTTGTATTCTATCTGAGATATTTTTACTCTATCTGAGATATTTGTATTCTCCAGGGCTTTGAAAGTCCTGGAATCTGTTGTAACAGAGCGAAATCGCTCGTAACGGTACTACCAAACCCTTATCGACAGATAAGGAACAAATTGGAATACTTCTCGCCACATGTAAATTACGCACAAATGAACTATTCCTTGAAAGTACCAACATTAGGTGGTCTACGGGTAGCACATGCCAAACGGTGCACCAAGTTTGCCATACGGTGCACCAAAGGAACTAGTTTCCCTTAGAAGGAAACAAATAAATATTTTCATAGGCATTCTAACAGGACACTGCCTAATTGGAAACCAGCCCGATGACTAAAAATCCTCCATATCGACTTCTGCAGAAGCGTGCGCAGAGACGAGGAGGAGGTAGAATCCACAACACATCTTCTCTGCACATGCCTAGCGCTGGCAAGAAAGCGCCACCTTTTCCTAGGTAACTGGTTCCACAGAGACCTAGATCAGCTCTCAAAATCTTCGGTCGACCGAATATTCAGCTTCATAAATAGCTCCAATTGGTTCAGATAGAGTGGAAATAATTAACCCCTGGTACCACAACGGGCCTAAATGGCCTAAGTGTGTCTCAAAAGAGACAGCCGCGTCAACCTTACCTAACCTTACATGCTATAAGTCGAACTTAAGTCGTTAAATTTTTAGACTTGAGTTAAACTTAAGTACGACTCACAAAACACAAAAACCGAGTTTTTACTTAAGTATGAATTGTAAAACCTGGCCTTAAAAGTCATCTTCTCTTAAGACGTTCCCTTCTTTTTATTAGTTCTGCGGCATGCATGAGCAAATATTCCTGCTCTATTTTGATAAGACTATTCTATTTTGAGAAGATTGCTCATTATTGATACAAAAAGAGCTTTTTCAAAGTGTTCAGGATAGGAATTTGTATCAATTGTGACTTCTGTATCAATTGATACTGAGGTGGCTTTTGTGACTTTGTTAGAATATAGCTGTTAGTTCTAACCTATTTTAATTTGTTTATTTTTATGCACATACTGAAATATTAGCAATTTGACATGATACATCCAAGTGTCATCCGTTAGTAGTCTGTATTCATTAGTGTATTCCGATCTTAATGCACTTTAATGCAAATTAATGGCGACATTCAGACATTCAAAACTTGTAGACAAACAGCCAACCCTTCCACACACAAATAAGTAGTCAACGTCTCTGTAATTCGCACTTCGCCCCATATTGATTTACGACTCTGCCAGCTAGTGATGCAAGAACACCACAAAGTCCATGTATTGCTCCTGAACTTGTGACAATTCCTTGCTTTTCCATCGCTTACTCACGAAAAAAAAAAAAAAAACCGCCACGAAGGCGTCTCTCACTTGGTAATGGAATCCCACAATGACTGTTCGTTCAGCTGTCTTGAGTTTGTATTCAACGGATGTTGCCTGATCTTGAGTTATTTTCTTCTGGTTTTCGGTTTTTTGTCTGCTTTTTTATTCTTCAATTATTACCTCTTATATATATTTAATGTTAGCCTCCGTCTGCCACTCCAACCTGCCATCATGCATGATTCATGCATAGTTTTCTGCAGTGGCGTCGTTTTTGTTCCGTATTAAAAATATTTAACAAAGCGGAGGGCAAAAAAAAAAAAAACGACAAACAATTACGATGTCTATTCAAAAGGAACTATAAGAATATGTATTGTCTAAGAATTGTTTTGTAAGACGACTATCAGAGTCATTCGTCTCTACAGCTAGCATTTTTTTTTTCTTTTTCTAAATTTCTCAATACTATGCGTCTCGGGTGCTGTTGAGCTCTTATTTGTTGTAATAAATCTGTCGTGTGTATCTTGATATTGAGCTGCCTTGCACAGATCTTCTCCCAGACCTAAAACTTGAGTATCACATAAGGCTGGGGTAACCAACTCTTAAGTAGGAATTTATAAGGATGGGGATAAATTAATAAATCAAATAGTTTTTATTAGTGCATTTTTAATTTATTAAAACTACAATAAGCATGTATTGGAGAAATTGTTGATGCTCCATAAAGAACGGGGATAAGGTTTTATTTTTTTTTTTTAAGAACAGTTGTAAGACAGACAACCCTCCATTGTGCTTACTTAACTGCCACTAATAACAGTTTTCATTCCTGATGAGACAGAGTAACAGCTAAAAATGATGCCAATGACACTGACTGTCATGAATTGTTAACGAGCAAAGAAGATTTGCAGTTGGCAGACTTTTACACCCATATCGCGTGTAGATTTGAACATAAACAAGAAGTTTTTGACACTAATGAAGGAGTTGACATACTATATAATTAAAGTTTTCTTCAGACGAGAATCTGGTACATACTTACTTACATACATACACTATTACTTAAGAACGTTTAGGCTACGGTTAAGAGCGTGGAGCTAATGACAGCAATAAGCGAAGCATGACATACATTGTGCTACGTTTTGTCACACCAATAGACTTTTATAGGTTAGTATTGGAAAGAATATTTTTTTTCTGAAAAACTTGTTAAGAATGACACATTTTTTTTAATATCGTATTTATTGACTTTTGGCAAACTTCTGGAAACTCTTTACCAGATAGATTGGAGTGCAAAGTCTTTTGAGTGCAAATATAGGTCAATTGATGACTCTCGATATTTTCCACTAGATGGCGTTGCAAACACACGATAAAGCACAAAGCTCAAAAAGGCTACCTGTCAAATTTCATGACATTTCATTTATTAGTTTGCAAATTACAGCTGATTGAGTGCCCTGACTTTGTGACAAAAAAGAATTTTGTGTGCTCATAAAACCATAAAACACTGCTTTTGGATGAGAAGTGTCGCTTGAACCCAAGAATGGCTTGAAAAGTATTACAAGGAATCTACCCCGTCGATTTGCTGAATTTAAGTGTGGCAGTACAAACACTGAAGATGCTGAATGTTCTGGACGTTCAATTGAGGTGACATCTCCAGAAAACATTAAAAAAATCCATCGCATGGTGTTGGATAACTGCCGATTGAAATAAAGTGAGATTGTGTAGACCATAAACATTTCATCTGAACGTGTTAACAGTGTTTTGAGTGAACGTTTGCATATGAGAAAAATAAACGCAAGATGGATGCCGCGTTATCTCACACCACATCAAAAAGACCATCTTGTTTAAACATGGATCCATCTCTATACTCCCAAGTCCAATAGGAAATAGGCAGAGTGGAGAGAAGTCGGCAGAGCCCCCTCCAAAGCGCGAAAAAACTCAACAGTCTGCCGATAAGGTTATGTCCAGTGTTTTTTGTAATTCGCGAGGAAAAATCTTCGTGGACTACCTTGAAAATGGAAAAACAATTATCAGCGATTGCTAAGTGGCATTATTGGGACATTTGAATGATGAAATCAAGCAAAACTGGCCTCATTTAGCGAAAAAAAACTTCATTTTCATCACTATAATGCACGACAAAATTGATGGCAAAATTGCACGAATTGCTGCCCCATCCACCAGATCTGACCCCTAACGACTATTGGCTATTTCCAAACTTGAAGAGATGGCTACGGGGAAAGTGGGTTTGCTCAAATAATGATGTGAAACGCGAATCAAATGCATATTTTGGGGAGTTAGATAATGAGCACTATTCGAAAAGCATCAAAATGTTGGAAGACGGCTGGAATCAGTATATCGCCCTAAAAAGCGACTATGGGGAAAGATTATTTTGAAAAAAAAAAACGGTATTTTCAATGAAAGCCTCGAAAGTTATCAATTGGCGGTTCCGATTTCATTACTATGTATTTATCAAAGGCTGTGTGCTGTTCGGAAACTTTTCACTAGGATGATGAAATTTTGACTGAATGAGAATATTTGGCACTTGTGAGGTAAATATGATTGTCAAAAATTCATATAACCCCAGGGGCTAGTATAACAGTCGGCAAAAGAATTTTTGATACAAGCAAAAATAGAAAAAAAAACACTTGTGAGTTTGTGAGGTGTAA
Organism: Pherbina coryleti; assembly: GCA_943735915.1. Taxonomy (NCBI): domain Eukaryota; kingdom Metazoa; phylum Arthropoda; class Insecta; order Diptera; family Sciomyzidae; genus Pherbina; species Pherbina coryleti. The sequence goes on from OX030950.1 coordinate 31,982,206, forward strand.
AGAAGTTAAAAATTTTATGTTTCCGACAGCATAGCATCCAGAAGTGGAAAATATTTACGTAATATACTGTTAATTTTTAGTACATATCAACACTTTTTCAATTTTAATTAAATTTTTGCTGTAAAATCCTGCCGAAATCTAAAACGTCAAAACTTCTAGCTATCAAAATTTCATCGTACTTTTGGCACAGCAAAAATTGCAATTTTATTTCAACAGCCAGAAATTGTGTTCAACTCAGTAAATTCTTTCCTACCACGAGTGAAAAGTTTCCGAATAGCACACAGCCAGAGTAAAGAATCGTCCGCTAGAGTGCCTTTGTGAATCTACGAAAAGGTCCACAAGATTCAAAAAGGTCCAGAAGTAATTGTACAAGCTTGCGGACGCGTGCTCTATTAAAAATTTTATCGCTCTCGTCTATAACCTTTTGGTAAGACTTTGAGAAATGAGATCTCATTCAATGCACCGTCGTGTCCGTGGTAGAATAAAGAATGTAGTCTCCCGGCTGAAAATCCTCTCTCACTCTGAGTCAAAACTGTCAAAATCAATACAAATAATTTATCTTTTCTTCTTTCACTTCTTTTGGTGTTGTTCTAAGTTCGGTGTTTCTTGACAATTGTAACTCTTGGCTTTCAGCCGCAAGTCTACCTCGTTTATTCTACCAAGGTTTTGTTTTACCTTGTTGTAATTTTGTTTGACATTTCATCATACATTGACTGGGCGGACTCGGTAATCAAGTAGGTAACATGCTTGACTGCCTACCGGGGTTCGAGTCCCGTCCAGGCCATAGTACTACTCTTTAACCTTTCTGCATTTCTTTCTTTATTTCTAACCAAGTGAAATTGATAATCCACCAATACTTACGACTTAACAGTTGTAGTTGTTGTAATTGTTGATTAGATTACCTTATAACTAGAATTGATTGAGATAAAGGCATAACACTTGCATCAGATTCTAGATCATATCTACGGCATCCCGCAAGGCTAAGAACATCCTACACATATTTCACATCCCTCTTTTCCACAAATCTATCATCTCAGTTTCGAACTAAGACAAACTTGGTTCGATGTAAAAATTCTCTGTTAATGGAAACATCAATATGCACAATTACCGTAATTGGACTGAAGAGCAATCCGAAAAGGTTAAAGAGCTGTCATTACATACAGAGGAAAAAAAAGTGAGTGTGGTTTATGGGCTGGTGGACTTATCGGTCCATATTATTTCAAAAATGAGGACGACCGGAAGGTAACTGCCAATGGCATCATGATAACGGATTATATGCTGCTTGAAATTGAAGCTCATAATCTCGACGATATTTGGTTCCAACAAGACGGCGGTTCTTTACGCATATTTTATGAAACCATTGCATTATTGCGTGAATAATTCGGTGAATCACCTCTAGATTTTTTTTTTTTGGGGCTTTCTACGTTTACTTCGAAGTCGACATAGACCAACCTGTTATGATTGCGGAATTTATAGCATCATTTTATAAATCCCTGCTTTATAAAATGATGACTTTACATTTGCGCAATTTTTAAATTTCGTTCACATGAACTGTCAATTTCTTCACTTGTTCTTGAGCTGCCGTTATAATGCATAAGTAGGCGTTGAAAAGGTTATAACTTTTCACACTAATATATTCTTTAGATCCGTTTTGCTATGCGCATTGTACCATCTTAATTATAATCAGATTTTAAAGATGAACGCAAATAAAATCCACCAATTTTATGATAAACAAAAATTCAATTTTACAATTTCAATATAATGATGACTGAAGAGAACAGCTGATATGGTTGCCAATATACCAATGTTTGTTGAATCTTTAGTTTTTTCAAAAATTTACTAAAATATAAGAATTTCCTTTTACATCTGACAACCCTAAACTGTGGTAAAGTAGTATTTTTCCAAGAAAAAGGTTGAAGTAAATATATTTTATCCATTTAGTTTACCACTTTATTTATTCTGGGTTATCCTACCAGAAGAGTAGAATTTTATCATTTATTATGAAATGTGTTTAAGAACTTAAAAGTATTTAAAAAAGCAATTTTATTTTTAAAATATTCCTCATTGAGCTATATTCCTCATTGAGAAGCATTTAAACAAAATTTTTTTATATTTTCCTTTACCATGCGTCGTCCATTATTTAAACAACCAATACAACTCTACCGCAAAGGCTCGGATACCCGTAATAAACTTACACAACCACATTGCATAGGCTTGAAAACTTTCAACAAAACTTAACCACATCCAGCAAATGTTTGCATTTTAACTAGCATGGCAAAAACAACAAACAAAAAAATAGAGCAAATCGGAAACAATACAAAAAAACAACATTAAATATCCAGTCGATACACAGTATTTTTTGCGCTATCTAGGTGCTGTATCTGAGTTTTCTTCTATTGTCTATTGATTTGTGTGAAATTCTGTTATTGTCTGCGTGTCAGTGTGCTAAATTGTGTGGTTGTTTGTGGTCTGTTTTCCAATAAGTGGAGTACTAGTTGTATGTGTGCTTGGAGTGCTGACTGCTGCAGCCATTTACCGATATGAATCGACGACCGAATTGAACTCAACTTTCAATTTGTACGCCGTGCCATTCCTCAAAGACGCATAGTGATGTGTACCGTACCATAGGCAAAAATACAAAATTTTGGTATTTTCGGAAAGGTAATATGGTAGTTCCGAAATGGTAATAAGGTAGTGGTGTTTTATGCCAAGCAGTGTGCACAAAGTTTTAGTTCATGGGAAGGAAATCATCTTATTTTTCGATTTGCTTTGAGGTAAATTATACTTTTTCAATTGCTTTTTATCCAATTAATATTAAATAAAGACATGTTTACATCGTAGGTCATTTATCTGAATAGGATTTAAAAGCGAATCATAAATATTTCAGGAGTGCGCGCTTGTCGCAAACAAGAATACCTTCGCGAGAAAATACAAATAAGGATCATTTAATTTCTTATTAAATCTTGGCATCCCATCCTGTTAAGTCATCTAAAAGGATTCTGAGTAAAAATAAGAGTACATTTTCCATCGATGACATTACAAAATATATTTCATATGAACAATGTGAAAAGATTATTTGAGTGAAAGTGATTAAAAATATATATATTTTAATAAATAAAATATTATGATTTTATCTCTGTTATGATGTCTTTTTTTATATAATACTTCAATCATTGCAATTCAAAATATTTAAAATTTTTCATTTTAAATCGCGATTTTCCAGCAAATTATCATTAAAGTCCATTACCCAATGGACCCAAAGTCCATTATAATACGAAGTTTTATCACAATCGGTTCATTATTCTATTTTGTCGATTCGTCATATGAGGTCGCATCACTGTGCGACGTCGTCTATCCATTAAGCTTCGCCGGAGCGCCCAAGTCTACAATAAATTGTATTTTCTATTATGTGATAATTACTAGCTCCATGTTGTATCGCACGAATTGCGAGTTAAGAACCCGGCTGTATTCGCCACCGCCGCAATAAGTTGCGCAAACTCGATATGTTTCTGTTGCTGCTCTAAATTAAAAGCCACAATCGTAGCAGATCTGCTACTTTTTTTCCATTATTTTGGTGCCTATTTTATTTTCTATTTATTTTTCGATTTCGCTTCTATCAAATGTTTATGTTGTGCGTTTCTGTTTTCACTGCCGTATCACGCGTCGGTTTTTCGCCATAAATTGTAATCTTAGCTCGAATTGGTGGCTAGGTTGACGTTCTTAAGAACAGTAGTCGGCCATTGACTCGACATGAAGTTGGGAATAGAATAGCTACTGCTGTTCTCCTCGACATTGTCACCATTGTTGTGGGTCCAGTCCAGTTTTTGTTGTGGAGTCATGTTTCAGCGACAATTTTCTTGCGAGTAGTTTTTCAATTTTTTTTCGTATGCTTGTCTTTTTTTTTTTTTGGCATTTACCTTAATTAGTTGTTTGTCGCTATGTCGACACCGTTTGACTTCCGCCTTCAACGTTGCTTTACATTTCAAACATATCTCCGGATGAACCACAAAAGTAAATAAATTCTGAACTTTATTTCAAGTAAAATTAACAGTCACGACGCTATAAAGTTGTTTTCTTTAAGAAATCTAGCGAATAAATTTCAAATTACACTGACAGAAATTCGATTTTATCATATTCGAAAGGAAACATCCTTTCCTTCAACATCCTAATAGTATCTTTTAAAAAGTTGAATCTTATTTTTTTTAAATAACAATTAAAAAATCCTATTTTAAAAAATTATAAAAATTTCTTCGCTAGATATATTTTTCCTTTATAGATATATAATTCTTGGCCTTTATTATAAACAATTGGTTGCCTTAAATCTGGCAATGATGCAAACCTATTTGGACTAGATCTTTAATAGCCCTCTTATATTGTTGCTTAAAATAAATTATTGAAGTGAAACTTCTTAGATGGCAACTCGATATATGGACGAGAATTTGGACGAGAGAGAGGTAAGAGGTAAATCCCTTTTGCCGGGGGAGACTATCGTTGGGCTGACCCTTCGGGGAGTATCGTACTGAATGTGGTAGTTCAATATCGCGAACAGGTCTGTGATCGGCGTGGAATTGCGCTAAACAACCGGATGGCAATGCCCTCAAATTATCAGAGATGTTAGATGGGTCTGGATATCCAACAATAAATGTGGATGGATCCATAATTGCTACTGTTGCGTTCCAGCATTGGTTGCTATCCGTACAGTATATTTATTAATTTAAATATACGCTGTGGCGTTCGTGGCGTAGTTGGTTAAGTGCGTGGCCACTATGTCAACGAACCTGGAGACCCAGGTTCGAACCCCAGCAGCGACAAAAAATTATTTGAATTAAAATAATTTTTCTGTACGGCTGCCACCTCTCTGCAGACAATGGCAAACCTCAGAGAGTATTCAAAATGCCATGTAAAGCTTCTTGAGAACAAGAACATTCCGTTGATCGCCATTCGGAGTCGGCGTTAAACATGTAGGTCCGGTTCTCGGTCATTTGTGTACAAACTTAATAACACACACAACACAATTGATCATAAGAAGCTAGGTCAAAGTCCTTTTAAGGGCTGAAATGGCCAATTATTTATTTATTTTTTTTTTTTTTTTAAATATACACTTAATTATGGTGTGTAACCGGTGTTGAAACTTCTATGACGGGGCGTTGGACGCGTCTGGAATCATGTAAGTAACGCCCAAGAGAGGTTGGATGGACGTTGTATTTGTATTAGCATGGAACTAACGTCCTGAAGATTTATCTGTTGGGTATCAATTCCATGAACCTCGACCCCATTGCCATGGGGCAACGTGGATTAAGCCTATACGGCAGGTGTTCAATAAAATGGAATTAACTTCTGTACATCTAATACACAGTTTTTAATTAATCAACGCCATATATATATAATATGATATTGTAAATATCTTTACACCGAACATGTGAATTTATACATTATATATATAATACCCAGTTGACGGCCTCGGTAGTATAGTAGGTATTGATTGCCACCCCAGAGTCCTGAGTTCGAATCCCGACCAGGTCATGGTGTTACGCTTTAACCTTTCCGAATTTCTTTCCTTATTTGTAAACAACTGAAATTGAACAACTTATCAATATTTACGACTTGAAGTTCTAGTTGATGGTGGAGAAGTTTATGAATGAGATTATCTTACAACTTGAATTGACTAAAGGAAAAAGGCTAACACTTGCCTCAGATTCAAATTTGCATGTTTCCACATCCACATGTTTCACTTGACTGATTCTTCCCACTAATCTATCACCCCGTTTTCGAATCAAGACAAACTTGACTAAATACGTGTAACACCTGAAATCCATCCTTGTTTCAAAGCTAAAAAAAATCTATGTTTCATAATCAATATGGTACTGCAAATATCTTTACACCTCAATCATATTAATCTACACTGACACAAATCCGCAGTGATATTTGCATTAAGGAGTGTCGAACGTTAAATGGAAGAAATATCATTATTGTGGCCATCTATATAACACCGAACCAGAAACTGGACGATATATTTCATACACAGTACCCTTCTGATTTACAGTCATATAAGTGCTGCTGCTCTAAGCATATATAAAATTCCTATGATTTTCGAGGGATATTTTAACTTAAATTTTGATTCTTTAAATTCTTTGCCGCTAACTTTCTTCGCGAATAATTTGGTCTGCATATAAATAAAATCAACTCATCGACAACGAAATAGATGCAATTTCTCACGTTATCTCGAAAATTGAATCACAGACATTATATCTGATATTTTAAAATATCTATTAATATCAGTATTCTTAATTATCAAAGTACCAACAAATGACAGTGTAAATATTCGATAAACAGAATATTGACTTGATAAGATTACGTTTTACCGTGCAGGTTTCCAAAAGAATTTAAAACGTAATTTTTTCAAAATTCATCGGCGTTGCATTGAATTGGTACTCGCTGAGTATTAGTGCTATGATTAAAATAATGAAATGAACGTAAATGTTAATTTTTTGACTTCATTAAAAAAAAAAAAATTGAAAGCATCATCAAACGCGGTGGGAACTGTTTAAGCAACGGAATTGCAAATTTGTTACATAATTATTATTACTCGCTGAGAATTTGTGCCAGGGTAAAAAATATAATACGCCAATAAAGGCCTTTTCCATGATACAATCATACAAGGTAGGAGTGACAGCTGGCTTTTTTCTAACCAGTGTCTTGCATCGACTGTCATTTGCTGGTATATTTTGTTTTCTATTTTCTTTTCTTATTTTTTCGTTCTCTAATTTATACTATTTTTGACAGTGTGTGCAAGACGAAAAAACTGTCACTCCTACCTTGTTTAATTGTATCATGGCCTGTTCTAAGCCCTCACAACAAAATTAGATAAACAATTACTGACGTCATGGGGACACAGAGAGAGCCGCTTAAAGATCGATAATGCAGCATTCATACAATGGCGTTGCATTGAATTATAACTCGCTCAGCATACGTGCTACTGTTAATTTTATTTTACGATAACATAGATGTGCTATTAAGCCTAACAACGAAAATATTAGAAAAATTTTTATCGTAATGTCTTCAGGGTGGCAACAACTTAATGCAGTGAAAATGCTACAACAATGAAAAAAGATTGCATGGAATTTGTATTAAATATGGTCACAACACTTGTCACAAACAACAAAAAACGACAATGAAACCGGACTATTAAAATGGAAAAGGACAATGACAAGAATTATGATATGGATTAGGACAAAAATTTAGACATACCTACAACACATCTTTCCAAACCAGGAAAGGGATTTGGACGAGGATTCAAGAATTTGGTCATGAATTAAAAAAAGAGTTAAGACAAAAAGTAGAAAAATTATAAGGACAAATAAAAGAATAACGTAAGAATGTGGATAAGTTTGAGAACAAAGGAAAGGATAGAGAAATATTGTCACATACAAACCTACGGGTGTATCCACGACTCAGCCAACTCTTTTTTTATGCAAACTTTGTATTTTATTGCTTTTAGGGTGCTGCTCTCTCTCTCTCTCTCTCTCTCTCTCTCTCTCTCTCTCTTACATTTAAATCTCTATATTTCTTTATTTTTGAAAGTTTCACTTTTATCACCTATACGGGCTGCACGCAATTATTATTTTTTTTGAGATCTCATAGATCTCATGGTCGTTTTGCTTTTCTTTTTCTCTCTTCTATAGCAAAAGTCTCTTGGCTCAACCATTTCTTTTTATCAGGAGGGACGGAAGCCATTCATCTTCCGCCAAATGTCTTTACTCCTCTCGTACACAGCTCATGCCTTAGCTCTTTCCAATTGGTTTGGAGCTTGTTTTTGCAAGGGTGTCAGATTCCTTCCAATAGCTTAGGGCGATGTTATGTAGACGGTCACGGGCACGGCACGGGCACGAATTTTTGTTGCTTCAATGTAAAAGGGAAATTTGAGAGAGTGAGCGAGGGAATAAATTTTGCCCACCGCGGTCACCAAATGATTCGGCTGGCGATACCAAATCACTGGATCAAAACAGTGTTGCGTTGTGGAAATATTTAAATATTTGGAAAGAACTAGGCTTGTGCTAAACAGTTCCGGGGCCGGAAAGAACATGGAACGATTCTTTTGTACAGCGGAACTAGTTCGCGGAAACATGTCCGCGGAACTATGTAGTTCCTTTGAGCTGTAGTAGCAATTTTTTATGGTTTTTGTATATGTATTCTCTACACCTGAACAGAAGGGCTTTAAGAGAAGGTCGGAGAGGATTAATATGTATGACCGACCCCCATTACTTTTGGAAAAGGAACATTTTTGCCTTTGAAACCTATTCTATCCGACCACTCCTTAGAGGGGCTTCAATACAAAAACGCAATGGGGACATATTAATGTTGTCACTCTGTTTGTAAGGCCCATAAAAAGGCGCAGGTATAGCAAAGTATATTCTTGATTGGCATCACCACCCAAGTCGATTTAGCCATGTCCGTCTGTCTGTCCGCACGTTCGTATGTAACTTATAAGTGCTTAAAAAGAACAAATTGAGTACTCTCGAGTTGCAAAACATGTCCATTTGATTAAATGAAACTCATGCAACTCATATGCAGCAGATTGTAACATGTCCGCGAAACTATCTAGCTCCGCAGTTCCATTTGATTGAATGAAACTCATGCAACTCATATGCAGCAGATTGTAACATGTCCGCGGAACTATCTAGTTCCGCAGTTCCGTTCGATTGAATGAAAGCATGTTCAAAACGAAATAAACAGACCATTGCGCGCAACAAGAACGTCGAAGTGTCATCTTACCATTTCACACATCAGTTGTTTCGTTCTTTTGAAAACATCATATTTGCACTTGTAGTCGATCACAAAATTCGTGTGAGCCATAATATGTGTGAAAGAGATGTCGGTTCACATTGCTTAATAAAAAAAAATCTTGCAAACCGGAACTGTTTGAACATGCTAAAAATGAATGGAAGGAATGATTGGAACTATGTCCGACTGTGAACATAGTTCCGCGAACTAAACAGGTTCGGAACGACCCATCTCTACTGAGAACTCGTCCAGGATCGGTTGTCGGATAAGCGTTGCTTTTCGCTGTGTGAATTGTACAAACGATATTTTTTTATTTCTTTATATGTTTCTCTTAAAAAACATATTTTTTAAGAATTATATTGTGAGCTTAATGCCAAAAACGTCATGAAGCAACAGGTTGCTACACCAACAAAGTTCTTTGCAGAACTAAACCAAGCTGACTAGACCATGGTTTCGTCGGACGCTACTCCGACTCATCAGTAGTCTCAGTGGTTCTAGCAGTCTTTGACAAGCTAATAAGCGCAAGAGCAATAAAACCAAAGCGGAATTATAGAAGCGCTATACTTTATCAAAGCAATGTTTTTCTACTCTTTTGCTAGTCGCAAAATTTCAAAAAGTTGACTGCATTGATTCTGCAAAGATTTTGTTGTTGCGCTTTTTTGTTTACTTCTTTATCACGATCAATTTACTGATGAGTCGGAGTAGCGTCCGACGAAACCATGGTCTAGTCAGCTTGGTTTAGTTCTGCAAAGAACTTTGTTGTTGTAGCAACCTGTTGCTTCATGACGTTTTTGGCATTAAGATCACAATATAATTCTTAAAAAATATGTTTTTTAAGAATTATAAAAGAAATAAACTTATTAAAAAATGCAACAATTTTATAACTCATATTTTTTTATGTTTTATTGTTTTTTTTTAAGTATATATATTAGAGTGGAACGAATTTTTAACCTCATGGGCTTCATATATTTTTGAAAACTACGAGTAAAAAAATAAATTTCTGCATCTTTAGTTTTTTTCTGCGACATAACTTTTGACTGCGCCAGAGGGTTTTTATATTTCATGCCAGACTAATTTTTTTGTTTTTCTGAAATCCAAAGTTTAGTTTGAAAATTCGTTACTAAATTTTTGATGCAAACCTCTTCATTAACGTATAAATAACAACTTGTAAAGAGTTCCCTATGATACTACAATGTATGAGCTACAAGATATTCAGGACCATAGATCACCGAAATCGGTCATTCGCTTATATCTCCGCTCCTCTTTGTAGGACAGCAAATATGATCAGAACAAAATTGTAGATCAGATAATTCTCTACAAAAATGTCCTCAACAGTTTTAACATAAAACAAGCAGTTTCCACGCTATGCGACTAGATATGTTTGAATAGCGCAAAGTAGAAATTTCATATTAACTTTGAGTAGAGCGGAGTTATAAGCAAATGATCGAATTCGGTGATCTTTGAACCAGAATACCTTATAGTGCGTACATGGTATCATATGGAACTCTTGGCAAGTTATTATTAATGAGTTAATGAAGAGGTTTGCATCAAAAAATTAGCTTCTAACTTTTTTGGATTTCAGAAGAAAAAAGTCTAACAATGAAATATATAAACCCTCGGGCGCAGTCGCAGAAAAAACTAAAGATGCAGAAATTTATGTTTTCACCCGTAGTATATACATTCGTTCCACTCTAATATGTATACTAACAAAAAATAATTATAACGGTTGTTAATCATTTAAAAATTTCTTAATTTTTTATTTTGGGAAAAGGTAAATTTTTTCCTAAAGTGGTAAATTTTTTCCAAAAAAGTGGTAAATTTCAGTTAGTCTCTCTGGCAATACTGGCCTGTACAACAACGGCCTAACGGACATAAAATTTTCCCATTATTTACTTGTATAGCTTCCGTAGTACTAGTCGAACCAAAACTCAACTTTAGTTATTAGAAAATTATGAACGAAACTTATTTTTTCTAATTACCTCTCACGTACTTAAGAAAAAAACCAATCAATTCACTTGTGCAAAAACAGTGACCCATCATCATAAGTTATAAATCATTGCAATGTCATGCCTTTCCAAAACAACTAATGAAGAAATTAACCAAAATACAAACAAAACAAAAAAACAAGTACAACTAACATTAAATTAAAGAAAATCTTGATTTGTATCGGTTTTATCAGTTTTCGCTTGAGTCTTAATATAATTTTATACCACGTTGTTGAACTGTCAGTTGAATCCCTCAACGCCCCAACAACACGAAAATAAAATTTAGATGCATTTTAAGCATGTCAAATGCGCATTATTAAAATCTATACAAAAGTGATTTCAGATTTTTAATGCTTCATGTCTGTCGATCAGCTGCTGAGTCGAGTCGATCTGACTGTGCAACTGCGTGTGCAGGCAGTTTGCAGGCCAGCATAGTGGAAGCTTCACTGAATGCCAAAGTCAAGAGTGCGTCTACGAGTATCTTCATTGATTCGACAGTCGGTTACCCTCAGTCTGCTTGTCTGTCAGCCAACCAGCTAGTGTAATGCTGCTATGTTAATTTCTGTAAATTCATAAATTTTTATGCATTTCACAAGTTCAGCCAGAACAAAACTTTAGTGCGTCGCACAGTGAGTTGGCTCCATATAAGCGATGTTCAAAAATAGAAAAAAGTTGAAATATCGATATCGATGAAAATTGTTTTATACACTAAGTAGGAATCAATAAGCTCAAAAATAACGGTAAACCTTTACTTTTTTCAGACATCGAATAATTTTGTGGAGTATAATTATTTACATTTACATCGGATTTTATATATTTTTGACGTTTCCAGCGAGGTTCCCAAAAAAAGTTGAAAAAGGCATTTTTTTGAAAATGCATCAGCGTTGCATGAAATTATTACTCGCTGAGTAAAGGTGCTACGATAAAAATATTGGTACGATAGTAAAGGTTAATTCTTTGGCTTTATGACAAAAATAAAACAAAAACTAAAAGCATCTTTGGGTCGCGGAGGGATCTGCTTAAGCAACGCAACTGAAAATTCGTTATATAGAATTATTACACGCTATATATAGCTGCTAAGTTAAAAATTATTATACGTCAGTAAATACTGATCTTTAACACTTAGAACAATCAGTCAGACTGCCCGTCAAACTACCAGTGATACCAGTTTTAAAGTCTTTGGGAGGACTTCGTAGCTACTACCAGATTGTGTCTCATCACAGCTGGTGATGAATTGGTCACGGACTGGTGGCCAGTTTAAAAAATGTTCCTTACGAACATCTCCATACATGATCCACTAAATTTGATCCACAGACTTATCTTACAGATGAATAACTGCAGAAATCATCGGCTTACGGCGTCTAGTAAACACCTGGTAATTTGCTCACTAGATGCAAGCGTATTACTCATGTCGAACTCTTTCTTCATTTACTACAATTATGCCCATGGTACTAAAATCTCAAATGTCTTCTTAAAGAGGACATTTCAACAAGACATGTGACCAATCTTCAAAGACTTCTTCGCAATTGCATTCTTCAGTCGTGGTGAAATTTCTTCCAGTAAAAAGGAAGTCCAGACTCAGAAAGAACCCAAAGTTCACATAGCGGCAGTAGAGTTCCAATTAGTGTTTAACGTAGACACCTGCCTTGTCAGCTCTATTTTACTGAACTGACGTCCAGCAGATTTATCTTCTGCTGGAACGCTAAATTAGCAATGTGCGGTAATTAATGTCCATCCAAAACAGATGATCTTCCGGACGTTAATATCAGCTACGATACACTTACTAGCGTCCTTCCGATCATCTCCTGCACTGCTTTTGCTTGTCTCCGGACGTGACCAACGCCCTATTTTTATATTTTCAATAACGGTTACACCACCGCACTTAAGCATTTTTAATTTAATAAATATCCTGTGTGGATTAAATACCCATATTGGAACCATAGAACCAATCATCGAAGGCTAGTGTTATCACCATCCACATTTATTGGTTGAAGTCGAGACAGATCGAAAATCTCTGACAATTTGAGGGCATTGTCACCCGGTTGTAAGCAAGGGAAACTCCACGCCGATCACCACAGACTTGCACGCGACATTGTGCCACCACAGTCAGAACGAAACTCCCCGAAGGGCCAGCCCTGCGATAGTCTCCAGGGCTAAAGGCTTCACCCCGTCATAGCCCCCCACACACTGGCATATAGCATATCAGGCATGACTGTGAAGAATATAATTCAACACTTACTACCACCAAGATTAACCTTGAGCCACCAAATGACGTCCAACAGCCTCACCAATTTTGCACTACTGCGTTGGCAACCACAGTGATACCTCCTTGAACATCCCGAGAACCTCTAAAATTGAATCGAGAATTCTCTTCATGCCCGTATTCACCCTGAACGCTCCAAGACCAGTTTAGGAACAGACTAAAGTCGAACTCATCACGCCCATAATCCTCTTGAACAATCCGAGACCACCTTAGGATAGGGGACTAAGGTGAATCTCTTCATGCCCTTAATGCTTCAGGTAATACATCAAGCTTACGCCTTCAATTACTTCACATTATTCGCTCTGTATTTACTCTGGCTTACGCCTTTTTGAAACTTCGCATTTTGCTCCGGATCATTGCTACTCCTTCGTAGGCATTAATGCTACCGTTGATCATTTTAAACGGTCCAGCCTGCTGCCATTGATTTAGCTAAACACGCAAGACTCAAGGCGGGCCTGATCACATGGCAGTCGAAAGAAGACAATTGAGAGATGCTTTCAATCCATTGGAAATGAACTCGCTAATCTAAGTTCCGAGCCAGACAGACTTTTGTTGCCGCAACACTATCCATTTTCTTTTGGTTTCTTTAGATTAGGACAAATTTTCGACTTTCGAAAAAATGCAAGTGTTAAGGGGGTTATTCTTCGCTTAAGTTTTCTACGTTTGAGTTATGTTTCGTTTTATCTCAATGCTAATATTTCATTAAAAATATTAAATATATGGAAACAAAAACCTTGAACCCACTTTCAAATAACTTATTTTGATGCTCAAATACTTCGAATGTATTTTAAAACTAACTCAACTTTTAAGTTTTCTAGCTTAAATAAAACTGATTTAAATTCCTACTTAAACTTTGAAATTTTTCACTTACAAAATTATCCGTCGATTGATACCAATATTGTTGGATTTGTGATAAAAAAGTTTTTAACATTGTGTATGACACCACAAATAAGGCGTTCATGCTGGAGCAAAAAGCAGCTTTTTGTAAAAAGCAACTAAACGCAACAAAAAAGCAGCTTTTCGCCTCACAAATGCCAATAGAAAAAAGCAACTTTTATTTTGCTTTTTTGTATGTGTCACCCTGTGTTTCATCGATACTTCCGAAATTCGAAGTTCGTTTTTTGACATTTTTCAATGGCTGCGTTCAGCTGGTACAACTGTTGAGTGTGTGCCATGGTATAATAATACAAGGTAGCATTGACAACTGCTTATTTTCTCTTCTACAAGAAAACATCTCCTGTCAAAAACAACTGTTTGTGGAAATGCATCTGCAGCTGCTGAAGTTGTTGTTTTTTTTACTTCTACGTTTTCAAAATTGTTTGTGTTTTCAATGACCGATGTGTGTGCGCTCTCTTTTTGAGTAAATTTTTGGACAGAAGATGGTTTCCCAAGCAACTGTCAATGCTACCTTGTATTATTATACCATGAGTGTGTGCCTTCTAAAGGTATAAGTATCAGATTCTGATTTTCTCAATATGCTCAACATATTTTGTGAAAATTGTCTGTCTTTGGTATCTTTTTATTTTGCTGATACATTTCCTCAACGTGTTGAGCTAAACAATTGCACAACAGTTGTACCTGCTGAACGCAGCCATCAATCTTTGAAACACAAATGTCAAAATTAAAGCTAATGCTGAATTATAGCCGGCATAAACACATTTCGAAAAAGCACTTTTTGTTATGAGCATGAACGCCTTATTACTCACTGTTCGACGTAGAGTTCGCCTCTCATTGAGGGTAACGTCAAATTGATTCATGTTCCTCGCCACATATGTAACATGCAGCAATTATGCTGGGAAATTGCAGCAATTTCCATAGCATTTTGCTCCACAGTAGCTAAGGCGCACGCACTTTACCATATTTTATTAGATCAATTCCACTTAAAATCATTTTAATCGTGTACGTCTTTTTTATGCTGGTATCTTGAGATTTCTCTTTTATTTCTCCCCACTTTTTTTTCTTTTGCTTTTTCTCTTTTAGGGTTGCACTGATTTTGGCATATTTAATTTTTATGTTTTCCATATTCAATTGTTACAAAATTCCTTGAAATTGAATTCCAAATTCACAACAAGATTTTATATAGTTTTGATAGTTCTGACGTTTTATTAGTAATTTTTTTTTTTTGTGTTTTTCGAACTCCGTCGTCTTAATTAATTCAATTATTTCGAATTATAGAAATTGTTACATTTTTTGTTTGAAATCTGAGCATAAGCAACCCATTTCCATTTAGCTGCTTATGACAACATACGAGTAGGGTTCAAACTGCTGTGTGGTATCCAGCATAAAAGCGTCTGTAATCCGAGCTAAGGTTCAGTAGTTGAGTTTTTATTATGGCCGACTCTATGGCGCAAAGGCGATTATAATAAATAAAGTTTTTGTAATATGCTGTGTTTCGGTTATTTTTTTCTACCATGAGTCATTCCATGGTTTGATCTGAGCTGGTTACTAATGAAGCCGTGCTTCATGCTTTATATTTTATTTGTCAGCAAAGATTTATTTAATTTGTTTTTTTTTTTTCTTTTCAAATTGATTCGAATTTGAATTGATTGATCACCCATGTATTATTATACCATGGATACAGAGATAGAGAGTGAGAGAGGGAAGTGCTTAGTGCTCGAAAAACTACGGGTTTTTAAAAATAAAAATATGTTGATTCTGTGTTACTTTTACGAGGGCAGTTTGATAAGTAAACGACTTTTATAAGGAGTTCATGCTGATAACAAAAAGCCGCTTTTTGCTTTTTTGAACTTGCTTTTTCTAACTGTGTCCATGCTGGCCATGATACGATTACAAGGTAGGCTCATATTGGAGAGCAGGGTGTGCGCTAGTTGTCAAAATCAGCTGGAAATGTTGAGTTTTTCTAATTGTTGTTGTTGCTTTTGTCGTTTGACGTTTATAGCCTTTACAGATTTGTTGTTGCAAAATTTCACATTTGAGCAGCCATTTTAAAATGAGCCTACCTTGTAATTGTATCATAATGCTGTCTATAATTCAGCATTAGCTTTAATTTTGACATTTTTGTTTCGAAGATTGATGGCTACGTTCAGCAGGTACAACTGTTGTGCAATTGTTTAGCTCAACACGTTGAGGAAATGTATCAGAAAAATTAAAAGATACCAAAGACAGACAATTTCCACAACACATGTTAAGCCTATTGATCTGATATGAAACTGATACTAATCCCTTTAGAAGGCACACACTCAATAGTTGTACCAGCTGAACGCAGCCATTGCAAATTAGACATAGGGTGACATATACAAAAAAGCAGAATAAGAGTTGTTTTTGCTGCATTGTATGGCGAAAAGCTGTCTTTTTATGTTGCGTTTACTTGCTTTTTACAAAAAGCTGCTTTTTGCTCCATGAACGCCTTAATAGAATAAAAGTTATTTTTCGGAAAAAAAGCTCTATTTCTCAACATAATGTATGTAGAAGGAAATATGAACAAATTTCAAATGCATATATTTTCGAATACGGGAAAAGTAGGATCAAAACAAAGTAGGCAATAATTTCCGGTACTCTATTAGTTGTCATGGCAGCTGCATGTCAGTTGACTACCGAGATGAATTCAGTATGAAAATGTCTTTGTATGAGTTTTACCGTCGAAAGTTGATTTATAAATACTGCGAAGATTTTCCAGAAAAGTGAAATTTTCCATAACTTCAGCGAGTTAAGTTTTATAAAAACATTTGTTTGCAAGACCATTGAAGCTTATAGAAGTGGAAAATCCAGTGAAAGGCAGTCTGTTAGTGGGCAAACATATGTCTTGCAGGATTTTAAAACACGCGCCAAATTAAAGGCTGAAACTGCAGGTTATACTGCAAAGTGCAGGGAACTGGGAAAAAAGTACCAAGTTGACAAAAAAACGGTGAAAAATACTTAAAAGATATGAACATTGATAAATTGGCGAAAAAGATCTCTCCAGCTGACACAGAAAAGCAAGAAACAGCCATCGTTGATCGATTACGGCTTCATTTCCGAGACCTGTTTGCTGCAAAATCAAGGAAAATTTGCACCATGGGTGACGAGACCTATTTTACGGTCGAAGGAAATGAATGGACCCCTAAGTATTATTTCAAGCTTAGAGGTATTGAAATTTCCGATAAAGTCAAATTTAAGTCGAAAACAAGTACCCGCGAAAAGTTTTACGCGGCGTGAGCGATCCTGTGTTTATCAAAGCCGGTTTAGCTGTGAATGCGGATGTTCACACAAAAAAATACCTTCCAGTTTTAAAAAAATTCATCGACAAGTATCATAAAAACGATGAAATTATTTTTTGGCCAGATTTGGCGTCATCACACTATGCCCGGACGACCCAAGACGTTTTAAGGGGTTTAAATATTGACTTCGTGCCAAAAGAAAAGAATCGACCAAATGTGCCAAAGCTTAGATAGAGACTTTTTGGGCCAACTTGGCCCAAAGGAAAGTCTTCAGAAAACGTTATCGTGCAAAAAATGTCGACTGATTGATAGCTAAGGTTAAAACAGAGCTGCGGCAAATTGATATTTAAAGGGATATTCAAGAGGCGATGCGTAAAGTGCCCATAAATATATGAAAGCCGAAAGATCCGCATTATATTTAGAAAAATAGAAAATTCTATGGACATAAAGGAGTTTGTTCATATTTCATTTGCCATACGTTCGTTTCGTTTCAGATCGATACATTTAGTCAGCATTTTTCTAATTTTTTATTCCTTTCAATTAATAGGTTTTATAAAAATCCTCAAAATATACATTTTTTTCAGTTATGACATCTTCATTCGACCCAAATCTCTTACCGACGAGTCATTTCGATCAAATTGGAAACAAGAAATAGTCTCAGCGGCGGCTAAATCTGGAGAATATGGTGGATGGGAGAGCAGTTCGTAGCCCATTAAATATATTTTACCCTGGTGAAAACAGACTTGTGCATCGGCAGTGGCAGATCTAGGATTCGGCAAGGGGGTAGGGGGGGCTGAAACTATAATTTTGTATATGGGGGGCACGCTGAAACGTCTTTTTCGACTTTTTTTCATTTTTTTCCGCTACAAAATATTCTCCAAAGAGGGGGCTAAAGCCCTTTCAGCCCGTATGTAGATCCGCCACTGTGCGTCGATGTGTTGTAATGGTGGAAGAGCATTTTTCTTCTTCTCCAAATGTAGCAATTTTTACTTGAAATCAATCCCAAATCTGTTCAACAGCTGTGAATAATATTCATCGGTGATCGTTTTACCCTTTTCGAAGTAATGATAATGTAATCTTTGGTGCTCGTTCACCCGGAGAAGTCCAACACTTTGACTGTTACTTGGTCTATCCTGTGTTGTGTGATTTATCCACGCCTACGATTACGAAACGGCGCAAAAACTCCTTCGTATTCCGTTTTAACCCTTTCAGTGCCAAATTAGCCCTGGCAATGCCAAACATTCCAAACTTCGTTCAGGGTCAGTTTTTGACTAAAATAAGCTGAATATGAAGTTTGAAAGCCGTATTGCTTTCCTAATAGATACTACAAAAATTTTTAGAAATATTCAAAAAAATTTTAAAAACTTCTAGCGCTGTAAATATCACATATTTTTTCTAACTAAAAATGTAAATAAGATCTCTTACATTCGTATTATTATATTTAATTACCTTTAGCTTTAGAAAATTCTTGGAAATATTTAAAAATATAATTTTTTAATTTGCTCTATTTTGAAGTCGCGTGGTCGCGCTCATTAGTTCACTTGGGATAACCTTGAAAAACATGTTATAAAAATTAATTTTCATATTATTGATTTTTTCTTCTTTTTCATCACATTTCAATCTATTATAAAAAATGTATTGTTAAAAAGCGGGGTGTCCCAAACTAGAAACAGAGCCTCAAAGCAAACTGTTGCCGTATGGCAACAAATATGCCGAAAGGGTTACACCACTTTGCTTATACTTATTTAGTTGAATGAGAGCAATCGCGGTACACATCGCACGGTTAACTTTTAAGTGTCCAAATATTCATGTAAAATGTGATGTACTCGCTCAGTTGAGTTGCCTCTGTCACCTCACGCACGTTCCTTCTTCAATCGTCCAATATCATTCAACGTATTTTATTGAAGATTTCTGACCTGATGTCGTTTTTGCTGGTACGACCTCAACGGAATTGTCACTTGTGCTGGTAAACCACTTCCTAACCTTGAAATTGATGGTGCAGAGTCTCCATAGTATTTCTTTGGTTAAGGTGATGTTTTTTTCGCGCCAAAAATAAAACTTGAGTACACGAAATTCACTTTTTCCGTTTTCGTCTTAATGTAAAAGGTTATCTATTTTCAATGGCTGTCAAACACAAACTAAATGATGCAGCTTGCTCAAAATGTTATAGTAGTCTATTAACAAATGATAGCTGACAGGACCATTGTTGCATTTAAAGTTACTACGTTTCAAAAATCACTGATTTCTCAAATTGCCCTCGTATTTCTTTATTGAAAACTTATCATTTAAGTCCCTCATGATTTTCAATCTCTAATTTTTTTCGGGTTCATCCAATTCGAATGTATTAATATATGATTGTTATATTTTGAATAAACCAACATGAAAATAAGTCACTAATGTAGTGATATGCAGAAGCATGAAGTAATTAATAAACATCAAAGTGACATTGAAACAACGATGAAATAACCGATGCTTTTTTCTAAGTAATACAATAAATAATGTATCGCCTGTATCCAGTTTAAAGCCGTTTATCCATTAGAGTGCCTACGCAAAAACTTATGTGATCTTTACAATGATATTCATTATGTAAATGAGTTAACAAAATCTCAAAATTCCTTAAAGAAAAATAACTAAAAACTAAGCCTTCAATAAGTTTAAGATTATTTTGCTTTAAATTGCACTTTAAGAGGGTAAAAGAGCGGAGAATGTAGGACATGTTTAATATAATAAGTCGAAATCTTATGGAATCCAACTTCTGACTTTGTGGTTCTGTTCCTATTTTGGAACCCCCCGATTTTTAACAATAAATTTTTAATAATAGATAATAGAGCTTAATAATAGAGCGCTAGATTTTTCTAAAATTTTTTTAAAATATCGTAAAAATTTTTGTAGTATTAGGAAAGCAAAACGGCTTTCAAACTTCGTACTCAGCTTATTTAGGTCGAAAACAGATTCCAACAAAGTTTGGAATGTTTGGCACCGCCAAAAGGTTTAGAAACAGAATATTAGCTAGGGTTATCCATTTTATCCTTCAGAGAATAAAGTTTAAAACAAAACACACTAAAATGTGTATATTTTAATTTTTTTATTTCGTTATAGGGGCATTTCATGTGAAGTGGACAACGAAAAAAAAGTGAGGTTCTGAAATTCGTTCATATTGGACATATTTGTGCTTCTAGGGGATATGAACGTGTTCATATAATAATTTCTTGGTTTGAGGTTTAGCTGTTAAGATATTGGATTCTATAGAATTCACCAGATTGACGGAATGGGTTTTTTGAAATTTTATTATCATATTGAAGGTAATTATTATAAAATAAAGAATGTAATTATTTTTATAGGAAATTGACTGCTCTTTTTGATTTTTTAATCAGTTTTTAAATTTACATTTTTTCCAGTTTTAAACCGGAAGTAAGTACTTCAAATATTTTTTTTTTAACAACTTCGACCATTTTAATTTCAATTTTTTAACGGCGATGTAAAGTTTAACATTTATAAATTTTACCATAAAAATTTCAGAATGAGATCTAAATTAGTTTAAGAGGGCTATATCTTAACAGCTAAACCTCAAATCAAAAAATATTATGTGAACACGTTCATATCCCCTAGAAGTACAAATATGCCCAATATGAACGAATTTCAGAACCTCACTTTTTTTTCGTTGTCCGCTTCACATGAAATGCCCTATAGTGTTTGGACTTTACCATTATACGGGGAATACCATATCATTCCAATGTCCTCCACGGGAGTTTATGCAGGATTTAATCTTTTTGAGGTAATTTTCGATGGTTTTTGGGCAAAACTCGGACATTAGCTTGACAAATTTATGACCAATTTTTTTTTTTAATTGCTTAAGAGTTCGAGGTTCGGTTTATTCACGTAAACATGATCTTTTGCGTAGCCGTACAAAAAAAAAACTACAGAGGCGTCAAATCGCATGATCTCGAAAATTGGTTAACATACTGCCATAGCGCTCAGAATTTATTGTAACTGTTGCTACTTGATCGATTTCAAAATAATACGAACAAATGATACCACCAGACCATAATGCGCACCTGTCAGTCACTTTTTGTGGATCCACAATTGCTTGGGGATTTTCATATACGGAAATTTTGCTTATACACATATCCATCTAGCGCGAAATGGGCCTCATCGCTTAAGAAAACTTGCTTGGAAAAATCAGTATTTAACAAAAATCAACAATGAAGCAATTTTAAACAAAAAATTATTTTTAGTATTTTTTTTTTCAAAATATACTGTTGCAGTTTTACTGGCTGGTTGGGACTTTTGTAGCAGAAACTTGCAAGTTGAAAATTTGAGCAACTTACAACGTTAAAAGTAAAAGCTATTACTTAGAACAAGCCTCTATACATCACAGAACTCGTAATTCTGACATGATGTTTCACATACCACTCATTCAGAAAAAAACAGCGCCAAGGTTTTTACTAGAGAACTACAGAAAGTAGGAAGTTCATTCACTGCATTTTCATATGCGTCTGTCTACTCGCTGGTACTTTACGCAAGAAAATTATTGCAGAGTACAATGATTGCGTTTTACATTCAGAGTAAGCAGGGCTGCAAACATTTAACCTGCAGGCGGCCGGCATTTCAGAATGTCCAAAAGACATAATTTGAAAAGTTTTTTCATACAAAAAGTTCCCAATGGACTAGCAATGTGGGCCGACCTTGAGGTGATGCCGATCGGCATCATCCCGGCCGCGATGGATTTGGGAATATGCATGTAAAATTTTATTGGGGCAAATATTGGCTTTTTTCTCACCAAACTTGGTATATGGGGGTTTTTGGGGGCGCTGATTACGAATATGCAGTCAGTTTTTTTATATTCAAAATGGCGGACCCAAGATGGCGAATATTATTTGAAAAAAAATATAGATTTATGGTAAACTTGATACATAACTTAAAAAAAATCAATAGAATTACACTAAATAGGGTGTTCTGGGGGTTTTTGAGGTCGCTGAACACGATTTTGATGTCAAATTTGTGAAATTCTAACTGGCGAATCCAATATGGTGGACTTAATTTCAACAAATCAACTGATTTATATCAATCTCGATAAGCGATCATTTTCGGAGTCGCTAATTATGAATTCAAAGTAAATTTTGTGACATTCAAGATAGAGTTGAAATCATCTAGAATTCCCTTTGGCATTACCCAGGACTAACGACGAGGACGTAGGAATTATGTAGCCCCTTCTTTTCATCTTTTTATATTTTTTCATTTTTTTAATGTGGAAGTTTTATCATATTAACACATAATACTTAAAATATCTTAATTTACAATAAAAAAAAAACTTAACCGGGAGTTTTTCGAAAAAAAATACACTTCCTTAATTTTTTTTTTTTTTTTTTTTTTGTTTTAGCATATTTTATTTAAGACCAACATTTTTTACATTATTAAAGTATTACTACTTACGATTTGGCTTTGACATTTTTGCCCAAAATATTTGTCGATAAGGAAGAAAAGTGCAATGTCGCGAAAGATCTTAAATTTGCGGTGAGCAAGATATTTGGAGACTGTTTCATCTGGAAAAAAAAACATAATTTTGGTTTAGTAAAAAGTTTTTAGGCGCTTTATCGTTGATTTTTCAAAATTATTAATTTCTGTCAAAATGGCGTTGAGGTTGTTTTAGATTATAAATCAAAAATATATATTAAAAAATCTAACGTTTAAACGCCCCTTAATGAGTCCTTAAGTAAGTGGGAAAAATTTGAAATATAAATCGCATGAGTAGTTTTTGAGCAATCTTGCTCACTGCAAATTTAAGATCTTTCGTGGAATTGCACTTTTCTACCTTATCAACGAATATTTTTTGACCAAAATGTCAGGGACTAACCTTGAATAGTTATACTTTTATAAATATAAAAAAATTTTGGTCTAAAATAAAACACAGTTAAAAAAAATTTTTTTTTAATTTTAATTTTTTTAAACACTCCCGGAGGCCCTAAAATCCTGAGTATGAAAAGTTTTTTTAAGGAAACTAACAATACAAAAATTATAGACATTTTTAATTTTTAAGATTTGTGTACAAGAGCCAACCCTGAAAATAATGAGCTTCTGACTTGTTTCTTTCCTTTCTTCTCGCTGTTTGTTATAGATAACGAGCTGTCACAACATGCAATTTACACAAGAAATGTTTACAAAGAATATTTTCAAGAAATTTTATTTGCTGAATGCGCTCAGTAATGGTTATTGCTATTAAAATGCTAAAACTTGACAGTTAAACTCAAAATTAAAGCCAAAAATTCAGGACTGCATAGATAACGGGGTTGGTTTACTTTTACTTTTTACATTTTTACTGAACGGGCTTCGTTTTACTGATCCATGTGTCCGCCAGTTTACTCAAGAGCTTAGTCGAAGACAAACGATGACTTTGAGAATCTCAAAAGAATAATTTATACAACAATAACAACATAAATAAGCACGTAACGTACTTTAAATAATTCACACAGAAGTAAAAAAAACAAAAGGACTCCCACAGGATAGTAGGCAGCAATATAGATGCAATATAATCAGAGCAAACATTAGAACAAAAACTCCTGCATTAGGCAATAAAACCAAGCCGTAATATATCATCTGGGGATTCATAAAACGGCATCAATGAGTTACATGAAACCTCTCTTGTATTGATGCTGCTGTCGAGGGTTGCTATAATGGGAGCATGGATGGATGTTTTCTTTTTTGTTTTTTGTTTTGGGCTTGAAAGGGGCGAGCGTGCAAAATTAAATAACAATCTTACAAGCACTGAGCATCTAAGAGGTTTCATGGTCACAACGGGATGTTTTTAGGGCAACCCCTTGTGGCGCATTGATTATGCCAGACAGCAAGTAAATAGTTCAAAATTCATTGATTGTGCCGAAAAATTGAACAGAAACAATATTATCCTACCGAAAAATCTGAAAAAATGTTTCTAATATGAACAGAAGTTTAAAAAATTACTGCCAAGCGTGATTATTTTGCTACGTTCATTCAAAAAGGAGGCTTTCTTCGCCACTGTTTCTACTGTTTCTCAAAAAGGGGTCAACAACAGCCGTTGCTACACCCCATGGCGTCAAAGTATTTGTTGTTGTTTTTTTATTTATTTATTTTTTTTTTTTTTTGCTAAAAGCAGTTGCACATGCAACAACAAAGCATGCAGAAATGTCAATTTGACGTTTTATTGTTGTCGAAAAATTGGATTTAATATCGAAATATTTGCAAGGAGTGCGCAACAAATTGTTTAAGTGATTGCATTTTTATTATTGTTGTTGTCGTTATTGTTGTTATTGTGACAGCAGAAGGGCACAAATATTGCCCACACATGCAATATACTCACACCGCTCCTGATACTCATGCCACGAAGTTTAATGTTCATATATTTATTATATGTAACGTTTACCACGGCGATATGATTTTCGATTATTGCAGCAATAAATTGTGTAAATTGTGTAAATTGCGTTCCTTAATCAGAGTATCATAAATAAGAATTTTGACATTTTCTCATTAATTTGATTGCAGTTTTTTTTTTGCCCTCTTTCTTTTCATGGGAGTGTCAGTGACATATAGAATTGACTCAGTACAATTGAAAAAGTGTGAGTGGGTACTTTTTTATTTTAAGTGCAGACCATGATAAAAATATGTTTGCATTTCCTTCTACATGCATTAACAAATTAGTTTTTGTTATATATAGATGTGTACCTCACTCAGGGAATGCGCCATGTTTGCATTTATTATGAGTGTCAACTGTCAGCTGTCAACGCATACTTTAAAATCATACATAAACAAAAACATAATGAGACACTTCCGCTGCAAGCAGCTTTTACAAATGTAAAGTTACAGTTTTAATTTTTTTTTTCCCCATTTCAAGTTATTCCAAAGTAAGAGGTGGATATTGCAATGTGGGGCACTCAATTTGTTGCGTACCATAGAGTTGTCATTTATGTTTTTAAGTGTAGCCATGTTTTTTTGTTTTTATTTTTGGTTACCGATAACAATTCAAACAAAGTGAAGTCAGTTTTCTGTTTGGTGCTGCCTGATTTGAATAATAAATTTTGGATTTTTCCTCTCGTCGATCTTCTCAGAAGCAATCCGTTATGAAAAACTAAATAAAATCCAAGCAGTGAAGCAAGACAATAATATTGCTTTTCTGTTTGGTTTATTACAAAAGCAGCTAAAAACGTTAAATACAACTGTAAAACAATTATTAGACAAGTTCTCAAAATTTAAAATCTTGTTCTTCTTCTCATTGTGAATAGACATGGCTGGTGTTACACAGTGACTGTTTGATCGGCGTTCAATGAATCTTTTTTATTCTCTTCACTTTTACTTTTACTGATATATTCACTCAGAATCACCATAAAGAGTTGTTGAGAAGATTATCTCCATATGTTCCTCTAGATGGAATGTTTGCAGGATTCTCATTCCCAGGCACGAAGCGTATTTGCCCTACAAAGTTTTCTTGAATAAATTATATTCTATTGGCCTATCCTGTGTAAATGTAGAGGGGCTACCCAGATTCTGGAGTTGGTCGCCCAATTCGGGAAGTAGGTGGACCGTTTGACTAGGTCAACGGTAGCGTATGCCTACGAGGGAATCAATGATCCTAAAAAATTTGTTAACATGGGTATTGTCGTTACTCTCGACAGACGTACTGTCACAAGTCCCCACTGATACATTTCGCATTGGTCTCTGGATAGTCTTATAAGTCTTGTTAGTCTTATAAGGCTGGTTAAAACGATATAATCAAGAGGTGTCGAATTTGTGTACTCCGAGTGTGAAAAGTTTATCTTAGTAGCCTCGGAGTACCGGTTTGAAAAGGTGGTAATCAAGAAGTGTCATATTGGGTGCTCCAAGTGACTAAGTGTTCATCTTAGTAGCCTTGGAGTACCAGTATTGAAATGGAGCAAATAGTGGTGACCTTGTGTCACACACAATCAAATGCGATGTGGTCTACTCTGTAGCACGTCCAAGTAGTGGTGGCTTTTTCCTTCACAGTCAAGAGTGATGAATGCGGATGTGTTGGTGTTGTGATAAGTGCGTGTCGAAGTAAAGCCCTTTGCCCGGGGAGACTATCGCAGGGCTGGCCCTTCGGGGAATATCATACTGGCTGTGGTAGTTCAATGTCGCAAACAGGTCTGTGTGATCAGCGTAGAGTTGCGTTTAATCAACCGAGTGGCAATGCCCATAAATTGTCAGAGATGTTAGATGAGTCTTGGTTGCTATCCATACAGTATATTTATTAATTTAAATAAGCACTTAAGTATGGTGTGTAACCGGTGTTAAAACTACTATGACAGGGCGTTGGTCGCATCTGGAGTCATAGTAGTGACGACCAGGAGAAGTTGGAAGGACGTTGTATTTGTATTAGCATGATACTAACGTCCTGAAGATTTATCTGTTGGGCATCAATGCCATGAACCTTTACCCCATTGCAATGGGGTAACGTCAAATTTAGCTCCTGCGGCAGGTGTTTACGTTTCAATAAATTGGAATTTCAATCTGTGAGGTTACACGGTGATCGTTTGAACGGCGTTCAATGAACACTTTTTACTCTCATTTACATTTTGATCGCTGCTCGGTCACAAGGCAGTGAAGTGATCGACTTTCACCACCTAGAAACACTGTTTCTAAACGGTGATTGCTGTAGTGTACAGAGTTCAAAAATCAACATATTTTAAACGCCCTACAAAATATTCATCCGTTCTCACTCTCTCTATTCTTTGACAGTTTTCCATTGAAAGCAACTACAAAACCATTTCAACGCCGTTCAAACGATCACCATGTGCCCACAGCCTTTGAAATATTTGATTGAATAAGGTGTTCACACGTAATTTTCTTATTGAATATAAGGTTTTAATTGTTTTCTGCTTCCTATAAAAAGTATAAAAGTAGTACTTTTAAGGTACTTTTAAGGTGAATTTACTATCTTCTTATAAATCATTTGCTACTTCAGTAGCAGACAAGTAAGTTTGCAACTCTATGACTGATTGATTCAGGATTCATGGAGCTTATCACATTTTTATTGATATATGGTAGAATAAACAAGATAAATGCAGGGCTGCTTGTGCTCTTTTTTTGTCAACCACAACTGTCAAATAGCGAAAAAAGGAAAAGAATAAAAAAAAATTCAAATAGCAATTATTTCAATTTGACAGTTCTGAGTCCACTCTCTCTCCCTTGCATCTACCTTCTTTATTCTACCATGGACTGATACGATGAAGTGTTAAAAGTTCATTTTCTTTCAACTCGCAGAGAGTTCATGTTGGTGGGCGCGGGGGTATAGCCCCACCTTTAAAAAACGAAGGTTAGGTTACGTTAGGTTTTGATGGCTGATTACTTAGCGACGGACCTTCGCAGATGAAATGCTGGACACTTTTTACCTCTTTTTCACATTTGCAGCTTCTGCAAAAATCATTCGATATAAGTCCTAATCAAAGAACATGTGTTCCGATTAGACAGTGACCCGTGAGGATTCCTACTATTTTTGAAAGATTTACCCTGCTTAATTCAAGGAGTGATTTAATGCGTTTTAAGTCGTAGCGAGGCCACGTTAGCTTAGCTACCCTATATGTGACAAGGTGTTCCCAATGTCCTTGTGCAAGACTCAAGGATTTTTGCCTGCACTGGAGTTTATAAGAGGACATGGGTATAGCAATAAAATCCTCATTTATGAGGGTGTTCGAGGTCGTACCCTTCCTTGCCTATTCGTCAGCTAGATTATTGCCCTCGATATCTCTATGACCGGGTACCCACATGAGGGAAATAACGTAAGAGGGGTATATTAATTTTGTCACTCCGTTTGTAACACCCATAAGGCAAGCGCGGATCCACGGTGGGGCGATAAGGGCGATCGCCCCCCCAAAGCTTTGTGAATATACAAGTTCTCTAAGCTAGCCTCAGAACATATTCAGAATAAAGCATTTGTGCATGAGTATTTATTTAAGCGTAAACTGCCTTTGTACAATCATTTTTTGAACAATCTGCATCTTCAGATGTTCAAATAATCCGAAATGCTGTTGGTACTATGAAAGCGACGATATCGTTCTTTAATGCCTCGGCGAAGCGTTCCAATACATTTAAAAAATAATGGGTTGTCGGATATCTAGCTTGTGTGAAACTAGATGGGTCAAGAGACATGAGGGAGTTTTGCAATTTCGTTTTGCTCTTCCGAAAATGATTGAAACCCTACACTATATAAATACCTCAGTGGCAAGATTCGAAAACGTCGTCAAAAGCAAACGCTTTGAGAATCGTTCTTTGTGAGACGAATTTTTTAGATGCAGTCGCTTGCCTCTCTGATGTGTTGAGTAACCCACAAGCCCTCAGCAGAAGAATCGAGAATCCTGTGAGATAAAATTTGAAACTCTTTTTAAAGAAGTTGAAAACATTACAAATAATATTGGAGAAGAAATTAAAATGCCACGTATCATTTTCAAAAGAACCGCGCTAATTCTCTAGTAAAAGATCCCATAGCATATTTCAGACATGCTGTTTATATTCCTATGTTCACACAAAGAGTTTAGTTTGAGTTTCCAATACAAAGTAAACTCAACTTGTACTGGAAACTCAAACTAAACTCTCTGTGTGAACATAGCATAATGTGATGATGGATTTCAAAAGTCGATTTTCAACAACTACTTTGGATTTGTATTAATTTTTAGTACTGTTTCCTTATTCCAATACCTCGAAAAGCATTACATTATCTATACAAGCTGTGAGAAAATTTTGTAGAAGATATTACATTTTCTTCCAAGAATCTTCAGAGGTTTTAGAAAGGTCTTTGATTAATGAGTTGGACATGTGGCACTTGCAATGTGAAAGAGAAAAGTATGATTCAAGTACTGCTCTGAAGCTGAAGTATATCCTCTTATTCATACTCTTTTGAAAATTTTAATAACATTGCCTTTAAGTGGAGCTGAAAGATAATTTTCTACATTGAAGAGAATTGAAACCTATTTGAGATCTACGACAACAGAAGAAAGATTGAACGCACTTGCTTTATTGAATATTCATTATGGCATTAATGTGATTGAGGGTCAAGTCATCGATAGATATGCCAAAACACGGAAGCATAGATTAGATTTCGTGTTGTAATTAGATTTTTCAAACCAGGAGATTATGTACTAAGTCATTTAATCCAAAAATGTAAGCAAACAATTTTATATTTCCCTTTTAATTTTTATATAAGTTATGTAAAATGTTTTTTAATTCATGTACACATAAAGTCACTGAAAACTGGTAAAATCCTTTCTATTTAATATATTCGAAAAATTGGTTTTTAAAATATCGCCATTTTCGGGTTATTCCACAAAACGATTTTTACATTTTACAGAATATTTTGTTTCCCCCCCCCCCCCCCCCCAAATAAAGCTTCTGGATCCGCCACCCATAAGGAGGCGTGGTAGTATATAAAAGTATATATATTCTTGATCGGTATCACCATCCGAATCGTTTTAGCCATTTTCGTCTGTCTGTATGTCTATCTGTTTGGCTGTCTGTCTGTCGGGCTGTCTGTGTGTCGGGCTGTCTGTCTGTTTGTCTGTCTGTCTGTCATCTCTGATCACGATTACAGCCATAATTTGCAAAGTATTATCACGAAATTCGATATTGAAGCTTGTATCTAAAAAATAAAAATCAGGTTAAAAAATGAGCAAAATCGGATGAAAGCCACGCCTATTTCCCATACAAAGCGACTTTACCAAAAAGGTAAAATCTCTTTTAATTTCACAAAAACTAATATATGGACTTGAAATTTTGCAAATAAGCTGTTATATGCACGCTAAATATGAAATTCAACGAAATTGAGTGAAAATCACGCCTACCTCCCAAATATAATAACTATAATTTTCCAGATAAACATTTTATGGGCTGCTTAAGACTTTAAATATACTTTGGTTCTGCCGAAGGGGTATTTTAACTTCGGCCCAGTCGAAGAACATTTCTTACTAGTGTTTATTTTTTGCAGCGAAAACAACAAAAAATTTTGATTGATCAATCAATTTGAATGACGTGTAAGCTTGGCCTTAGAAAAATCAATACGGAAACTGGTTTCTTATTATGGAGATTTATTATAACAGATTTATAAAAAAGTCTTCATATATTCTGAATTATCTAATAATTCAATGTTTTTTCTTATAAAATTGAGTTAATTTCTATGCTTCGCGATCTTCAGGGGAAAAAAAAACTTAAATTGTGACGCCACATTTATCAATGACTCAATCTACTATAATTTATGGTGAATCCAAAGTTATGAATTAAAACATTTTATATGTTTTTTTATATTAGCAACAAGTTTTGAGCTTTACTTAACGATACATACACTAAACAACCTGTTGTGAAGCAAGTTTTTTTTTTTTTCTTAAAATAATATTTTGCATACTAACCTTTACAAAACCTCCTAAAAGCATATCTAGGTTTTATGTTTTTAAACGTGTGCTATATTATCATACATCTAGGTGTGCTTATTTAAATTCTATTAAATAATATACCGTACCACCTACGCTGGTTTTCATAAAGGTTTCAGTTAATTGCAATACAAAATATAGAAACTTGTTTTTAAATTTTAAACTTTTTATTTCTTAATTACAAAAACAAAACGTGAAAAATTTATTCGCGTTATTGGTTTTTTCAATTGATAAAATCAATAGAAAACGAGTTTTTGTTATAAAATATCAACGAAAATTTCGGTTTTTAGCTAAAAATAAAAGAAGTCTAGTATCGAACAGTGCACAAATCTTTGCACTATCTATTTAGAAAAAAATAAAATAAAAACGCATAATCAAACCGAAACTTGGCGTCCGTGGCGTAGTTGGTTAAAGTGAACCTGAAGACCCAGGTTCGAACCCCAGCAGCGACAGAAAATTATTTGAATTAAAATAATTTTTCTGTACGGCCGCCACCTCTCTGCAGACAATGGCAAACCTCAGAGAGTAATCAAAATGCCATGTAAGAGCCCGAACAGAACCAAAGCGGCTGTCGGTTGGCGGACCTCTCCCGGAGAAATCCGCTGAGAACACATCCAGAATAGGAGCGGTTGTCGGTTGTCGGATCAGCGTTGCTTTTCGTTGTGTAAATGCTACAAATTCAACACACACACACACAAAACGAAATGTTAGCTCATGGAATACAACAAACACACACAAAACAAAACGTCAGCTCATGGTAAAAACTAAGCAAATAGCACTGAACACAGCCTTTTCTTAGCTAAAATATGGCAACACTTACGCCACTCAAAGAGAGATCCGCCAGCCGTCGGAGAAAAAATAGAATTGATTCTATTCTGGCGTTTTTCCGTCGCGGATTTCTACGGCCATTTAATTTTTGGCGGCTGCATATATTTTCATGTATTTTGCTGGACAGCGCATCCGACAACCGACAGCCGCTTTGGTTCTGTTCGGGCTCTAAAGCTTCTTGAGAACGAGAACATTCAGTTCATCGCCGTTCGGAGTCGGAGTTAAACATGTAGGTCCGGTTCTCGGACAATTGTCACAAACTTAATAACACGCACAACACAATTGATCATATGAAGCTAGGTCAAAGTCCTTTCAAGGGCTGAAATGGCCAGTTATTTATTTTTTTTTTAACAGTTAAAGTTTTTGACAGTTAAAGCTTCAATTTGACTTCTACAGAGCTTGCTACTGTAAGCTATACTGTTGCTGGAAGCTTTATCTCCAACAAAGTCATATTAAGAACTATATGACTGTATAAACTATTGTTTAGTCATTCCGTTATGAAATTTATAAAGGTTTGACTTGAAGTTTCCAAAAAGCTTCCGGAAAACATTTGTGGAAGTTTTAGAAAGCTATAATTTACGTTAAGGTTGAGACCAATTTGCTGACCAATCATGCAAATTCATCTCGTACCGGTAAATCCATGTCAAGGAAGAGAGGAGGAGTGGGCCGCCTAGGTAGTTGGGTAAGTAGCGTGCTCGACAGCCACCTCAGGCAACCCTCGTTCTAGTCCCAGCTAGGTCGTGGTTTTATGCTTTAATCTTTCTGCATTTTCTATCCCCATTACTAATCAGCTGAAATTGAAAAATTCATCAATACTCGAACTTAAAATTTGTACAGGGTATGTACAATAAAGATTTGTACATCTTTTAAGTCGGTATGTGAATATTGAATAACTTAAAAAAAACAACCGATTTCAATATATGGAGCATTTTTAAATTTAATTTGGTCCTTGATAATTTATTTATACTAGTTCTTGAATAAAACATCAATCAAATGGGCGCCTCTATTGGTTAATGTGCCCTATTTGCTGCGTATTCCATCACTTTTTCGAGCATCTCGAGCGGTATAGCACTGATTTCGGCACAAATGTTTGCTATGAGCTCGTCAATGGTCTAAGTCTTGCTGACGTACACTTTACTTTTCAAATAACCCCACAAAAAGAAGTCCGCAGGGGTCATATCTGTAGATATGGGTGGCCAGTCAATGTCGCCATTTTTTGATATTACACGTTTAGGGAATTTTCGTTTTAGAAACTATATTGTTCGATTTGCAGTGTGACATGGTGTACCGTCTTGTTGAAACCAGTAGCCGTCCAGACCATTTGACGCAGCGAAATTACGTTTTACCGTGCAAGTTTCCAAAAAAGTTGAAAAAGGCATATTTTTAAAATGCATCGGAGTTGAATTGAATTGTTACACTAAGGGAAAAAAATATTAAATTTATCCAAAAACTTTTTTAATTTATCCAAAAAGCGAGTCATTTTTGCACCAATAACGCATTTGAATAAATCGACTACGTAAATATTTAAAATTTATTTGAATACTTTTTTAATTAAATTAAATATTTAAGTATTTAAACAGAATTAATAAAAAATATATTAAAATTATGCACGAATTTTTTTAAAATATCTTTCAAATATTTACTATTTGAAAATAAACTATCGCATTCAAAGAAAATTTATATAGAAATATTGAATTTAAAAAAACATATTTAAAGTGAATATGTTATTAATGGTTTTATGGTATTATTTTCTCCATATTGCGTTCATCAAATGCCATTGCCTGTATAATTTATTCTCGCTTCACTTTTTTCGTTCTCTAATTTATACTATTTTTGACAGTTGGTGCCCTAATATTGCACCAACTGTCAAACATAGTATAAAATATAGAACGAAAAAGTAATCTACAAAATATATGTAGATACAAGCAAAATATATAGGTAAATGACAACCGGTACAAGATATTACTGAGTAGATATCAAGTTGTCACTCCACCTTACATAATTTCATTTCTTTGCCAAACATGCATATTATGTATATTGCTCTTGCAACAATAACTAAATGAGAACTATAAGACCCCCAACTGCAAGAAATATACTGCAGGAACAAAGTGCGATGCTGTTGCTGCTTGTCGGAATATGTGTGTACGTGTGCGATGCTGTTGCTGCTTGTCGGCGTATGTGTGGACGTGTGCGATGCTGTTGCTGCTTGCTTGTATGGAATATGTGTGTACGTGTGTGGTATAAATAAAATTCAAATACGGGAAAAAAACGAGTTGTAAGGAAAACATTTGATTTATCCACGTAAATATTTTAATAAAATTTATACTCAGGCGTGGATAATGCTAATATGCGTTATTTCCCTTAGTGTACTCGCTGAATACAGATGCTATGATTAAAATAATGGTACGACCGTAAAGGTCACTTATTTAACTTCACTCCAAAAAAAAAAAAAAAAAAACAAAATTCAAAACGTCATCGGGCCGCTATGAGAGCAACGCAACTGCAAATTTGTCAAATGGATTTATTACTCGCTGAGTATTAGTGTTAGAATAAAAATTTAATGATACGCCAATAAAAACCAGCTTTAAGCCCTCACAACAAAATAAGACAACAAATTTCTGACGTCATGGGGACACAGAGAGAGCCTCTCAAAGATCGACAATGCAACATTCATGCAAAGGCGCTGCATTGAATTTATGCTCGATGAGTATATAAGCTACGATAAATGTTTAAGGCCAGGTTACACAAAAAAACGTACTTTTTCCAAGAATGTTTATTTATTGTTTAAAAAATATTTGGAAACTTAACTTCTTACACGATAAAAGTATACATATTTAGCCACTGGAAAAAATTTTTGTTTTGTTTTTCTTTTCATTAAGGTGGCTCTGGAAATTGCTGCTCAAATTTTTCGATTCCGTGGTGGGTGTCACTATTTCTCGAAAACGAATCATCAAAAGCAAAACTGTTTAATATTCTGTATCGAATTGGCTATAGTCGGAACTACAATGAAAAATTTCCACCGATAAAAAAATAAAATGGCGGATTTTTCAATTTTCGACCCTTTTTTGCACTTTTAATTGTTTATAACTTTTTTGAATAATTATGAATATGTTTGGTTGTAGTTCCGACCATAGAGAGACATCTAGAGAGTAAAATGCCGTTTAGTTCATGTTGATACGCATGATAGTTTTGAAATAAACACCCAGTTGAAAAAACGTGGTTTCGAGAAAAAGCCGATTAAAGTTTTTATTCGTAAAAAATCGTGGAGAAAGGTGAATTTTACTCACCTACTCTACACCGAGAAAAAAACTTCTGCAAAATTAACAAAAAACCTAGTATAATTTACAGATGTCTTCGGCAATTCGGTGCCTCCCAAGTTCTTCGTCAAAACATCTAAATTTTACATGTTTAACTTACCGATATTCATTTGGATAAATTAAGTTAGTATTTTGTAATTGTAAATTATGGCTTCGACAGTTTGTATTAGCGTGCTTGGTTAATCTGACGAAAATAGTGTTCAAGTCCATTACCATTTTGATAAAGTGTCAAAAGCTTTCGATGGGTTACCTATACTATTGATTAATATCACGGTGTTACAAAATGAAAACAAATCAAAAAACTTGACTCAAGACATAGAAGAGGTAGTAGGCCTGGTTGAACATAAGATAACTGCATACTTAGTATTTTGAATATACCCTCAAAATCGGGATTTGTGGTCAAAAAACCGATTTTAGGTAGGTGCATGTATAGTTTGTTATGTAACTCCGTTATATCTAGCTCAATTTTAAAAATTTAAACATTGATAAAAAGAAGAAAAATATACCCTTAACATAATATATAGACCGTTTTTTTACAAAAAGAATTGACAAAGTTACAGGCAAAATCATTTGAAAATTTCTCATTTTTTTTAATTTTTTCAACTTCAACAACGTTTTGTTAACAAATTTTGTTTTTTGGCACTATTAGTTTTAGCAGGATTCTGAAAGCCTGTTAAATTTTGCGTTCAACAAGCTATCATTTACTTCAATTGGCTGAAATACAAAAGCACTATCGAATTTTTAGTATTCGTAATAAAATACAAAAAAAATTTTTTTTTTTTTCAAAAAATGTTTTTTTGACCTTTTTCGTTTAAATATATTATCATAAAGCTGGTGTATTGCCCGGATGTGACGGAACTGTTTGCAGTTTTCAACCACAAACACGCTCCGAATGAATGGCGTTTGTTTATTGAGGGATCTTGCAAGAGTATGATTTATTTAAAAACTTTTTGTGTGATTCTTGATATGTTAAATTCTGATATATGTATGTCGCCGACTTAAAGGCTCTAACAATACTGTTTGGAATGCAAGGTGGATATACCAAGTATCCTTGCATTATTTGCGAATGGGATAGTCGTGCGACTAATAAATATAAGGATGTTCCACCATGCTTAGAACATCCTACACGTGTTTCACTTGATTGCCCTTTTCTTCCCACTAATCTATAATCTCATTTTCGAACCAAGGCAGACTTGACTGAATAGGTATTCCACCTGAAATCCTTGGTTCAAAGCTAAAAAAAAAAAAAATCTGATTGCAGCGTTTCCTAGGTTAAGTGAGGCCAAAATCAAAGAAAGTATATTGCACGTTCAAATCTTTTATAAAAGTTATTTATTCATTTCGGTTATTCTAAGGTTTATTTGTTGGCCCACAAATTTGGAAAATTTTCTTGGACACTGATTTCGTTTCTAAATTAAATCCAGTTGAAAAAAAGAGCTTGGAATAGTTTTATTTCGTTATGCATTTATTTCCTCGGCAAGAAGAAGAGTCGAAATTACTTAGATGTTGTAAATGAATTTTTAAGTGCCTACGAAAAAATGGGCTGCAATATGTCAATCAAAATACATTTTTTGCACTCCCATATAAACTTTTTCCCGAATAGCCTTGGGCAGTTTAGTGATGAACAAGGAGAAAGGTTCCACCAGGAGATGGAAGCTATAGAAACCGGCTTTTAGGGAAAAAATTCCATAAACATGCTGGCAGACTACTGCTGGTCCCTAAAACGTGAAATCGATTATAATGTATATAAACGAAAAAGGTCAAATAAACATTTTTAGAAAAAAAAAAAAAAATGAAATTTTTTGTATTTTTTTACGAATACTAAAAATTCGATAGTGCATTTGTATTTCAGCCAATTGAAGTAAATGATAGCTTATTGAACGCAAAATTTAACAGGCTTTCAGAATCTTACTAAAACTAATAGTGCCAAAAAACAAAATTTGTTAACAAAACGTTGTTAAAGTTGAAAAAAGTAAAAAGAAATGAGAAATTTTCAAATGATTTTACCTGTAACTTTGTCAATTCTTTTTGTAAAAAAACGGTCTGTATATTATATTAAGGGTATATTTTTCTTCTTTTTATCATTGTTTAAATTTTTAAAATTGAGCTAGATATAACGGAGTTACATAACAAACTATACATGCACCTACCTAAAATCAGTTTTTTGACCACAAATCCCGATTTTGAGGGTATATTCACAAAACTAAGTATGCAGTTATCTTATGTTCAACTAGACCTACAACCTCTACTATGTCTCGAGCCGAGTTTATTTTCACTGTTACACCGTGTATGTTGTATACTTGGCTTGGGTAAATCAAACATTTTTTTTTGGCAGGGTATCAAAGTATGTGCTTTCAAAACAATGTATAAAACAATATATTACTTTGGTGAATAAGTATAAGTTTTTAATTTCCATACAACTTGGTGCCACCCAAGCTGGCTTAGGTGATTTTACTATTGTTTTTTTTCTCGGTGTAGCTACTTCTCGGTCGCGCGTATCTTCGGGACTCATTCTATATCATTTCTGAGAGTATTTTCTAGCAGTTTATGAAGAAAAAAAATTTTCGATTTTTTGAAAATTATTTGGTGTAACCCTTAAAAAGGAAAATGAAGGATTTATACTTGGCCTTACGACAAAAATAAAAAAAAATTCTTATGTCGTCAGGTCGTGAAGATAGCAGCTCAAGTAATGAAATTTCAAGTCAAAGAAATGTAATAGAGAAAATCACACCGCAGACTAGACAGCTGTTTCATTGGCCGCTACACCAACTCATCAATAGTCTTGTGTGATTTTACTTAAGTTTGACCCATTCTGCTAATTTGCCGAGAAAATTACTAGGAATTTTCTTTGGCCGAGAGAAGAAATAGTATTGTTAGACGGTGCACGTTGACTTAACATCGTCACAATTTTGGTAATAATTAAGGTAAGGTGTTCTCATTCGGAATATCAGAAAAAAATAGGCTGCCTAATTTTGACATTTCATTTGAAATCGGAGTAGCTTTGCATAATTGTGTACTTTTTTGATTGACTGACTTGACTGAAAAGGTATAACACCTAAAATTTTTGGCTTGAAGTTAAAAAATAGCGGTATCATATGGTCGACTATGTTCGGCGTAAAATGGAGGATTGCTATATACATTTGGTGCCCACAACCAAAAATTGGAATCAAAAACGATAAAATTGCAAAGACTACTAAATAAAAATTACGCTGACAATTTGCAATACAACAATTGGTTTCACAGATATAAATGTATGAAGCTAGTATTGGCTGAAAAAAAGCTATAGCCTTTATTAACTAAAAATAATATTTTGTTAACGGCTTTCCCATCACAGACAGCCTTATTTAAATACACATCTAATCATTCATAACGTCAACACAAACATTCAAACGACGTTTAACTAGTTTTAAATAAGTGGAAAAAATGAAAGTTTCCATCATACCGACATATTTACCGATTTCACAACGAAACAGGGAAGCCAATTAAAAGATATTTTTTGAAAAAGATAATTAAATCTTTTTACAACCAGAAAAATAGTAACCATCATGTTTAAAGCCCAACTAA
The DNA here is from genome assembly GCA_943735915.1 of Pherbina coryleti. Lineage (NCBI taxonomy): Eukaryota > Metazoa > Arthropoda > Insecta > Diptera > Sciomyzidae > Pherbina > Pherbina coryleti. The sequence goes on from OX030950.1 coordinate 32,020,501, forward strand.
CATAATATTACAGTCGTTTGGATATATTGTACCTAGATAATGAAAAAAAAACAATTTTAAAAACAGTTAAAAACATGGAGAACAAACAAAAGAAGAAATTCACTGACCGGAAATAATGTGAGTAACTATTGTGATAATTTCCCAAAACAAGAGGTACTAAAATAAAACAAAAACTTGTCGGTCTCTTTTTACTGTTGGTGCTACTGTGATATTAGGAGAGCTACACTTAAAACAAAACAAACTAATCAAATTTATAAAACATTCGCTGTTAATAAGCAACAACACAAACTTTATCAACTTAACAAACAAGAGACTGTCAAATGAAATGCCGACAACAGCAGAAACTGTTTTTGACCAAGTTTTTGGTTTACTTGTATGGTTAGTTTGAGCGTCTTTGTTATGGTTTAGTCGTAATGCAAATCTATTCTACAAGAAGTGGAGATTTGTCAATGAGAATTGACAGTTTGAGTTATTTCCAGATGGCATAGTACGGCACGCAAAAAGTGTGAATATTCGTAACTATTTGCATGCCACCACGTGCTTGAAGTGGTTATACGACAATTGAAGTAATTATAAAACACGGCACATAGTCAGTTGTCTCCGTAAACCCGATGCACATCATAGGAGGAGTTATTAGATTATCTTATTTTGGATTGATTGAACTTTTATAAGTAAATAAAAAACTAATTTTGTAATCCAATTTGATCTTATTGTATGTCCATGATTTTGCGCTTGACTGCAACTATAAAATATGGAGGATCCCAGGTTCGACTTTCATTCATGGTCCTGAGCCTTAACCTTTCTTTCCTTATTTCTAATCAACTGAAATTGAATATTCAGCAATACGAGGGCTGTCTTTTAAGTATTGAGCCTCGATACCACTGAGCATTGCCTGATGAATTTTGACAGTTCCCTTCGAAAATTTTACATTGCTTACAAATTACAAATTTACAGTGCTTTTAAAATTGTAATTCAGCAAAAAAATTGACTTAACGCGTGAACATTTTCGGGTGATGATTTTGTTACGATTTGTGACGCAGATTGACAAGAAAAAAATGCATCGATCAATTTTGTTGAATTTTGGTGATGAAGCACCATACCCAGCGACTGCAAAACTCTGGTTCAAGGAGTTCGAGAGTGATCGTCGTCTCTCCAAGATGAAATTCGTGAAGGTCGTCCAAGAACAATTGTTGTGGCAGAGTTGTTGTGGCTGTACGTGAACTGTTGGAAGAAGAGCGGCAAGTGAAATACTGTGAGATGGAGTTATCTTTTGACATTAGTGAGTTTAGGCGTCAAGAAGATTTGTTCCGGTAGGATACCACATAATTCGACGGTTTTTTTTTTTTGCTTTGAACCAAGGATTTCAGGTGGAATACCTATTCAGTCAAGTCTGCCTTGGTTCGAAATGGGGTGATAGATTAGTGGGAAGGAAAGGGTAATCAAGCGAAACACGTGGAATCTCGTGGTGGAAAGCCAAAGAAACATGTGATTTGAATCAAAGGCAAGTGTTATGCCTTTATCTCAATTCAAGTCACCTTTATGACTTTTCCAGCGGGCTTTGGAGCGCTCTTTAAGGGCTTTACAGGCGCTCCTTTTGCAATACGAAGCGCTGCGTCTATATTCCTATCTACATTGTAATTTTAACATAACATGTCATTGGAAGGGAGCACTACTGCTCCATTAGTGCTTCAAACTACAGTGAAAGTATAGCACTTAATACTGTGCTCCGTTTGTGCTCCGAACTGCAGTGAAAGTATAGTACTCAATTGCTCCTAAAGTTGTCCAAAGCTTAGTGTAGCGGGATCACTTGGACTTCTTCTTCTTCTATCCTTAGTTCACACAAAAAAATTCAGAATAGAGTGCTCTTTGAGAGCTCTTGTTGGAAGCACTCCGATTTCGGCCCGTTGGATTACCTCAGTCAACTACAACTTTAAGTTACGACTTATATTGGTGAATTTTAAATTTCAGTGTAGTAGAAATGAGGATAGAAAATTTAGAAAGATTTTAAAGCGAAGGACCATGGCCTGGCCGGGAATCAACCCCGGAACCTCTGGGGTGGCAGTCGAGCACGATGAGATATAAAAATGTGCTCCATAAAAATGTTTGTGCTCTATAATTTACATCTTTTTATTTCATGTACGGTGTTGAACTCCGGTTTATTTGCGTGAATCATTAAAAATATAATTGTAATGTTATTGTAATTGGCATAAGTATAATTGAGAATACTAAACGTTTACAATTTATTTATGAACTGATTTTAGTTTCGTCTTGGGTATGTCATACCACACCACACCACACAAGTTCATTCTTTTCACCACTCGAACGAAGGGTTAAGAGGCTTATGCCCCGTCGTACGGTTCGCATAAATTCGTCACAGTTATGAGTTCGCGATGATGAATTCGACTAGCTGCGGCGGCGCATGTTTGTCACATTGTATTAAACAAAAAATTAAAAAAAAAAAAAACTCAACTCAAAGCGGACGAGTCTCTCCGTTAGAGCGGCCACGCTACAAAGAATTAAATTTTAAAAAATTTAAGTTTTCAGTCATAACATTTTACGTTTTATTGTTTCCTTTTTAAATTTTATTTTTCTCATAACGAATGGGCAGAGTTCGTTGCCGTTGGCAACTCTGCTGGAGTTCAAATTCGCCAAATGTTATTCACCGCCAGCCCCACCACACAATCCATCCACACGTTCATCTATATTTGAACGCACGTTTAGAGCATTTTGCCAGTCGCGTGTCGTTTGCCAACGTTTGTCATCAGACTTGCGCCATTTTTTCATTATTTCCCATTTCATTTCTTTATTGTTGTTGTTGTTGCTTCTAACATTGTCCCCCTTTTAGGTTAATCGCCCTCGATTGTTGTTTTGCACTCAAACCAATTAAAGCCACAAAAGTCAGTTTTAATGATTTGATGACTGCAGGACGAGGAACTTAAGCAATTGCATGTTGATGTTATTTTGGGTGTGAAAAGGATTCCCTGCAATCTTGAGGGTGTTAATACCGGGTTGACTTTAATTCAAATTCGTTTTGGTTTTCAGTAAATGGTTGGTTTATTGGGAAAACATACATATGCAGCTCTAGTGTAATTATGGAATGTTTTTGGGGGTGATTTTTTTTTTCGGTGATGTGCAATGAAGTTTTTGAGAGTAGTTGGCTTAGAAGGCTTAGTTGGGTTGGTCTAAAATGTTGAATCACCTTGCATTTGGTCTTGAATTGTCGATCATGACTCATACTAAGTGCTATCATATATTCGACAGTAATAAAAAATGGGTTCCTCCAATAACCCAAAACTGTCAACATTTTTAGAAACCAGTTTGTCAAATATTACAACTTTAAAATAGTCAAATTATAAAAATTACAAAAAACTCCTTTATAACTGTTGAACTTAAGACTTCAGACATGTATGTCCAAAGGTCATATGTGCATTTTTTTCAATTGCTAATTCGTTATTAGAGGGTATTTCCCAATAATCTACACTCCATTATCGAACCTAGCCAAACTTAACTAAAAAGGTGTAACACCTAAAATCCTTGGTTCAAGGTGAAAAAAAAATTGTACATTCATTTTAAATATCAAAACTTGTGCAAAATGTGCAAAAATCAAGTCAATAAATTTTTTTTATTTTTTTAGAATTTATGAAAGTTTTGTAATTTTGATGACGTTACTTTGTATGGGAGGTAGGGGTTGTTTTCATTGAATTTTGATAAATTTTAAAATAGGAGTAGGTGTTTGGAATTCAAGCATATGTGCAAGGTTTAAATTTTTAAATTTAATTTGTATGCAATTTTTAGAGATTATATCATTTGGATATAGTCACTTGGTATGGAAGGTAGGCGTGGTTTTCACTCATATATTTTAGAAAAAAGTTTATGTATCGAATTTCATGAAGACAACTTTCAAAATTACGACTTTAATTGTGCCGACAGATGAACAGACAGACGAAGATGGCTTAAACGACTTAGATGGTAAGGCTGATCAAGAATATTTGCCACATAAATGAATATTTTATTAATTGTTTTATTATTTTATTATATTAATATTTTTTCAATAAAATTTTATTTTTTCCCAATAAACCACAGAGCGGACTCGGATTCGAAACGTAGCCGAGTTCTTGGATCCGAGTTCTCGCTTTCTATTCAAATTCGAGATGAATCCGAAAATATTAAAAAACGAATATTTTATTTTTTGAAATTTGTAGATTTTGTGGAGAATATTAGTAAAATCAATATTTTAAATTTTGTTTCTTTATTTAAACGATTTTAATGTACCAAAAGAATAAAATACAATTCTTTACCTAATTTTAAAAACTTTTCAATATCTTCTATCATGTGTTTACAAAGCCTCAAATTGCACTTCTCAAATTGCAAAAAAATATAAAAGAAACCGTTTAAACCACTGATTTAAGTGTCAAATACAAAATAAAAACAATTACTTGCTACTCGTTGTATAAACTTTCGCATTTTGACATTTTTTTAGTTTTTTTTTTTTTTAATAAAATGAAGGAAGCTACACCACGCCAGGTAAAGTATAAATAAAGAGATTAAATAGGTTAAGAAAAGCCATCCGGTAGAGGGGTAAATTTCTTATAAAAGTTTCCGGCTGTGACTGAAGCTGCTGGACACAAGAAGTTCCTCTGCAGAAGCAAAAAGAAAATGAATTTAAAAAAATGGATGCACAAGATGTCAACTAGACAGGATATAACATATCTACATACATGGGTCTCATGGATTAAAGTGAGAAATTACTTTTTACACGGTATTTTGAGAATTTATTCGTTGTCGTAAGCATAAAAAGTTATTTACTCGTTAGAAAGATCTCGCTCATTGAGATGGATCTCAAGGCCTGAGAAACTTCTTAAAACGAAAGCTCTTTGTGAGAAATTTCTCAAAATGGTATGCATAATCATGAGATGAAGCTGACATGTCTGAGAACTTTCTGGGTAAATGTTGAGTCTCCTATCAAGTGATCTCACAGTTTATTTCAAGCAACTGAAATGGCAGAATACTTTCGCGTTTATAGTCCTAAAAAAATGTATAAGCTGCGTAGACATCTTGAAGAATCTAGCAGTATATTTATATTTCGTTTTAATAAAGAAAACATCGATTGGTTAGCAGAGCATTTCCTAGGGCCAACATTGGAGTCGCTTGGTGGAGCTCTTACTAAATCTGAAAAAATGAGAGTATATTTAAGATTTTTGGCTGATCCTGGATTTCAAAATGGAATTGGTGAGGACATAGGAATTCATCAGTCTCTAGGACAATTCGAAACCTTTCAAGTGCTTCTTTTTTTAATTTGTGCACCGGCAGATTAGATTTCTGTAGTAAAATTTAAGTTTCTTTTAACTCATCAATTAGAAATTATGCCAGCTTATTATTTTTATTATTTGATAAACTACAGTTTTGTTCACTTCAAGATTCGCTTTCGAACATTTTCTGAAATTTTAAGAAGCAATTTTAACGATTAATTGCTTTAGCTTGCTTTAAATAAACTAAAGCTCAACTGAAGCTTTAAGATCGAACTCACTTATGTTGAGTTGTTTGTCATGAGCTTGATCTCCTTTTTAAGCATACAATTTTGAGACTGAGACTGAGAATGTTCTTATGACTCACTTCTTGAGAATGATCTCACATGAATGATCTCTGAGAAACATCTCATTTTTATGCATTAGACCCCATATTTCTTTGCATTAGAGAAACTTTTTTGTCCAGCACCTTCCGTCACGGCAGTGAACTGCAGTGGGGAATTTTCCCTTTACCGAACATAAGAAGAATATTGAAGTCATAAGATTTGAGAATACAAGAAAATTTAAAAAATCTCGTTTCGAAAACGATCCGATTGTTCCAAAATTCTCATTTCGAAACCGATGTGGTTATTTTAAAAATCTCGTTTCGAAAACGATTCGATTATTCTAAAAATCTCATTTCGAAAACGAAGTGTGAATTTCTTCCACTCGCGGATTCGAAAACGAAAGTAGAACGAATTTCGTTTTCGAACTAAATCCACAAGATCTCGGTCTCGGTTTGGTTTATTGGTTTATTGGGTTACTGTTCATTAGTCAAAAATATTAGATACGAATTTTTTTATTTCAGTATAATACAAGGATTCAATATAATACAAGGATTCAATATAATACAACTTCGATTTTTTTATTATATGGCATAACATATTATTGTATACGATTGCGAAGAACTTCTATGTAAGTCAAGTGAGTTATGCACGTGTAAGTTGCGATTGAAAAACTCATTACTCCGTAAATATTGAACTCTACACTCTCAAATTTACCCAGTATAAAGAAAAATGTTTTGACTCCTTTTTTTAATAAAAAAAATTATTCAATTGAAAAAAGGTCCTCTTTACAAACGTAACACAAAAAAAAATTCTCTAAAACTCTTATTATTATATTGAAATAAAAAATACGTATGAAATATTTCTGACTAATGATCCGTAAAAAATAAAATTTTATTAAAAACAAAGTTTTTTTGGCAAATATTGAGTGAAATGCCCCATACACACTTATATATACCTGCCACGTCTCCTTTTGAGCGGTAAAAAAGTCGTGACGAAGTTTACTTACCTCTTACACAGTAATCGTGGTGGTATTAAATTGCACCATTTCACCCTTAATAAGCTTGGTGATCTAACTGACCCATTTTTAATTGTCGCAATGTAATGATGTAAGGCAGTGGCCCCGGAAGCGGGGGACAGGGTGGGTAATTGCCCCAATTGCTAGAAGTGTGAAGGGAAGTAGTGTAAATAGTATCACACCCCCTCCCCACCAGATATGTCAGATATTTTTCATTAACCTTAGAAAGATTATCATATTGTGATGTACGTAAAAGGCAATCAGGCGTAAAAAATTAAATTTTACGCAGATCATCTTTTTAGGGTTAAGAAATATGCAGAAGATTTTGATAAAAGCGACCCAAGCACCAAACTTGGGTTGCTGAAGAATTAAAGAAGAATTCAAAAACACTGTATTGGAGCTTAAATTCTTCAAAGAAGTTTTAAAATTTATTGTTTTTCATAATTATTCCGGTACAGATTCCGGTACAGATTTCGGTATCTGTAGCTTCTTCTGAGCTATCTTTTAGAGCTCTCCGGTGGCCTAAAAACATATCTCAATCAACATACCAAATTCGGTACTTTTTCGCATTAAGAATAAACTTCAACATTTTAGTGAAGTGTTTTGGCCCCCCAAAAGAAAATAGCTTCCGGCGAGCCTGATGTAAGGTTATTACATCACCTGAAATTCAAAAAGCCTAAGGAATTATTTTTTATTTTTGTGGGATAGATCGAAACGTCTAAAATAGAAAATATTTTAGATTTAATAGCAACATTTATTACAAATTTTTTTCAAATTATGGTCTATGATAATATAATTTATATTTCTATATTGAATATGATTATGATCAATGATTATATGTACAGTAGACGTCCAATATAACGAATGGTTTCTTGTCCAGCCTTTTCGTTAAATCGGATAATTCGTTATATCGAATGAATATTTTAAACAAAGATATATAGTTTTTAGTAGTTCAGTTTTTATTTATATATTAATAAAATATTTGCATATTTTTTTTTTTTTTTAGTTATAATTTCTCTTGTAAAATATTGATTTTAGTGTAGAATCCCTTGAGTGTTCGTTAAATCGAATGACAACAAAATATTTGAATTCGTTATATAGAATAGTCAATGAAGAGATTTTGCCGTTCTTTATATTGGACATTTGTTAAATCGGGTATTCGTTATATTGGACGTGTACTGTATTAACAAAATGTGCTTTGCACGCATACAAATTTTGAAAATAAGTAGGAGGAGTACTCCTATGTAAAAAAAAATTGTGTATGCTTAGTTCGTTTAAGCTGCCTAAGATAAATTTCTAAAATTATTGAAATTGGTCAGTCCCTAGGGGTACCTCCACTGGACCTATCTTCATTTTTTACATGATTGGTATTGGTATATGGGAGATCTTAACGAAACTCGGTTAAAGGGTTGGACGTAAGTAAAATTTTCAACTATATTTAATATGATGCTTCTCCAAAATATCGTTATTTTCAATAATTGTTTAAAAGCTGTTATGCATTAAATGCGATTAGTATTGCACAATTTTTCAATTAGTCAGTATTATATTAGCTCCTGACATGTTCTGAGTTATAACAAAACCACTTACATACATTATGTGCGACACTTATTTATGACATGGGTGTGAAAATATACACAAAAATAAATAAATACAAACATCTGTGCTTGTTTAAGTGCATTCATGATTGTAGTCAATAATTGAAAATTCTTATAATTAATGCATTTAATTAAAAGCTGCTATAGCTGATAAAATACACGTTCAACAAGTCGTGGAAAATATCACGAGCGAATAAAATGTGTGTAAAAAATAAAAAACAGCTAGAAAAATGTCATAAATATTTAAGCTTATATTCATATGATACGTGTGCATTAACGTATTATGTAATTTTGTCACGAAGGGACAGACATAGGTGTGAATGCAGTATATATTAGAGTAGTTTACGGCGATATTAAGGTAGTCGCTTTTTACAAACATGCTCGTACAGTATTTTGTGATTTTAAAGAGATTTTTAGAAAGGCAAGGCTCTTATTTTATGTCTGTACATTTTTGTTAAAAATAAATTCTACCTTAGATATTAGGAAGACACATGGTTGAATAAATAAGGTTGTCGCATGGGTGAGAGCAAGTTCCCATAAATGTCAAATCGAAGTTGACAGCACATACAAAATCTGAAAGCGGAAATTGATAACATGTAAAGCCGATGAAGTTGTTGTTGTTGTAGCTTTTCATTGACAATTATGGGTACTGAGAAGAGAGTACGATCAGCCCCGAGACAACCTTATTTATTCAACCATGGGAAGATATATAATAAAAATGTAAAATTGCAGTACCAGTCTAGAATCGATAATTCGAATACTTGGAAATTTGGACATTCGGTACTTCGCCGGTCAATTTTTTCTATTGTAACTCTATATTCAGACGCCATGATACTCGTATTTATTTAACTCAAAATTCCGTAAACTTCATTCAAACCCTTCTAATATATTCTTTTTGTATGATATTTGAACTTATGTTTCTATAAATTAACAACGAATTCGGTTAAAAAAAGAAATGCTTTATTTTTCTATCGTTAACAAATTCTTAATATTAGGCTATAAATAAATTTATTCTTAAACAAACAAAATTAAATTGTTATTATAGTGGGTTGTTTATTTAACTACATTTAAAATATTTAGAATGGCACCAATATTAAAGATAAAAAGGAGCTGACTGTGTCGTGGATACACCCGTTGGTTTTGACGAGACAGCGTATCTTATCCTTGTCCTTATTCTTGTCCCTTCTAATTATTTCGTTTGTATCAAAAAATATCCTCATCTACATCTTTATTCCCATATTTGTTCTTATAATTGTCCTACTCCTTGTTTAAATTCTTCTTCTAATCCACATTCAAATTCCTGGCTTTATCGTTGATCGAATCCCTTTCCTTATCCTTTTTCGAGTTCTTTTTCAAATCTTTATCTTTAATCTTATCTTTAGTGTGTTGAAATACTTTTTATTTTCCCTGTTCAAATCCTTGTCCTAGTCCTTTTCCCAATCATTGTCTAAATCATTGTTTTTGTCCTTATCCAATTCCATGCTCTAATCTTTTTTATACTCCTTATCTTATTCATGGCCCTAAAATTTGCCCAAAACCTTGACCTCATTCTTTTTCTTAACTTTGTCTTTATCCTTTTTAAAATTTTTGTCCTAATACTTGTCTTAATTTTCTCTTAAATTTTGCTTTTGTCAGATTCATTAATATTTATAATCTTAGCGTCATGCAATATATCAATGTAACGATGGTGCATTTAGATTACCCTGAGAGGCCTCATGACCCCATTAATTTTATTTTTATCATGCCTCTTTATCATATCTTTACTGTCGTTTCATAAATATTACTGTTGCTTCAATAGTCACGGAGTTATACCTTCTTATTAAAAATATCCGCCAATATAGGCCACGGCCTCCACATAAATGATAATAAATAATTCCTCCTCAAATTTGAATGAACAAAACCTATTTGTTGAAGTATATCCAGTTATCATTTAACAATAGTTGTATCCCATTTTAACCCTTAAATGCACAAGGGCCCCGATTTTTACCGAAAAAATGTATTTTATGTAAAATTGAGTAAAAATAAAAACTGCGTTTTTAGTTTTGAAAATTTTTTTTTTTTTTTAATAAGTTATTTTAAAAAAATTTGTATCTATAAAGATACAATGTGAATTTACCCACTTCTAAAATCCCTATTAAAATATATGAAAATAAAAGAAATGTGTTATGAAATTTTTATTAATTCATTTATTTCAAAGAGTTAAAATTATCAAATCATGCAGGGAGTGCACACAGTCTTTAAAGATACAACCAACTAAAGTGACCCAATGAGGTGCCAAATGATCGAAATTTTTTCGAACCACTTAAAATCACTAAAGGACATGTTTTGAAAGCAGTCAGTATTTTTTCCTAATTAAAATTATTTATCTGTTCCTAGAAGTTAAACTGTTAAAAATAGTGTTTATTTAATTAAAACAAAAATTTTTTTTTTTAACATTGAACATAATTTTTTTAAAAAGTATGACAAGTAGAAGTAAAAACTATTTTTTTATTTAAGACTTATAATATTCTAAACAATATAGAATCAGTTTGAAAAAAATCAAGCCAAAAATATAGCCGTAGGAATTTTTTGAATGGTTGTATCTTTAAAGATCCACGGTGCATTTAAGGGTTAAAACTCAATTTTGCTCAAAACATGGCGATACCCTTACGAAAAATCGAATTGGATTATCCCGAAACTAAATTCACTTGGTAAAATATTTTATATGTATATCAGTTTTAATCATTTGTGGCAATTCTCTCTCGTAAATCCATTTAGATATTTCTGGAAAAAAAAACAAAAGGGAATTATTCTGACACCCTCTTACTATATACTGTCAATCCCTTGATCGCTTAAAATGCAAGTGGAATTTCTTCATGTTATTTATGTCCTGCGTTTGCTTCAAGTCTGTCAATTTGGAACCATGTTCCATTATCTCTTCGTCTCTCTTTATATATGCTTCACTCACTTTCGCTGATAACTAATCAGACGATTATGTATGCAGCTCGCCTGACGACCAGTTTTTTGAAGCACGTTTAACTAAATGTATCGCATTTCCGCAAAACCTAAATAAAAATCCTAGAAAACTAATCAAGCACAATGAAGGAAGGAAAAAAACTCGTTAGACACGAAAATAAATAAACGAGTGCACGCGCCAGCCAAGTAGTAACCACTTAAAAGTGGCTGAAACTATTGGTTACAAGCAATAAACGTTTAAGTCGATAACATTGAATTTTTAAAGGAATTCAACGATAACTTTTTTTAGATTTTTGTGAATGAATAAATTGTATTTTGAGCAAACAATGCCTGTTTTTCAAATCTGAAATGTTTACTTAGGGGTATTCACGATGTGATTGTTGTGTATTGGTAATTATTTTGATATTTTTATCAATTTGCTTTATGCCCAAAAACAAAATACTTCAAGCTTTAAATACCGTTTGAAGCTTCTGTTGTCAACGTAAAAATACATAAGCATATAAAAAATATTCCATCGTTTACTACGGACACATAGGATACATGTTGTATATTTTTTTGCAAATGTATCAAAAATTCACATCTCCTTGTTTAATGGTTATAGTGAATTACCTTTAATGAATACCTTTTATTAAGATTAAGATATTTATCCGAAAGAGAAAAAATTGTGTTTGGATGTGGCTGAAAAACTAAAATTCAATTTAAGCTGTTTTACCTTGACAGCGTCATTTATGTATGGTACTGTGCAATATCTGTACGTTATTACCTTTGTTTAGTTGTTTTATCGAGAGGACTTGGCATGAATTGTATATAAAAAAATGTATATTCAAGTGAAAGACAAATTGAGCAAAACTTATAAAAAAAAATGTTAAATGTTAAATAAAAAGTAAAAACTAAAAAGTAGAAAGTAAAAAGTAAAAACTAAAAAGTAGAAAGTAAAAAGTAAAAAGTAAAAAGTAAAAAGTAAAAAGTAAAAAGTACAAAGTAAAAAGTACAAAGTAAAAAGTAAAAAGTAAAAATTAAAAAGTAAAAACTAAAAAGTAAGTAAAAAGTAAGTAAAAAGTAAGTAAAAAGTAAGAAGTAAAAAGTAAAAAGTAAAAAGTAAAAAGTAAAAAGTAAGAAGTACAAACTAGTTCAGTTCAAGTAGTAAGAATTCAAATTAAAAAAACGGAAAAATACCAGTAAAAATAATAATAAAAATTAAAATAAAATAAAAAAAGATACAGTAGTTTCGACTATGTCGTAACACAAGACGTAGAATTATTCAACTCGCTTTTGATGACATCTTTTTTAAAAATATTTATTCCATACACCTGAGCATATGACCTTTAAGAGAGTGCCGGAGAAAGTTAATATGTATCACCAACCCCCATTACTTTTGCAAAAGGAGCATTTTTGCCTTTGACACCGGTTCCCTCCGACCAATCCTTAGGGGGGCTCCCATACAAATTTTATTGTGTTTGTGCCGGAAAGGGTTAATATGTATCACCGAACCCCATTACTTTTGTAAAAGGAACATTTTTGCCTTTATCACCTATTTCCTCCGACCACTCCTTAGGGGGGCTCCCATACAAATTTTATGGTTTTTGTTTATTTATTCCATACACCTGAGCATATGACCTTTAAGAGAGTGCCGGAGAGGGTTAATATGTAGCAAGTTTAAGCAAACAAAAACATCAAATGTTGGCTTTATATTTCATGTAATTGTGTAAAGTTTATATAAGTTAGAGAGTTCTAACATTAATTTTTGTCGCATTGAGGATCAAGCAGACCAACAAGTGCTAACATCAACATTGTACGATCAGCACTTTAGGCACACCAAAGGCTCAAAAAGTGATATAAATACCGACACCTGATCACTATCAACCACCCTACTTAGCTCCGAGAATGACGTATTCTACGTCAAAATAAAATTCAAAATGAGTACGCAAGCAAATGTAAAAATAATAGATAAAAAAAAATACAAAAGAAATTAAAATAAAACTAAAAACTAAATAAAATAAGAAATATAATATGGGCAAGGGGGATAAAAAGATTAGACAAAGAATATAGAAAAAAGATTAGACAAAGATTTGGACCAAGATTAAGACAAGTTATAAGAAAAGGAGTAGGACACAGATTAGGATAAGAGGAAAATAAACACGAAAAAGTTTCGTACAAGGATTTGGACACACTTAAGACAAGATATAGGACAACGATTGGGGCAAGAATTACAAAAGGCATAAGAAAAAGGATAATATCAAGAATATAGACATGGATTAAAACAAAAATTTGGACAATTATTAGGTCATATATATAAATAGGAGCAAGGATGAGGACAAGTTTGGCAAAACAAAAAAAAAAGAATAGGGATAAGAGTAAAGAAACGTTGTCACGTCAAAACCTACGAGTGTTAATGACACAGCCAACTGCATTTTTTTTTTCTATACAGTTCAATACAACGAACTACATGCGCTTTTTTTATATCATATGGTCTCAAAATTCCCTCTATATCAGCTTTATATCGGACGTATACAGATCAAATAATGAAAAAATTTCACTTAGGTATGACAATATCTTGGAAGAGAAACAATACTTATTTCTTTTTCGATCCTATGGGGGGTTTTGCTGGGGGTATGCTGGTCAAGAATATACAGTGATGGAAAAAATAATAGAAACGGCATGTATGTTTTTCTTTTGTTTGATTATTTTTTTGTACAATGAATTTTGTTTTCAAACTTTACTTATTACTTCAAGATTAAGAGAGATCTATCAGAATAAAAAAAAAAATCAGCTTCGCGCAATTCATAAAACAAAACAAAGCCATTTCATTTATTGTCCTTGGAAAAAATAATAGAAACAAAAGGCTTATAACTAACATAATAATACTTTTTTCTTAAAATCTACCAATTTTATACTGTAAACTGGTTTAACTTTAATATTTTGTTGTAGACCCAAGGTTTTTTTTAGAACTGCAATGCACCGACGGTCCATGGAATCCACCAGAGTGACACAAATTCAGGTATTATTAGCATACCACTCATCCTGCTATTTTTTCCACAATTCTTCCTTGTTTTTGGGTTTATAGCCAGCTTTTTTCTTCTTTAAGATCCTCCAAAGATGTTCAATAGGATTAAGGTCTGGTGACTACGATGGCCATTCTAATAAATTAATGCTATTGTCCCGGAACCATTTTTTTGCCAGTTGCGAGAAGTGTTTGGGATCGTTATCTTGCATAACCTCCCATTTTAACTTGATCTCTTCATAGGAAAATGGCAGCGTTATGCTGTTTAATATATTTACAAGTCTTTGACCAATATTTTACTTTTAATCCAATATATTGAACCCACGACCGACGAAGAAAAACAACCTCACAGCATTACGCTACCACCACCATGTTTAAAAGTTTTAACTGTGTGCTTCGAATTATGTGTAGTATTTTTTAGGCGTCTTACATGAGGCATCCGAACAAATTTACCATTATTTTGTCTGGCCACAACACTTTTTCAATTTTTTCGTATCAGATGCTTTCTTGCAAAAGCTACTCTGTTGCGAATGTTTTGTTTTGCTCAAGTATGGCTCTGTTCTTGCGGAATGTGCTTTCAAATTATTTTATATTAATATATTCCAGATTGTATGACCTTGAATACTTCAATAACTCTGCAATTTCACACTATATTTTGTCTTATTTCATAATTTTCGGATTAATTGGCACTCAACATATATGCAATGCACTCCACTTCCCATTCTGAATAAAAAAGGTGCGAAAGGTAGAATATCACAAAAAATTGTTAAGTTTTTTCAATACTTGCATAACACTTTCTAAACGGTATGTGAAAACAATTGTTTAATGCTTGTATATTCAATATTATTAACAAAAGTAGAATGCGTTTCTATTTTTTTTTTCCAATTCAAAATCGAGTTCACTGCTTTAAGAATTTGCACAACTGATATTTTTACCGAATTATGAACAAAAGCATTTACAAAATAGAGTACCGATATCCAACTTTTGTGTACAGTGGGTTCCATCCATATATTATGCTTTTAAACCTTATAGCATTCTTCGAAATGTTAAAGTGAATCAGTTTCTGTTATTTTTTCCATCACTGTATATACTTTTCTTTAGATACTACGCCTTCTTATGGGCATACAAACGAAGTTTGGTTTCAGCGTGTAGGTATAAACATTTCCTTCTAAAAGACAGACAATGAGCCCATTGCTTTGGCTGATCGAATGGCAATTTTATCTTCCTTCCATACCTTGAAGTGAATGTTCGTTAACTATTCAAGAGTCTCTTAGAAGAGCTTGAGGAAAACCTTCAGCTAAGAAATAGAAAATGTTGAAAAACGATAAGTTTATTTTTAGAAATAAAAAGACAAAAGGAAAGAGAAACAGTTGTATGCGCCTTAAGGGCATGATTGTCGTGCAGCAAGCAAGGCGCTCGTTAAACTTTGCACCAATATGGCAATAACAACAAAAACGACGACAACAACAACGAGCAAGCGTTAAGAAGGTGATATTTACATAAAATATTAGTGTTGATTTGTCTACAAGCTTCATTTTGGTACAACTTTAAATTTTGTTTGAAAGAGACTCAAAGAGATTTCAAATTTTAAATTAAAAGAATTCGATTGTTTCGTTTAAATTCTTCCGCTCGTGCCTTAAATATAAGTAATATAATTACACTATGCGATAACAAAAAAAAAAAAAAACTGAAAAAACACCAATGATTTCTGATATCCATTAGTCCAAAGAACATATTGTCCAAGAAATTTTTCTGGGTTAGCTCAAATAACAAAATTTTTCAAGGTCATATTTTATACTTAAGGTCACATTTAGAAACTAATGTATTTTAATTTCAAATTCAATGAAAGGAAAAGTGAAAATATTAAAGTTTTTAGTATTAATATTCAAGTAAAAGTTCAAAAACCTAAAAGGATTGTATTATTAGGTTTCCAAAGCATCGTTTATTTGAGAGTTCTCCTCATCATCAGCTCTGAATATTTTTTGGGACCACCAACAAATGTCTGCAACCAACGCATTTAACATTTTTCCCTTGTAGCATAGCAATTTGGTGAAACCTTTCCCCGTGCTCGTCGGACTCTGATGCTAATTGATGTTTGAAATACTCCAGATGGTGATGGAGAAATGTATATTAAGAGACATTGATACTAATAATTTTTAAAAAGATGTAAGCATATTGCCCACCAGCTCTTTGCAATTTTCCGAGAAAACTTTAGCTAATTTGAACTGAAAACTCTAAATTTTTCTTTATTTATTGCTCCTATTGGGTGAGTAGTTACTTTAGGAGGAAGTTTTCAATGGCGGTTTTTGATAGCAAGGCAGGTTCTTTTACAAGGGCGTCCCCAGGGGGGAGCGAGGGGTGTACTGGACTGGAAAATTTTTATATATTTTTATTTCCTATGTATATAGATTACATTGTCATATCATCGTTTTAATATACGTACACACTAATGCATACCTTTGCCCTCCCCCCCCCCAACCCTTGAGACTGTTTCGGTCAAAAATAACAGTTAAAATTTGATTTTTATTTTTTCAGTCAAAAATAAAAGTCAAATTATGACTTTTACTTTTTCGGTCAAATATAACAGTTAAAATTTGACTTTTATTTTTCTGTTAAGAGTGAAAATCATAACAAAAGTATAAATTCTATTCATTCTACTCTGCCTTACCTTCGTTTTGCTTATCAGTACACATTGCGTTCCCTGCCACTGTTGTTTGTCGAATAACTACACATCAGAAAATTTGAATCAAAAATAAAAGTCAAATTTTAACTTATATATTTGGCAGGAAAAATAAAAGTCATTTTTTAACTTTTATTTTAGACCAAAAAAAAAATCGGTCAAAAAATAACTATTGGGGGTTGGAATAAATTTTAAAGGTTTTTTTTTCGGTTTTTGAGCATTTATTTAGAAACAACGGTACAATGTATATTATTCAAAGTATTGTCCATCGTTAGCTACAACATTTTCCCATCTTTCTGGCAGCATATGGATTCCGTGCCGGAAGAACGTCTTTTGAGGCAATCCACGAATCGACCCATTTTTTGGTATTCTCGTAAGAAGTGAAGCGCTGCTCAGCCAAGCCATGCGTCATCGATCTGAATAGGTGGTAGTCGGAAGGGGCTATGTCTGGGCTATAAGGCGGGTGGGGTAGCACATCCCAATTCAGCGCCTCCAACGTTTCCTTGACGGTTCTTGCAACATGTGGCCGTGAGTTGTCATGTTGAAAAACTACTTTGTCGTGTCTTTTGCCATATTCCGGCCGTTTAACCTTTAATGCTCGGCTCAATTGCATCAATTGTTGTTGGTAGCGTTCCCCAGTGATGGTTTCGTTAGGTTTTAGCAGCTCATAGTACACGACACCCTTCTGATCCCACCAAAGAGCTGGCCCGGACGCTCTTTGTCTTCCGTATCAAAATCACCACTTTTAAACCGACGGAACCAGTACTCACAAGTAGAAATCGATGGAGCATAGTCCCCGTAAGCCTCAGTAAGCGTGCGTTGTGCTTCAACCGCTTTTTTCTTCAAATGGAAGCACAAAAGTAAACCTTCCCGCAAATTGCGTTTTGTTGGAACGAAAGTCGACATGTTCACAGAGAAAAAAATATATGTTGTTTACACTTCAGTGGAATGACACATACTGAAAACTGAAGCTTAGACAATGTGCTTTGAAATGAATATAGTCACAGGTGTGCCCGATGCGATCTATTGATAGTTACGCCATCTCTTAGAAAACCTTTAAGACTAATTCCAACACCCAATATTATTAATTGACTTTTTTGAAAAAAGTCATAACAGTTACGGTCCCTGCTAATTATAAACTACTTCTTTTAATTTAATAGGGTTTTTGATCCCCCTGTGTGAATATTAGAGGCAATAAGCGCAATTTTAAAGGACATTCAATTTGCAAGAATTTTACTAAAGGTCTCAATTTTAAATTTTACTTAGTTCAGGAGTTAAAAAAATTAACTACGGCCCCATAGTAAAATATTAAATGATGCCTTGAAAAACTCGGTTATTTGAGATAGCCCAGCAAAATTTCTTGGACTATATGTTCTACTAGCTGAACCCCGCCCTCTTCGCCAGGCAAATAAAAAAAGCTTTTTTGAACAATTTTTGTTATATTAAAACATTTATTGCAATACTTTTATATAAATAACATTCTTGATTTTTTTTCACCACTTCTCGTGAAAACAAATAGTGTAGATAGTTTTCCTACTCGGGAGCAGCAACGTAGAGTTGGCCATGCGAGAAAACTGGATTTTCCAAATTTATACTGCACATTTGTAAAGATTGTTCTTGGGACTTATTGATGGTAACGGCGAATGCGGGGCGAACAGGAAATTGAAGACGCTTAAATTCAAATGACACATCAGATGGAATCATTGGAATGCGAGGAATCAAAACATCTTAGTCTTTAATTGTTAAATTGTTTGGTAGTGCTATCATTCCTATTGACTGGCATTGTAACATCCCCAATTGCCAGCAATTGCTTTATCGCCAATTTTGTCTCCAAATTCCCAAATTTTCAAAATTCAGCTGCCGATGATGTGAGTGCTTTTACATTTTTCCACAAAATTGAAAATTTTAAGCATGAGTTTATTTCAAAGGCAGCAGTAGATTTAGGAATGACTAGTAACGTTTGTCTAAAGTCTCCAGCTAACAGTATGAAAGCACCGCCAAACAAAGCTTGATTTCCTCGTAGGTCTTTCATAGTTCTATCCAGTGCTTCTAATGATTTTTTGTTAGCCATTCGACTAAATTCATACCAAAAAATTAACGCACATTGTTGCAAGACTCTTGTCATTTCGGATGTTTAAGTAATGTTATATGTGGGATAGTCATTTGTCCGCATATTCAAGGGCCGTTTGCGTAGTTTTGAAATTCTGACAACGGATTCGGATTCAGTGACCCACTCAGTGACCCAGCACCGAAAAAAATTTAGGTAGCAACCCTTTGGACTAAATATGTTATTTGAATTCGTAAAAGTTTAAAAAGTTAGGTGGCAACCCTATGGTAAAAATTTACATAATTTTTAAAATTCTAACAACGGATTCGCATTCAGTGACCCATTTTTACATAGCGTGTATCCACCTAATTCGTAAAAATAAAAAAAAATTAGATGGCAACCCTATTTTTTTAGCCTATAACCTTAGCGTCATAATTATCTACATTTAAAAAAAAATAAACTAAATTGGTTGAAAATTACGAGTAGCAGAATGAAACATACGCTTTTTCCACTTTGTTTTATATGTTCTATGGACCAATAAGTATCAGAAACCAATGGCTATCAGAGTTTTCACAGTTATTTCAAATGACCCTTAAATTGTCGCACAGTGTTTAAAATAATTATATTTCTTTTAAATAAACAAATTTTTTTAATTATTATTCAAAAATATTAATTTTTGCTATGTTTGTTCCTAAAGTAACACACACACACACACACACACACACACACACACACCCATACACATAAGACTGTAAGCAGTGTTTACGTTTGCTTTTCAACCAAAAAAAGTTTTGTTAAACTGGTTCCTTTTTTACTATTAAGCCAACTGCTGCGATCTATAACTGCATTTGGCTTTAAACAAGAATCAGCTTTTAGTTCAGAAAAAAAGCTATCAGAAGTCGGAAAAACGCTGTCAGCGAGGTTAAAGTTCAAATACAAGCAATTCTTAGTATTTACTAAAAATTAATGCAATTTCAGTTAACTTAAATTAATCTAAAAAAAAAAACGTAAAAATTAATGAGTATATTCTAATAACTGCTTTCGGCCATTTCTGGCTTTGGGTTATGTGCTGCAACAAAATTATTTATATTTGCAGTTGCGTTTTTGTTTTTATTTACGTAATAACCGGTTTGCTCAAGATTTTAGATAAGTCAAAATAATCGAAATAAGAAAAATAATAAACCTGAATTAGGAAACTCGTTTATTTCTTTTAGGTATCACGAGCAAATAAGAATTGTTGACAAATTTAATTAACGTTAAACAATAGTGTGTAGTCACATAACTGAAATGTGAAATATGTATGAATCCTAATATTCTCACAATTGAAATAAAATTGATTTGAACTCGCTAGTTTAAAGAAAAATAAGAAGTTCGACTTAGTGTGCCCTGTATCATGAAAACACACGTAGGTTTTAACGTAACAGCGTATCTTTATCATTGACCTTATTCTTGTTCCTATTGTTTACGTTGTTCTCAAGCTTGTCCTCCTTTTTTTGTCCTTATTCTTATATTTGTCCTAATAATTACCCTAATTCCTGTCCAAACTCCTGATTTCATTTGCGTTCAAATTTCGATCAAAGAAATAAATGCCCAAATTGCTGACCTAATCCTTTCCAAATCATTGTCACACTTCTTTTTTCTTCTTGTCCCACATCTTTGTTCTAAATTTTCTCCTAAGTGTGTCCAAATTCTTATCCCACATTTTTGTTATAAATATTGTCCTAAGTGTGTCCAAATACTTGTTATATTCCGTGTCCCATTTCTTGTCCTTATCCTTTTCTTAATCTTGTCCTAAATATTGTTTAAGATGTGCCTAAATTCTTGTTCTTATCCTTGTTCAAGTCATTTTTCCAATCCTTGTCTGAATCCTAGTCCTAATCCTTGTCCAATTCCGTGCTCTAGTCCTTGTCCAAATCCTTGTCCAACTCCTTATTTTATTCCTGCTTCTAATTTTCGTCCGAACCCTTGACTTTGTCCTTTTTTTCTAATCCTTAACCTTATCCCTATCCATATCCTTGTCTTAATATTTGTCCTTTTTTAATTTTAATTAAATTTTTTTATTTTAATTTTTTGTACTATTTTTGCTTTTGCTATTGCATTTGGTGCTTTTATATTACTGTAAGGGGAGAAATAAATTGAGGGTGATAAAATAATTAAATCATTTTACACTTTTGACATAATTTAATGACATGTGTCTGGTAATAAAAACAATTTTTTTTTAATACAAAATGGCGGCGGTATAGTCCCTCCACGAAGGCCGTTTTTGCCGAAGTTATAAAACGGCTGCCATCAACCAGCTTTTTCTATTGGTCTGAAAAAAAAAAAAATATATTTCGATTACTGATGAATTTAGGCATAAAGTAAAGTAAACCTATGAAATTGAGAAAGAGTACGAAATAAAAAATTTGGTACATTTTTTAATAAAACATTCGTATTTTCGCCTATTTTTTCGACAGTTATTGTCCCGTTAAAATTGTTTATTTATGCAAAATGTGTAATATTTTAGGTTTATTCTATGAGTAATAATGTTGACTAAAACCCCTCAAAATTACAGCCCGAAATTACTTTTTGAGTTGCAGTGGCAGCCGTTTTTGAAAACGTAGTTTCGAGAAAATCGCGTTTAAAGTTTTAGGACGATAAAACTTTAGTTTTTGCCCCTTACTGATCAATCAGCAATTCCAGGCGCATACAATAGCCCTTCAGCTTCCTCAAAAAGCTAATTATCTTTCAGTTGTTGCTGTTTCCTGGCAGTACATTTTACAGTAGGTTTTACATGTATTCCTCCTCTTAAGGGGTTCCTTGAGAGACCTCAATTTTTATTCTTATAATGTGACCGAAGACCTCAAAATTTACAGTAGCTCCAATAGTCACGGATTTATAATTCTATGCCACGTTTTTTCATTATTGTAGCATTTTAACTGCAATAACCGGTTAACACCATGGTGTTGTGGCTCAAAAATTTTCCTTAGCACTTCTACTCAGCGAGCAATAATTCCATGCAACAATATTGCATTTTTGTTGCATAAGGTACTACTACCTACGCGACCGAGTGACGACATAATTTATTTTTTTATTTTTGTCGTAAGGCCAAGTATAAATCCTTCATTTCTGTTTCATAACATATACCGTATCGCATATGTACACAAAGCAATAATTCCATTCAACGCCGTTGTTCTCTCCGCGGCCTCATGACGTCATGAGTTTCTTTTTTTGTCTACTGTTGTCATGAGAGCTGAGAAGCAGTGTAATATTTTTTACCGTAGCCATGGTTGAATAAATAAGGTTGTCTCGGGGCTGATCGTACTCTCTTCTCAGTACCCATAACTGTCAAAAAAATATGAAAAGCGACAACAACAACTTAATCGGCTTTTCATGTTATCAATTTTCGCTTACAGATTTTGTATGAGCTGTCAACTTCGATTTGACATTTATGGGAACTCGCTCTCACCCATGCGACAACCTTATATATTCAACTATACCTGAAGCATACCTAAGATAGCTCCCTCCGCATCCCGATGACGTCTTTTTTTTATTGTTGTCATAAAGTCCAAGAATTAACCTTTACTCTGGTGTAATTTCTTTCATCATAAAATCTATAATCATTGAGTAGCAATTCCATGCAAAGCCGATGCATTTTTAAAAAATTCGTTTTTCAACTTTTTTGGAAAGCTGCGCGGTAAAATTTAACGTTGTCACGTCAAATGTAGAAACAAAGACAACTTCAAATGTAGAAACTAGCTTGCGATGTTCTTGAAATATTTGCGGCAAATTCTGCAGAGGTATAAAAACATTAATTCTCCAAACAACACAATTCTCTCATTTTAAACTTTCCCGAATGAGAAACTATACACATTGAGCGGGCCATTGAGGAACTCCAATCTTTGCGGTACTAGTAGACTTCCTTTGTTAAAAGGTTAAACGCAGTCAGGAGGCAAAGAAAAAAATATATTTTTCAAGAATTTTTTCTGAGATTTTAATCAGCTCTATGTTATAATTACGTGTCACAACCCTTGCTTTGGGTGGAGGCCAATCTAACGTGTCTTCTGTACTAAGGGGCACGGAATTATGCTATATTCACACAGAGAGCTTATATTGTGTTTTCAGTACAAAGTTGAGTTTTGCCATTGAACTCAAAATAAACTCTTGAGTATTCAGAGTATTAAACGATTTTGTGCTGAAAAATGTCAAAAAGAGTTGTTTCTTAGATTGTGCAATTTACTATTTGCAAGAAATGAACAAAGAATCGAAGAAAAGAACTTGATAAGTGCAGAAGATGAGGTCGTCGTCATATTAGTATGGGCCGATAAAAATTCCAATTTGCGCAGCGCAAGGAAGAACTCACATGTGTATGTAAAGATGGTTAAAGGCTTGTCTACAAGTGAAATTGATGTCACGGTGGTGGAGGTGCAAAAAATATGAGAAGACATAAGAAAACAAAGAAATGTCATAATAAACTCAATTCTGTCGACGCATCTCCTTGTGAACAGCTTTGGTTAAACTCAAACTCTCTGTGTACACATAGCATGTGTTAGACTTCTTCCTTTGGGTTTGTGTTAAGAGTAAAGTCCCCGCTGACCAAACGCAAACAATTTGAACTCTCAAAGCTAATATTAAAGTCACCATCGCCGAAATAGAGCCCCAATTATGCTTAAGAATGATCGAAAATGTTGGAAGAGGATTGAGGTCTTCAAGCTAAGCCGAGGCAGCCATATGAAAAATATTTTATTTCATAAATATCTTTAATTTATCTACTTTATAATCCAATGAAAATTTCAGACATCCGAACAATTCTTCATTTTATTCAAAAAACAGATTCCAAATATCTTGTTGATACACCCTGTATATAAAAGAGACGAGCAAAAACATGCAATAATTGTGAAGCTTTTCTGATAACTGGGAGTATATTTGATCTGTTTACTATTGTATTAAGATTGGTTCTCGTTTCATAACTTGTTGATGTTAGTTGCGAATCCCTATTTTATATAAAAGTATTTATCACAAAATCAAAAATTGCAGCTGCGCAAACAAACTTCACACTACTAATTACGTAGAAATTTCTTTTTTTATAACAAAACGGAAGAGCGCAGTTATCAATGCAGACATGGAGAAAACCTTTTTACAGGGGTAGAGAATGTGAACAATGGACAATAAAGGGAAATAAATTGCTAAACGGCAGACCGACAGTCAAATAGTGGAATATCAGAACATTGAACAAACAACATAACATTGACATGCTGGTTTCATTCCCTCCTCCCTTTAACATTGCTATATCAATATGGAAGTGCAAAAATTGGGTGCAGCCATAAATACTCTGGTGCAAAACCGAGACCGAAGGCACCCCGAACCACAACACAAAAGCACAGCTGACAATGAGTCCGCGAAATAAAAAATATAATAGATAGAACAAGATCAAGATATGCATAGTTTGACATTAATTTCATTGGTTAACGAAGGATCATATCAGACAATTCAATAAAGGTTGGAACAAAAGAGACAATATTTTTTAAAAAAATCCACGTTATGGTTTTATGCACGACTGCCGAAGCAACGATTATGCTGGACAACAAGCAGCTTATAAATAAAACGCAAAACAAAAAACTAAGAGTGGGAAGTGAATGAAGGATTGACAGCTGCGTATTTTGCACGTAGGATAAGGATTCGCGATTTTGAGAATGCATAGAATGTTGCAGAAGTAAAACGTGATTGAACAGGGATCGCTCAGCTAGGTTTTATAATGAACTTAAATATGTACACCTGGCGGTAAAAGATTTCGTGCAAACAATTCCCAAAAGTTTGGAAAGCAGTATATAGGCATGTACAGTTATGTGCAAAAAAAAAATAGCAGTACACTGTTTTAATAAGAAATTGCAAGCCATTTTTGCAGTTTTTATGTTTTTTTTAAGAATTTTAATGCAAATGAAGTGGCTCTTATACTATAACAAACAAAAAACTTCTATATTTTTATTAGAAATCCGTTTTGTTAAGAAAAAAATTAAAATGGATGTTGTTTACAAAAATAAAAAAAAATTGGAGAAACTATAGACAAACATAAATATTTTTTAATTATAAACCTTATTTGTAATTTAACAGTTAATATTAAGTAGCATGGCTTCCATTTTTGGGGACTGCGACACATCTGCGTTGCATAGAATTAACTTAGTTCTGACATCTCTCCATCGGTATTGCATACCAGGTTTCCCTCACTACTTATAGTATATTTCCCAGAGCTTCTTGCTATTTTTGAGATTCGTTGTACTTACTGCATTTTTTATGTCCTCCCAAAGGTTTTCTATTGAGTTTTGGTCCAAAGAATGAGCTGACCATTAAGTCGACATTTTTCTCTCTTGATTTCGTTTTTTTTGGGCCCGCTTACTTGTGTGTTTTGGGTCATAATCCTGCCAATATACCCATTCCAATGGCATATTGTTCTCAGTAAACGAAAGCATAGTATCTGAATAGTATCCCCATATATCTTCATATATCTTTACAGTATCTTCAAGAATCTGAATATAAAGAAACTGGTCCATAATTTCGGTTATGTTTTACTAATTTAATTGTGTATTTTGGACCATAAGGAGTATTAACTCATATTCTCACGTATTGCCGATGACCTTTTGATCCATAAAGAATTATATTCCTCTTATCGCTCGAGAAAATGTTTCGCCATTATTCGATATGCCATTCCAGGTGTGTTTTAGGGAAAGTTAGTTTTGTAATAACGTGTTTTTTGACAGTAATAGTACTTTTCGGGGGCTTCGTGCGACCAGCTCAGCTTCCAGTAAACGCCTTCTTATTGTCACTGAACTAATAGACAGCTTAAGATCCACTTTTATTTTTTAGAACTGATTTTCGGATCTTGCTTTACCATTTGCTCTATTTTTTTATATGTGCGAATGCTCTTTTGCCCCACGTGTTTCGCGTTTGTTTTGTCATTTTAAGGCATTTTAAATCATTTTGGAAGAGCAACCGACAAATTTTTTAATTTTTCCGGTAAGTTTTCGGTAATAAAATAAACTAATTTTGCAAAAGAGAGGAATTTAATATTGCTGCTATTATTATGAACAGCTCTTCTTGAAAGTGCGCGATCGAATGATTTCACAAAATATAATGAAACTATTTTTTAAGGGCTTGCGATATATTATTATAACGGTATTTTAATGCAGTTAACAACAAGTAACAAGCTATTTATTGGAAGTATTTTAATAAGTAATTTCGACACTTTAATAATATGAGCACACCGTTGTTATTTTTATGAACGCAACTTTAAAGAATTAAACACAAAGTCCAAAGCTTAATTTTAAATATAATTAAATTTTTCACTTTCAATTTTTATAGAAATTTCCAATGGATTCACAATGTGTATCAACGGGTAAATGTTGATACACATTGACCCGTTTTATCGCATTTTCCAAGACTTTCCGCTAGATATCCGGTGATAACTGTTCGCATTCCTGTCGAATATTCTCCTTTAGGTCTGCGATCGCCTGAGGCTTCTTGGCGTAGGCCCGCGACTTCAATTAGTCCCAAAGAAAGAAGTGTGGGATGGTTAAATCGGGTGATCTTACTGGCCATGCCATATCGCCAAAACGGGAGATTACGCGATCAGGGAACGCTTCCTTCACAATATCCATTATTTATTCCACGCTCTTACGTAGTATAGCGCTCCATTGATTGTCTATTTGTATTCTGCAGCTGTCTTGTTCACATCTTCCGATAGAGTGAATAATTTTGCGCCACCTCGAACGTTTCGAAGAAGTCTAAGGAAAGCTAATTACGACAGCCATGGATCTGTGTAGAAAAAAGACATTGGCGTAATTTGCCAACCAACAAAAGAGCATTGTATCATAAAGGAGATATGAAATAAGGTGCTTTTCACTCATGAGAGCACGTTTTCCATTTCTGGACAAAAAAGCTTGTGTGGCGAAAACCAGGTACAGCTTTTGATGCTCAGAATTTGCAATCGACTGTACAAACTGGCCGAGGTGAAATAATGATTTATGGGTGTATGTGTGCCAGAAGAGTGGGCAATTTGGCGTTTATCTTCTGATCCAACGTCCAGCGTCACAGGCGTGTAAAAAGATTTGTGACATTTATGATGAAGGTATTGTATCTTAATATACAGCCAGGAAATAATTCCCTCGATTGCGTTCTGGAAATTTTTAAGTGAAAGATGGTCCTCGCTTTAGGCCGAAAAACTCGGTGAAATTTTGGATAAGAGTTACGAAAACCGTCACGACAATACTAAGGAACTGAAGATCAACCACAAAATAGTTTTAAAACCATTTGCATAAAATTGGTTTCAAAAAGAAGCTCAATGTTTAGGTGCCTCAGAGACTAAGTGCAAAAATGTAATCAAGCTAATTTCCATCTGTAATGCCCTATCAAAACGAAAGGGAATCGAGTTATTTTTGAAACGTATGATAACAGGTGATAAAAAGTAGATCATACGATAATATTTTTCGAAAACAGCCTTGTTAAAAAAAAAAAGTTGAAGCTCCAAGAACGGTATCAAGGCCGAAATTGACGTTAAGGAAGGTGATGCTATGTTTTTGGTAGACTACAAGGGTATTATCCATTATGAGCTACTACCGCCTGTTCAAACGATTGATTCGAATCTCTACTGCCAACAATTAATACAGTTAAATCAAGAGATTGAAAAAAAGAGGCCGGAATTTTTGTTTTTTTTTTTTTTTTGAGCCGGCAAATACTAAGAGACTTTGGCTAGGAAGTTTTGATGCATCCATCGTATATTCCCGATATTACACTGTCAGATTATAATTTATCCGATCTCTCAAACACTCTTTTTCTGGAAAAAAATTGGCCTCAAAAAAACGACTGCGAAAAGCATCTGCGTCAATTTTACAAAGATAAAACCCCAGAATTGTACAATAAAGTAATCATGGTTCTAGCCGAAATATAACAGAAAATAATATAGTTGAAAAGAGTTGAATTTAAATAACATTTAAAATAAAATAAATAAATAACTGGCCATTTCAGCCCTTGAAAGGACTTTGACCTAGCTTCTTATGATCAATTGTGTTGTGCGTGTTATTAAGTTTGTACACAATTGACCGAGAAATGGACCTACAGGCTTAACGCCGACTCCGAACGGCGATGAACGGAATGTTCTTATTCTCAAGAAGCTTTACATGGCATTTTGATTACTCTCTGAGGTTTGCCATTGTCTGCAGAGAGGTGGCGGCCGTACAGAAAAATTATTTTTAATTCAAATAATTTTCTGTCACTGCTGGGGATCGAACCTGGGTCTCCACAGGTTCTTTGATATAGCGGCCACGCACTTTAACCAACTACGCCACGGACGCCACGAATAACATTTGGGTTAATAAAATATTTTTGAATAAAAAAAAAGTTTTTGAATAAAAATTTTGCTGCTTTTAAACATGTGTATTTTTAGTGAGTATAAACGACTGGTGAAAAGAACAGATTTTCAAATTAATCCATAAAATTCTCGCTGGCATCCGTGACACATCTTTGTTGAAATGTGTAAAGCTCTTTAATTCTTGCAATAAAGAAAATTTCAAAAGCTCAGAATTCTTCCTTTTTATCTTCAAGTTTATCTAATCCGTGTGTTTGGTCTTAATATCATATTTCTATTTTATGAGCACTAATTCCAAAAATATTTTAATTTGCACGAATTGTCAAACTTTTTCTGTCTAAAGGGATTTACAAATTTATTTATTTTTATTTGTATTGTCGGTTGGTCTTCGTTCCCGCTATGCCCTCTGGTAAATATTTTTGTTCACTGCATTGCATGCAACTCACGTTTGAATATTCTTTTGTTGGAGTTGTCTTTGATGTTGTTGTTGTTGTTGTTTTATTTTTGAAGTGACCCTAATGCACGCGTTATGCATTCTAAGTCCAGCACCAAAAACACAATCATCAACAATAACAACAAACTTCGGTATCGCAAACGCCCCACAGGCGGGTCAACAACGACAATTTTGTTAGTTTCGTGATGTTTTCAGATTGTGTGCTTTTCTGTATTCAGCCATATCTTTTGTCTGAAACTTTTATGAATAGGTTTCGTTTGTTCGTTTGAGCTGCCGATATTTAAATAAGAAATTAAGAATTTTTGTTTTTTTCATTCAATAGCTTTTAGAATGTCTGGCATTCACCTCTCTCAAGTTTTGGCAGAACGATCTAACCATGTAATGACAGTCGAGTTCAAATTAACAAAAACAACAACTACATTCAAATCTTACACATAAAATTAATATAATATAATATATAATAATATAATAATATAATAAATTAAATTAATAAAAAAAGTAATATTTCAAAATATAATAGAACAGTCCAATAGCATTTTTGCAACAGAGTTTCCATGTTATTTTAAAAAAAAAAATGGATATTGAGAAGACGATTTGTGCAGAACAAAGTTATAAAAAAAAAAATAAATAAATAACTGGCCATGTTGCTGACGTTCCATCCCTAACATAATTTACTGCACCTATCTGAACACGTCCAATGCGTCTGCTGTCAGAAGAAACACTACCGCCAAAAATGTGCTGTGACAGTTTTTTTAGAGGGAAAACGAGCGGCAGTAAAAGGCAGCAGAATTTTTTAGTTTTTCTTTTAACTTTCATATATTTCAATTACTTTTCTATATTTAATCTTAAAAATATAATCAAAACCTTTTTCTTAAATCAATAAATAAGTTAAATTACTAAAAAACTGCCAAACTTTAATTAACGTTGCCAGAAGCAACATTTCTAAAAAATTCTGCTCAATTCCCCTATAAGTACAAGAGGAGCGCTAAAATTGCACCAGAATGCATAAAAGAAATGCATTAAAAGTTGGCGACTGTGCACATTGTAACAAGGCGAATGAAGTTGACGATATGGTACAGTGCGATGGCTGCAGAGCATGGTGGCATTATGGATGTGCTGGGGTGGATGAAACCGTGTCGGCTCGGGAATGGGTGTGCGATAGATGTCCCAAGGTAGTAGCTGGAGACACGGAAGCAGATCTTACGGCACATACGGAAGTTAATGCTAGCAAAAAAACTATGGAGAAACGTGTGGCTAGTCGTGCTCAAAGTCAATGTTCAAACAGAAGCCGTGCAAAGATTCTTGAGCTTGAGCTTGAGAAGCTGGAAGAACAACAACAAATTGAAAATAAATTTTTAAGGGAACGGGAACGCCAACAAAAGATTTTTTTAGACCGAAAATTCGAGATTTTACGACAAAAAGAGGAAGATGGTAGCGTTTTCAGCGTAACGAGTGTAGCATCTGATCGTCGGACCGAGAAGTGGGTGAGGGCAAATAAAGCACACTGTTTTGAGCAAGCAACAGAAGATCCAACTGATAAAACGAACGTAGATCAATCCAACAGCACGCTTACTCAAAATCAGATTGCGTCTCGTAAAGGTTTATCCAATGATTTGCCTATATTCACTGGAAAGGCTGAAGAGTGGCCGATTTTTTTAAGTAATTTTCAAAATAGCACAAAGCTGTGCAACTATTCGAACGCAGAAAATTTAACGCGACTTCAGCGGGCTATAAAAGGTGATGCCTACAAAGCAGTTAGCAGTCAGTTGCTGCTTCCATCTGCAGTTCCAGACGTAATAAAATCGTTGGGTATGCTTTCTGGGCGGCCTGAGCATATCATTCAGGACCTCATAACCAAAGTAAGGTCAGAGCCACCGCCAAGGTTAGAACGAATGGACACAGTCATTTCATACGCGTTAACAGTAAAAAACATGAGTAGTACAATGGAAGCATCTGGTCTAAAAAACCACTTAAATAATCCTTTAATGTTGCAGGAACTGGTGGAAAAGCTTCCGGCGTCTTTAAAGCTTGAGTGGGCAATGCAGTTAAACTCTGAAATAAATGCAAACATAAAATACTTCGGGGATTGGCTTTACGTTAGGGCAGAGGCTGTTTCAAAAATTTATCGATTTGTTCCGGGCAAACAGGAAAAGCGTTCTGGGCACTTGCATACACATTCAGATGAACGGCTTCAACATCAGTTTGATCGCCCAAAAAAAGTATTGCAAGGAGGGTGTTATGCATGCAACCAAAGTCACAGGTTGGTCGATTGTATTATATTTGCAAAATTAAACTGCAGCGAAAAGTGGAAGCTGGTTAACGAAAAAAATGTATGCGAAGTTTGCCTCAGACATTTAAAAAAGTTTAAATGTAAGGAACAAAAAATGTGCACAATTGCCGGGTGCAAAGGTCAGCATCACAAGCTGCTCCACAGGACTGCAGATGATCAGAGGATTGAGTCAGAAAACGTTTGTAATGCACATCAGTGTAAACAGGAGTCTTGGTTCAGAATTGTTCCTGTAACACTTTATGGCCGCAATCAAGAAGTAAACACGTTTGCCTTTATGGATAGTGGGTCATCGCTTACAATGATAGAGGAAGAAATTTCCACAGCGCTTGAATTGGATGGTCATCGAGAGCCGATCTGTCTAAAGTGGACAGGCAACACAACGCGTTGGGAGGAAAATTCCAAAGCAGTTGCAGTGTCGATCTCGGAGCGTTCCGATGGTAAAGTCGAGCACCAAAAGTATAACCTGCAAGGCGTACGAACTATCAAAGAATTAGCGCTACCAATACAGTCTCTTCACTACGAGAAGGTGTGTGATCGATATTCTCATTTGAAGGGGATACCATTACGATCATACAACAAGGCTAAATGTGGCATTCTGATTGGTCTCAATAATGAGAAAGTATCTTTGCCACTCAAGATTCGCGAAGGCAAGTGGAATGAACCGGTAGCCGTAAAAACAAGACTGGGTTGGTGTTTGAGCGGAGGTGAAGCAACATCAGATGGAGGTCATGGTGTCTACCACAGCTATGAGGCTTGCGAGTGCGACAAGAGTTTACACAATATCGTTCAGAAACATTTTTTATTAGAAAACGCAGGTGTGGCTAAGGTGCATATTGAAACAGCAGAAGAAGTTCGTGCAAGGGAAATTTTGAAGACGACAACAAAACGGGTTGGCGGTGCGTTCGAGTGCGGATTGTTGTGGCGCTATGACGACATCAGCATGCCAGACAGCTACGCAATGGCTTTCAATCGGTTGAAATGTTTGGAGAAGAAATTAACATCAGATCCTGCAGCTATATCATCTGTAAACGACCAAATCAACCATTTAATTTTAAAAGGCTATGCAAAAAAATGTGATCCTTTAGAATCAACAGAACGTTATCCAAAAACCTGGTATTTGCCTACGTTCATCGTCACGAATCACAACAAGCCTGGTAAGAAGAGATTGGTGTGGGATGCAGCGGCCGCTACAAATGGAGTTTCCCTTAATACCATGTTACATAAGGACCCTGATCAGCTGACAGTTCTTCCAGAAGTGCTCTATGGTTTTCGAAGCAACAAAATTGCCATCGCAGGAGACATTGAAGAAATGTTTCACCAGATTCGTGTCCGAAAGCAGGATCAGTGTTCACAGAGGTTTCTTTGGCGCGGTGGTAAAGCAGATTGCAAGCCCGATGTCTACGAGATGCAGGTACTAACATTTGGGGCGTCTTGTTCACCCAGCATTGCGCAATACGTTAAGAATTTTAACGCCCACGAATTTGCACATGAATACCCACGCGCAGCTGAGTCCATAGTGGAACACCATTACGTGGACGATTTGCTTGACAGTGTTGAAACGCCAGAAGACGCAATTTCTCTAGCAAAAGATATTCGTTACGTTCATTCCAAGGCTGGTTTCAAAATTCGTAATTGGCTATCAAATTCTGTGGAGGTACTGCGAGCCTTGGATGTGCCTGTGAATGAGGAAGGGCGTACTCTGGATAATTCACAAAGTGTAACAAATGCTGCAAAAGTTTTAGGGCTTTGGTGGAAGCCAGGTGAGGATAATTTTACCTTTTCACTAATACTTTTGCAATCGCAGATAGAAGTCTTATCGGGCAATATAGTTCCAACAAAGCGTCAACTATTGAAAGTTATGATGTCCATTTTTGACCCATTAGGGTTCTTGACGTTCTTTATGGTAAGGCTCAAGATACTTTTACAAGAGGTTTGGAGAATGAAGATCGACTGGGATGAGACCATAACGGGGCAAATGGAAGAAAAGTGGAAGAGTTGGCTTAGCTTGTTGCCTAAAGTAGAAAGCGTCTCAATTCCAAGATGTTACACAACACTATCTGGCGGTAGTAATACTCAGCTGCATATTTTCGTGGATGCCAGTGAGGATGCTATGGGAGTAGTTGTATATTTTCGATTCTTTGATGGAGTGTCAACGGAATGTGCGATAGTTGGTGCTAAGAGCAAGGTTTCTCCATTATTGCCAATGTCGTCACCACGGATGGAGCTGCAGGCAGCACTCATGGGTTCCCGTATGGCATGTAGTGTTTATCGGAGCCATAAGATTCAAATTGAAAAGCGAGTGTTCTGGACGGATTCCAGGAACGTGCTACAATGGTTACGGTCGGATGCCCGTCAGTACAAGCAGTATGTGATGTTCCGTGTAAGTGAAATACAAGAA
Source organism: Pherbina coryleti (assembly GCA_943735915.1). Lineage (NCBI taxonomy): Eukaryota > Metazoa > Arthropoda > Insecta > Diptera > Sciomyzidae > Pherbina > Pherbina coryleti. The sequence continues at coordinate 32,053,845 of OX030950.1, forward strand.
AACACCAAATCGGATGAGTGGAGATGGGTGCCGTCAAAATTAAACGTGGCTGATGAAGCCACTAAATGGAGCAAGCTACCAAACTTTGACAAGGAGAGCAGATGGTTCAAAGGACCAAGTTTCTTATACGAAGAAGAAGAAAAATGGCCTATTCAGTCTAGGTGCGAAATGGAAGTTTTGACCAAAGAAGAAATTCGGCCAAAGTATTTACTCGTGGCAGATATTGCATACAACATTCCATTGATTGACTATGAAAGATTCTCTTCCTGGGAAAGGCTTCAACGTTCAACTGGTTGGGTTTTCAGATACGTAAAAAATCTTCGCAGTAAAGTAAAACAATTATCTGTGGCTCTGGGGCCGCTCACAGCAGAGGAGCTGAGTTCAGCTGAAATTCTCATTTGGAAAATGGTGCAGAATCAGGAGTATAAGGATGAGATAATGCTGCTAAGATGCAACAAGGGATTGCCGAAGTCAAGTCAGTTATTTAAATTGTCACCATATTTTGATGTCGATGAAGTGCTTCGCTTGAAAGGGCGCATAGAATATGCTGAGTATGTAGACGAATATGCAAAGCGTCCAGTTCTCTTACCAAGAAAAAATAAGGTGAGTTCTCTTATTGCTGATTTCTACCATCGTAAATATAAGCATGCAGGTACCGAGACGGTGATAAATGAAATGAAGCAAAGGTATTGCATCCCTGGTCTGCGAGTTTTGGTTAAATCTATCAGAAACAGATGTTTACTATGTCAAAGAAAAAACGCTGCTCCTAAATTTCCGGAAATGGCACCATTACCAAAAGCGAGGCTTGCCGCGTTTCGAAGACCCTTTACATTCGTAGGAGTGGACTATTTTGGGCCCATTATGGTTTCATCTGGAAGGAGTTCGGTCAAACGCTGGGGAGTTTTGTTTACATGTTTGACGGTCCGAGCAATTCACGTTGAAGTTGCCTATTCGCTTACAACGGACTCCTGTATTATGTGTATCAACAATTTCATGGCACGAAGAGGTATTCCAAGTGAGATCTATTCCGATAACGGCACCAATTTTGTAGGTGCAGAAAGAGAGTTAAGAGAGGCCTTCCATGCCATAAACAAAGACGTGATCCAAGAAAAATTCACTACGCCAGATACAAAATGGTTCTTCAATCCACCATCCGCACCTCACATGGGTGGTAGCTGGGAGCGGCTAGTTGGATCAGTAAAGAAAGTTTTCAAAGAAATTACCCAGAATCAGCGACTAAATGATGAAATTCTGCATTCCATAATAACAGAAGTCGAAGGAATAATCAATTCACGCCCGCTAACTTATGTGACTTTGGAAAGTGAGGATGACGAGGCAATTACCCCAAATCACTTCCTCCTCGGTTCTTCAAGTGGTGTAAAGCTGCCAGTAGAGTTTAATAGTCGCGAGCTTATGTCAAGAAAGGACTGGAGAAAATGTCAACAGTTTTCGAACATGTTTTGGAAAAGATGGATTAGAGAATACTTGCCATCTCTCACCAGGAGAACTAAATGGTTCGAAAAGGTGGATCCAGTTAAGCTAGGTGACATTGTCTTAATCGTAGATGAAAACCTACCAAAATTCTCTTGGCCCAAGGGGATTGTTATAAAGATCATCACCTCTAAAGACGGACAAGTCAGGAAAGCAACAGTTCGAACTCCGAATGGGATTTACGAGCGTCCGGTGGTTAAGTTAGCCGTACTTGACGTCAGCAGAGAGTCCGAGAGTAAGGAAGCAGAGGCTCCCATACTGGGGGAGAGAAATGTTGCTGACGTTCCATCCCTAACATAATTTACTGCACCTATCTGAACACGTCCAATGCGTCTGCTGTCAGAAGAAACACTACCGCCAAAAATGTGCTGTGACAGTTTTTTTAGAGGGAAAACGAGCGGCAGTAAAAGGCAGCAGAATTTTTTAGTTTTTCTTTTAACTTTCATATATTTCAATTACTTTTCTATATTTAATCTTAAAAATATAATCAAAACCTTTTTCTTAAATCAATAAATAAGTTAAATTACTAAAAAACTGCCAAACTTTAATTAACGTTGCCAGAAGCAACAGGCCATTTCAGCCCTTGAAAGGACTTTGACCTAGCTTGTTATGATCAATTATGTTGTGCGTGTTATTAAGTTTGTACACAATTGACCGAGAACCGGACCTTCTTGCTTAACGCCGACTCCGAACGGCGATGAACGATGAATGTTCTCGTTCTCAAGAAGCTTTACATGGCATTTTGATTACTCTCTGAGGTTTGCCATTGTCTGCAGAGAGGTGGCGACCGTACAGAAAAATTATTTTAATTCAAATAATTTTCTGTCTCTGCTGGGGTTCGAACCTGGGTTTCCAAATTTCGTTGACATAGCGGCCACGCACTTTAACCAACTACGCCACGGACGCCACATAGTTATAGTCCAACAAAAAACAAGATCAAAAGTCCCAAGAAAAAAATATAAACCATTCTAAAAATCCGCAACCAATAATCACAATAATCATTTTATGCCGACTCCGAACGGATTATATGCATGATCTCAAGAAACTTAACATAGCAGTATTTACTCTCTGAGGTTTGCCATTGCCTGCAGAGAGGTGATGGCCGATCAGAAAAATTAATTCCAATTGAAAAATGTTCTGTGTCAGCGGGATCGAACCTGATCTTGAATTCACATCGAGTAGTTCACGAGCTTCTTAATGCACTCGGCCACAACTGCCACAAGAAAGATCTAATATTTTAGTTTATTTTATTTCTTTTTTTAATAAATCGGAAAAATTCAGAGACTAAATAATATTTTTGTTTTTAGATTTTTAAACCAAAAAACCATTGTGAACAAATTGTCGTACCGCCGTTTTGAAGGTACCATTAGAATCCTCGCACATTGTAGAACATGATTTCCTATTGACTTTTAAAATTTTGAGCAATAAATAATAATTATTTTTGCTTTTATTTTTTGCCCGATATTTTTTTTTAGGTTTTAAAAAAAAAGCGTAACGGGGCTGGCATGGAATTTAATGACTGTCGGAATTGGTTTTAAAAAAGAATAAAAATTTACTTTGGTGTCATGAATTCCGACAACATTGGTTTTATGTTAGAATCGTAATTAAGGTGTGTATACGAGAAAAACTGGTCGCAAACAAACGCACGATGTCACGCCAAATTTAACAGTTACACGGTATGTAATGGTATTAACCGTTAGATATTTTATTTTACATTGCTGCATCATTATTTTCTTAGAATATTGTACAGAATGCAAAATTAATTCCACCAAATAAAGTGCACGCGAATTAATTGTACGTAAAAAACAAGATTTTCCACATTTGACTCACAAAGCCATTAAAAAAAAAATTAAACGTTTGAAAAATAGACAGTAACTCTCGTTTTAAAAAAAATTCAATGTGCGATTCACTACAAAAAGAAAAAAGTTCGAAGTGGACAAAAAATGGAATCATCTCGGAAAGAAAAGCTTCGACAGGACTTTCCATTAGAGATGTGGCTAAAAACAGTGCATACCACCTTGAACAAAAAGTTCCCGAAATTTATTCAGGAAATTAAAAATACAAGATTATTCATCAAAATCGATACTGTCCCCTTGAAAGTATTCCCCATCGACTGCAACGCACTTATGCCAGTGCTTGATCTAATCCTCGAAACATTTTTAATATGCGGTTTGCGGTATGGCCATCAGAGCCATCTTCGATTTTTCCATGATCTCATCTTGGGTGCTGAAACGCGTGACCGAATAGGAAAAAGTCGCAGGGAGCCAAATCAGGTGAATTCTTTGGTTGTTGAATGGTATTCGTTTCGTTTTTAGCCAAATGTTCACGGATAAAGATAGCATTGTGCGACGGTGCGTTATCGTGGTGCAAGATCCATGAGTTGTTTGCCCACAAATCCGGTATTTTTTGGCCAATTGCTTCACGCAAACGTCTCATAACGCCCAAATAATACTCCTTTTTTACAATTTGGCCTTGTGGAAGGAATTCATGATACTCAACACCCTTATAATCCATGAAAACTGTGAGCATCGCCTTCTTTTTCGACTGAAAACGACGTGGGTTTTTCGATCGTGGCTCATTCGGTGCACGCTATTCACTCGCTTGATGGCTGGATTGCGTGTCATACTCATAAGTCCAAGTCTCGTCTCAAGTAATGATCCGTTTGATGAATTTTAGGTCATATTCAGCCATGGAAATCATGTCTTTTGCGACGTCAACGCGCTCCCTTTTTTGCATGAAATTCAGGTCTTTCGGCACCAGCTTTGTAGCGACACGTCTGAGGCCCAAATCATTAACCAAAATGTCTCGAACGGATCCAAAAGCAATGCCCAACTCTTCTGCCATCTCTCTAATGGTCAATTTGCGGTCTACGGTCATCCATTCTTTGATTTTGTTGATGTTTTCGTCGGTTTTCGATGTCGATGGCCTGCTACTGCGTTCATCATCGTTCACGGACTCACGGCCATTTCTGAAACGATCGTGCCACTGATAAAAGACTCTTTTCTTTAGAGTATCGTTGCCGAAACACTTTTCTATGTCGTCGCACCATTGAAACCGTTTTTAACGCAAAATTTAATACAAACTCATTGTTGCGAATTTTTAAAATTGTACAAAATCGAAAACACGCACAATCGCATATGTATTCAATACGGTGTCACTTTTACAAATGGCAAGCTATCAAGCTGAAAATTTCATAGAATGTCAATGACAGATGTGGCCACCTAAAAAAAACAAAAAGGAGAAGTCAAATCGGGTAATTGAGCGAGAGCGCAACATGGTGATGATTCCGGGAACTTTTTGATCAAGGTGGTATATAACCCAGCTATGTACAGAAAGTTCTCAGAGAAAAGGGTCTTTAATTGCACAAAGTTCCAATAGCCCCGAACAGAAATGACAAGCAAAACTCAAGGACTCAAACACGTTCAAGGAAGCTTTGGACAATCTTGTGCATAATTTTGGCTGCATGATAATGGACTATGAAACTTATTTTAAAACGGAAAGAAAATCAAATAATTTTATCATTAAAAAAAACCCCATTTGGACGTTATTCGGTCCAAGAAAATTATAATTAAAACTATAAAATTAAGGAAATCTTTGGAGATATTTTCTCAGAAGAACATTAATTTACTACTCAAATCTGTTCTTTTATATTCTGATAATCTCCATTGAATCTGGATCACGGAAATTACGCCGTAAAAATTTGGAAATAAATAATTTTTTTTTTTTGCTTAGTTTTCATTTCATAATTTCCTTTTTTCGGGCTCAATTGCCATTTAAAATTTTGGCTTTTTTTCCAAAATTCGATGCTACAGAAAATCGAACCTTTTTGCAAATTTTATTTTTTCGGACGTAAGTTCTTTGGGCGTAAATTCCGGGCGCCGCACAGTGCGCTTTTTTCAATTTTAGGATGACATTTGCAAGTATTTCAAAAACTATAAAAGCTAGAGTCATGAAATTTTGTACCAATACTTTTTATACCAAATAAAGTTATTTTACCAAAAATTATAATCATAGGTCAACTGCCACGCCCTCTTCCCATACAAGGCGTCTTTATATGGGAAGTATGCATTCTTCCATGTATAAAGCAGAAAAACAGACATCTCCGGTACAAACATATATTATAATCTTGATCAACTTCATCTCCTGTGTCAATTTAGCCGTGTCCGTCTGTCCGTTCGTCCATCCGTCTGTCCATCTGTGCTAAAATTACGATTACGGACAAACAGAGAAATCTAAGCAAATGAAACTTGGTGTGTATATTACGTTTGTCAATACATTGCTAAGTATTGAAAATAGCATGGTCGGTCAAAGAACACGCCTACCTCCCATATAACATTCATGTATATAATGGTTTCAAATGGCATAACTTTCGATTCATACAGTGCATTTCATTGATATTTGGTAGGTAGCTTCATATCATCATTAAAAATGACACCAGCAAAACTCCCAAAATGATTCTGTATCTTTAAAATTAAATAGATTAAAAAATTTAATTTTAAAAACAAAACAATTAATAACTAGTAAGTAATGATCTTCCAATGGGCTGAAGTTAAAATACCCCCAGGGCCGAACCAAATTATATTCAAAGTTTTAAGCAGACAATAAAAATATTTATCTGTTTCAAACATTTTCATTTTTTTTGTTTTTTAACTAAGTCACTTTGTATGGTAGGTAGGCGTGGTTTCATACTCAGAGTGCATATTAAATATTAAGGCTTATTTGCAAAATTTCAAGTCCATATATTAATTTATGTGGAATTCTAAGATATTTTACCGTTTTGATAAAGTCACTTTATTTTACTAACTTGATCTTTATTTTTTATATACAAGCTTAAATATTGAATTTCGTGATGATAGCTTGAAAATTACGGCTGTTATCGTCTTGAAAACAAGTGCGTTTTAGGGCAAAAATTGATTTTTAAGACTTTTTCATATTAAGTGGTTTTTCTTAGTGGCAGCTAGAAGCAGCAGGTGTTTACAGAAACAGAACGAAGTAGTACTATATTTTATGATAGCTATATCCTTTGACTTTAATTATGCTATATTTGCTAGATATTTTATACTAAATTTTACTTAAATTTTCATTTCTTGAAAAATTTGCAGTCATGTTTCTACGATTTGTCTATTTTTATTTATTAATATTATTTATTCTATTTTATAATTACTTAAATGCCGGTTAAGACATAAACAAATCCATGAAACAAAATATTGAAATATACTTTATGCTCGAAGTTATTATTGTTTAAAAATTACTCTTTTTTGTTGGGTTTTTTGCGCTTATTTTTGTTAAAAATGTTTCAACTTTGACGAATTTTATAAAAAAAAACCATACAATACATCAAGTTTCCAATATCACATTTATAATATACGTTTTATAATCTGACGAATGAAATTATTTTTTTATAAAATTTAAAAAGCAAAAACCCAAATGTCATCCTAAAATCGAAAAAAGCGCACTATGCGCCGTTCGAACGCATTTAAAAATATTTTAATCATAAATTTTTCTGAAAAAAGTATTCCCGAAATATATGTAGCAACCCTCGTACACTCGTACAAAATTTATAAAATTGCTCCGGATTTAAACACTACTGATTTTCTAAATGCTCACTGAGTAATTTATCGAAACACCATTTTTATCGTTTTTTTGGCGATAAAAATATCGAAGATAGATTTCTTCGACTTTATATAAATTCTTATATGTCCTATACTTAATTTTTATATGTATTTATGTCATCAAAAACAATCCCAAGAAAAATCCTAGCTAAGGCTCTGTCTCATCTGATATTTTTTGCTGACTCCTTCTGTAAAACTGGGAAAAAATTATATGGCAATAATATTCCATAAAATATTCCGACTAAAATCAACGTTGCAGACGCCTTGTAAAGTCTATCGAAGTAAATAAAAACTGTTTCTTATCAGGATAAGGTACTCTTAGATAAGATATGACCAATGTTTTATGATAAAAATGCAGTTTCCAGTAAACAATGTATCATGTTATGGCACAAAAATTACAAAGAAAATAAACATAAGACCAAATATCTACAAATAAAAAGATACCTTCAAGTATCTGTTCTGTATTTTCTTAAGGTCGAAGAACTTTGTAGAGTTTCAACTACATAGTGCCACATGAGTCAACAAAACATTCACGAGTCAACAAGTTTACCGACATGCGTTCAAAGATTGTATTAATCTTAGAGGCTGAAACCAAACCTTTTATATTTAATCCACAAGAGATAAGCCTCCTTTTACTAACAGTAATAAACAGTTACTCATCAACTATATGAGTTTTCAAAAATAACCGTCTTTCATTGTAAAAATCTTTAATTTAACCGAAGCAAGTGGTAGCAATTTTTGATGAATCAAATTTGTTTTCCCACTAGTCTATGTTATGAATGAATTTGCAATAGTTTGCCATATATGTATATGTAATTTTTGTTATTGTTATTTTTAAGTTGCACTTTTGTTTATTTTTAAGCCAACGCTGATAACTTTATGTACTAGACAAATATATAAGCTATAATATATGTATGTGGTCTATCTTCATACTATAAATAGTCAGAGGAAGCGTGTGAAAATAATCAACAACTGAGTCTCATGTCGGTTGATGGCCATTGTTTGTTTTCTTTTCTTTATTTGTTTTTTGCTAAATTTGCATTTTCGATAAGAAAAAATATCAATCTTTCGTTAAGCTTATGAACTAACGATTTTGCCATTTCTATAGACAATGCATTTATTTATATTAACAGCTAATTTATTTTTTTTATATTAGCTACAAAAATTGCATATCGTATTGTCTTAAAGTTCTAATTTTTTGTCTTAAATAATCTTGCAATGCATCTTTACATGAAGGCTACAACCGCATTGAAATTACTTTAAGATTTTTAAAATTTCGGATTTAGACAAAGCTACACACAGAATTTTAGTGCGAATGGGATTTAAGTGACTTTATTTTTTAAGATTTTTAACGTAGAATACGTTATACGGGGGTGTTAATCTGGAGCACAAAATTTTGAGAAAATGTTTGTCACTTTCATTATAAGTTTTTTATACTTTATGCATGCATTGAAGAAAATTCAAGTATGGTCGTAACATATTTAGTATGTCTTCTTTTGATTTGTATTTAAATAATCATATTTCTACATATAATTTTTTTGATTCTATAAGTAAATCAAAATTTAACTCCTTCAAATTTTGTATTAATTTTCATATGCTTTGTATTTTATGTATTACTAGCTTTTTCCCGGCGCGCGTTGCTGCACCCTGCAACTATATGGGAACATAATAGGTGTATTCAAAACTTTTCTTAGACTCATAGTTTGACACCACTGTTATTTTCCACTGCCCGTTACAGTTTCCCAGTAGCAGAAGATCACCAAATAGTAACTCCATTTTGAGTTTGTATGTAAGTATTGCTACTTTTACTTTCAAAGCTACAATAATACATACAAATTTTAACTGTATGGGCGGAGCCACACTCTCTTATATAATGCTCATCCCAGTTTTCTAGTATATGGACAATACCATGATTTAGTACAGTTGCCGACAGTAAGCATACAGACTAAATTACCAAAATGTAGCCCAATCGACGAAAACTGTAGGAAATATAGCATTTTTATTGATTTGTGGGTGGTAAAAGGGGGTGTGACAGAAATGTAAGCCATCTCGTACTTGAAAAAAATGTACTGCCAAAATTTCAGCTCTATCGGCTAATTAATTTTGAAGTTTCCAGCCATCACACAGACAGCGTTTTGCTTTTTGTATATACATATATTTTTGATAAACATTATTGGCTATAACTTTTGATTGTAATGATAATTTTTTCTAATAAATTAATTTTTTAGCTTGTATATTTTTTTCAAAATTATAAAAACACAATATTGGAAAAAAAAATTTTGTTCGAAAAATCAAGGGGTAGTAGGCCTTGCTTTTTGAATCATAAAAATGGTTTTTTAATTTTTGCGTAAAATTTAAATAATTTTTCCTTATTAATGTTATAACTTTTAAATAGAGTTGACAATTTGTGAATTTGAATTTAAATTAGTTTTACAACAAAAACAAATTTTGAGCCTTTTTGTGAGGAAACCCCCACAATTTCAGACCTTTTTTGAAAAAAATATTTAAAATATATATACTCAACTAAAGGTATTTTTGCAATAAGGTTTTCATAGTATTTTGATGAAGCTTTAAGACAACATAAAAATTTAACAAAATGTATACAAAAGCAGCGGAGATATTTGACTCGAAAGTCGCAAAATTAAATTTCTGATTTTTTTTTATCATTTTTGAGCAACGATGTTGCATTAAATATATCGTTGTAGTAAAATTTCTCATAGTTTGATGAGAAAATAACGGAAATCATTTTCATTTTACTAAATTTAAGAAATATTTAAATTTTGTAAATATTTGCACATGTAACCCAAGAAAACAACTAAAAATATGCGATTTTGTAAAAAATTTGTACTACAGCACCATCTGGTGTCCAAGGTGGTTCAAAGAAGATATTGGTAAAAAACTCATCGTACCTGGAAACTACTATATACCAATTTTCATTCTAATCGAATGAGCGGTTTGGGAGTTTTAGGTGGTTTTGCAAAAAATTTGTACTATAGCGCCCTCTGGTGTTCAAAATAGGTCTAAAAAGATAGCAGCAAAACACTCAACGTATATTAAACCCACTGTATACCACTTTTCATTCTAATCGCATTAGCAGTTTATGAGTTTTAGGCAGTTTTGTAAAAAATTTGTACTACAGCGCCCTCTGGTGTTCAAGGTGGATCGAAATTGATAGCCCACAAACACGCACCGTACCAAAAAACTTCTATACACAAATTTTCATGCTAATCGGATGAGTAGTTTAGGAGTCTATTGCGGCCTTACAAACATAAACTCCTTTTTTATATATATAGATAACATCATGTGTAAGAGCAGTACGATTATCTGTGTGTTCATCACAGAACCAGTGTGAGAAAGAGAAGAAGTATAATGACCAAGTAGCGAACGATGTGTACATACACAACATTGATAAGCGAAGCAGAGAAACAAAATTGTGCTTACCCAGTTGGCCACGTCTTTAAGACATCCTCAATGTCTTACAGCCTTATTCATAAACACATTTTAGAGGCAGCGTGACTTTAAACGGGCTTTAAACAAGAAAACGTTATTTACAAACATTTTTCGTAGTTGTTTAAGAGCTGCGTAACTTAAACGCCGAAATTGGCGTTTAAAGGTTACGTAAATACAACCATGATTTTTGTTTGTCTTTTCTTTTAATATCAAAGACATGCTCCATATGCGCCCTTTGCAGCATTTTTTTATGCGGCGGCCATTGTAAATCCATAGGAATTCTTAATTTTTGTAGAGATTTTCTATAGTTCAGACACAAACCTTACAATCATGAGCAGAAAATGAAAAAAATGTTTATGAATAACAATGTTAGCAAGGTTGTATAGAAGCTGCTGTTGTAACTAAACAAGCGTTTAAAGGTTGTTTAAGGAAATCTATTGAATAAGGCTGTTAATGACTAACGTATTCTACGTCTGACCTATGCGCCTGTGTTATCTAACACAGGCTTGAGCTTTTTTTATTTTATTTTATTTACACGGCATTTGTTTGGCTTAATACTAAACTATCATTCGTTGTTAAGTTGTTTTCTGTCATTAACAAAATAGTAAAGAAAGGAGCTTTCAAATTATCACCAGAATACGAAACCTTAACAATTTGTTAATATTAACTATTTTGTTAATGTGGTGAGCTTAGTTAAGCTGCCAGAATAGGGCTGTCTTCTAGTCAATCAGAAGACCAAGCAATTTAAAAGTTTTAACACATTCTATGTGAAACCAATTCGAAGAACAAGGTAAAAATTCGTTGAAAGTATGGACAGGATTTTGTGCACCGTATTATTGAAAAATACACTCAGCAGCAAAACTCTGAGTACCAGGAAAAGGTTAAATGAAGACCTTCGTGATTGCTCCAAAAATAATCGTGATCTTATGGTGACGTGACATAGCCCCAAGGAACATAACCCCAAATTTAGAATTTGGGATTGTGTCCCCTTATTTTGCAGACATATTCCCAAAAATTGGACTTCGAATTATGACCACTTGTTAAGCTGTCATAACACCAAATAGGGATTCTGACCACTTTGGATTATGTCCGCGATTAAAAGGTCATAATCTCAAATGGTTTTAATAAATACTTATTTAATTAAATAATGGACAGTATGACTGTTGGGCAGCACGAAATAACTCCTAAATGAAATAACTCCTAATTGAAAAATTAAATAACTCAAATCCTTAATAATCCTAAAACAATAACTCCTAATGAAAAAAACTCAATAACTCCCAAATTTGAGGGTTATTGTACGTTAGGAGATATATCATATTGGTTATGATATAACTCCTTATCAACAAAACAATAACTCCTACTATAATAACTCCTAGTAAATGAAATAACTCCTAAAAAAAAAACAAAAATTAAAATGAAATTAATTCACCCTTGACGATGGCGATAGCAATATTCCGTACAGGGGCGAATCAATTTTTTATCGTGTTTTTAAGGAATGGTGATAACAAAATTCCGTACAAGGAAAAATCAATTTTAAATTTATTTTGGGACTATGTCCTCTCCCAGCGGGTAACAATAGCGCTGAAACACTAATGATGATGAGCTGTTTTTGAAGCAAGTTGCGCATCTGTTTTGATGAAACTTCATTTCTTTTTTTGTTCTACATGTCCGCAAAATCCTGCGCATTTTTACTGCATCTTTGGCAAGCTTTGTGGATGCAGTTGACCTAGTAAGCGACAAATGAAGATGCAAAAAAATTTGTCACATGCAGGGATTGAACTCGGGCTACTGGCATTACAATCGAATAACTTAAAGATCTGCTATTTCCTCGCTTGATTGTATGATAACGAAATGTAGATAAAAATATGAGCTCCACAAATCCGAACTCTAAAGACCGCATCCTCAAATATACCTAAACTGCGTATAAAATGCCGTGTTTCTAGAAGCGCTTTTTATTTTCCCGCTGGGCTAATACACGGTCCAATAAGTCCCGAGACTAAGTAATTAAAACACATTTTTTTGAAAATATTCTTCTTTATTCATCAACATAGGTTCCTTCAAGAGCAATACATTCATTCCACCGCTTTTCTAACTTTTCAATACCGGTTTTGCAGAACAATTTGTGCTTCGCCTCAAAACACACCTTCAGTTTCAGCCATCACATCTTCATTGGAGCCAAACCTCTTGCCGGCAAGCATTTTTTTGAGGTCAGCAAAGAGCCAATAGTCGCTGGGAGCCAAACCTGGCTAATACGGTGGATGAGGAAGCAATTCGAAGCCCAATTCGTGGATCTTCGCCATCATTTTCATCGATTTGTGACACGGTGTATTGTCTTGGTGAAAAAGAATTATTTCTTCTTCAAATGGGGCCGACTTTTTGCGATTTCATCCTTCAAACGCTCCAACAACGCTATATAATAATCGCTGTTGATTGCTTTTCCCTTTTCGAGATAGTCGATGAACAAAATTCCATGCGCATCCCAAAATACAGATGCCATAACCTTACCAGCCGACCGTTGTGTTTTTGGTCGATTTTTCATCGGTTGCTCCACTACTCAGCTGACGACCGTTTTGATTCCAGTGTGTAATGGTGGATCCATGTTTCATCCATTGTCACATACCGATGCGAAAATTCATGTTTATTCTTTGTAAACAGTGCCAAACAGCTCTCCGAATTATCAACACGTTGTTGTTTTTGGTCCGGTGAGAGAAAACGCGGCACCCATTTGGAAAACAGCTTTCTCATCGACGAATTCCTGTTCCTGTAATATTGTTCCCACACTGCCTTTTGATATCTTCAGAGCATTGGTGGACATTCTTACACAGCCGCAATCTTAGCGTTTATGTGTATTTGTGCATTCAAAACCTTTTCAATGTTAAAAAAGTGTGTAAAAAGCTCTAACAGCGTGCGTATGAAGCTCTAGCAGCGTACGTGTGGCGGCAGAGAAAGCTCTTTGCCCGCGAGCGACAGAATGCCCAACATTGCTTCAGAGCCTCAGCTAGCTCGCGCACCTTCACTTTACGGTCGGCCAATACCATTTTGTGTACTTTTCTGTTTTGTGGAACAACTGCCTCATTTGGGCGTCTTGAACGTTCAGCATAATTTGTGTCTGTACGACCAAGTTTAAACTCAGCATAACATCAGCAAATGGTTGCTTTTGACGGAACAGAGTCCGAATAACACTTTCGAAGCCATTGCTCAGCTTGGATGGTATTTTTTCCCATCAAAAAACAGTGATAAATAAACACACGGAATTGCTTTGAATCCATTATTTTGGAAATATCAACAGTAGCGTCACTTAAATCACTGCAACTTCTGAACTAAACGTAAGATTGTTATGAAATTTTTACACGTATTCTTTGAAGGTTGGAACTATCGAAATATTTTATCGATATTTCGTTAGAGGTGCCACCTAGTAGTTAGTCTCGTAACTTATTGGACCATGTGTCATAAAAAATATTTTTATTTCTCTAAATAGTCTCCTTTTAACTCGTTTCGCTTTTGCCTGCCATGGTTAATAGCTTCCATACCCCGTTTACAGTGACAACCGTCGAGCCCCTCAACTTTGTTGGCAAATCACTGAGCCATTTATTGAAGTTTGGGAACTGAAAATAATTCGAGAGGGCTAAATTTGGCGAATTGGCCGCGTGAAGAAGCAAAAGAGGACTATGACCTTGCCGGGAGTTGAAGCCTTTACCTCTGAGGTGGCAGTCAAGCACGGTATCTACTCGACTATCGAGGCCGAAATGACCTTGCCTGCAGATGGAGCTGTCTTCGTCTTCCTTGAAGCCGATTCTCCACTTTCAGCCTATTGTTCTGACTGTTCCTTTTTCTCAGGTGTGAAATTATGGACCTATGTTTCATCCATGGTTCTGAGCTGACGCCCTGATTGGATACACGATGTGCCCCAATAAAATATTTAAATCAAATAACAATTTGTTTTGTCAAATGTATAACTGTATATTTAGTATAAAAATAGGTAGAATTTCATTTTACTGGCAAATGCTTTAAAACGAAATTAATTCAATTGCTTCAAGAACAGCTATGAGCTTGTAAATTCAACTAAATGCAATAACGAAGCGATTTAATTATGAATTTCAATTTCAATCATTTTCATGTGGCGTTGATTGACATGTTTTGAATAAATCTTAAGTGAACACACACAGAGACAACGGGATTTTTTTATGAAGTCATAGGAGACATACGATATTTATAAACCATTGTGCAATAAATTTGTAGATATGTATCGATCTTGAAATGCAAGTCGGATAATCGCAGCTTGACTCATGCTTGGAAGTAATTTCAAACTCAGATTTGAGCGCTTATTTCCGAAGGTACTTTTACTTGACGCAATAATAGGTACTCGTATGTACTTGCCCCTTGCTAAAGGGTGTGTCTGGAGACTTAACATGCTTGTGTAAGAAAAAAAAACGGTTTTGTTTTTATTGTTCACATCAAAGGCCAACCCTTCGAGGGGCCCTAATTCACTAAAATTTTATTAAAAATCAAAAGTGCAATTTTATGCTTATTGTTGTGTCGTGACCCTAATAAATTTAAATCTTTTAAGAGGCATTCAGCGCTAAAGTAGCTTAGATGGCATTTGTTAATAATTAAGCGAATGCCATGTTTTCTCCACACATTTTATAGAATTTTTGATTTATGCCGGGTGTGCATGAAAATAAGTACGATTTTATCAATGCGATAAAATAGATTTTTTATAAAGTTCTCATAAAAATTGCATTGGAAGAACTCGCTGTGAACACCACCCATGAGTAAGTAGAGAGGGTTCCAGAGTAAGTGGCTTAAAATAACATAAATCTTTTCGCATTTAATTCCATTATTTTTAATTGTGACAAAACAAAAACTTTTCAATAAACTCGAGGTTTAAAAACTAAATAAATCTCGCCGCAGCCGCCTAACTATTACAACAACAGTGGTGTTAATAAAAAAAGCCACAGACACACAAACACTAGCATCAGTCAGTTATAAAGTGTGCAGCACAACGTGACATGGCGTCATAAAATTAAAATACCCACTTTAGAGCAAATTTAGAGGATCCACCCAGACATTAAGTTGCGTTGACGATGATGACCATGTGTGTTTCTGCAATTCCTTCCGATCTAATAATAAAACAGACAGCTTGACAAAGCAAGTCTGATCGTCAACATTGAAAATACTAGATGCAGACGCTGTATGGTGGTCCAACGAACGTGTAAGTCACCTAACTTTCGCACTTCCGCTGGTACACCATTGACATGATGACAACGACCACGTGACGTAACTAGCACCACGATCTGTTCTGAATGTTCTATCGTACTCAATGTCAGCTGAAGCTGGCTTGCTTAGGAGGAGGCGTTGTTGCATCGCGCATCGTTTGTTAGAAATCTGCTTAATTTATGAAAGACAAGAAATTATTTGTTTCTTCTAGTTGTTGCTTATTTGGTGTTGGAATCATGAATTTGATTGAAATCGTGTGAGAGATGAGGGTAGAGTTAGCGGCTTATGAATTCCTAGGGAATGTATTCAAATGCAAGAAAAAAGTAAGGATGTTCAATAAGAATCAAAAAAAAAAAAAAAACTTAAATAAAAAAACTGTAAACATTGTATAAGACTGAACGAATTGGGTGTTATGTGAATGATGAATTGAAATAACTCCTTATTGAAAATATGTATCAATTAATTTTTAAAGTTAATTTAAAACATTCAAATAAGATAACAAATAAGTTTAAACAGATATTAAAAGGGTGGGCTTGATGGTTTGTTTCTTTTTAAATAACATATTATTTAAATACTTGTAACCCTTACAGAATGCAGCATAAACAAAAGAGAAGGAACCATTTTTTATGATGTCATCGACAAAAAAAAAATGTTATAGAATTTTTTACGTCAGATATATAAAACTGCGGTTAAACTAGGAGGTTATGCATTTCGGGTTTCGGAAAGTGCAGCCCTGGTATTTGGCAGCTGTCAAATGTTTATGTCATCCAAACTTGTTTTTTTGTTTTTAAAGTTTTACCATTTTACAATATGGACGATTTGCTGCCGAACAAGACATTAATTAAATTGTTGATTTTTGTTAAATGCTGATTTTTCGAAGCAATTTTTTTTCAACGATGAGGACTGTCTTGTACTAGGTGGATACGTAAATAAGCAAAATGGCCGTATATAGGTCTCTAAAAATCCACAAGCCATTATGGAGAAGCCATAGCATCCGCAAAAAGTGACAATCTATGTGCTTTATCTGGTAGTGTCGCTGGTCCGTATATTTCCGAAAGCTATCAAGAAGCAACCGTTACAGTCAATTCTGAGCACTATGGCCGTATGTTAACTGATTTTGTTTTTGGCTTGAAATTGAAGATATGGATCTGGACGATATGTGGTTTCAACAAGATGAGGTTACAAGCCACACAACAGCACCAATGAGAACCCAATAAGTTGCAACAGCAATTTCCATAAAGACTTATAGCCCGAACACAATACGCGCGACGAGCGGCAGCGCCAATTGTCACTTTTTTTTTACATGTATTTCTTATGGGACATATTTTGGAGACTGGTCGCTCAACATTGTCGCGCGACATTGCCGTCGGCTTCAATTCAATTATAATTTGAAAGACAGCAAAAGCAACCCTGCTAGACAGCGCTAACAAGTTTACGAACACAACGAAACAATATTTTGTGTACAGTGTACACTAACACATTCATACGGTGTCATGTTATGTGAAACAAGGAAAATTATATGTGCTTGTATATCTTGCTCTTTTACCATCAAAATATAATCGAAAAAATTTTAAAACAGTAAAAATAAAGTGAGCGGTGTAAATAAGTTTCCGAAAAAAATAAATAAAATTATGTAAAATAACAAAATATAAGTGAAATAATATAGCATATAAGTGGTGTGAAAAAGCTGTGCTGTTTTTATTTTGTTGTTTTGAGTTTCATTAGTTTCTTTTTTTTAGTTAAAATTAATATGTTATGTGTCGAATATATTTTAATTTGTCCATGCATTATTTTTATTTTAGTATTGAAAAAATTGTAAAATTATATTTACATATGTATTTTCTAACATTTATAAGGAAAATACCGAAATAAAATAATAAAAAATAGCAATAAAAAAAGTTTGTGTTTTTGCTTGCGCCCGGGATTGAACCCACTTTTCAGAGTAAGTATGGTTTACAGGCATTTGCTCTAACCACTACGCTATGGTAGGGGAGCAGAGTGGCGTTTTAACTTTTTTGATAAATAACTCGCTGTGTTTGATATTAGAGTGAGCAGTTTAACTATACTTTTTTGGTTGAGTTAAACATGGGTGACAGACAGAGATGCCAGATTACACAGATAGGCAAAATCTTGTTATATTTTTCACGACGCTAGAACAAATATAACAACTTTTGTATGGAGAGTTTTATATGAAAATAACACGAATTTTGTTAGGGCTCGTGTTAAATAACGCGTTATCTAACAGTTACTGTTCTAGCTGGGAAGTTTCTGCCATTGTTTACATTAGTTATTATGGTCGCATGCAGCAAACTAAACTGATGTGAAATTTATGGTAGCGATGGTAGTGAGGGATGTTTTGTTTGAACTCTATTCAGAGTTGTTAAGTCTGCATTCATATTCAGAATAAGTACAACTGAATAACGACATAAAAATCAATAAATTAATGCAAAATTGATTTATAAATAAAATTTTAACTCACATTTAATTTCAAAAACTTGATTAATTATTCATTTCAATAAATCATTTTTATTGTCAATTTTTAATTTTTTTTATTCATATGAAAACTATAACAAAGAATGCAATTCACAAAGAATTTTAGAATTTGCAATTGTTTTTTAATATAATTATATTTTAATCGTTATTCCTTTTTTTTTATTCATTTATTGTTATTCATTATTAATTTGTTATTCATTACTAATTTCTTAGTTATTATTGATTTTTTATTCATTAATTGATATAAATGTAACGAATAATTAATAAATTTTTTAAATTTTAATGTGAAATAACAATTTTATTTATAAATGAATTTTGCATTCATTGAATATATTCTTATTTCGTTATTCACTCATTCAATTTTTTGAAAATAAAATGAAATTGAATGGATTTCTTTTTCATCTCTGATTGTGTTGTTATTCTAAACGGCAACTGCTGAGTCGGCTGAAAACAGCCATTGTTTTTTGTATACTATACATGCTGCTGAAGTTTACTGGTGTCGCGTGTATTATAATCAAGTCGCTCAACATTTCTCTACAACGACAGATTGGAGACGTGTTGCTCGCCGTTCGTCGCGCATATTGTGTTCGGGCTATTATTTCGAAATTTGGCTATGTCAATTGGTCTCCGAGAGTGCCATTTGAATAAACCTCAAACTCTTCGTCAAAAGAGGTGATAAAAACCAACATTCGCCAAGTCATGGCCAAGCTAGTGCCAGAGTTATTCACAAAAATTCCTTAAAAGGATTAAGTCCTCCAAAATCTCCGTGGAGGATTTTAAATGATACTGTATTTCACGTATAACGACAAAGTTCAAACATTATAACGAAATAAAGATGTTATCGAGTTTTTAGTGAGTTTTTTAAACTGTACTTTCCGAGAAGTAATTGGATAACACAATATGATAAGTTACGATCTTTTTAGAGCGAAAAACCCTAGTTGATTAATGTTAAAAAGCTGCAATTGTATTGGAAAATATGATTAACTCTAAGAAAGTAAGAGGTTAGTCCCACAAATACCCGACCTGTTCTTTAGATGGCGGTTGTTGTTTGAATAGAATGAGAATGTTTGAAAGTACCAATCTCATAAAGCTAAAGTTTGAAGTTTGACGACAAAAAATTAATGCAGTATTTGTTTGGCAGCCATCAATAGTGAACGCTCTCAATGAATTTTTAAACATGAAAAAAATTGGCCATCATTATGTGATACAATACTTTCATTCGAGAGGCCTCAGTCGAACCAATATCAAAGCGAAGCTAGATTCTACTCGGGGGGAGTCTGCTTCTTCACTTACAACAGTCAAATATTTAGTGGCAGATTTAAAACGAAGGCGTACGAGCTGCCAAAACTAACATCTCAATGGCCGACCAAATAAGGAGACCACGCCAGAAATGGTGAAGAAAATCTACAAAATGGTATTGGTTAACTATCGACTGAAAGTGTGCGAGATAGCAGACATGATAAACATTTCAAAGACTGAAAATATTGACATGAGAAAGCGGTCCGCAAGATAGGTGCCGCGATTACCCACAATGGAACAAAAACAGCATCGTGAGGATGTTTCAATCAAGTGTTTAGCGAAGATTCACAGGAATAAAGCCAAGTTTTGCATCGATTTATAACCATGGATGAAACATGGTTCCATCATTTCAAACGTGAGACGAAGAAATAGTAAAAACAATGGACTGAAAGTGGCGCTAAAGAAGGCAAAGACGGTCCCATCTGCAGGCAAGGTCATGGCGTCAGTTTTTTTGGCTTGCGCGTGGGATAATTTTCATTGATTATCTTCTGAAAGGAATAACAATCAACCGCGAGTATTATGCGAACTTATTGCAGCGTTTGAGTGATTTCGGCCGGATTTGGCGAAAAATAATGTTTTGTTTCACACATCCATTTTCGCGATGGCTAAAATCAATGAGTTAAAGTTCGAATTACTTCCTCCCGTATTCAATTAACTAGATTAAGCACTTACCCCCCCCCCCCCTCCCCCCTGATTATTTTCTGTTTTCGAACTTGAAAATGTAGTAAAAGTGTTGCCAACAAGAAAATGTGGTAAAAGTTTTGCCAACAATGAAGATGTCGAGTCTGCTGTTTCGATGGTTCTTACTATAAACAGGGTATCGAAACTATTGAACATCGCGGTGAAAAGTGAATCGAGTTAAAAGGAGACTATGGTGCCTATTGTGCTTGTCGATTGGGAGTAGAATAGAATACAATCGATTAGTTGATTAAATTTCATTTTGGTTTTTTGTAACTCAATCGACAAAAATTTAGACTATTGTGAATTGTTTGGCTCCTGCATCAGCTGAACTAACCGCACAAGTTGCTTTTTGTTGCTTACATTCTTTGATCCTAAATGTTTTTCATCTGTATTTGTTTGATTTGTTCATCTGTATTTGTATTTTGTTGACAACTTCCAATGCAAATAATTTACTTTTATTACATTTTAACATTTTATACGCGCAAAATGTGCGACCATCTATTAAGAAAGAGCTGTAGAAAAATGGTCGATCAAAAAGCTATTCACAGTGGGTAGTTAGTCGAGTAAACGACTCTCACAATACCATCGTTAATCGATAATCGCTTAGTATTCGTTTATCTACTGCCGATATACAATCGCAATGGACATGTATGTAGAAAAATAAAGATATTTTTTCACAAATTTTTTGCGTTTTCTTTGTTAGGTCGAGTACTTCTACGATAACCCGTATCCTAACGTATGATGAGTCAACCAAATGCTAGCAGCTCTTGACTGAAATTTTGCTCGAGGAATCCTGAACTACTCTCCAAAGGGCTTTATTATTTGTCGGTTTTTGTATTATAAACAATTATTTTACGTCAGCCCACAGGTAATTGGATTGAGATCTGACGGCTGCACAGTCTACTACAAAGGATTCACCAATTAATCAGCAAACCAATTCCTCGTATTTTTGCTAGTGTGTTAGGGGTCATTGTCTTGCTAAAAGACGCACAACACCGGCACTTCCTACAATATTTCTACATAAGGTACCATCACTTCCTGCAATATTTCCAGATAAAATTTTGATCCATGCTGGTATTAATTTTCTCCCGCAAGTTTCTTGTAATGAATAACTGTTACTCTCTTAATAGCATTGAAATTCACGGAGTTCACCATATCACAGATCTTGGTGTAGTCTTGGACAATAAGCTACTGTTCAATCTTCACTATGACAAAGTTTTATCTAGGGCTAATAAACAGCTTGGGTTCATAAAAAGACGTGCTAAGGAGTTTAAAAATGTGTGGGTAACTAAGACTCTATACAGTGCACTAGTGCGCCCACTTCTTGAATATGCCTGCATTATTTGGAATCCTGCTTTTGAGTCACATAGTGAAAGATTCGAATCAATCCAAAAACAATTCCTGCTTTTTGCGCTAAGAGACTACTATGATCCTCGTGATTTCAGAAGCTTGCCACCGTACAAACATAGACTCGGCCTTCTGAATTTGTTGCCTCTGTCATCAAGGAGAACGTTACTAAGTTTATGCTTCACCTTTGATGTTTTAACTGGAACTATTAACATCGAATATATATCGAATAAGATAACATTCAATGATCCTGTAAGGTTAACTAGGCATACAAGACTGTTGAAAGAATACCAACACCATACAGTTTATGCATACAATGAACCCATTAATAGATGCTGTAGAATATTCATTAATATTAGCGACTGTTACTTACCCTCCATGAATAAATTCACCTTCAAGAGTACCCTTTCAAAATTGCTCTCCTCTAATTCAAACAAAACTAATCTTACTATCTATTTCTTTAACTCAAATCCACCCTCCTCTTTTCCTTACCGTAAAATTAAAATCCCCATCTCTTTTCATGCTCACCATTTATACCTGTTTGGTTTGTTCCCTATTAAGTATAAGCTACCACTACTAAATATGTATAAATATACTAGTATACTAGTATGTAAGTACCTTTTATTTTTACTTTCCTTCTTGCCTTTTCTTTTTGACGTGTTCGTGAAATCATGTCATTTAGGTGCGCGGAATACGCCCAAGTTGAATTGCATATCTTCGAACACCAAAAAAAGGAAAGGAAAGAGAAAAAAACAAACAAAAAAAATAAAACCTGTTAGAATAAGTAAATTGCCTTGTTTGGCCAATAAATAAATAAATAAATAAATAAATTAACGCAATCGTTAGTGCCTACTTCATACAAAGAAAAGTGCATAACCGTTTTGACCATGAATTTTTTATTTTTTAGTATTATTGCATTACAGATAATTTCGTACTGTACACCTTCTTTTCAACTTCATAGATGGATCTAGAAAGGAAAACGAAAAGCAACTGTCAAGAGGGGCGTGTCAGCAAGACAGATAATCGTCCCAACCTGATGTCCAGCCAAATTACGGAGAGAAATTTTCTTAATTTTTTTCAATTCTCATAAGTATAAAGAATAGTAATAAGTAATAGTAATAGTAAGAATAGTTATCAATAAAATAGTAGTAGTAGATTTTTTTAAATTTCAGGGGTATGTGAGTCCTTAACTAAGAAAGCGTGATTGAGTCTTAATGAAGTAAGGCAATAAATCTTCTCCTGATTATCTCTGCCTGGAATAAATAATAAATCAAAGAGATAAATATCGAAAGCCGGGAGATTATGATAAGTCGTGGACAATTAATCCTAACAAACGGTCTCACTTGCTTTGACCATTACGAATATAAATACATCGATCTAGAAATAACGTTTTATTCACAAAATTTTAGAACAAATGACCAAACTTTTTAAGCTTCTAATAGAATTGATTGAAATAATTACTTTTTATTTTTTGTTTTTATTTTTTTTTCTAAAAACTCTATGTTTGCCGAAAGCTTACATTATCCATGCGTTTCTAATTATAACAGTGTATGATGCATGATTGGTATTTTGTTGACAGACTAAACGACACAAACAAATCTTAAGAACATCCAAAATAGCCCCTTTTTAAAAAGGGGACATAATTCACTATAACACAAAAAAAAAACAAAACATCCAACGCAATGCCTGTCATATATCAACACTTTCTGCCTGAACAGATGTGCGCTAGACACATTCCATGCCATGACCGCGCAATGTCACTCAAAGCGAAGTTTTGGGAACGATACGTAGCAATGG
Organism: Pherbina coryleti; assembly: GCA_943735915.1. Taxonomy (NCBI): domain Eukaryota; kingdom Metazoa; phylum Arthropoda; class Insecta; order Diptera; family Sciomyzidae; genus Pherbina; species Pherbina coryleti. The sequence continues at coordinate 32,077,232 of OX030950.1, forward strand.
TAAAATATGGCTTAACATACCGCATTCCGTATACCGTATAACTGCGTATTGCATTTGATAAAAGTTTTGGAATTTTCAAAGTGACTCAATGATGATGATGATGATTCCAAACAAAAATAATAATCTGTTGTGTACACCTTAAATAACATTTCTCGAAATCAATGTGTAATCAATTAATCTAAATACAAAAGCGACATACTCCTTGGAAATGTCAAAACAAAGTCTACAAATACAAATAATGCTACATGGTGTCAATTTACCGAGAGTCGTTATTAATTTTAATGTCTTCTCATTTGATTTGAAAGCAACATGCGTTAACCATTTGATTTGTTTTCGTTTTTCTTTTTGTTTTTGTGGTTGTTGTGCTAAAAGTCATGTACTTCCCACTTACACAATGTTTATTTTGAACATATGTACTTGAAATGGTAATGCGCTAATCATCCTTGAGTAAAATGCTAAAAATAGTGAAATTCTTGTTGTTCGGAAGAAGAAGTTTCATGCCTATGAGTGCCACTCATGATGGCGCCAATTGGAGTCATCATTATCGCCGACACTGGAAATGATTTCGAGTGCAAGATTTATTTATAAACACGATGTGGAAACTTTGCGGATATACGATTAAGTGTCGAAAAAGGTGCAGGCTTTTAAAACTTTTACTGAATGTACAGCTGCGTTCGATAAAACAGAAGTGACCTCCTCTCTTTCAAATTAAACATTGTGTATGAATTAAACAAAATTAAATCTATTTTCTCTTAAGCAAAAACATAAAATGAGTTGGCGGCACCTATCGATTGGGATTAGCATCTATCGGTTCTTAATCTCTGAATATTCTACTGCCTAAAAACCTTGTAAATATCTAATATTTTGTTGGATATCCATTGTTTTTGATGGCAGCCTTGCATCGGCTAGGCATAGAATCAATGATTTGGTATTGCTTTCCAAGAAGATTGGACCATTTCCAAAGAACTTTTACAAGGTTCAGTAATTTTTCATGGTCCAGCATCTTTCAAAGTCTTTTTACATTCATCCATAAGTTTTCTTAAATTCCGATGATTGAGGTGGCCAAGGCATAACCTCAATTTGCTTATCTCTGAACCTCGCGCGTTTTTTGTTGATAATTTGAGTCATTATCTTGTTGAAAAACCCAGCGAAGAGTCATTTTTCCTCAGCGTACAGCAGCATTTGTCTATATAAACAAATTGAGTCATGGTGTCCTTAATGCAAAAAATCGGACCAACTTCATACCACGAAGTACAGGCCAAAATTATCATTTAATCACCTCCGTGTTCAACGTCCTTCAGAGTGTACTGTCCAGAGGATCTCTGTCACTGCACTTATATTTAGGTTTCTGGAGAAAATGAAAAGATCACGTTTAGCCGGCTGTTCAAATGCTAAATTCTAGAGGGGTACAGTGTTAACCGCGACCCATTTTCTTGAACTTAAATTAAAAAAAAAACCGAGAAGTAGAAAATTGTACATTTGTATTGTTGCCTTTAATAGGGGGTATTCTCTATGCCTAGGATATGCCGTTGCACGGTGCAAGAATAGGAAATGTATAATATCTGCAATTGAGAAACAACAATGGCGGATTGTACATTTCCTATTCTTGCACCGTGCAACGGCATATCCTAGGCATAGAGAATAACCCTATTGTTTTATAATATGTTGCAAAAAAAAACAAAAACGAATTTTAAAAATTAAAAATCAAATAAACTTTTTAACACTCCCATTTTAAAGATCATGCAATTCTTGAGATTTTTCGAATTTTCGGGAATTGACGTTAATGAAGAAAGCGTCAGAGGCCAGAATTGCAATGTATGTTTGTTGTAAACGAATATTACATGATGATAGATGTAAAGCTGGTAATTGAACATCAGGTACTTTTGTTGATACTTCAACATTTCCCTAGACTCGTGGATCACTTCTATTTTATCGAACACAGCTGTAGATGTGAGAATTAAAAAAAAAATAAAACAAACAGTTAGAAAAAGAAATGTAATTGCTTCTTTCTCAAAAGCATGGTTGTGAACATTTTGTGGTTTTACAAAAAATACATTTCAATTTTACGCTCTAAGCCACACAAATAGTGGCAGTGAAAATGAGTAACGACTTAATCAGCATTCGAATAATCTTTAGCATCTATACACAAAGAAACCATGGGAACTTTTTTCGAATATACATAAATAATCATCAAGAACAATTTTTTTAACCGAGTAGCCAAAAGGAAATGCATCGAGAGGAAGCACTTCTTAAGAAGAATATAGCTAAGAACTATAGAAGAACACTTGACGGCAATGCAAATAATTACACTACTCAACAAGGTTTTCCACAACGAATAGCGATAACATTTTCTATAGTAGAATTTTCCATAGAATCCGAATATCGTAATGATTTTTTTGGATTAGCCCCAATTTTTTAAGGAAATGGAAAAATTAAAAAAATCCACTATTTGGAACACATACTTTACATAAATGCTTGTAAAAACTTACATGTTCAGTCAATGAATTTTAATTTAATTGCATGTAGTAGAGGAGAGTCAGATAAAAATTTAAAGGTATAATATGTGCCAATAACATCAGCGATATGGCTGTTATGATCCCAAACAGGTAAAAAAAAATCACGTTTTTCGTTTTTTTATAAACATATTTTATGTTTGAAGCCCCATATTTCAAAATAATTATATGGGAGAGAAAAAGTTAGCCCTCTTGTGTCATAGAGAATTTTATTACAAAAATTTCAAGTATAAACATGTCTAAAGAAAATTCATAATTCACTAACGTTTTTAACATCAATGCACAAACCATTTTTTGATAAAAAAATATTTTATTGCAGTTAAATTGAGGAATGCATGCATACAATGATTTGTTTTTTACCATTAGGTAAAAATGGGTCGCTGAATCCGAATCTGATGTCAAAATTTCAAAATTTTGATATTTTAACAATAGCGTTGCCACCTAATAATATATTTTCTTAAGAGTTTTAAACATTAGATATATTACAGTTTTAGGGGGTCGCTAATTTCGAATCTAATGTCAGAATTTCAAAATTTAAGATGGCTATAGGGTTGCCACCTAATTTTTATTTTTACGAATTTGGTGCTAGGGCGAACACTAGGTAAAAATGGGTTGCTGAATCCGTATCCGTTGTCAGAATTTCAAAATTGTGAAATTTTGAATACTATAGGGTTGCCACCTAATAATATGCTTTTTTAAGAATTTTAAACATTTTCCAATAGTTTTAGGGGATCGCTGATTTCGATTCTGATATCAGAATTTTAAAATTTAAGATGTCTGATAGAGTTGCTACCTAATTCTTTTATTTTTACGAATTCGGTGCTGGGGCGAACACTAGGTATCCGTATAGGGCTGCCAAATTTTACAATTTTGAAATTCTGACAACGGATGCGGATTCAGCGACCCATTTTTACCTAGTGTTCGAAAAGCGTAAAAATAAAAACTAGGTGGCAACCCTATAGCCATCTTAAATTTTAAAATTCTGACATTAGATTCGAAATTAGCGACCCCCTAAAACTGTAAGATAGCTAATGTTTAAAACTCTTTAAAAAATATATTATTAGGTGGTAACGCTATTGTTAAAATATCAAAATTTTGAAATTCTGACATCAGATTCGGACTCAGCGACCCATTTTTACCTAATGGTAAGAAACAAATCATTGTATGCATGCATTTCTCAATTTAACTGCAATAAAAAATTTTTTTTTTAAAAAAATGGTTTGTGCATTGATGTTAAAAAAGTTAGTGAATTATGAATTTTCTTTAGACATGTTTATACTTGAAATTTTTGTAATAAAATTCTCTATGACACAAGAGGGCTAAATTTTTCCCTCCCACATAATTATTTTGAAATATGGGGCTTCAAACATAAAATATGTTTATAAAAAAACGAAAAACGTGATTTTTTTTTACCTGTTTGGGATCATAACAGCCATATCGATGATGTTATTGGCACATATTATACCTTTAAATTTTTATCTGACTCTCTTCTACTACATGCAATTAAATTAAAATTCATTGACTGAACATGTAAGTTTTTACAAGCATTTATGTAAAGTATGTGTTCCAAATAGTGGATTTTTTTAATTTTTCCATTTCCTTAAAAAATTGGGGCTAATCCAAAAAAATCATTACGATAATCGGATTCTATGGAAAATTCTACTATAGAAAATGTTATCGCAATTCGTTGTGGTGAAAGTTTTCGAAAATTTGTGGAGTAGTGTTATCTAGCTACGAATAAAGAAAGAAGGAAATAATAAAGTGTAAAGTGTAAAAAAAACAACCAACCTATCTTCACAAACATTAGATATGAATTAACACCAGAAAAACACGAATCAGAGGCAGAGGTTACCAAAAAGATAACAAACAAAAAAAAAATATAATAATAAGCAGAGGAAGAGCGGAACTTGCGGACAAAAAACGTGCCTTCAAATATATTCACTTTGATGGAACAGGTTGATTTAATAGTGGAATTGAAAAGAAGCAACTACAAAGCAAAATGCAATAATGTAAAATAGGGCTAACCATGGGAAGTGAATGCATTGTAGTTACCTACACTACTCTACCTATCTCTACTTATTCAGGTGTACTACAACGTCACTGCCTGGTCATCAGACAGTTCTATTTAGTTGAGGGTCGAATCATGTTATTTTCAAATATCTCAAAACTATTTTTAGAATTCACATTTTTATCATTCTTCCTTTTTTCACTCTAAATCCAACGCTTGACTGCATTTATGGGAAATAAAAATTCAAAATAACTGACTGGCAATGCATTATTTTAAATGATATCACACGTTTATAGTTCTTTTGTAATGCTTATGCTGACAATATTCAATTCATGGTTGCATTATGTTGGTAGCGTAGATAATTATGAATCATTTTGAGCAGATAATTTAAAATTAATGACATGGCAACTCTTCGTTTTGCTATATTTACAGCTTCGTTTAACATAAGCTTTAATAGACAATTAATAAATCGGAAACAGTTTATAATTTGAACAATTATTTGAACAAAAAGTTTGCTTTGAACAATACTAAAATTATCTGAAAATGATAAACTTTTTTAAGTTAACATTTCATGGACATTTCACGTGAAATCAATAACCAGAAAGGGATGCAGTTGGCTGTGTTATGGATAAACTCATAGGTTTTGACGTGATCTTTATCCTCATTTCTACACTTTCCCTGTCCTTAAACTTATCGCCATACTCATCTTTATCCGTATCTTTGACCTTATACTTGTCTAACTCAATGACCTAACGCCTATCTTGAAAAACAAATTTGTCCCTATCCTGACAAATTTTTGTTTTAATCCTTGTTCGAATCCAATTCATAATCCTTGTCCCATTTCTTGTCTTATCCCAATCTTTTTCCTAATTCTTGTCCTAAGTGGTGTACAAATTCTTGTCCCATTTGAAACTAATTGTTGAGCTTTAGGCCAAGTTCGTTAATGAAGAAAACAACTAACAACAACAACGGCTCTGTATAGAGCAAATCACACAGCAGACTAGACAGACTATTTTGTTGGCCGCTACACCAACTCATCAATAGTCCTTGCATGACTTGCACTTTGATCCATTTAGCTACTAAGGTCGTACTTATACCGCCAATTTTGCCGAGAAAGATACCAGAAATTTTTTAAGGTTAACCTTGACAGGGTGCAACAAAAGTAGATAAGAACTCTAGTTACTAATGGAAAGCGTTCTCACTGCCAAAAAAAAAAATTTCGGATAAGTTTCTTGGTAAAATTGGCGGTATAAGTAAGACCTTAGTAGCTAAGTGGATCACAGTGAAAGTCATGGAAGAATACTGATGAGTTGGTGTAGGTGCCAGCGAAACAGTCTGTCTAGTCTGCTATGTGATTTGCTCTATACAGAGCCTTTGTTGTTGTTTTCTTCATTAACATACTTGGCCTAAAGCTCAACAATAAGTCTCAATATAATTGAATGAAAAGGTCACATTAAATTTAATTTTTGTCCCAATCCCTGTCAGAACCCTTGATTGAATTTTTGACCAAATCATTGTTTTCGTCCTTTTTGATCCTAATCCAAGTCCAAGTACTTATTTTAATCCATTTCCAAATTCTTGTCCTACTCCTTGACGGAATCCATTTCATAATCCTCATCCCACTTCTTGTCGTGATCCTTGTCTCAATCTTTTTCCTAATTCTTGTTTTAAGTGTTTTCCAATTGTTGTCCTTATCCTTGTCTGAATCTTTCTTCTCATTCTATTCCTTGTTTTTATTCTTGTTTGGATTTGGATTTTGATTTTACTATTCCTTTTGCTCTGGTATGATGCAATAACTGCTTGGTACCATGCAATAAATCTATACAAAGATGGTGCATTTGTTTGCATTTAATGGCTCCTTTTTTCATTTTTTGAAGAGGCCGAAACCCTAACCTTTATTCTCGATTTATAAGATTTAATGTAGTGCCTATAATGATGGAGTTAAAATTCTATGCAACGTTTTTTTCATTTTTGTTATGCAATAAGGGGTTGCCTCCATGGTATCATTGCGCCAAATTTCGTCAAAATTAGTTCAAAAACCCATCCTTTTCTATCGTAAAATAAAATTTACCATATTCACGTCTAGTTAGCGAGTACTAATTCCATGCAATAATATTGAATTTTTGTTTCATAAGCTGATATCTCAAAATTAATTTTTTTATTTCTGTCGTAAGGCCAAGTATAAAACATTAATTTCACGTTTATAACATTTACGGTGGCGCATCCATTTACGGAGTAATAATTTTAAGCAGCGCCGTTGCATGATTGTTGCACTTTCGATTTTAGTATGGCTTTCTCCACGGCCACATGACGTCATAACTTTTTTGTCTATTAATATCATGAATCATAAACATTTATTTAAGACATCATTAAACTTACACTTTGCAAATATTCTCAACCACTTTTGAGTTGCATCACGAAGGCTTGAGATAAAAACTAAACTGTCAACCTATTTCCTTGTATTGTTCCGATCGCTGTTATATCGCCTATGCGATTTGACGACGTTATCATTTATTATTTTTATTTTTCTTGTTTTTTTTTGTGTTAAGGCCAAGTGCGCATTATTCATTTGCGTTTTGTTACATTTACCGTAATCCATATCCTCACTGAGAAATAATTCGATGCAACGCCATTGCATGATAGCTGCATTTTCAATCTTGGAGCGGCTCTCTTCGCGATTTTATAACGTTATCAATTTTTGTCTATTTTTGTCGTAAGGACCTTTACTGTAGTATAACAATTTTTTCCATAGCACTTATACATAGCGTGATGTAATTCCATGTAACAAATTTTCAGTTGCGTTGCTTAACCAGCACCCTACGCAACCCGAAGATGTCTTTAAAGTTATTTTAATTTTTATCATAAGGTCAAAGAATTTACCTTTACTGTGATACCTGCCATTTATTGTTATCATGGCACCAACACATGCGAGTAACATTTCCATGCAACGCGGATTCATTTTGAAAAAAATGTCCTTTTCAACTTTTTTGGAAACCTGCGAACATTTTTGAAATGAGATACATTTTTTAAGACCACCTTTTTAGCTCCCCAATTTTTAAGACCACTTCAACTTGAGTTAAAATTTCACCTATTTAATATGCTTAAAACAATTTTTTAAGTTTAGATGCAACATCGAAATGCAAAAGAAATGTCCATCAAATACATAGCTTTGAGACGCATTTTAATAAATAAAAATTTATTGGACAAAAAATGCAAATAAATTCCTGCGCGACGGGCACTGAGTCGAACGCCTCGATGCATTCTTAAACACCAAATACTAGATGTTCTGAAAACAACAACAAGAAAAAATTTATTATAAATATGCCAACATATTAATCGAAACTTCAGTGAATGAACAACTTTTGTGGACTTTACATAATTTCTTTCCAATATTTCAATCACGTAACTCCTGATGAAGTACATATTTGACGGACGACGCGCAGACACTTTAATGGCAACAGCCGGTAGGTAGTGGAGGTTGTGGTTGGCATTTATGAATTAAATATTTTCAAATTTGAAAGTTTTTTATCCCAAGCTTAAGTTAAAAAGAATGTTCCACATGCCGGCTTTGACACAGTTGAAATAAAGGGTGTTTTTTTATGTCATTAAATAGTTATTTATTTTTATTCAATTGAGATAAAATATTTTGCAATTAGTTTCTAAATATAATTTTAGGTATATGCCCATCACAACTGCAAACTGATGAATGACACCCGAGAGACAAAGTTCCGTTCATTTTTTTCAAGTCGTATGCGGTCGTTCGTCCTCCAGACCACAAATAATGTTATTGCCAACATCTTTGTTGGTTTGTCAGCCTAGACTAGCTACTTTACGTATTTCCAAAGAAATGAGGCGTCAAAATGACGTCAAATAACTAGATCTTTGAGGCCAATGTTTGGATCCATTTGAATGGAATGTTTCCTTCAATAAATTGACTGTTTCGTTTGCTGTAAGACACGTAATTCCATCCTGCTGGAACTACATCTCTTCTACATTCATACCAATCAGTGGTTTAACGAAGCAGTTATCCATCGTGGCTCTATAAGTGTCGATCACGTAGTACGTAGAGGTAAGCGTCTTGTTCACTTCATCTTTTTACGTAAACACGAAAGAATAAATGAGACAAATGCTGTTTCTGTGGTCGACCCTGTTCTATAACGAATATTTTCGTTACTCGATGATTAGGCTCATTTTTGCAAAAAATATGGTCCGATGAATTCATCAGTGAACAAACTGCACCAAACTGTGAATTTTTCGGAATGTAACGGCGTTTCGACAATCTCACGTGCATTATCTTTGCTCCAAATGTGACAATTTTGCTTATTGACACACCCGTTGAGCCAAAAATGAACCGTTTTCGTTAAAAAAGCTCATCCATTGCTAGTTGATTTTGGGCCCATTCACTGGTATTTTAACGCAAACGATGGTCATTCGATTTCAATACTGGCATGAGCTGGATCTTGTTAGCCTTCAAACCAAGATTTTTGCGTAAAATTTTCGAGCTTTGTAAACGAGGCCGACTCGATAAATTTGGATCTTCATCAACAGTCTCCGGAACAAATGCAATAATCTTTTCAGCACGCACGTTTCTTATGCCCCTCGGTACCACTGCATCTTCCAAAGAAAATTTTTTGAGAAAACGGTCGACAATACGGCGAATAACGGTCTCCTATGGTCAGTTATGACGGATGTAATTTAGTAAAAGTTCTCTACAAGCGTTCCGTGCGCTTTTTTGGAACCAAATTTCTAAAATTTGATAGAATTGTTAAAGCGTCCATGTCTACACAGTAAATTTTGCAAGCACTACTGCATAAAAATTACACTAACTATTTGCAATCTGACAATTGATTTAACAGATATAACTCTCTGAAGTTAGTACTTAAAAATAAGTATCGTGGGTACAACCGTAGGTTTTGACGTGACAGCGTATTTTTACCTTGTCCCTACTCTTGTCTCTATCCCAAATCTCTATCTCTATCCCAAACTTGTGCTCATCCTTATATACTTATACTTTGTCTTAATAATTGTCCTACTTATCCAAACTTCTGTTTTAAACCGTGTCTTCCCAATCTTTGTTCTAAATCTTCTTAGTGTGTCCAAATCCTTGTTTTATTCCTTGTCCCATTTATTGTCCTTATATTCTTCCCAATCTTGTCTTAAGTTCTATTATGATAAGTTAAAATCTTTGAATTTAGTTTGTCTTTATATCTTTGTTTTATTGCTTTATATCTTTGTTTTATTGTCAATATACTTGTCCCAACCCTTGTCATAGTCCTTCTCCCATGACAAGGGATCCTTGTTCTCCTATATCGTATACCCTTTATATTATTTTTCGTTCAAATTTTTGTCCAAATCCTTGCTCTTATCATTTTTCTAATCCTTATCCAAAAACTTGTCCTAATACTTGTCCTTATTTTAATTTCAATATAATTTTTTTATTATATTTTTTTTTTTTTTGCTTTTCCATTAGTGCATTAAGGATTATTTTAAGGGGTTCCTAATATGACCAAAAACCTCAACGATACTGTCGTTCCATGAAATTTACCGTAGAGCCAATGGCACGGAGTTATAATTGCATGCAACGTTTTTTCATTGTTGTTGGACTTCAGTTATATTTAGCGGTTGCCTCTGTGGTGTTGATTCTCGGTGAGAATAAGCGGCAGTTTTACCAATCTTTTGTGGTAAAACTTAACGTTGTCACGTCAAAAACGCTCTTTATGCATGAGTGTAAAAAAAATAACTTTGAATTGAAAAAATGGAAGGATTACATATTTATTGGAATGTTTCTTTATTTACACATTGCAATCTTTTGTGCTGAAATTTTATAAAATACACGTTGCTGAGTTTTTCAGAAACATTAAAATCTATCAAATAATTCTGTTGGTTCAGCTTTTTTAGAGCCTTCACATAAAACTATATTTTTATTCCTTGTCATATAGTTTTATGTGAAGGCTCTAAAAAAGCTGAACCAACAGAATTATTTGATAGATTTTAATGTTTCTGAAAAACTCAGCAACGTGTATTTTATAAAATTTCAGCACAAAAGATTGCAATGTGTAAATAAAGAAACATTCCAATACAAGGAATAAATGACAATTTTCCCATTCTAATCACTTTTATGCTCCACTAAGTCTCAAAATTATTCCAGTTGCTCGATTTCATGGTATTGCTTTCTAAGCAATACCTGTACCTACCTGTTTTTTCATTTGTATTTTATTTTCTATTTTATTTTCATGTCTAGTTTTGTTTATGCTGCGCATTATTTAGAATTCCAAAGTATTAACATCAAAAATCTCTAGCGTCTGTCCATTTGTTGTCCACTGAAAACCATATTTTTTTGCTATAATTGCAGTTCTTATACTGTAACTTGTCTGCTGCACCTTTCCACAGCTGCAAAAGTGTGAAGTTTTTCACCTTTTTTGTGTTTATTTTTAGTTATTTGCTTCCACATGGGTTTCAGTACTTTTCTGGGTTTTATAACACTTTGCAACTTTTGCATTCTTGGAATAAGTTGAGTTGAGTTGAGTGAGAAATTTTATGCGCATCATAAAACTACACAAGAAATGCAGATTTTATGCTATGCTAAAGTAGTTCACGATCTGGTTTTATAGTTTGGACGCAGTTTGGCCGAAGATTAGCCATAACAACTAGTACAATATTGTGTGGCATCGTGGGAGAATTAGGCGTGCCTGCATTCCTATACATCTATCCACTTGTATGCTTGAGTTCATTTAAGGAAGGGGAAGCGACGAACTAAAAACAAAAAATATATAGGTGTTCCCCTTCTAAAAAACTTAACAATTGTGCATTCTTTTTTTTTTTTAATGAGTCTTGTGTACGCTATTTATAACAATTTGGTCTTAAATCACCACAATAAATGAAAAAAAAAAAATAAATTATCCTCGAAGCTTCATTAACTAGTTGAGATTCTCTGAAATCATGCCATAAAAAAAATTAAATAATTCTAAATATAATTAAAAAACAAACAATTAACGAGGTATGTCTAAGCAATATGTTTGTTTATAAACAAGTATCTGTTAACACAACAGTTTTCTACGAAAACATCTGCCATCGCTGTAAAAACTTGGTTGATTACACAAACTTCAACACATTATTTTTTTTTTTTTAATTTTTCAAATTAACTGAAACCAGAACTTGCAAGCTTGCAAAATATTTTCAAGTACGAATACAGGAAAGAAGGAACAATAACGAAAAATAAATATCAGGTAGAAAATGGTCAAAACATAAAAAAATAAAAAAACAGAAACAGACCAGCGCAAGAGCTGCAATTAAAGTTGTTACGAAACAATATCGAGGTTTTGAAAACTAACTAACTTTCTAGGTACACTCAGTCAGTTGACTGACTGACTCAATCATCGCATAATCTGATGTTATGCTATGCCAGCAATTTGGAACAGCGTCAATAACATTAATTGACACACTTAAGGATTGATATGATATGAAGAATTAATAAATTGCCAGCTTTCAGTAATATAAGAATTGAAAAAAAAGACACAAGGTTTTTTAAGAGTTGTCAAATATATGACAAAAGTTTTAGTTTTCTATAAAAAAAAAGTTGACGGTGTGAACGAGCTTGAAGTTACATTCCTATGTGATGACATTTGATGCGTCAACATCAACAAAATAAACTTCCGCAATACGTTAAAATTCATTGAAATCCTATATTGGCCTTATAAGTAAAATTCGTACAGTCGGTCTAATACACACACTCAGAAAAAAGTACATTAAACAACCTAAAATTAATATTTTTTACAAAAGTCGTCCGACATTAAAAAGTGTTGAAATCAGGGACATAACAGTTATGAATTGTGGAAAAAACTCCAGATAATTGTCAAATGTTTTGTTGATTGCCCATAACAATTATGGGAAACCAACATTTTTTTTTTTTTGTTTTTCTTCAACATAATTGAAACTAAAAACCTACTTATAAGTGAGTTTCTTTAAAATTCGAATAGATTTTTATATATTTGGGTCATATTGGATCCAAATTGAACTTTTGTTATTAATAAAATCATCTGTTAAATGAATTCTTACTCATTTTCTTTTTTTTTTTTTGTAACTGTTTTTTAGGCTCTATTTACTAATGTTACCCTAAGAAATCCAATTTTAGATGTCCTAACAAGGTGGAATTCAACTTTTTTGATGTAATAGAGGTTACTAGAATATAGGAACGCGTGTGAAGAGTTAGTAATAAGAGTCACCAGTGAATTAGTAAAAATAAAAAAATTTGGTGGCAACCCTATCATAAAAAAATACATAATTTTGAAATTCCGATTTGGATTCGGATTCAGTGACCCATTTTTACCTACACTTCGCCCTAGCACCGAATTCGTAAAAAGAAAGCAATTTAAGATGACAACTCTACAGAAAAAATTTAAGTTGCTTTTAAATTCTGACGACGGATTCGGATTCATTGACCCATTTTTAACTAAAGTTCGCCCAGCACTGAATTCGTAAAAATTTAAAAAATTAGATGGCCCTATGGTAACAAAATTATAATATTTTTGAAATTCTGACAATGGATACGGATTAAACGGCTGCGCAAATGCCGATGGAAAAGAGCGCAAGGGACGGCCAGAAAATTTTGAGGATGCCGAATTGGAGGCTATATTGGATGAAGACTCGTGCGAAATGCAATAACTCGCAAAAGCATTGGGAGAGACTCAATAAGCCAAACCCATGGGAATGATCCCAAAAGGTAGGATATTGGGGGCCGTATGAATTGAAGCCGAGAGACGTCGAACGCCGTTTTTTTCGCTTGTTAACAGCTGCTCCAACGGCTGCTCCAACGGCAAAAAAGAAACGGATTTTTGCATCGTATTGCGACTGGTGATGAAAAACTGGTTAATTTCGATAGTCCTAAGCGCAAAAAACCACACTTGTTGCTCGGCCATATGCCGCACCTTTCCCACCTAATAACATTTGCACATACCAAAAAAACGCCTTGAAAGTAGATCCAAGATTAAAACCATCCAGTAATTCCTTCACCTGTGAACTCTTCCTGCGTAACCTCAAACACTTCCACATTTTCACTATTAATTCCACATTAATGTCACTAAACACATTGACTTGCCGTCAATTAAATTTTCACAATTTTCCAAATTAAAACACTTTTGCCTCGCTTGCAAATTATTTGATCAATGTTTATTGCAGTTTAATAGTGATGCGTTTTCTATGATATATCGATAATTTTTGATTGTGTCATTGTGCTTCTTTGATGTCTCCACTATTAAAATAGTTAAAATAATAATAATTAAAATATGCTTACACTTTAAAACTATTTGCATACAGCCACAAAATTTTATTTTTATACCCCCACGTTTAAAAAACGTAAATGGGGGTATATTAATATTGTCACTCCGTTTGTAACGCCCATAAGGAGGCGTGGTAGGTATAGAAAAGTATATATATTCTTGATCAGCATCACCACCCGAGTTGATTTAGCCATGTCCGTCTGTCTTTTCGTCTGTCCGTCTGTCTGTGATCACGATTACAGCCGTAATTTTAAAGCTATCATCACGAAATTCAATATTTAAGCTTTTACCTAAAAAATTAAGGTCAAGTTCGTAAATGAGCCAAATCGGATGAAAACCACGCCTACCTCCCATACAAAGTGACTTTATGAAAACGGTAAAATCTCTTAGAATTCAACAAAAATTAATATATGGACTTGCAATTTTGCATATGAGTTTTGATGTTCAAAATACACTCTAAGTATGAAATTCAACCAAATCAGATGAAAACCACGCCTACCTTCCATACAAAGTGACTTTATCAACAAGGTAAAATTTCTCTAAAATCCACAAAAATTAATGTATGGACTTGAAATTTTGCATATGAACTTTGATATATAACATGTACTATATGAATGGAAGTGAAAACCACGTCCAACTCCCATACAAAGTGACTTTATCAAAAAACAAAAGCGAATATTTTCTGTTAAAAATATACGAAAACGTTTTTACAGATAAACATTTTATTGGTTGCTTAAGACTTTGAATATACTCTGGTTCGGCCGTGGGGTTATTTTAACTTCGGCCCAGTCGAAGATCATTTCTTACTAGTTTTTTTTATTATTATGGAGTTAATCAGTACAATATTGAAAGTAATGTTTCGTATCTTTACCCATCGGCAAGTTTCTCATGAGCAACATGTTGACAATCTACATTTATAATGTTTAATTTATGTAAAATACTATCAATTGTACAGTAACACAATGTTATATTACAAAAACATTTTAAATGTAATTTAACATTAAGCATTGATATTGTAACGTAAAACATTACCTTATCAATTTTATAACTCTTTTCTCATCAATTCAACATAATACATGTCAACTTTGTCGTAAAATCAACGTGTTCTGATTTACATTTTTGCTGTACGGTATGTGGCGCCGTCCTGCTAAAAATAAACGTCTTCCAAAGCATCAATTTCAGGCCAAATAAAGTCAGTCAACATCGTGCGGTAACGCAATCCATTCACTGAAATGGTCGCAACAGCATAATTTTCGAAAAAAATTGGCCCAATGATACCGCCACTCGTTGTGGATGGAGAGTTGTTTGATTATTTCTCTTGGTTTTTCGGAGGCCAGATGCGACAGTTTTGCTTATTCACGTACCCAGGCAGATGAAAATGTTCTTGTTCATGTATTTCCAGCACCCAATCAACAATGTACAGCTTCAATTCTTGTGTCAACTGCATCTTATAAGCATGTAGGTCAAAGTTTTTAAGATATTAAAATATTTTTAATTTTCATTTAAACCAAACTTATTGTAAAAAAAAATGGTTTTTGTTGTTAACCCTTTCATGGCCGAATTAAAATGAGAGGGGTATACATTTTTTGAGGACCTACATGTGTTAGTCTTGACTCAAATATAAATTGACAATAATCTCAAAGTCATTGGTCTCTTGATTCGTTTGTTACAGGATGTTATCTATAGGCAACATTAGGGAGTGGTTGGATAAACTAAACACATTTTTCATAGTTTTTTTTTAAATGAACTCTCTTAGTTTTATTTATTTATGTCATTGCATTCATTTGCATTAAAAATATTGAACATAAGAGAATATATAACAGTCTTTTCTTTCAATTAACGTGTAAAAAATGCACCGACTTTTATCGACCGCTGATCAACTTATAGTTCGAAGGGAGGTACCCCTTGGGCTTAACCGAATTCGACAATTTTTAATTATAGATGTGTATAAAATATTTTTTTAACATTCTGCCCGAGTTTCCTTAAGATCGGTCAACTTTTGTATATACCGACCAAAGTAAAAGGTCCAAGGGACTGCACGATTTCAACAATTTTTGAAATTTTTCTTAATAAGCTTAAACTAACCAAATATACCCAATTTCATAATCATAAGACCACTCCTTCTATTTTTGTACAACTTTTGTATGGACTCAGTCTACTGCGGGTCAGTTCAATTTTTGATGACTCGGTCCAATACGTGCGACCAACGCTAACTCCGGTAATAGCGTCTCGAATGTTGGGCTCGAACTCGTCCAACGCGATTGGCTTGTTATCGAGGGCTAAGGACTTAACGTAGCCTTTTTTTATATCACAATAAAATAAAAACTACACCTATCTCCCTTTGCAAACTGACGTCATAAAAATAATAAAACCTTTAAAGCTGTGGATACGAGTATTATACATATATTAAACATGACTGTGGAGGTACTTTAACTTCGTCCAAGCCGAAGATAATAAATTCCTTGCTAGTGAGTTTGAACTTTTCTTTCACGAACTTGGCATGCCAACACATAAGTGTAGGGGGCATAAAGGTTAAACAATACTGCAACAATTAAGCAGCTTACAAAATGAAATTTTTTATAATCACGAGAAATTTAACAACCGCTTCAGAAAAAGTTTTGTCATCATATTTCGAAAGAGATAAAAAGTAAGCTTTACACTTTTACCAATAAATAAATTTGTAAATCGAAAATATTCTTACAGGTATGACATATCATGTTATGCTCTAAAAATTTGATGCATTCAAAAGAATTCTTAAGAAATTAACAATTCTTAAAAATTTCTTCGAGGCATGGCTTAGTAATCTGATGCGCGGCCCCGCTGTTTCTTACCAAGCTGTCACAACAGTTTCAAGAGAACCCATGATAAGATATGGTCAAGAGTTGCAATAACAAACAACAAGCAGAAAAGAGGTAATAACTGGAAATTCTTAAGAAAAATTACGATATTCAGGACAATACTTAAGAGCCGGTAAAACAAACAAAAACAACAACAATAAAAGCATGTTTTGTTAACTTAACTTAAAAGAAGACAAAAAACAAAAGACGTTGTTGACCTAACGCACTGAAACAAATGAAAGAATCTTCTCTTTTTAACTGTCGTCGGCCTTTCAATTGTACTCCGCAGTGCGACTCTTATTAATTGGATTTCACGCAATTTAAACAACATTTAATTGTGTGTAGCCGTCATATGGTCAGTCAACGCAGTTGTCATCGAATGCATGTAATACATTCGTTTCACTGTCTGCTGGGTAAAGACAACGGGTAGGGTTCCCGCATCAACGCAGTTCTATACATTTCTAGCTATCGGCAACACTTTGGATTTTGTGCACCATCGTGGTATGAGTACCATCGTGCTTCGACTGTGATTTAAATCGCATTTTAAAATGCCATTCTAGCTGAATTTCTTTTTTCCTTCTGTTTTTACAATTTTCCATTCCATTTCGAATGTTGTCATCAGTGCGCTTGTGAGTAATAATTTTTTTTTTGTTTTGTTCTTGTCAATGGCTTACATTTTATTGGGGTCACGTGCTGCACATAAAATTTAAATACATGGCATTGGCAGCTATTTAAGTTTTTATTCGAGTTCAATAACTTTGGAGCGTATTAACATTAAAGAGGGTGTAGAATTTATTTCTAAGAGATTTAATCAATGTCCAGTTGTCGATACGAATATAAGTTTCGTTTTAAAGATTTCACAGGCACACAAAGAAAAAATGTTCAAACCCAAAGTTCAGACTATTTCGCCCTGAATGTTCGACCGAAAAATTGAAACAGTGAAGGAAGGTATTGTCTTGAGCCAGCGTGCTCGCGATTGTCTTTAATAAAATTGCATTAATCGAAAAAATGCCAGTTTCATAAAAATGAAACAAAATTGCAAAAAAGTCAGGTGCAAATGGTCTTGTATCGTAGCATTTGTAAAATGGTAGAGTATATTTTTACTTTACACAAACAAAATATACAGAGATACACTTACTACGCTTGTGCAAATATGCAACATCTAAAACCAATAGTTTATATTTGCAACACTGAATTGCAAATGAACAGCTGATAAGTTGACAGCGTAGAAAAGAAAAATAAACTAAAAAATAATAAATTAGAATGGATCAATCAAAAATTATTCACTAAAAATTTTCTTTTTTAAAATATGTATAATATATTTTTAGAAATATTTTCGTTTTTCACTTATCAGCTGTGAATTATGTGGTTTGCAACGAATGTGACAAAATAAAACAAAATGGGCGTTCAGGGTTGCTGGCAAATATTTACTATTGCACAAATTTGCAATCTTAAATACACAACATTCTGAATACCACTTATATCTAAATCAAGTTTGCTCTCGCAATAAGAAGCAAATCTGAGTTTCTGAAGATCGAACATGTTTCATGGTTTTATGAGGAACACAAAATGTTTTACTTCTCGATTGCCCGTCACGTTCGCTCACGAAATTCTGTTAAATTAACATTTTGAAGGTTTTCTCATTTTATGTTTTTGGGTAGGATATGACGGTTCGAACATCATCTCAACAAAATTTTGAAGCCAACCAAGTTAGTACGCATAACAATCAACTTTCGCTACTTTACGAAGCCCTCACTCAACATAGCAGCTATGATGATCAGGAAGCAGGAGGCAATAATCAACAAGATTTTCGGAGGCTCCGTCAACGAGTACTATGCAAATGCAATCTAACATTCAAAAAGTGCAAAGTTGAGGAGACATTCGAAAACTACTAAAACACCAGCTAGCCGTTCTCACGCTTATAGAAAACGGAAAAAAAACTTAGTTTATTCCATTTTGTATTGCATTCTTTTTTAGATACTTCCTCTCTCTATTTTACACTAAAATTTCTCTTATTCTTTACTTTTTAAGAAGTTTCACTTCTGTCACGTGTACGTTCCCAGCAGTTATTTTGGAGTCAATTGAAAAAGTGAACTAGCTAATTTCTAGCGCAGTTCGCAGTAGCTCTGAAAAAGTACAAAAGGCATTCAGTGTAGAAAAGTTATCTTTGCTTTTGTTTTCAAAAGTATTGCTGACAAAAATAACCGCGTTCTGGCTACTTTTTAAAATTTGCTGCGCACAAGAAAAAATAAAAAAAAAAAATGTTTATAGACAAAATGTTTTCTGGATTGTGGATGGAAAAGATGGTACAAATGAGATCTTTAGGACCTTTCCATTGCACTAAATTCTTACACTTTTAATATGTCCACTTTAAAACCATGGTATAATAATATAAGGTAGTATTGACAGTTGCTTGGGCCATGATATAATTATACAGGTAGCATTGACAAGTATAGATTTTCTCAGCAACAAGGCAACGACCATCTGTCAAAAACAGTTGTTCGTGCAACAAGAATTAAACGAATGTAAAAATAAATAAATTCCGCAAAATATGTGCGTTAAATACACAATTATAATAATGAAAGTTGTGAAAAAATTATGTGTGATATGTGTTTAACGTTTTCCAGCCGTGGTGTTTTAATTTTAATTGAAAACTTCTTTAATTTCGTCCATATGCATCTGCAGCTGCTGAGGTTGCTGCTTTTGAACGTTTTCAACATTTTTTCTTATGTTTGCACTTAATAACACAAAGTTCACAAGTTATCTTCGTTGTAGTAATAATAATTCACTATTGATTAAATAAAATAGGCAATATTTTGTAAGAAAATGTTTGGTTATTTGCAAGCGCTGAAACATAAACAATGGCGAAAACATAAGAAATAATTGAACGCTCTCTTTCTAGACATTTTTTTTGACAGATGGTCGGTGCCCAAGCAACTGTCAATACTACCTTATATTATTATATCATGTGCTTGGGCATCGACCATCTGTCAAAAAAAATGTCTAGAAAGAGAGCGTTCAATTATTTCTTATGTTTTCGCCATTGTTTATGTTTCAGCGCTTGCAAATAACCAAACATTTTCTTACAAAATATTGCCTATTTTATTTAATCAATAGTGAATTATTATTACTACAACGAAGATAACTTGTGAACTTTGTGTTATTAAGTGCAAACATAAGAAAAAATGTTGAAAACGTTCAAATGTAGCAACCTCAGCAGCTGCAGATGCATATGAACGAAATTAAAGAAGTTTCCAAATATTATTAAAACACCACGGCTGGAAAACGTTAAACACATATCACACATAATTTTTTCACAACTTTCATTATTATAATTGTGTATTTAACGCACATATTTTGCGGAATTTATTTATTTTTACATTCGTTTAATTCTTGTTGCACGAACAACTGTTTTTGACAGATGGTCGTTGCCTTGCTGCTGAGAAAATCTATACTTGTCAATGCTACCTGTATAATTATATCATGCTTTAAAACTAGTTAAAAAAGAACCACTTTCAGGCTACTGCGAAAGCAACCAGTTTAAAAATGTTCCTAATGCAACTAGTTCAAATATAGGCAAAAAGGAGTGTTTCTGGGGACAATTGTCTTTTCCTATGACATCAACTCGCAAAAAGCGTCAGTTCGTTCAATGTTAAGAGGTATTGTAGTGGAACTAGTACTGGTCCTTTTTGGAACTAGTTCAGAACTATTTCAAATTTGGTCCAATTTTCTGCTGGGTTGCTACACGCGAGTTTTTCTTTTTTTTTATCGTGTTTTGTGACAAAGCTCTTTTTAACCGACTTCAATAAGGAGGAGGTTCTCAAGTTCGTTGGTTTCTACGTTTTTTTTTTTTAAATGTATGTCCATCGATAGCTCCTAAAGATAGATAGATAGATACCATAAACACGGAGATCTTTTTTTCAAAAAGTGGGTGATATTCGACAAAGGGGCGTGTCACATTAGGAAAACTATGTGTCGAATAATATTGATCCTAGAATACTGAAATTTAGTACGGAGGTCGGCACAATTTTTACAAATTTTAGTCAATAAAGTGGGCGTTATTTCACAAAGGGGTGTGGCAATATTAGAAAAACACTGTATCTCGAATAATATTGGCAATAGGGTTCTAAAATTTAGTACAGGGATAGTAACAAGTATTACAAATTAGGATCAATAAAGTGGGCGTTGTTCGACAAATAGGCGTGGCATTGTTAAAATAACACTGTATCTCAAATAATATTGACACTAGGGTTCTGAAATTTAGTGCATGGGTAGGTATAGTTCTTACAAATTACAGTCAATAAAGTGGGCGTTATTTGACAAAGGGGTGTGGCAATATTAGAAAAACACTTTATATTGAATAATATTGACACTAGGGTGCTGAAGTTTAGTGCATGGGTAGGCATAGTTATTAAAATTTACGGTCAAGATAGCGTTATTATCCAATGGGGTGTGGCAATATTAGAAAAACTCTGTATGTCGAATAATATTGACACTAGGGTACTGAAATTTAGTACATGGGTAAGCTCAGCTACTACAAATTACGGTTGGCCGTTATTCAACAAATGGGTGTGGTAATATTATTAAAATACTATATCTCAGTTAATATTGACACTAGGGTACTAATATTTGGTATGCATGTAGGTGGGTAGGTAGAACCACTACAAAAGTGGACGGGATTGTACATAGGGTGTGGCACTTTAAGGAAAGTAGTATATATCGGTTAATATTGATACTTGGGAACTGAAATTTGGCACAGGGCTAGATACAATCATTATAAAGTACGGTAAATAAAGTGGGCGGGATTATAAAAAGGGCGTGGCACTTTAATAAAAATTGTAAAGAGACTCAACAAACTTTCAGGAATTAATAAAACAAATTTTTTAAGAACAAAGTTTCATGTTTGAAGTTTTCCTCAAGAATACTATTACATTAAATTTTTCGTATTCTCTAAAAAGTAGGAAATAAAAACTTTTTAACAAAAAAAACCGACTTCCAAATCACTACAAAGTAAAAAAAAATATTTAATTAACTTTTCTCATTAATTTTTTGGTCAAATTTTAAAAGTTATACATATATATGTTTTATAATATTGGAAATCTTATCAATTTCATTTTTTCTATTTTGTTTTATTGTCATCAATAGGGCCGTATGGCATATAGGGCCTTCTTTTTGGAGCAATTGCCCATATGTATCGATTTTGTTGAGCACTCGCCACAGAAAGTCGGTTAACATCGCTGTATACCGAGGAACATTAATGGCAATGATGTCCCTTTCCTCATTTCTAAAGAAATAAGGTGCGATGATGCCGCTGTACCATTAACAGCACGAAACAGTCAATCTTTGTGGCTTTAGAACATAAGTTCCCGAACTTGTTTGCTCTAACGCCCTTTTGAAAATCCAAATAAGGAACGCAGAACCTTTTTCAAAACATGGCGTCAATGGAGCATAAACAATTTTTTTTTTTTTTTGTTTGTGTGTAGCTTCATTAATACCTAATTTATGCAAATTTTCTTTGCAGTTGAATGAATTTGAACTAGTTCAATAAATCTTCTTTTATATTCCCACGACCAACGTCAACAGATCCAACAGATTGTCAATATCTATTAATCTATTAGCTATGAGATACAATATCCGGGCGTGGAGCAAGTAATGATTTGCATATGAAAAAAAAAAATAAAAAAATAAAGCCAGCTGAACAAGCAACTTTTTGCCTTCTTTTTCGAGCACTATTGATACTAGGCTGAACAATTTAAAAATGAGTACAAGTCCAAACGCCCTTATTTAGTAAAATTATTTGTTTTACCGCCATAACAAGCTGAATACGACTATTTCGACAAAAATTGAAATGAAAAAATGGTTTATTGTTTATTTTTATGGTAAACAATAACAATTTTTTTGGTTTTTTTTTTTCTCTCTAAACGTTTCTTGCGTTATTTACGTTAGTTGCGTTATTTTATGACCGTACAGCTACAGTTTCGGATGAAATCTTCGACGTTTGTTTGAATCTTATTTTAAAAGAAGTAAACAAAGATTTTTGTTTTAATGGTTTTTCTTGTAATTCACTCAAAATTGTCCCCAGCATAGATGAATTTGTATTTTTGTTTCTTTTTTTTCTTTTTTTTTCAAATAAACAAATTTTGTGTTGAACGCTCCGTTAACGTTAAGTTTGAAGCTGTTTCCCATGCGCAGTAGGTATGTGTGGTTTTATTGGTTGTTGTGAGTTTAGTTGCGAGTTTAAAATTTCATTTCAAATTTCCGGTTCAATACTGTTGGCAACGAACCAAGACCGAGATTTATTGGTTCGCTAGAAGCGGGTACTCACAGTATTTACTATATATTTTTTTTTACTTTTTTTTACTATATTTTTGGCGGGCAGAGCCAATGATTATGATGAGAGATTTCGTAGCAGTTCAGAGAGAAATTTAAGAGTTGGAGCAACAACATTATTGAATGCAGATAAACTATTTCTCATAAAAATTAAAAACGCCGGAGACGGACAGTAAATAAAAAATCTATATAAGAGCTATGATTAAAAAATTATACGACCATAAAGGTTGATTTTTTGACTTTATTATAAAATCAAAAAAAAATTCACCATTGAAGGCCTGTTCTAAGCCCCCATAACAAAATTAGACACAACATTTCTGACGTCATGGGGACACAGAAAGAGTCCCTCAAAGATCAACAATGCAACATTCAAGCAACGGCGTTGCATTGAATTTTTACTCAGTGAGTAAATAAGCTACGATAAATGTTTAGAAAGGAAAATGAATGATTTATACTTGGCCTTACGACAAAAAAAAATCTGACGTGGTCAGGTCGTGAAGATAGCAGCTTATGTAACAGAAATGTAATATCGTTGCATGGAATTATTATTCCCTCAGGAGACGTGCTACGGTAAATTTTGTTTTACAATTAAAATACAATTAATTACCCTCACAATTAAAATAAAAAAAAATATTATGGTCATGATTTCAGGGTGGCAACCACATAATGCAGTAAAAATGCTACAACCATGAAAAAACGTTGCATGGAATTAAAACTCTGTGACTACTGGCGTAACGGTAAATGTTACGGAACGAAAATGAAGATGAGGTCTTCGGGCACATGATAAAAATTAAAAAAAAAGTGAAAAAAATTGAATTGAAAATTGACGTCATGAACCAGGGAACCACCTAATGTGACGCATATGCATCACTTTTGTTGGATTAATTGCATGCAGCTAATGCAAATTAATACACCAGGGAAAAACACAACCCATGGACAAGAAATTAAAAAAAAGCAAAAGCAACAACACCAACACCAAATACAACAACAATAAAAACAACAACAAAACAACAACAAAAAACAACAACACTAACATCCACATCAATATCAACATCAACATCAACAAAAACAACAACAACAAAAACAACAACAACAACAACAACAACAACAACACCAACATCAACATCAACAAGAACAACAACAACAACAACAACAAAAACAACATCAACATCCACATCAACGTCAACATCAACATCAACATCAACATCAACATCAACATCAACATCAACATCAACATCAACATCAACATCAACATCAACATCAACATCAACATCAACATCAACATCAACATCAACATCAACATCAACATCAACATCAACATCAACATCAACATCAACATCAACATCAACATCAACATCAACATCAACATCAACATCAACATCAACATCAACATCCACATCAACATCAACATCAACATCAACTTCAACATCAACATCAACATCAACATCAACATCAACATCAACATCAACATCAACATCAACACCAACATCAACATCAACATCAACATCAACATCAACATCAACATCATCAACATCAACATCAACATCAACATCAACATCAACATCATCAACATCAACATCAACATCAACATCAACATCAACATCATCAACATCAACATCAACATCAACATCAACATCAACATCTACATCAACATCAACATCAACATCAACATCAACATCATCAACATCAACATCAACATCAACATCAACAACAACAACAACAACAAAAACAACAACAACAACAATAAAAATCTAGTTATTTTTGATTTCAACAGTTTTTTTCATGGCAACCAACACTGCTCACAAACAACAAAATAACACATTGAAAACGGACTATAACATGAATTAGGATACGGATTAGGAAAAAAATTAAGACACACCTAAAACACACTTTACTAAACTAGGAAATTGATTTGGTATATTTGATTAAGTCAAGAATTTGGCCATGGACTAACACAAGAGTTTGGACATGAAAGAGGAGTATGAAGAAACACAGTCACTTCAAAACCTACGGGTGTATCCACGACACTCTTTTTTACAAAACGGCTTTTTGTTAAGAAAAATATTTTTCAATTTTTTTTTTTAATTTTGCAATTTCGTTCAAGTTTTGTTTATATCGTCGGTATGCCAGGAAAACTAACCATCTACGAAAATTCGGTTTTTTACATTTTATAATGTAGAAAGTTATTCAAAAATTTCCTGTCATACAGAAAATCTAATATTTCGTCTAAAAATATCCCTTTGGTCCTTTTAAAGACCAAATTTAAAAGGAAACACAAGAACCTTGATAACAATAAAGGCTTCTTTAGCTATTTCTCTCGAACTATGTTTATTCAGTTGGTCCGTTTGACTTGTATATCGACGATATGTCAAAAATTCTCTAATTTGACATTCACCAAACCGTAGTTTTTGTGCTCTACTAAATTCACCAACTGTACCATTATTTCTGGACAAATGCAGCGCAGCCCAAACTTTGAGTGCTTCACAGCAACAAAAACAAAAACACCAACAACAACAAAATGAAAACAATGCATTTTTATTTTTATTAGAGCGCTCCTCGTCGTATTGCACAGTGGGCATGCATTTTTGGTGCACACTTCAAATTTGTTTTATTTTGTGGACATAAAATTTGCTGAGCATGCGCAGCCGAGCGGATTTTTATTATAAAATACTGTATATACTATATATGAATATATATATTTAGGTTTTATGTGAATTACGGCACTGTTGTTGTTGTTGTTTTTGTTTAATTTTGGTTATTTATCAGTTGGAATTTTGCTTGCAACGCGAGGGGAGCGTATTGTTATTAGGGTCATATTTCACTTGAGGGGTTTCCAATGAATTATTTTTTGTTTTATTTTTCGATAGCGGTTCTTGTTGTTGTTGTTGCTTAAATGCATTCTGCTGCTTGTGTTCTCGTCCTCCCTTAGCAACTCTCACCCTGTGTCGTTGTTGTTAATACTCTGGTGTCGCCTTTAGGGTTAGGTTAGCCAGTTTTCTTAATATTTATTTTTTTTTTTTATTATGTTATCGTATATTTTTTTTGTTTTTTTTTTTCTTGTTTTTAGCGATAGTATCTTTTTCGCCCATGTAGAATTTATCTGATATGCGAAATTTTTTTACCATTTCTTTTTATTTTGTATAAAAAAAGTGAACAGTTGTTTGATGTTCTAAAAAAAGATGTACTTTTTTATTGCTTGCTCAGAGATAAGGGTTAAATTTATTTTACTGACAAAGTGTGCACTTTTGTGGTATTTTGTGGCATAATTTTTTTTTTTCTGACTTGTTCAGAACTAATACTCTTGAAGCTTATTATATCTTAGCGATGTTTGGAGATGTAATATCCGCTTTTTAATTCTTTTTTTTTTTTTTTTTGCTTTGATGCATTTATGCACGCGAATTTTCGTCATAAAATTCAACAAATTCTGTTCTTCTGTTCAAAGAAAATATCTCGCGTTTATAAATGACAAATGTCAACATTTGACAACAGCCAAGCGACCAGCTGTTTGAACCTTTTGGGTTGTTAAGAGCATGGTAACATATAATTATACAAGGTACACAGAAAATAAAAGAATTGATTTATTACCTAAACTAGTTTAGCTAATGTGAAATTTTCTATTTCACCTAATCTTTTCAACACCTTTTCTACTTACACAGTTAATTAAACAGTCATGCATTAGGTAATTCACCTAATTAAAATTTGTAAATTCTACTAAAATTTTGATTATTAAATCATCTTATTCTTCTAGTTATTTTACCTAATGCAAGTTGTCGATTTGTTCGTACACTAAGGGAAATAACGCATATTAGCATTATCCACGCCTCAGTATAAATTTTATTTAAATATTTACGTGGATAAATCAAATGTTTTCCTTACAACTTGTTTTTTTTCCCGTATTTGAATTTTATTTATACCACACACGTACACACATATTCATTACAAGCAACCCAGTGGGCAATTATACTAGGCCTTAACAAAAGAAGTTATGCTAAGACTACTACTATTGGCATCTTTATACCTCCTAATATCGCTGTACCATTGAACACTTTTAGAAGCCCTTCCTATGGATGGGGCTCAACAATTTTTTATTTCTGTGCAACGCAAAACATAAAAGAAGTGAAACATATCATAAAGTGTCAGCCCAAGGAGAGCACAGCGCTCTCCTATAAAAAAAACATAAATAAAAACAAAGCGAAAAAATTTTATTTTTTGTCAAATGCGAGCATTGAACTCAGGCCGCTGGCATTATAGTCAAACGTCTTACCGCTCTGCTATTACCCCGTTTGATAACTTGTGAACAAAATGTATATAAAAATATGAGGTCCACAACTCTGAAATTATTTTTCCACTTGGCATGTACAGCAATTTGATTAATTGGTATGTAGAGTATATTCCTGCGTGGAGAATTTAGCTCAATAGATAAGGCATTGTTTTTGAAATCTTGAGTTCGCAGGTTCGACCCTCAGCGGTGACAAAGAAATTTTTTCAGTCATTTATACAATGTATATAATATATCTCTCTCATTCTATCTAGTATAAAACAAATCTTTCTTCTCTATCATGTGACGAAATGAAGTAAAGTGACCTAAGGAAGTTTCACTTCAAAATAGAAATTGCAAAACAAAAAACAGTTAACCGCATATTTTTTGCACGGCATTCCCACTCTTAAGTGGGATATAATTGTAATAATTAACATTAAGAAATTGGTAACGCACCTAATCAAATTCGTTGACTGAAAATCACCGGATTACTTTAGCTGAATTCACAACATTTTTACGTAAAAGTTCTACTCTTTTTTTTCTGTGTAGCATTGACAGTTGCTTGAGAAAACATCTCCTGTCAAAAAATATACTCAAAAAGAGAGCGTTCACAATCCGTCATTGAAAACACAAGCTATGTTTAAAACGTTGAAGTGAAAAAACACCAACCTCAGCAGCTGCAGATGTATTTTGACAGATGACAGGAGATGTTTTCTTGCAGAAGAGAAAATAAGCAGTTGTCAATGCTAGCTTGTATTATTATACCATGGTTAAGACGTTGTTGAAGAAACCGAGCGAAACGTTCTCGTGTAATTTTTTTTTTTTTATATATAACAACATTTTCCATTATTTTTGCTTTCTTCATAACCTAAATGCTCATATTTAAAACCTAAGATGACCATCAGCAAATTTTCGAACTTTTTCGTATAATTTCACCGACATACATTCCACAAAGCACACAACACAAGAATACCTTGTGACATTTGCAAAGATGAAATGAAGTTTCCGTTTTCATGCAGTTAACCAAATAGAAGGAGAAATAAGTTTACAAAATATGTTTTCTTCTCAAATAAAAATTTGTTGGTGTTCCCAAATTAATTAACGAAATAGTTAAAGCTAACTTGTTTCCAACCACGCAAAAACATTAGCATAATTTTATGTAAATCACATACGAAGTGATTCACACCCACTGCAAGAAAGCAAAAAGAACTCACAAGTTCAAGAGTAATAAAAATATATACAAACAAATAAATAATAAAGTGAAAGATGAAAAGAAAAACACTTGGACACTGAGCGTTGCCGAAGTTGTACGGTCCAACCAGTACCTAAGTGGACCACCATTTCAATGGAACAGCGGGCAACAGCCAAATAAGCAAGCAAGCTTGAGTGTTTGACTTCTGGTGCAGCTGGCAAAATGTTTGGCAATAAAAAAAAATAAAATAATAACAAAAACAAAAAAAACATCAAAAAAACAGAAAACAAAATATTGCACTCACAACAACAACTACACAACACACCTCAAACTGCAACAGCGAAAAATAATTTCCTATTGAGAAAAATTGTTCTTTGTTGGAGAACAGCAACAACAATTATGTAGAAGCTGCTGCAAAATTTAAGTAACCCTTTGTTGGCCAGATGAAAGTGTGTTGTTTAGAATGTAGGCAACACTTACTTTTTCATATTTTTTCAATAACTTTGCAATTGCAGCTGCTGAAGTGTCGATGAATCTCGTGAAGTCTCGTGAAGAGTTTTTTGCCTGAGTTCAAGTGCTCGGAAGTGATGCAAAAAAGTTGCAGCCACTTATAACAACTCTTAAATCAAGCTGCAACTTTGATATACGAGGGCAATTTGATGAGTCAGTGACTCTTTGAATGGAAGGAATATTTTTCGGCAAAAACGTATTTTATTTCTCAACATGGTCTCTTTTCAGATAGATACATTTATGTTCAGCATTTTTCCAATTTTTTTATTCTTTTCAATAACATTAGTGCTCCAAGATAACGAACTCCAATTTTACGAATTTCCAATATAACGAACCATATTTGGTATGCATTTTATTTTTCCAAATGCCTACAACTCAGCGGGATTTGGAGCGCTCTTTAAGGGCTTTACGAGCGCTTTTTTTGCAATACGGAGCGCTCCGTCTATATTCCCATCTACATTGTAATTTTAACATAACATGTCATTGGAAGGGAGCACTACTGCTCTGTTTGTGCTTCGAACTGCAGTGAAAGTATAGGACTCAATCGTTCGTTCTATTTATTTTTATTTTGTTTTTCTTCTTAAGTGCTCCGAAATTTTTCCTAAGCATAGAGTAGCAAGAGCAGTTGTACTTCAGTCGTTCGTACGTAATATCGTTCGTTCTATTTAGTTGTTCTTCTGCAGTGCTTCTAAGGCTCTCCAAAGCATAATGTAGCAGGATCACTTTGACTTCTTCTTCTTCTTTTCATGGCTTCACACAGAAACAGCTCAGAAAAGAGTGCTTTTTGTATGGAATGTATATGAAACTAGTAAGAAATTATCTTCGACTGGGCCGAAGTTAAAATACCCCCACGGCCGAACCAAAGTATATTCAAAGTCTTAAGCAATCAATAAAATGTTTATCTGTAAAAACGTTTTCGTTATATTTTTAACAGAAAATATTCGCTTTTGTTTTTTGATAAAATGGCTTTGTATGGGAGGAGGGCGTGGTTTTCACCCAATTTGGTTGAATTCCATACACATAGTACACGTTATATATCAAAGTTCATATGCAAATTTTCAAGTCCATACATTAATTTTTGTGGATTTTAGAGAAATTGTACCTTTTTGATAAAGTCACTTTGTATGGGAGGTAGGCGTGGTTTTCATCCGATTAGATTAAATTTCATACTTAGAGTGTATTTTGAACATCAAAACTCATATGCAAAATTTTAGGTCCATATATTCATTTTTGTTGAATTCTAAAGGATTTTACCGTTTTGATAAAGTCACTTTGTATGGGAGGTAGGCGTGGTTTTCATCTGATTTGGCTCATTTACGAACTTGACCTTCATTTTTTAGATAAAAGCTTAAATATAGAATTTCGTGATGATAGCTTTAAAATTACGGCTGGAATCGTGATCACAGACAGACGGACAGACGGACAGACAGACGGACATGGCTAAATCAACTCGGATGGTGATGCTGATCAAGAATATATACACTTTTCTATACCTACCACGCCTCCTTATGGGCGTTACAAACGGAGTGACAAAATTAATATACCCCCATTTACGTTTTTTAAACGTGGGGGTATAAAAATAGGTATGTTGTATTGGAAATTCGTTAAATTGGTATTCGTCATATTGGAGCAGTACTGTAATAGGTTTTATCAAGGTCCTGAAAATATAAGTCAGTCATGACTTTTTTATTCGATCCAAATCTTTTACCGCCGAGATATTTTTTCAGGTTTGGAAACAGGAAATAGTCGCAGGGAGCACAGAAAATAAAAGAATTGATTTATTACCTAAACTAGTTTAGCTAATGTGAAAGTTTCTATTTCACCTAATCTTTTCAACAACTTTTCTACTTACACAGTTAATTTAACAATCATGCATTAGGTAATTCACCTAATTCAAATTAGTTAATTCAACTAAAATTTTGCAAAACGCAAAAGTAAAGAGCACAGCGCTCTCCTATAAAAAACATAAATAAAAACAAAGTGAGAAAATTTTACAAAAAGTAAAGCCTCATTGCGAGATTTGAACTCTGGCCGCTTGCGTTCAAGTCAAACGCTTTACCGCTGTGCTGTTACGCCGTTTGATAATTTGTGAACAAAATGTATATAAAAATATGAGGTCCACAACTCTTAAATTATGGGCATCTACAGCAATTTGATTAATTGGTATGTAGCGTAGATTCCTGTATTGGAAATTTAGCTCAATAGATAAGGCGTTGGTTGTTGAAATCTTGAGATCAGAGGTTCGAATCTCAGCGGTGGCAAAGAAATTTTTCAGTCATTTATATAAAGTATATATCTCACTCATTCTATCTACTATAAAACAAATCTGTCTTCTCAATCATGTGACGAAATGTGAAGTAAAGTCAACTAAGGAGGGAAAGTTTCACTTCAAAATAGAAATTGCAAAACAAAAAACAAATTTTTTGCATATTTTTTGCACGGCATTCCCACTCTTAAGTGGGAATTCTATCTAAATAATTAGATGATTTTTCTACACTTAGTAGGTGGCTTGCCTAATCTGAAGTGGTCATAGTTTAAAAAAAATTAGCTAATTCTTCTAATAAATTATGTGTCTTATCTATTTTATGGTTGAAGGTACACCTAAATATTTAGGTTTTTTTAGCTACTCTCGCAGTTAAACTACCCAATATAATTGCATATAATTAACATTTAGAAATTGGTAGCGCACCTAATCAAATTCGTTGACTGAAAATCACCGGATTACTTTAGCTGAATTGACTACATTTTTAGGTAAAAGTTCTACTCTTTTTTTTCTGTGAGCCAAATCTGGAGAGTAATGTAATATAGGTAAGTGATGACATCTCCATTCGACCCAAAGCTTTTACCACCAAGCCATTTTTTCAGGTTTGGAAATAGCAAATAGTCGCAGGGGACTATATCTGGAGAGTATGGTGGATGGCATAGCAAAGCCTAGCCCAATCTGTGAATTTTGCCATGGCGTCTACAGACGTGTGCGCCGACGGGCTGTCATGTAGGAAGAGCACTTGCCTTAAATCAATATAAAATCTGACCAACACCTGTGAATAATATTCGCCGGTGATTGTCTACCCTTTTCAATGTAATCGATGTAAATGACTCCACATGCATCCTAAGAAACGAACGCCATATCCTTGTTGGGCGAAAAATCCACCTTGACTTCTTTAGTGCACATTCACCCAGAGTTGTGTTGTGATGTACATATCCATGTTTTGTCTACTGTTATGAAACGGCCCAAAAACTGCTTCGGATTGCGTTTGAACATGGCCAAACACTCCTTTGATGTGGTCGCACCGCTGCGCTTATGGTCGAGTGTGAGTAATCGCTGCACCCATCGAGCGAATAACTCTTTCCTGACCAAATATTCATGTAAAATGTGATGTACCTGCTCAATTGAGATGCGTACAGCCTCAGCCATCTCATGCACTTTCATTCTCATATCTTCCAATATCATTCCATGGATTTTATCGACGCTTTCTGGCGTGACGACCTCTGTTGTGCGATCTGAAAGTTCAGCGTCACTTTTAGTTGTTAGTGCAGAGTCCCCATAGTATATATCAAGCCTTTCTTTGGTTTCGATGATGGTTTTTTTTACTCAAAAAATAATACTTGATGAGTACACGAAATTCCCTTTTTTCCGTTTTCGTCGAAATTCACAAGGTTGTCTGCTTATAATGGCTGTCAAATAAAAACTAAATGGCGCACCTTGCTCAAAATCTAACAGTTAAAATTATAGCTGCCAGGACCTGTGTTGCATTTAAAGTTACAACGAGTGTAATTCAAAAAAGTCATTTTTTTTTAAATTGTCCTCATATTGGTAAACAAAAAACCCCAATTGGAGTTATTCCGTTCGTTTTACAAAATAATGCCACATTTACATACATATATGAATATTTATTTAATGGCAAGTTCATCTGCCCTGGAAACCAGGAACTTAAAAAATAAAAGGAGTCGTCTTAATAGTACAAAAATACATAAAGCTCGAGTGTAATCTTATAGGAACGGGTGTCACTACCATTTTAAATTAGGATCATAAAATTCAACTCTATCCTAAAAATTGAGGATAGACATGTGGTGAGCACAAAAATAAACTTTTATTTTATTTAAACATTTTTTATTAATTTTATTTTTACAATTTATTTTTTTGTTCTATGTTCAACAAACACAATTTTATAACTAATTTAAAATACAAAATTTTTGATAAATAAAAATTGACAATTTTGAAATCTTAAATAATAATTTTTAAAATAAATGTGTAAGTGAATATTATTAAAGTTGTATGTTGTTTTGTATGTTGTGATGTCGGTGTTTATATGTGGTGGTATTGAGTCACCACAGACATGTTCTAGAAAAAATGCCAAAAGGATTAATAACTTAAAAACTCCTGCGATCCATCTCGGATCAATTGTTTGGATTCCCTTTTAGAAAGAGAATTTGCGTTAGCATTTGAGAAAGGCGTATAAATCAACTGTATATTGCTTCTAAGGTCATGAAATGGAGAGTGGTAAAGCTTATTTAAAAATAAAATAAATAAATAACTGGTCATTTCAGCCCTTCAAAGGACTTTGACTTCTTATGATCAATTGTGTTGTGCGTGTTATTAAGTTTGTACACAATTGACCGAGAAACGCACCTACAGGCTTAACGTCGACTCCGAACGGCGATGAACGAAATGTTCTTATTCTCAAGAAGCTTTACATGGAATTTTGATTACTCTCTGAGGTTTGCCATTGTCTGCAGAGAGGTGGCGACCGTACTGAAAAATCATTTTAATTCAAATAATTTTCTGTCGCTGCTGGGATTCGGACCCGGGTCTCCAGGTTCGTTGACAGAGAGGCCACGCACTTTAACCAACTACGCCACGGACGCCACAAAGCTTATTTAATCCAGAAAAAATAAGAAGGAAATAAATTTTCATATAAAATTCATTTAGAGGTTTTTATTTTCATTTGGTTTGTTTTTATAGGTCTCGCGTGTCTAGTGTCATGCTGTCTTCTTATTACTATAAGTATTGTTTGACAATTCATCATGGAAAGACTCACACCGCAACAACAATCGAAATTATTCAGCTGTATTACGTAAATCAGCGTTCTGTGAGAAATGTTTTTCGTGAACTTCGAGCAATATATGGTGTGCATCATCGAGTGTGCATTTCGAGCCCACTATTGCCAAAACCATTCGCAAATTTGGGTCTCGGTGTATGTTATTGGACGATACGCGACCAAATAAACCACCAGCGGATAGTGCGACTGAAGATCGTGAGCTTTCGATTCGACGCCGTACGCATCTTGACCCCTGGTATACAACAACTTGACTACTTTTACGCTAGGATCTTGGTTTAAAGGCTTCCAAAATTCAACTCTTTTAAGAATTGAAGCCGCCCGACTTGAATTTACGCTTTTATTTCAGTCAATGGGCTCTGCTCAATAGCTCAATGAAAAAACGCTGTTTTCGCGCCGAATTTTGTTTAGTAACGAGGCACAATGGATACGTCAATAAACAAAATTGTCGCATTTGGGCTAATGAACAACCCAAAGAGATTCTCGAACTACCGTTACATCCACAAAAATGCACTGTTTGGTGTGGTTTATGGGCTGGTGGAATCATCGGTCCATATTTCTTCAAAAATCAGGCCGAACAAAACATAACCGTCAATGGCGAGTGCTACAGCACCATGATAATGGACTTTTTATTGCCTGAAAATGAAGCCCGTGATGTCGGCGACAAATGGTTTCAGAAAGACGGTGCATAAATAGCACGCGAAACAATGGCTTTATTGAGAAATCGTTTTGGTGAACACCTAATCTCGCGTTTCGGAAATCAACTGGTTGCTACGATCATATGATATCACACCTCTGAATTTTTTTCTTTGGAGTTATGTGAAGTCAAAAGTCTTCGTCGATAAGCCAGCTATGATTCAAGACTTGGAAGCCAATATTACTCGCGTAATTCGCTAGATATCGGTAGCAATGCTGAAAAAAAGTGATCGAAAATTGATCCAGAAATTGGACCACCTACGGCGTAGTTGCGGCCAACATTGGAATGGTTCTATCTTTAAAAAGTAAAGGTCAGATATTGTTCTTTCCGGGCTATAATAAAGGTTCCGACGTCCAATTCTATTCTGAAATCTGACCCCCAACTCCGCTACCAAAATTAAAGAGTATGTAAAAAATCCTTTCGATTCGTTTTTTTTTTTTTTGTCTGAACCAATTTAAGCATCCCTCGAATTGCACTGACTTTGAAAAAACCGTCAAATCTCGTTAGAATATTTGTCAAATAGGACGAAAATTTGCAATTCTATATTCTTTTATCCAAGAAGTTGATTAAAAAGCTTGATTTTCTTCTCAAATCAACCATTAGTGGGTCTCCAGTACAAAATTTTATCAAAAATGCAATTTGGGGGACGTCAAAATTGGTTCAGTCCGAAAAAAAGTGTACCAATCTAAAGGATTTTTTATTTCATGTTTCATTTTGGTACCGGAATTGGGGATAAGATTTTCGATACACTGTTCTATACATAGGAGCGTCATTCTTCCAAACGTGCATATAGTTGACACCGTTACAGTTCAATATTATAATTCAACAAAAATTTAAGAAAATTCGGATCAACTGTTTGGAATAAACGAACATTTTCTGAAAGGCGAAAAAGGGATTAAAAAACAATAAATACCCAAAACGTGGGCATAAAATTCAACAGATATTCAAAAACTCAATTCAGAGCAGCTGGAAATTAATTTGACATGCATGAATACAACAAATAAGCAGATGAATGCAACAAATACTGCTGACATCAACAAAATTATCAGCATCCTCATCAACAGCAGCGTCAACAACAATTGTCGTGGTCGTCGTCTACGTCGCTGTCGTCTTGGGCATCATCATAGTCATCATCATCATCATCGTCATCAGCATCATCAACAGGTAGTAAAACGACAAAACGTGCTCAATGCAAAATTTTTTGAACGGCATGAGTGCGTGACAAGATTGACTTGAACCAACTCAAGCTGTTAACTCAATACACTGATGGATACATGCATGCCTATGGATATGTATTTGTATGCATCCACACAAATATATTATACACACTAGAATAAAAAGATACACACAACTAGAAAAAAAAAAACAACTAAAAGATCACCTTTAACAACTCAACGAAACCACAAGAATTTAACGAAACTTCATCGCTGAAAGAAAGCGATTTCTTTTAAAATAAAACGAACAGCTTTTTTTAAAAATCCAACAAATACCGGTTTTTATGTCGTTGTTGAACTCTCTTCAACGGGGCAGATCAAGCTCCAAAGTGATTTCCTTTCATTGGCATACGAAACCAACAACAACAAAAACAGCAATGGAGCCAGCACAATCACAAATAACGAACAGTCCGAAAGACCCGTACCTATAAACCTAAAAAAATATTGTTAAGAAAAGAAGAGAAAAAAAATCTTCGCTTCGAAAAAGGAGTTCGAAACAACAGATGGCTCGAAATCGTAAAGGAACAAAAAACCAAGGTACAAACAAGCATTTTTATATCTATATATATTTATATATATACCTACATATTTGAAGATCCGAGAGGAAAAATACAAGAGAAGAACTCGCACTAATCCATTGGATAAACACACACCTGAACGAGCTGTTGCAGCTGCAAGCACAGGTAGTAGTTTAAATAGAATTCATGCCAACATAAACAACAACAACAGCAACAACGACCAACAAGTGGAGGATGTTACTATATAATATAGTATAAGAAAAAGCAGCAGCAGTTTACGATGAATGCTTTATTATATCTTTTGGATTTTCTTTTGTGTGAATGTTCTGTGTAAATTTAAAAAACTAAAAAAAACTAAACTCACGCCATACAGCATACCCTCAATGCAATCAGCTCCCTTTACACTCGTCTTTTTTCACAAAAAAAAAAAATTGTTTTCATGTTCATCTACAGACTTAGATCTTGAGTAGATCTCTTCTGACAGCCTGGCGCACGTTTGGCCCATTCTTATGGAGAACACTAAAGTTTTTCCCTATAATTGAAAAAAATCTATGATTTTCCCCTAATGCACTCTATAGATGGTATACGTCAGAATTTTTTTTTTTGCTTTTTGTACTATTTTTAGTTTAATCCCTTTTTGTGCACCACAGACACATAATTATGACCAAATCAATTGTATTGTATTCATGAAAAAAATAAAAAAAAAATTGTGTTTTCTCTTAAAAATATCCTTTTGTTCTTCTTTAACATATCATACAAGACTTGGAAAATTATCAACGTCTGTTTTTAGGCGATACATAAAAAAAAATGTATGCTTTCATTGAAAGGTTCATTAACAAAAGTTTGAATTTAAATTTTTAACCAGAAATTTATTTTTTTATTTTAAATCGTGGTATCTCAACTGTGGGCCATCCGATCAGTTTTACGATCGATAAATATTATCCAATTACAAAGAAATGGTATCATCAATATGAGGGTTGCCTTTTACGTCTTGCGCTTATCAATGAAAAAACAGCAATAAATCAGTGAAAATGCTTTTATTGTTTTTCAAAGTATTCTCCAAGATGATCAATACACGAACCAATATTCGAAACAATTTTGCCAACAGTTGTTTCCTCCGAAACCAGGTGTTTAAAGGCTTCAACGGCTTGTTCAGGCGTAAAAAACGCTCGTCACGCATTTTTTTTTAATGTGAGGAAACAAAATAGGAAACAAAAAGAAGTCATTGGGTCCCAAGTCGGGACTGTTAGGCGGATGACTCATTAATTCCACGTTTTGAGTGCTCAAAAACTCTTTTGTTTGAGCTGATGTGTGTGTGAACTCGAATTTTCGAAATGAAAGATGATCTTCCTTCCGTTGTTGGTTTTCCTCAATTCTTCGAAGACTTCCGGCAAACAAATGGTTGTGTACCATTCAGCATTAACAGTTCTCTATTGCTCAAGTTGGACAGTTGCAACATGATCGATTTTTCTTAAAAAACTGGCAACCATTTGCTTGGATGTACTCCGTCCGCGGACAACTTTAATCGGGTTTTGCTCACTTTGAAAGACCCTACTAGTGGATTGCTGGTGGCTTCGGTAGTCGCGTAAATAGCATGCTCGACTGCCACCCCAGGGGTCCCGGTTTCGAATTCCGGCCAGGCCATGTTCCTACACTCTTACCTTTCTGCATTTTCTATCCTCATTTCTAATCAACTAAAATTGAAAAATCATCAATATTTACGATTTGAAGTTTTAGGTAGTTGGTGGTAGAGAAGTTTGTGGATGAGATTGCTTTACAACTTGAATTGACTGAGATAAAGGCATAACTTTTGCCCCAGAAATGCTCATACCTACACAT
This sequence comes from Pherbina coryleti, assembly GCA_943735915.1. NCBI lineage: Eukaryota > Metazoa > Arthropoda > Insecta > Diptera > Sciomyzidae > Pherbina > Pherbina coryleti. The sequence goes on from OX030950.1 coordinate 32,115,480, forward strand.
GTTTCATTTAATTGTCCCTTCCTTCCCACTAAGGTTAGATGAGGTTAGGTTATGGTGGCTGAGCCGGCAGACGACACGAACAGTTAGGCCAGTGCAGGCCCGTTGTGACACCACATAATCTCTTTTCAACTTATGAAAGGTTCCCTCCTCAGCAAACCAGTTCGAACGGATAATGAACTTTAGGATATGCTTGATTTCCAGGCATGAGACTTTGACAACTTCATTTAAGGAATGACCGAGAGTTGCCATTCTCCTTTGAATAAGAGCCGGACATTCGCAGAGGAAGTGCTGAACATTTTCTATCTCTTCTTCACATTTACAGCTTCTGCAAAAATCATTCGATGTAAGTCCTTAACGAAGAACATGCGTTCCGATTAGACAGTGACCCATGAGGATTCCTATTATTTTAGACAGGTTTACCCTGCTTAACTCAAGCAGTGAATTGGTGCGTTTTAAGTCGTAAGAAGGCCTGTCCTATATGAGGCAACGTGTTCCCAGCGTTCTTATGCAAGACTTAAAGATCTTTTCCTGCACTGGAGTTTATAGGAGGACATGGTTATACCAATAAAGTCCTCATTTAAAAGGATGTTAGAGGTCGTACCCTTCCTTGTCAATTCGTCAGCCAAATTATTGACCCTCAATATCCCTATGTCCGGGTACCCATATGAAGTAGATCCTGAATAACCTTGCCATCTCATTAAAAGATCTGCGGAACTCAGTGAGAGTTTTGGAGTTGTCAATATGTGAGTTCAGCACCTTAAGCGCAACTTGACTTTCTGAGAATATGTAAGTAAGCTTTCCCCTAATGTCTTTTGACCTAAAATTTTAGAAAGTTTCGTGAATAGCCATCATCTCCGCTTGGTAGACACTACAATAATTAAGAGTTCTAAAGAAAGCTTCGATTTCAAGATCCTGGCAGTAAAACCTCCCCCTATTTGTTATTGAAGCTTGGGAAGGGATGAGAACTTCGTAATTCTTTTCAAGATTTAAACAAGGCACACAGTAGTGAATTATTGTGTGACCTCAGCTATTACCTATCTAATTTCCAAATTCTATTAGTCTGAGGGGTGCTGTTAGCAAATTATCTGGCATAGATATCAAGAGGAGGAAGGTGAAGCATCTTGGTTTAAATTGGGGTTATCGATTAGTGGGAAGAAAGGGGCAATCAAGTGGAAGAGTTTAGGATGTTCTTAACATGGTAAAAAGCCGGGGATTCAAACCCGGGACCTCTGAATTTGCAATCAAGTGACTACCATGGCCGCAATTTGAAGTAATTCAACATTTGTAAATAGGGTGTGGAAAAAAATCACTATAAGTAGCCTGAACATAAAAAAAAATAAATAAATAAATAACTGGCCATTTCAGCCCTTGAAAGGACTTTGACCTAGCTTCTTATGATCAATTGTGTTGTGCGTGTTATTAAGTTTGTACACAATTGACCGAGAACCGGACCTACATGCTTAACGCCGACTCCGAACGGCGATGAACGGAATGTTCTCGTTCTCAAGAAGCTTTACATGGCATTTTGATTACTCTCTGAGGTTTGCCATTGTCTGCAGAGAGGTGGCGGCCGTACAGAAAAATTATTTTAATTCAAATAATTTTCTGTCGCTGCTGGGGTTCGAACCTGGGTCTCCAAAGTTCGTTGACATAGCGGCCACGCACTTTAACCAACTACGCCACGGACGCAACCACGGTAGCCTGAACATAGTAAGTCCATTAAGCGGATAGAGAGTTTCGAAGAAATATTTCGTCTAGAAATGTAAATTATGCTTCTTGGGCTTGTCTCTGTAATATCCTAACTCGTATGTTATACGTTTATAAGAAATGTTTCGAATAATTCAACACTTTTGTTTAGAATAATTGGGTCCAGATTCAACCAAAAGTAGAGTAGGCCGCAGTGGCATTTATCGAAGCCGTATTTAAGATATTTTAATCCATATGTCCACTCCGGCTCCAAAGAAGGCGAAAGACGTACCAAAGTTCATTAGGAACTTAACAAATTTAACATCCGAAACACTCAACGGAGACAGTCTTTCAGACTAGGTGCTGCAATTGTAATGACATCCTGCTCAAGCAGTTTTATATCAACAAAAAGACTTAGAATATCCTCTAACAGCATCACTTTGACATCACCATTAAGAGCTACCGCACACTACAGACTTTTAGTCGGCCGATAGTTTTATTTGTTTTCACGTGGGCATGGTGTCTTATAGAAGTGCGCACACCTAACGATTGAATCAAACCCAACTAAAAAATCAAATGGGAGGTCAGATTTCTACTTGATTTTAAAGTCTGCCAACTATCTGTAGACTGCCAAGTGGGTATGGCGTGCTATGGAAGTCCGCACACTAGCCGATCAAATAGTTTGCCAACTGGTAGACATTTTGTTTGTTTTTGTTGTAATTTTATTTTTCGTTGAAAAGTGCTCTTTTTGCAGTATGAATGGGGATAAGTGTTGCCTTTGCAGATTGCAAATAGGGATAAACAAGTTTTAATTATTGTTATAAGAGATAGCGTAAGTGCCAACAAAATGTTGAATGCTACTTATTACATAATAATATAATAAAAAAAATGTTTAATATTCATACCCGCACCAAAATCAACAAAAAATATGTCAGTAACGAAAAATTTTATAAAACTGAAAACAGCCAAATAATTTTAAAACACCCCATGAGAATGTTTCTCAAATGCAACCCCGCAATTGGCAAACTATCCGGGCACAGTGTGCGCACCTACAACCAACTAAATAGTTGGCTTGTCAGTTGCGGCCAATCAAGCATCAAACTATCGGCCGACTAAAAGTCTGTAATGTGCGGCAGCTCTAAGTCTTAATAAGACTCTTTCCAAAACAAAAAAAAAAACGAGTTGACCAATTCAGACAGAAAAGACTGATCCAAATTTGTTGTACGTTTTATTAAATGTTTGTACACATATAATCGAGTACTGTACCTACTAGTTTTTATGCTTTCTCCGAATGGCTAATGTTTCGTTTCGTGGCCGTGAAGGAAGCATGGATCTCTCACAATATACCTCACAATGCCAAAGAATAGCCGAAACATTGAAATTGTCCTGGAAAATCGAGGCCGAAAAAGGCCAAAGTGGGTTCTCGACCAACAAAGTCATGGCGGTAGTTTTTGACGATACACACCGTATCGTCAATATCGATTACCTTCAAAAGAGCCCAATGATCACTGGCGTTTATTATGCAGAAGTGTTGTATCAATTCAAAGCCGATTAGAATGCAAGACCTTTGGTAAAAAAATAGTGTTGCTCCTCCAGAAAAAGAGCACATAAATTCGCAGTCACAATGGAATGATTCGCGCTACGAATTGGTTCGCAATCCACTATATTCTCCAAATTTAGACCCCAGCGACTTTTATTTATTTCTTAACTTGAAAAATGGCTCAGCGGAAAAAGATTTGACTTCATTTATGAAGTCATCTCTAAAACAAACGTCTATTTTGAAGGATTTCCGAAATAGTTTTCTTCGGAAGGGATCGAAAAATTATAAAAACTTTGACGAATTCGTAAAGCAGTTCATAGAATTTTGACTGATGGAAGATTACTTTTGCCTTTTTGAAATGCTGCTGCATTCTCATCAAATTGGTGTTGAATAGATCCAACAGCTTTGCATAATATACACCAGTGATCGTTTTACTCTTGTTTCCCAAAAATCTATCGCCATGGCTTTGTTGGCCCATAAGCCCACTTTGATCATTTTTTGACTTTGATTCGCCTGAACAAGTGCACTTTTTCTCTGGTGTGTTGTGATAGTTCTGTGTCTCATCCACGGTAACAAAAAGGCCCAAAAAGACCTTCCTATTGCGCTTGAACATCGCCAAGCACTTTTTTCAAATAGTCAGATGGCTGCGCTTATTGTCAACAGAGAGCAAATGCAACAATCATCTGCGACATCAGATATTTTTCTCATATCCAAAAATTTATGCCGTACCCGCTCGGTTCAATTTCACTCGTCATTCGTACTATGGATTTTATCGAAAATTTCTAGCGGACAACCTGAAGGTTCGACGTCATTGGTGCTCATATTACCACAGCTAAAATCAGTAAACCACTTCTGAACCGTTCCAATCGATGGTGAAAAGTCCCCATAATATTTAAAAAGAGATGCTTCGGCTTGCAAAATGTTTTTTCCAGGGTTGCTTGCTTTCTATTGGTGTCAAAATAGAACTAATGGATCTAAATTAATATTACTTTACAAATGCGACGTGAAATTTGCAGGAACTTCTCACCATGCCCTAGTAATATTCCTCAAAGTAAAATTCTGGCTGATAGATTTACGAATTTAAAAAAAAAGGATTCCAAAAAAGTTGAAAAGGTAATTTTTTTCAAAATGCATCGGCATTGCATGAAATTGTGTGACAATAATAGTTGCCTAACAAACCACCACCCTATAGGTGGTTTGCCAAAAATAATGATGTGACACAAAAGGTTAATTCTTCGACTTTGTGACAAAAATAAAAACAAAATTAAAGACGCCGTCAGGACGTGGAGGGAGCCATAAGGCCGGCGAAGAGAGCTGCTCGAAGATAGAAAATACATCAACCATGCAACGAGGATAGAAACTACATTGGTGCATGAAATTATTACTCATCGTATGTATTAAACGTAAATGAAGAATTTGAACTTAGCCTTACGATAAAAATAAAAAATATTATGACGTCATCCAATCGTGGAGACAGAAGCTACTCGCTGAATAAAAGTGCTACAAAATATTTTATTTTACTTACTTACTTACTTACTTACTTATCTGGCGCTTACAACCGTAAGTCGGTTTTGGCCTCGTATAAGAAATTGCGCCAGCCATTTCTGTTCTGCGCTTGCTGGCGCCAGTTGGAAACACCAAGCGTTGTCAGGTTATCCAACACCTGATCCTTCCAACGAAGATGTGGGCGTCCTCTTCTGCGTTGACCACCACCGGGCACCGACTCGAATATTTTTTTCGCTGGAGCGTCGTTTTCCATTCGCTCAACATGACCTAGCCAGCGGAGCCGCTCGATTTTAATGCGCTTAACTATGTCGATGTCAGCGTACAGCTTATACAGCTCGTGGTTCTATCGAATTCGGCACTCGCCATTGACGCAGATTGGACTGAAGATTTTACGAAGGATCTTTCTCTCGAAGACTCCCAAAGTCTTTTCATCAGAACTGCTCAACGTCCAGGTTTGTGATGCATATAATAGGACGGGCATGATAAGTGACTTATAGAGCGTGAGTTTTGTTCGTCGAGAGAGGGCTCTGCTTATCAATTGCCTTCTTAGCCCAAAGTAACACCCTTGGCAAGAGTTATCCTTCGTTTTAAATCAATACTGACATCGTTGAAAGAGTTAATGCTGGATCCCAGGTAGACGAAGTCCTTAACAACCTCGAAGGAGATGCTGTCAACAGTGACGTGGTTTCCAAGACGCTGGGACTGTTTATTTGTTGACACTAGGTATTTCGTCTTATCTGCATTCACTGCAAGACCCATTCGACTCGACTCTTTCGCTAATCTGGAGAATGCTGCACTGACTTCGCGAGTATTATGGCCAATGATATCGATATCATCAGCATACGCCAGCAGCATAATACTTTTGTAGAATATCGTGCCACTGCGTCTCAAATCAGCAGCTCGGATGATCTTCTCCATCATCATGTTGAAAAAGTCGCACGATAAGGAATCACCTTGTCTGAAACCTCGTTTGGTATCGAATGGAGGAGTGAGGTCCTTCCCGATCTTAACTGTGCTGCTGGTGTTGCTCAGTGTCATTCTGCAAAGACGAATGAGCTTTGCAGGAATACCAAATTCAGACATGGTGGAGTATAGATGATTCCTTATTGGACTGTCGAAGGCGGCTTTATAATCGACAAAAAGATGGTGTGTGCCGATTTGTTTTTCTAGGGTCTTCTCCAAGATTTGTCGTAATATCTGGTCTATGGTGGATTTACCAGGTCTGAAGCCACACTGATAAGGTCCAATCAGCTGGTTTACGATGGGCTTCAGTCTTTCACATAATACGCTCGACAGGACCTTATATGCGATATTAAGAAGGCTTATCCCACGGTAGTTGGCGCAAATTGTGGGATCGCCTTTCTTGTGGATTGGGCAGAGCACACTGAGCTTGCAATCGTTTGGAATGCATTCTTCCGACCATATTCTGCATAGGAGCTCATGAATGCATTGAAGTAGAGCATTTATATTTTAGTAGAGCAATATTTTATTTTACCACAGCAAAAAATGGTTATTTGACCTTCTAACTAAAACAAAAATAAAAATAAGAAAAATGCAACAATAAAAAATGGTGCATGAAATTATAACTCCGTGACTATAAGCGCTTCGGAAGACTTTATGCAACGAGAGTAAAGCTGAGGTTTTCGGCCAAATGATAAAAATAAAACCAAAATTTACAGTCTTACAAAAAAATAAAAATAAAATTAAAATTAGGACAAACATTAGGACAAGATTTTGGATATGGATAAGAACAAAGATTAGAAACAGGACGAGGGTGAGGATTTTAACAAAGATTAGGACCAAAAATAACAAGAAATAGGACAAAGATTTGGACAAAAATTTAGGCATTGAATTAGACAAGGATAGGGACAAGAAGTCAGACAAGAATTGGGAAAATGACTAGGACACCGATTAGGACAAAGACTTAGGCACACTTAAAGACATATTTAAGTCTAGATTGAAAAAAGAATGAGGACAAAGATTGGGATAAGGACTAGAACAAGGATTTGAACAGGCTAAGGACAAGATTTAGGACGATTAAGAAGACTAGGAAAATACGTGAGACAAGGATAAGGAAAGGAATTGGAACAAGGAAAGGGTCACGAATTGGGAATTGGGTTAAAGCAAAAATTTGGACATGGATAAAAACAATTAATAGGATAAGAACAATTAATAGGACAATACCATTTCAGAAGAAGCATAAGGATGTGGACAAGTTTGGGAACAAAGATACGCTGTCACGTCTAAGCCTAAGGGTGTGTCCATGACACAGCCAACTCCTTTTTTTTCTCGAGTACGTTTTTAGTCTTTAGTCATATTTTAGGTAAGGTTGAGTGAATTGAACCAGACAACATAAAAAACTCTAATTTTTGATCTGGATCAACAAAATTTCTATGCATCGGAAAAATTCATGTATTCCAATGAATCCAAGGTCGTAAAGCTCTTGCTATAATTATTGTACTGAATCGGCTTTTTATCGCTTTAAAAAAAAAAATTATAAATTAAAAACGGTCAACATGCCAAAGCCTACAAGTTTAAACGTAGCGAACTCACATTTATAAAAGTTAAAGTCATGATATTCGGAAATAATACAAAGCCCAAGAGACATGAACACTTCATCGTTACATATCACACGATGTTCGGTAGGAACACGCTATCAATAATGATTTTGAAATGACGCCTCTTATCTCAATTTTTGCTACTCGTCGCTTGCCGTGCGACCAAAAATAAACTGCGTGCACGCCAACAATATTTCAGCTACACGTATCTACAAAGTAAGTATCTCTAGCTAACAGTATCTTTGATGTGTAATATTCGAAAAGTTAAACAGTTCATGAAAACATTACTACAGCGATACTTATGGAATGACTACTCTCGGTGGAAAGAATTAAATAGGCCATCGATTGGGCACAATGAACGGAACGCAAGATTTTCGAGTTGTTGTAGCTGATTGCTTGTTTGTGTTGTTGTAACGACGAACTTATCGATACAATAATTTTCTTTTCTGGAATTTTTTTGAACCTTTAAGGAAAATATTATCATTAAAATAACAAGAAGTGAACAATTCTTTGTAGCTATCTTAGAATTTTTTTTTAATAAATTTTATGTTTGCAAAAAAAAAGTACTTAAAACTGAGCAAACCAAAAAAAAAAGTACCTCATAATAAAAAATCACATCATTTACGAGTATAAAAAAGTTTATAAAAAATCAAGCTTGGTGATGAAATGTATCTGCAGCGGTGAAAAACGTACTTAGCAATGGTAAAGCAAAAAATTGTAAACGTAATTAAAGCACAGTAGATGCACCAGCATCTTATTAGCAATGCAAGAAAATACAAACAACAGCTGCATGGTGCTCAACCAACTTGCATCTGCAAGATATGGATTTGTGTAGCGTTTCAATTAAGCATGACGCTGAAGACAAACGCAACTTTTTGCCTTGTGCTGAAACGTTTTTTTTTTTTTTTAAATGCCATTTTTTCTATTGTGCTCAAGATGCTGCTTGTTCAGTCAATTTGCAAGATACTGTATCTGTTGCAAGAATTGTCGCGACAGTTGCTATAAAAAATGCAACGCTTGGTTTGTAATTTTTTTTTAGTCTCGCATAGCAAACTAATCTGGTTTCAGGATAGTTTTATTTTTATTATTTACTATATTTAATGAATTACATTATATTTTAATTTTATCTGCTGTTATTCTTGCTATGTTTAATTAGAAATTTTCTGCATAGTATCCAAATCTGAGGTCAAAATTGATTAGTCAAGTCGGGATTTTGATAGAAAATTGTCTGCGTAGAATCCGAATCTGATTCGTAGAATCCGAGTCAAGCTTTGAGGTTATACGCGGGTTGCTACATATATTTTGGGAATAAATATAAAGACCGAATTTATTTCTTTATTGGTTTTCGAAATGTTCTCCTTTATGATCAATACATTTTTGTATGCGTTCGAATCATTTGTCATAACATCCCATTCCGCTTGAAACACATCCAAAACATAGTTTTTGAACACATTAACGGCTTCTTCTGGCTTCGAAAATCGTTGTCCACGCAGTTTTTCCTTTATATGCGGGAACAAAAAGAAGTCGTTTGGTGCCAAATCAGGACTTTACGATAGATGACCCACAAATTCAAAATTTTGGGTTCTTAAAAACGCCTTTCTTTGAGCTGATGTGTGAAAGCTCGTATTGTCTTGATGAAGAATAATTCTGTGGCGCTTGTTTTCCTTATTTCACGGAACACTTCTGGCAAACAAATGGTGCACCTATTCGAATTTACCGTTCTTCATGTCTCAAGTGCAACCATGGCCACATGACCAGTTTTTTTTTGAGAAAAAAAACTTCGAGCTTGAACAACTTTTGTTGGATACAGTGGACTCCTGTTTACTTTCAGGCTCATAGGCAAAGATCCACGATTTGTCATCAGTTAGGATATTATATACATCTTTTGAAGCATCGCTATTGTATTTCTTGATTGTTTCTTTGCACAAATCAACAAGAGCGCTTTTTTAACGATAGTAAAATTATGTGGAGTCCAACGTGAACAAATCGGCGCAGTGAAATAACTCCCAAAAAAAATGAAATAACTCCCAAAAATTTTTCATACATTTTTGGGAGTTATTTCATTTTCAATAACTCCCAAAAAATTGGGATTTATTTTTTTTAATTTTATTTCAGAACTATATTCGATAACTTTATAGGGGGAAAAAAGCGACGTAGGCGAAAAATTAAAAATTGCTATTTAAAATCGGGCGATTTTTTATAATAATTTTTCGACTGCGGCGCTTTTTTTCCTATAAATCAGTGTTTGTCATCCCATAGCCTCGTGAAGTGAAACACTTGTTTAATTTTTCTTGGCAGTTATTTCATTTTTTGTGGAAGTTATTTCATTTTTCTTGGGAGTTATTTCATTTTTATTAGGAGTTATTTTATTTCTCTTGGGAGTTATTTCATTTATCTTGTGAGTAATTTAATTTTTCTTGGGAGTTATTTAATTTCTCTTGGGAGTTATTTCATTTACATTATTTTTATTGCAAGTTATTTCATTGGAAGTTATTTAATTAGGACTTATTTCATTTTTGGTTTGGGAGTTATTTCATTTTCATTGAGAGTTATTTCATTTTTTTTGGATTTGGGACTTATTTCATTTCTCTTGGGAGTTATTTCATTGGGAGTTATTTAATTTTTTCATTTGGGAGTTATTTCATTGGGAGTTATTTCACTGCGCCGAACAAATCTTCTTCACAAGTATGTGTTCATGTAAGACGGTATGTATGCTGGTGTAAGTAATGCCCAGGGTTGCCTCAATCCCACGTTATGTGACAAGACGTTCAAATATTATCAGTTCATGCATCAATGTTTTGTGACACAACAGATTTTGGAAGCCCTTCAGGATAAACACGATTTAGACGCCTACTCGGTGATAGGCATAAAAACTTTTGAACGTTTTGAAAGTCGAATTGAGTTCATTGATGCACTCTTATTGAGATAATTCACATCGAAAGTTGTAAAAATAATCGCACGAAAATGTTCACATGTTAATTTCATTGTTTTGCTGAAATACAATTTTAAAAGCACTGTAAACAACACTATAAGCGCACGAAACACATGGTCCAATAAGTCCCGAGACTAACTACTACGACTTAAATTCGTGAACACGACGCAAATCTTTAATAAATTCTCCTGACCCACTCAGCCTCCACCTAACCGGTACCACTTAGGACCTGTATGGTCTATGTGAGACTTCTACGAGAGGCGACCGGTCTAACCTAACCTAACTACTAGGTGGCACCTCTAACGAAATATCGATATACGTGTAAAAATTTCATGACAATCTAACGTTTAGTTCAGAAGTGGCAGTGATTTAAGTGACGCTACTGTTGATATTTTAAAAATAATGGATTCAAAGCAATTCCGTGTGTTGATTAATCACTGTTTTTTTATTGGAAAAAATACCGTCCAAGCTGAGCAGTGGCTTCGAAAGTGTTATTCGGACTCTGCTCCGTCAAAAGCAACCATTTGCCGATGCTATGCCAAGTTTAAATATGGTCGTACAGACACAAATGATGCTAAACGTTCAGGACGCCCAAATGAGGCAGTTGTTCCACAAAACATAAAAAGTACACAAAATGGTATTGGCCGACCGTAAAGCGAAGGTGCGCGAGCTAGCTGAGGCTCTGAAGATATCGAAAAGAAAGCTGCTTTCCAAATGGGTGCCGCGTTTTCTCACACCGGACCAAAAATTTTTTGCTTGAGGATATTTAAAGGGCGCAAAAAAAATTATTCTACCAATGGTTATCTGCGAATTTAATTTGCAACGCTATGGTTATTTTAAGATGACATAATAAATTCCAAACACTACAACGACACAAGAGTTAGAATTCACCAGGAATTCATCAGACGACAACTCGATAGCTCATTTGGAAAAGAGCTACAATATTTTGTAGAACATGGAATATAAAACAATCTCAACCTTAACAATCTCAATGTAATGTCTCAAAAGACTCCCGGAATTGACGCCTTATGAATCAACGTCCGAAAAAAAAATGCCAAAAAATTCCCGAAATTCTCCATACAAAAATTTTTCCTAGGAAAAAGTGCCCGGTTAATTATTATCCGGGCACTTTAGTTATTAATTACAATATTATAATAATTAATTTAACGGTTTATTATTATCTATATTATTACCCATGTATATTATTTATTTACCTTGTAAAAAACAACATTCCGTGTAAGGGAAAAAATTTTATGATAAAAAAAAACCATTTGGACCTTATCTGGCCATAATGTCCATGGACCTATTGTTCATGGAATAACATCAAGAACAAATTTCAAACTTTGCGCTTGTACCTTTTTTCTTGCTTTTTATTTTTATTTTCTTATTTTATTTGCCTTTAATTTTTTTACAGAAATTCAGATTTTTACTTTTATTAATCGCGACATCTGTCGCTATATTTTTCGCCCAGCGAAGCTTCGAAGCTTTCTTCGTTGATATATAACTTTACTGCAAATTTAAAGCTGAAAAGAATTTTCCTTAACCATTTTGGGAATAAAACAAGTGTTTTTGTTTTTTAATTTTTTTAGTTTTTTCTTTAATTTTTCACGTACTTTTTGTTTGTTTTTGTGGTATGTAAAAAGAAAACAAATCATTTAAATATTTTCTTTACACGTTATTCAAAAGTTACAAAAATACATATTCGTTTTATTTCTCAAATTTTGATTGTTTCAAATACTAATAATAATAATATTTAATTTAAATATGCTTTCAACATCTAACTAGTTACTTAAGACTATTACTTATATGCGTTATGATTAACTATAGCTGGGTATTTCGAAGGGTGGATGGGATTGTATGGAAGGGCTTTTTTCGGATATATTTCACGGTAAGTTTGTCCTATAAATAAAGGTTGGTGGTCGATCGGCACAAAACATAAATCTTTAATATGTTACATATACAAGAAGGTGTGAATGAAATTAAATTAAATTAAAATTAAATTATTACTTTCAACTAAGTGTATTTTTAGAATTTAGAACTATAAATAAAAAAAAATTGTCTTAAATAGCTTTTTTTGTAATTCAATTAATGCTACGGCTTAAAAGTAATGGAGAGTTTGTTTGATTTTTTTTTTTTATTCTTCAGCATTTTAATTTTGTGTTTTGCTTAAAAGGTTACAAATTAATGAATTTTTCCGGTTTTTTTTTAACTTATTTCTTTGTTTACATATAATAATTGATTCAGACCGAAATCATTTAAATGCTAATGTCATAAAAATTATTTACTAAAATTCAAAAATTACAGCATTTCATTTGTGATATTAGGAATTATTTACTTATACAGCTTAAGTGTGGTCTAATTTTTATAGACCCATTATTTCCAGGAAAATACAGGAAAAGAGTGAACAAAAAATTTGTTCGAATTCATGATTTATGTTTAAACTAAATAAAAAAAAAACGAAAAAAGATATCTTAGATCACTTTTTTGCCTTACGTTTAAATGCGATGGAGAATGGCGCTGGAGTGCGTTGTGTGGAAAGCGGCATGGCAGTAGCTGTCATGTATCCTGTACTTTCCTCACACTTATAGCGCCACATACACCTCTCTTTTATTTTTGAAGTCTTTTGATTTAAATCCTTAAGGATAAACGGGGGAATGGCGCTTATATGCGCCAACCTTGATCATCGTCTACATTCGAGTCTGTGTCGGATGGTTCTTCTCCATACATGTCGGCCAACTTGCGGAAACGTGGCCCAAAGTTAGATAGATAGTCAAAATTGAGATCACCATCATCAGTGCAGGACGCCAGGCTAGACAAGCTGCCGTCCGAGTTGCCATCACCCTCGTAAGCATAGTGACGCACATCATCCACGGGATGTGCAACGACATCTTTGTCGCAGTTCTCCTTCTTGTCGCCCAGGAACCCACCAATGTCGGGTATGTCATTGGGGTCGTGGTGCATAGGTTGCAGCATATGCGGATCTTTGTAGATTTTGTCTTCGTAGAAGGGCTGCGTTGTGCGCAACACATTCAGATCGTAATCAGCATCACGCTCGCCGCCACCCTCATCCTCATAGTTGATGATGGTTTCGCGAATGTCATCATTGTCTTTTTCGTGCCAGCCGTTCTTCTGTTTCTTTTGCACCACCACTGCAAGCAATATGATGAGCAGCAGCGCAATGCAGGTGATGATCGCTATAATGAAGTTGCGATCAATGCCGAAGCTTACCGCTACAGCTACTGCACGTTGGCAGCCCGAGTCTATGTTACGAAAGACTGCCGGGGCACCCAGGTTGTAAGTCTGATCGTTGATTGTAAGATTACGTATGCAGCCAAAGAATCCTTGCGTATGCGGCACATAGGTCCAGTTCATTTGCTGTCCTAGCTGCATAAGATCGACGGGTGTGCCGCCCAGCTGCAAAGGCGCATTGACGTTGAGAAACTCGTTGGGACCTTGGGGAGCGCCTAAACTCATGCAGGTCGAGAGCCGACAATTGTCTACAGTCATTTCGATGCTTGTCTTTTGCAATATAACATCTAGTTGATAGGATTTGCCGGCCTGCAGCTTAATGTGACGATGTTCAATGCGTATGCCACCGGAACCATAGTCCACTGTTAGCACCGGGAACCCTTTGACCAACTCCAAGGCCAGAAAGTCTGATATAGGCAACAATGGGTTATAGTTGAGAGGTCCGAGATACATAATCAAGCCGTTGTCAGTTTGTGGCGCTATCTCCAAGCTAATCTTGGTGTTGTCGCAGGGTGAAATGGGCTCATAGAAGGCATAGCCATTGCCGTAGAAGCCCACTGAAACCAGTTCACAGTGCGGGCCGGTGAAACCGTCGATGCAGTCGCATACATCGTCTTCGCCCAGTTTCGGTGAGCCACCGTTGAGACAGAAGTTACGCCGTAGCTTAGCTTCGCACATGCATTGCGCCTCGATGAATGCATTTACGCCCACAAACGAGGATGTATTCGAGTAGATCATGTATGGAATAGCCGATTTATGGAGGGTGTTCATGCAGGAAGACTCACATTTGTAACGTTCAATCAAACATTCATCAATGTTTATCATTAGCATTTGCAGATCGAGTTCGTTTTCGAGAAATTGTTGATGTTGCGCTACAATTCCGTTTAGCTTTTCTGGAGCATAGTAAGGTGAGCCGTGTGCTGAGAAACGCACATCCAGCGTTTTATTCGCGTTCTCAAGCACCGTGAAGACATCCACATTTATGACCGAGGTATTGAATAAGCGCGCCAGCGAAAGTTGTAAACGATCCTTAAGAGAGTAGGCATCATCGGCTATGGCATCACGTGACACGCTAATAAATTCCTCTTTGGTGATGTTATAAAAACGTATGCTACCGCTTTTATCCACAGCCTCTTCGGGTATCTCTTTGACTATAATTGTGACATCCGCATCGACCGAGTGTCGAGCGATAAAGGTAGACTCTTCGGTTACGGTAAACAACAACTGATATTCACCCTCTTCAGTGCCCTCCAGCATAGTGATCATGCCCGAGCTAGGATTTAAACGGAAATTATCATGAGGCCGACCGTTCTTCCATTGAAACTGTTTGTCGTCCAAGTCCCAGTCATCGGGATCGTCCACATAAACGCGTCCTACATCCGTATCGGGTGCCTCGCCTTTGTAGTTGTAAATGAATATGCGCGATGAGCCCTCCGACATGGCATTGTCATTATCATCGCCAATTATGAGATGCAATATACTGACCGAGCTCTGTCTAGGTTGGCCCGAATCGCTGATGCGTATGGGTACGAAGTATTGCTTTTGCTCCTCACGATCGAATTGTATATTGGCAAAGAGGTAATCGTTATCAATGCTAAACTTGGTCTTTATGTCGGGTGAGGCGTCCATATCGATGCCATAGGTATAGGGTGGACCATTTTGTGGCTCATCATAGTCGTTTGCCTGCAGCTGCACCACCTGACCAGGATTTCGATTCTCCTGCCAAATCACGGGCATTTTATTTACCAAGAATGGCGCATTATCGTTGATATCTTGTAGTGTAATGGTTACGGAAGCAACTGATTTTAGACCTAGACCATTCTCATCAATGGCCGATATAAGTACCTGCCAGTTTTTATGTCCATTGGGTAAATCACGATCCAAAGGTTCAATTAGCTTCAAACAACCTTCATCATCGATGGACAGCATCTTAAGTTGCTCCTCTTTAACGACAAAATATTTAATCATCTGATTAGCAGTGCGATCTTTGATATCGGGATCGTAGGCTTCAATGTTGAGTATGCAGTAATCATAAACGGTCTCCTCTTGGATGGTCTTTTTGTATTCTTCTTTAAAGACGGGTGGATTGTCGTTGACATCTTCGATTTTGATTGTTACCGTGGCATAATCCTCGTAGATGCCATCAAAAGCCCGTATTTTCAGCACATACTCGGTGATTTTCTCATAGTCCAACCGTTGGTTGACTGTGATTTTGCCGGTTTTCTCTTCAATCTTGAAGGCATCGCCAATATTGCCGTTCTCAATTGTATAGACTATTTGGGAAGCATTATCCTCATCCACGGCTGTTACTTCGATAACAATAAAGTTGATATTCGCATCTTCGGGCAGCTTCTCGGCAATATATTCCGGTCGTTGAAAATGAGGCTTGTGATCGTTCTTGTCCGCAATTTCAATGCGGAAAACTTGTTGACCACGATTGGGTTCGCCATTGTTATACAGACTCGACGGAGAGTTATCACTGGCAATGACCTTAATGTTATAGAAATCACGTTCCTCTCGATCGAAGGTTGTTAAGGCCGTAATGTTGCCCGTTTGTGCATCGATGGCAAAAAACTCGCGATTGTCGGCCAACTCAAAGGAAACAATGTTATTGGCCTCAGTACCGTCCATGTCAAAAGCACGCACTTGCATCACCGGTGTACCTGATGGCTCATTCTCTAGTATAGTGCCCGTTTTAACCTCTGTGAAGTATGGTATATTATCGTTGACATCCTCGATTTTAATCTTTAACACATGTTCGGCCACCAAATCATGTGTGTTGCGCGCGCTCATTGTCAGCGTGTAATCCGTGATGGCCTCATAGTCGAGTGATTTACCCAAACTTATGCTCACTGTGTTGCCAATTTGATTGAAGACAAACGTTTTTTTGCTATTTGTTTGCTCTGTGCGTCCCGTGATTAATTCAAAGATTACTTCTGGTTTATTCGGAACATTCGAGACAGCAGTCAACGTTACAATCGGCGATGAATAGTCCTTGTAGTCCTCTTTCAAATAGATTGGATCCTCAATAGGATTATTAAAGGTCGGTGGTTTCTTTGAAGATTCAACAACACGTATGCGTACCTCGATTTGAGCATCTTGCGGTGGATCGGGTACAATATTGTATGCACGCACCGTTATGGTATAGGATTGGGGCGGTCTTTTATCGATCGGACGATTGAGGTATATAATGCCAGCGGCTTTATCGATCTTGAAATATTGATGATCACGTTCCGTTAGGATTTCATATTCTATAATACTGTTGTTGCCGTCGTCGAGATCACTGGCTGTGATACGCATCACAATAGCATCGGGCTAAAGGTGAAAAAAGAAAAGGCAAAAAGAGAAATAAATATAGGACAAGCATTGTTTGGGAGTAAGTTTTATAAATTAACAACAAGGTTATATGGTTGAATGCGTGTAATAAAGTTATCTATATTGCAAACACAAAAAATCCACAAAAGAATTAAAAATAAAATTGCTGTTGCAGAATGCATACTTTCCCTAAATTTAACCAACAGATCCATGCATTTTTCAGATTTACTATTCTGCCCAATTTTAAAATAATTTCAATTATAAAAATATTATTTCAACCTATTTTATAACGCTCTATCCGAGGAAAGGTATCAAGGGAAAGTAGTGTTTTCAGGTGGTATCCCCTGCGTTTTATAGTTCTGCTTGATCAACTTTGATACTCAACCAGGAATCTCGGAAAATCGTTTAGTTTAAAAAAAAATCGAATAGTCAATGAACTTAGGATTTGGAAATAGCATAATTCAACTACAATTTGAGACCCAGGGAAGGCCTTCTGTTGTACAGTCTGCTATTGTGCCAAAAATAGATTTCACTAGAGTTATATAATTGTTAGCTCTATATCTTATAGGTCTCTTCATCTATAACTGAAGATTTGTCTACATTATACATATTTACCCACAGCATTATGTATATATATAAAACACAACGGTCTATAAACCATTCTGTGCACTTCCAGCAAAGACCTTTGATCCTAGAGAGATGAAAGTTATAAAGGGAATTTTAATATGACAGAATAAGTTAATATGATAAGCGCATAGTAAATAATAATTATTATATTTTTTCCAAAATAGCAAGGTTCCGACAACGGATTCTGATAGAGGGGATCAAACAAAAATATACCTGTATCGGAGTTTTGAAAGTTTACGTATGAGTTTTATTTTAGAGGTGATTCAATTCCTCCCTCCTCCTCCCCCTCCCCCCTTTAAACATTCTTATAATGGGTATAAGATATGTTAAGCTGATTTATAATACTACGAGGAGCATTTTTTTAGAACATTTTAAACCTCTAACTTTTCAATGTATGGGTCTTTTTTGACCCTTTTGTGATAAAGGGCAAAAAACCGATAAAACAAGATGATGACGGGTTAAAATGTTTCACAAAAATATTTCTCATAAAATTCTACTACAAGTCTCTGAATACACCAAAGCTGAAAATTCAACTTAAACGCCAGAATCAAAACGTAAAATGTGTTTTAGGGTTAATTTCATACTTATTTAGAATTGGTGCTAAAATGTCGCACAAAATTGGGTTTTAGGGGGTTAGTTTGTATGAAAAAAAAATGTTTTATGTCAAATTTTACTATAAATCACCAAACACAAGAAAGCTCTACATATACTTAATATCTATAAATAGAACGAAGAGAGCAAATTTAGTAATTTTTCCATCGATGCACATTGGCCCAGAAATTTGAAAAAGTGGCCAAAACTCATATCTTGACGATGCATAGACAGAATTAAATAAAAATTGGTACAGAATACTTAACACAGGACCTTCTTCAAGCACGGGAAAAAAGTGGGCGGGACTCAACAATGGGGCGTGGCAATATCAATAAATTACTGTATCTCGTCTAATAGTGGGACTAGATTATTAAAATTCGGTACAGTGTTTTGTGGAATCTTTTCCCGAGCATGATGAAAAGTTGGACTGGATTTAACAAAGGGGAGTGTCACTATTAGTAAAATTCCGTATCTCAGTTAGTGTTGGGACTAGGGTATTGAAATTGGGTATAGGGGTGGGTACAATCGTTTCCGAGAATTTTAGAAAAAGTGAGTGGGATCCAACAATGGAGCGTGGCACTATTTATATAAAAACTGTAGTTTGGTTATTATTTATTCTGTGGTTTTAATAAAAAGGCGGGATACGAGACAGATCAAGGCGTTACTTTTACCAAATCTGACATATGATGAAAATAACATCATATTGTTTAGAAAAATTGTTTAGAAAAATTTTTTAGAAAAATTGTTTTAGAAAATAACACTTTTAGAACAATAAATATGTTATGAAATCGAGAAACAAAAAACCCGCAATTAGCCTACATAAATGACATATGTATATAGTTTCCAGGGTCACCACGTGGAAGTTGCGGAGAGAACCCCATATTTTTTTCTGCTTTTTTGTTTTTGTATTTTTTTTTTATTTTTTGTTTTTTTATATGTACATATATATCACGTAAAATCAAAATTACGGATTTTATGACGCTTTCCCTATAGCATGTTTTGGCGTAAATGAGCCCATTTTATATGGGAAAATAACAAATTTTTCATAAGTTTCAAACTCAATTAAAAAAAAAAGGCAGTTTTGGTTTTCTTTATTTTTGAGTATGTTTTAAAACAACTCTTTCTAAATAAATTCCCAAAGTGTTTAATCTATTTAATGAAATTCAAGTTAATTTTGTTCTCTACACTTTCTACAACTGCAGATATTGCTCTTTTAATCTTAGGTGTGTATGGGAGTTGAGGGAAGGGCGTGGCCGATATTGATAAAAATTTGTGTGGCGTTATATATTTATGAAATAATGACACATGCTTAATTTCATGTATGTACCTACGATGATTCCTTCTATTTTTGTCCCCCATCCCATAGAACTCGTTACACTGTGCGACTTTAGTTTTTTATAAATTTCTCAAAAGTAAATAAAAACGTGCAAAAGTGTGCATATCCCTCTTCAAGTAAATATCTTAAAGAAAGAAATAGCATGTAAATTACTTCAATTACGAGCGGAATCTCGGGGAATCTTCTTTAGGCGCTGCATTTTTTTTTTTAAACCCCATTCTTTTGTATTTAGTGTGTGGAAAAAAGGATTAAAAACAAAAGAAAATATATATATGTGTATATATATTTTCAATATTGTATTCAGTGTGTTTAAAAAAGTGCTAAAAATCTTAAAGAAGTTTGAGAAATAGTTATACTGTTGATGATTTCAAATTTTAGACGTAAATAAAAAAAATGCTATTTTTGACTTAAAATACCTCCCAAATTGTAATTTTTAATTTTATATTAATAATATTTCGTCTCAGGGTACCTTAATGTGCCCCGTTATCAATCGTAAGAATCATTTGTATACAGAAAATATTTGACTTTTGGCCACTTATTGAAATTCCTGGCCCAATGTGCGGTGTACTCATTTGGCGCATCATACTTAGCAATAGCAACGAACCTTATCAGCTGCACCTTGGCTGATAAGATCGATTAGGTTCCAACAAAAAACTATGAAAAGCAAAATAAAAACAAAATTAAAATCAGTCCCCTCCTCCGGTTTCTATTACTGTTTATTGTACTGAAACGTATTACCATACCCATTGGGCAATTATACTAGGCCTTAACAAAAGAAGGCATGCTAAGAGTACTACTATTGGCATCTTTATACCTCCTAATATCGCTGTACCAATGAGCACTTCTAGAAGTCCTTCCTATGGATGGGGCTCAAAAATTTGTTATTTCTGTGCAACGCAAAACAAAAGAAGTGAAACATATCATAAAGTGTTAGCCCAAGGAGAGCACAGCGCTCTCCTATAAAAAACATAAAAAAAAAAAGCGAGAAAATTTTATTTTTTGTCACATGCGAGAATTGAACTCGGACCGGTGGCGTTATAGACAAACGTTTTAACGCTCTGCTATTTCACCGTTTGATAACTTGTGAACAAAATGTATATAAAAATATAAGGTCCACAACTCTGAAATTATTTTTCCGCTGGGCATCTACAGCAATTTGATTAATTGGTATGTAGAGTAGATTCCTGAATGGAGGATTTAGCTCAATAGATAAGGCGTTGTTTTTGAAATCTTGAGTTCGCAGGTTCGACGCTCAGCGGTGACAAAGAAGTTTTTTCAGTCATATTATATACACTATATATATTTCTCTCATTCTCTCTACTATCAAACATATCTTTCTTCTCTATCGTGTGACGAAATTGAAGTAAAGAGACCTAAGAAAGTTTCACTTCTAAATAGAAATTGCAAAACAAAAAAAAATTTACTGAATTTTTTTTTTATTTTTAGTTAACTTGAGAGTGCTTTTATAAGCCCTCATAAAGAAGGTCTTTTAACATGCATTCTCAAAAAGAGCTTCTGGCAGGCCTCTTTAGAGTCGCGAGAGAGGAAGGCCTAGAAAATTTGCTCGTTTCATATAAAAAAGTTAATGGGCTTGGATATGAGTGCGGAAGGTCTTCAAAATCCATATGAAGGCCTGCAAGTAGCGCTTCGAAGCCCTGCTTTTGCCCACTGGGTATGTGCTTTATGGTATACTTGTAATTGTGTGCGCAATTTTTGGCGTTTTTAAAAAGAATCGCTGCTTTTTTAAAACAAACTTTTTGAGTGATTTACTTCATAAAAATAACATCAAGTTTAAGTAAGAAAATTAAATTCATTTGTACAATACTTGGTTTCTGAGCATTGAATAATGTATTTTCAATATTAGTGAAAATGTCAAGTTGTTTAGAAAAACATGATTGGTTTTGCTGTCTGCGGCAAGCATCCTATTTCTGAACATAGAGTTACGTTTTTCAACAGCAAAGTACAAGAAATCTACAGATGAAGAATAGTATTTTTGAATTTTCGCTGTATGACAACGAATTCCAAGAATCTTATTCCATTTGCGTATGGAATTAACATGAAGGAAAGTTATGATTCGATAAAATTTGTATTGGGTGCAATAAAATATTAAGAGCTCCAGTAGTGGGCCTGTTCTAACTTAAAAAAGTAGTTCGTTTTCTCTCGGGTATGCGGTCTGGATACGTTAAATATGGATTTATGCAATTGGCAGATGGAATTTATGCAGATGGAAGGGCAACCAATATTCCAAAAAACAATGAGAGTCAGGAGCTGAATGGACGTTCGGCGAAATTCTTTTACCACTATTGCATATAAAACTTGGTGTGGTAAAAACTTTGTTAAATGTTTGGGACAGAAATGGATTGGTATTAATTTTTTTTAAGACATTGTTTCCAAAACTTAGCGAAGCAAAGATAAAAGAAGACTTTTTGTCATTTGTTTAATGCTAAATAAAATGTACAAGATGGTATCTTTCATTATAACAGGTGTTTTTATCGGCCCTTATTTAAGAAAGCTTATGCAAAACGCTGAATTTCACCAAATGCTCTCACCAATTGACTTGCCGCAAGGAAAATCATTAAAGAAGTAATTTACAATTTCCTAGGCAAAAATCGTTCGAATATACGTCGACACCATGATAAGTGCTTTGAAAAACCAGGTGTTCATATATAAACAAAAATTAATTTTTTGAATTCTTATATACATAGATATACATACATAGATATACATAGATATACATACATAGATATACATAGATTACTTCGAGCATCAGTTGGCAACAGAATCTAATGAGCGTGATGAACAATTCATGTCATTCATCAGAAATGTGAACCCATTGAAGAACGCTATAAAGGCAAGAAGTATTCATTCTCTTATAGCTGAAATAAGCTGGACATTGTTTGATAACAATATCGAATAGCCTAGAGCTAAAAGAAAAATATAATAATTAAATGCGGTTTGCGGCTACCCTAGTAGTCCATACATATATTTTTGTGGAATTCTAAGAGATTTTACCGTTTTGATAAGGTCACTTTGTATGGAAGGTAGGCGTGGTTTTCATCCGATTTGTCTCATTTTAAAACTTGATGTTATTTTTTAGATAAAAGCTGAAATATCGAATTTCGTGATGATAGCTTGAAAATTACGGCTGTAATCGTGATCACAGGCGGACAGACGAACAGACAGACGGACATGGCTAAATCGACTCGAGTGGTGATACTGATCAAGATATCTTCTATGTACAATATATTTTTCAAGATTTATTCGAAGTTTCAAGTGAGTTGGTTGAAAATTGTCTGAGTTGTTTCCGGCCAACTTAAAAATGCAGTTTTGAGATAAACACGTTTGAAATTCTGAGTAGTAGTAGTAGTAGTAGTAGTACCAGGCGGCTTATACTAAAATTCAAAAACCAAGTACTTAGAAATTCTTTCCGGCCATAATCTTATGAGACAACATTTTTGAGATCATAAGGGACCATTTATAAAAAAATTGGTTTTTTAGGCTAGCGTGGCCTAACCATTTAAATACCCAAATTTGTACTCATATTTTTATTTATAGATACAAACTAATACCCTAAAACCCTTATTATATGAATTAACCCCTAAATGCATTTTAAGTTTTAGCTTATTTCTGGCGTTTAAGTTGAATTTTCAGTTTTTGTGTATTCAGAGATTTATAGTAGAACTTTATAACAAATATTTTTGAGGAACATTTTAACCCGTTATAACCTTGTTTTATGGGTTTCTTTCTTACCTAAAATAAACATATACATACCTACATAAACTTTCAAAATGCCGATACACGCATAATTTTTGTTTTGTTTCCCTCTATCAGAATTCGTTTTTTATATGAGAACTTTGTTTTTTTTTTGTTGAACACTGTTATTAGACCAAATATAAATAGCACCCCTCGTAAAACTGTCAATAGTGAGAGAATAGCAACAAATTCTCGAAACAGAACAAAACATGAAAAGGTAAAGGGACGCTTTTTGGAAAAATTCTTAAATATGTAAAACGTCAAACAAAAGCGTTTGTGTCCGAAAACCCCGGAGCAGTGGTTGTTCAATTTCTATGTTTTATAAAAATAAAATATAACGGTAAAATAAAAGAAAATAATGAACAAAAAAAAAATGTTTTTATTTAAGACCTAGGAAACCTCTTTCAACCAAGTAGCTTTCCGATAACTCCGACTGGATTATCAAAATTGCACCTGTTCGAATTTATCTAAGTTTTTTGTTTTAATTTCGAAGAATAGTTGATACACTGTTCAAACTTATTTACTAGAAACATTTCGCTTAAACTATTTTGTCGTCAGGTTAAATTATTCTTATAAAGAAACACGTTAACGTGTCGACATATTGATTGAGTAGACGCCAAAATATAATTTAAAAAATCAATAGTTACACATTTAACAAGAATGTGACAGAATAAAGATTTAAGCAAGAAAAACTAAATCTGCCAAGGTTTCTTCTTACATACTTAGAAGAATAACAAATGAACGCATAGAGCACTGAACTTTTTATGATAAACCCCGCAAAGAATAATAGAATAAAACTTGAGCTTCTTTCAAAGCTCGAGGGCAAGCGAAGAAAAATGACTTATCCAAGAAATGTTGTAAATTTTGAGAACAAATTAAAGTCTACCAGCAGTTCTTTTAGTTGTTTTCAACACACAGTTGATAGCCAGTTTATATGGCAAGACAAAGAAACCTTTGATAAATTTAAGTGGAATGACTAACAAAGAGTTAAGCGGAAACACAAACTAGTACCTTTAGCCAAGTGTCTATTGGAATGGTAAGATATATATATAAGGTCATATATGAGTGATCAATAATGTCTTACGGAACCACAAAAATGTAAAGTACTACGTATGCAACAGATTGTGATAATAAGATATCATTAAGTGTCATAGTGGTAGCATATTACATTAGGGGTATTCACGATCCGGAGCTCTTTGTAGAGCTCTGGTGCAAAAGAGCAAAAAAGCGCAACAAACTCTGAACGCACCCCATACACAGACCAAGCAATTGAAGTTAAGTTCAGTCAGCTTTGAAAGATAGTGATGTGAAATTATGATATTAAAGAAGTTAGTACCTAGAAGTGTTCACAATATACCATCACTATTTGTTTAATGTCAAAAATTCACAAAATGAACTCAAGAGCTCAAGCGCACTACAAAAGAACTACAGGGTATCGCCAGTGTGCTTGAGCAAAAAAGAACAATTTTGACAGCACGTGTATTTTGTTATTGTAGAGCTCTTTTTTGTTGCACTTTTGCTCTTTTGCACAAGAGCTCTACAAAGAGCTCCGGATCGTGAATACCCCTATTGAAAACTCGAGCTATCTTTTGGTAAAGTGTAAGAAAACTTTTTCAGAGCACTATTTTTTTATTTGATACTTCCAAGATAAATTTTCTCAAGAAGCTTTACATGGCATTATTTACTCTCTGAGGTTTACCATTGTCTGCAGAGAGGTCGAACAGGTTGTATTGCGATGACGAATTTCAATGAAGAAATATTAAACCTTTCAATTTTTGCACATAAAATTACAATATCTTTGACAGTTTTGAAGGTATTGACGTTCAAAGGAGAAAAAATGTCACAATTTTACGTACGTTTCAATTTTGAAACCCTGTATCTTTAATATTTTTCAACGGATTTGCAAAAACGTTTTTTTACTTGATAGAAAATATCTCCAATTTTAATAAACATTTTAGTTTTCGTTTATTATCTTACATTTTTTCAAATAAATAAAAAAAAAGAAACATTTTTTAAAATTAATTTTATTAAATTTCAAGATCAGTTGATAAGGTTTTTTTGATAAAGTTAACATCATTTACGACTTGAAAAACTTCTCTTCAGTGGCTTTCTGGAATGAAAGGCATCAGGACCATCTCGCTTAAGACTCCAACAATAGTCTTCCATCATATGTTTGTCCCATCTTCCTTGGTAGCGGTCTTCCATTATTTTCATGTCCTGTTGGAAACGCTCACCTTGTTCATCGTTAGTGTTTCCTAAATTCTCAGGGAAGTGGGATAAATGGCAGTTAAGATAGTGGATCTTGATGCTCATATTACATCCAAGATCCCTAAAACTGTCTAGCATGTTGGTCACTAGTTGCTCAAAATTACTTGCTTTGCAATTGCCTAAAAAGTTTTTGACAATTTATTCAAATGACACCCATGCCTCCCAGTCAAGGTTAGTCATCGAGATTTTAAAATTAGGGTCTTTCATTAGCTACCTTATCTGTGGACCATCCATTACACCAGCTTTAAGCTTTTCTAAACTTATTCCCGGCATTTTTCTACTTATGTAAGCAAAACATGGTCCTTCTTTATCAATTGCTTATCAAAAAACCTTTCCAACTGTACTTGATATTTAATAAAATTCATTTTAAAAAATTTTTCTTTTTTTAATTTCTTTGAAAAAATGTAAGATAATAAAAAAAAACTAAAATGTTTATTAAAATTCGAGAGATTTTATATCAAGTAAAAAAAAGTTTTTGCAAATCCGTTGAAAAATATTAGAGATACAGGGTTTCAAAAGCGCAGCCTACGTAAAATTGTGACATTTTTTCCACTTAGAACGTCGATATCTTCAAAACTGTCAAAGGTATTGTTATTTTATGTGCAAAAATTGAAAGGTCTAATATTTCTTCATTGAAATTCGTCATCGTAATACAAATCGGTAAATCAGTGTAATAGATATAGCAAAATTATCAGAAAAAGAACTGATTTTCATGTTTTTGCCTATAACTCAAAAACTCGAGCTGATGGAGAAAAACGGAGTCCATATTTGAAATCAGCAGCCAAAATACATTCGGGATTGAATAGCGAGAACTCTGCACCTTTTATAAAGTGCAATTTTGTAACTCAGTGTAATCATCAACAACTAAATTTAGTGCCTTGAACACAAATCTCAGGTTCATAAGAAGATAACGTTACAGGTAAAAAAACGAAAACCTTCTGACTTTATATGAACACATACATTACATTATATGAAAAATGTAAAAAAAATGGCAAGAGACCTAATGTACGTACATTTAAGAAGTTGGGTAAATTATTACAATTCCATGCTTGGATTTTCGAATTGGCTCTAAGTCAATATTTCGGGTAAAAAAGAAACACTATTTGATATGTGCTCGTAAATATAACCAGAGAACTAGAACTAGAAAACTCCACAAGCATAAGAAAAATTACCTGCAAGCCATTACCAGCAAGCAGTGTAGTAACATATACTCATTTCCAAACAATCAACGTAACATCAAAACATAGAACTATATAAAAAAAAAAAACTAAAGTACGAGGGTTGCCTTTTAAGTTTTGCGCCTCGGCAGCACTAAGCATTGCCAGATGAATTTTGACAGTTGCTTAGTATAAACGTATTAACGTTGTTTTGGTATATGTGCTTTTATTGTGTTGTTTATAGAGGTTTGAAAATTGTATTTCAACAAAAAAATTAAATTAACACGTGAACATTTTCGGGTGATGATTTTTTACGATTTTCGATGTGGATTGAAAAGAAAAGAATACATTGATCAACTAAGTTCAACTTTTGGCACACCCAGCGACTGTAAAACGTTTATTGAATGACTTCGAGCGTGGTCATTGTTCTCTCCAAAACGAATTTCGTGAATGTCGTCCAACAACGGCTGTTGTGGCAGAAAACATCGATGCTGTGCGTGAACTTCTGGAAGCAGACCGGCATGTGACATACCGTAAGATTGAATCATGTAACATACCATCCTTCGGCATTAGTGGGAAAAGCATACATTCGATTTTACATGAGAGTTAAGGCGTCAGGAAGAATGGTTCAATTTAGCTACACCATAATTTGACAGAGTTTGGGTCTTTCAAATGAACCAAATCCCACCAAAGTTGTTCGATCTCAAAGCACTGCGAAGCAAATGGCCGTCTGTTTCTTCCAAAAAACTGGTAATGTGGCCATGGTACACACTTGAGACACGTAGAACGGTCAATTCGGAATGGTACTCAACCATTTTTGTCAGAAGTCTTCCGTCAAATAAAGAAAACAAACAAGCTCCGAAGAATTATATTTCATCAAGACAATACAAGCTCCCACACAGAAAATAAAAGAATTGATTTATTACCTAAACTAGTTTAGCTAATGTGAAAGTTTCTATTTCACCTAATCTTTTCAACATCTTTTCTACTTACACAGTTAATTTAACAATCATGCATTAGTTAATTCACCTAATTCAAATTAGTTAATTCAACTAAAATTTTGCAAAACGCAAAAGTAAAGAGCACAGCGCTCTCCTATAAAAAACATAAATAAAAACAAAGTGAGAAAATTTTACAAAAAGTAAAGCCTCATTGCGAGAATTGAACTCGGGCCGCTTGCGTTCAAGTCAAACGCTTTACCGCTGTGCTGTTACGCCGTTTGATAATTTGTGAACAAAATGTATATAAAAATATGAGGTCCACAACTCTGAAATTATGTTTCCACTGGCCATCTACAGCAATTTGATTAATTGGTATGTAGAGAAAGTTTCTGGATTGCAAATTTAGCTCAATAGATAAGGCGTTGGTTGTTGAAATCTTGAGATCACAGGTTCGAATCTTAGCGGTGGCAAAGAAATTTTTCAGTCATTTATACAATATACAATGTATACAATGTATATATCTCTCTCATTCTATCTACTATAAAACAAATCTTTCTTCTCTATCATGTGACGAAATGAAGTAAAGTCACCTAAGGAAAGTTTCACTTCAAAATAGAAATTGCAAAACAAAAAACAAATTTTTTGCATATTTTTTGCACGGCATTCCCACTCTTAAGTGGGAATGCTATCTAAATAATTAGATGATTTTTCTACACTTAGTAGGTGGCTTGCCTAATCTGAAGTGGTCATAGTTTAAAAAAAATTAGCTAATTCTTCTAATAAATTATGTGTCTTATCTATTTTATGGTTGAAGGTACACCTAAATATTTAGGTTTTTTTAGCTACTCTCGCAGTTAAACTACCCAAAATAATTGCATATAATTAACATTTAGAAATTGGTAGCGCACCTAATCAAATTCGTTGACTGAAAATCACCGGATTACTTTAGCTGAATTGACTACATTTTTAGGTAAAAGTTCTACTCTTTTTTTTCTGTGCACACACATCAGTTCAAACAGAAGATTTTTGAGCACTCAAAACGTGGATGGATGGGCCATCCGATTTACATTTCCGACTTAGCACGTAATGACTTCTTCTTGTTACCTCACATTAAGAAAAACTAGTAAGAAATGATCTTCGACTGGGCCGAAGTTAAAATACCCCCACGGCCGAACCAAAGTATATTCAAAGTCTTAAGCAATCAATAAAATGTTTATCTGTAAAAACGTTTTCGTTATATTTTTAACAGAAAATATTCGCTTTTGTTTTTTTATAAAATGGCTTTGTATGGGAGGAGGGCGTGGTTTTCACCCAATTTGGTTGAATTCCATACACATAGTACACGTTATATATCAAAGTTCATATGCAAATTTTCAAGTCCATACATTAATTTTTGTGGATTTTAAGGAAATTTTACCTTTTTGATAAAGTCACTTTGTATGGGAGGTAGGCGTGGTTTTCATCCGATTAGATTGAATTTCATACTTAGAGTGTATTTTGAACATCAAAACTCATATGCAAAATTTCAAGTCCATATATTCATTTTTGTTGAATTCTAAGGGATTTTACCGTTTTGATAAAGTCACTTTGTATGGGAGGTAGGCGTGGTTTTCATCCGATTTGGCTCATTTACGAACTTGACCTTCATTTTTTAAATAAAAGCTTAAATATAGAATTTCGTGATGATAGCTTTAAAATTACGGCTGGAATCGTGATCACAGACAGACGGACAGACGGACAGACGGACAGACGGACAGACAGACGGACATGGCTAAATCAACTCGGGTGGTGATGCTGATCAAGAATATATACACTTTTCTATACCTACCACGCCTCCTTATGGGCGTTACAAACGGAGTGACAAAATTAATATACCCCCATTTACGTTTTTTAAACGTGGGGGTATAAAAATGCGTGGCGAGCGTTTTTCCTAGCCCGAACAGGCCTCTGAGACTTTCAAAACCCTGGTTTAGGAGGTACCAACTTAAGAGTGGCAAAACTGTATCAAAAAGTTGTTCAAACGAATGCAAAAGTATATTAATCATCTTGGAGAATATATTTAAGTATACTTGAAAAACTCTAGGCTTTGATATTTAACCAGTGTTCCGTTTTTTCATTGTTAGGCGCAAAACTTAAAATGCAACCCCCGTATACACCAACTGAAGTAGAATTAAGAAAAATGTTATGAACTACACCTATGCATTTTATATGTTTTGAATATTTTTGTTTTTACAATATCTTGCTGCGGTTTCAAAATATGGGGTTTTCTTCTCATTTTTTAGGGTTATGTTCTTATATCAACCGGCCCCCTCTCAAATATGGGGTCCCCTTTAGTTATCAAGATATGGCGTTTGTCTAATTTTTAAAGGTTATTTATCATATCATATCGAACGGCGATGAACGGAATGTTCTTATTCTCAAGAAGCTTTACATGGCATTTTGATTACTCTCTGAGGTTTGCCATTGTCTGCAGAGAGGTGGCGGCCGTACAGAAAAATTATTTTAATTCAAATAATTTTCTGTCGCTGCTGGGGTTCGAACCCGGGTCTCCAGGACATAGAGGCCACGCATTTTAACCAATTACGCCACGGACGCCACAATCTGATGTATTCCAAATATAAAACAGTTTAAATTTAATTTTTGCAAAGTACGAATTTAACTTTGGATACGAATTTAAATAAAGACACTACGAATTTAACTTCATTTTTTAGGAAATCAATTTGACATCGACTTGAAAACACAGAAAAGTTGAAAATTTATGAAACATTTTAAAAAATATTATTAAGGGGAGCTTCTAGTAGAAATCGACGGAAAATTTTTGTTTTTGGTTTTTGCTTTATTAACGTCCTTAGGATCTTGAAAATATGTAGTCGAAAGGATATTTCTCTATCTAATTTATTTTATAAGTTTACGCATTTTTCTCGAAATACCTTTTTTCCGCGCTGTACACGCTTCTGCTTCAACGACTTGACCTATTTTGATGTTTGACGGCTCAAATTAAAGCTTATTCAATTTAGGGGGCCTTCAGGAAGCGTTTTTTTCCCAAAAATTTATTCTCATTATTTTCTTAACGGTAAAGAAAAAGAAAAGTAGGAAAAACAGGGCGGCCATTTTTTTTTTTTTAAGGGTTTTATTAAAATCGGAAATCTACAAGGCCCCCCAAATTTAATCTAGGTTAACAATTTTTTTGGTATTTTACGTAGAATACGACATTCTCGGAGGTAAGTAGGGTGGTTGATAGGGATCAGGTGTCGGTATTTATATCACAATTTGAGCCTATGGTGTGCCTAAAGTACTGATCGTACAATATTGATGTTAGCACTTGTTGGTCTGCTTGATCCTCACTGGGAGAAAAATTCATGTTTGAACTCTCTAACTTATATAAATTTTACACAATTACACGAAATATAAAGCCAACATTTGATGTTTTTGTTTGCTTAAGTTTGCTACCTATTTATCGACAGTTTCCGGTTTTATCGACAAAACCATAAATGGGAGCCCCCCTAAGGAGTGGTCGGAGGGAATTGGTGTCAAAGACAAAAATGTTCCTTTTGCAAAAGTAATGGGGGTCGGTTATACATATTAATCCTCTCCGGCACTCTTTTAAAGGTCATATGCTCAGGTGTATGGAATAAATATTTTGCTAAATATTTTTTAAAAAAGATGTCATCAAAAGCGAATTGAATAATTCTACGTCTTGTGTTACGACATAGTCGAACCTACACTAAGGGAAATAACGCATATTAGCATTATCCACGCCTGAGTATAAATTTTATTCAAATATTTACGTGGATAAATCAAATGCTTTCCTTACAATTCGTTTTTTTCCCGTATTTGAATTTTATTTATACCACACACGTACACACATATTTCATACAAGCAAGCAGCAACAGCATCGCACACTTATACACATACTCCGACAAGCAGTAACAGCATCGCACTCTGTTCCTGAGTTTATTTCTTGCATTTGCAGTTCTTATAGTTCTCATTTAGTTATTGTTACAAGAGCAATATAATATGCATGTTTGACAAAGAAATTAAATTATGTAGGGTGGAGTGACAACTCGGTATTTTCAAGAATATCTTGTACCGGTTGTCATTTACCTGCATAATTTGCTTCTGCCTAAACATGTTTTGTACATTACTTTTTCGTTCTGTAATTTATACTATGTTTGACAGTTGATGCAATATTAGTGCACCAACTGTCAAAAATAGTATAAATTAGAGAACGAAAAAAGTGAAGCGATAATAAATTATACAGGCAATGGCATTTGATGAACGCAATATGAAGAAAATAATACCATAAAACCATTAATAACATATGCAATTTAAATATGTTTTTTTTAATTTCAATATTTTTATTCAAATTTTCTTTAAATGTGATAGTTTATTTTCAAATAGTAAATATTTGAAAGATATTTTAAAAAAATTCGTGCATAATTTTAATATATTTTTTATTAATTCTGTTTAAATATTTAAATATTTAATTTAATTAAAAAAATATTCAAATAAATTTTAAATATTTACGTAGTCGATTTATTCAAATGCGTTATTGGTGCAAAAATGACTCGCTTTTTGGATAAATTAAAAAAGTTTTTGGATAAATTTAATATTTTTTTCCCTTAGGGCGATGTTATGTAGACGGTCACGGGCACGGCACGGGCACAAGTTTTTACTCTCTTTTTCCGTTTGATGAATGTCGTGCCCAAAGTATGTTATGCTGGCGGTCATTTGATCTATAATCACTAGCACACTTTTTGCTACTTTTAATACTTTATGCAAAAAAGTATGACGAGTATTAGTATGGTGAGTGTTGCTATTATGCAGGTTTCATTACTGCTTTGATAGATTTCGTACTAAAAGTGTACTATTTGCATGCAAAAATACAAATATTGTGAATATTTCCACAACGCAACACTGTTTTGATCCAGTGATTTGGTATCGACAGCCGAATCATTTGGTGACCGCGGTGGGCAAAATTTATTCCCTCGCTCACTCTCTCAAATTTCCCTTTTACATTGAAACAACAACAATTCGTGCCCGTGCCGTGCCCGTGACCGTCTACATAACATCGCCCTTAGTGTACTGTATCTTTTTTTCGTTTCAAATCACTTGGCAGGGCTGTAGAGTGTACAGCGCATATCGGCTATCACCGCACACGGCTTTGATCAGCGAGACCTTCAGTCGCCATTTTGAGTTATTTTTCATCGAAAAAATTGTAAAATGTGTTTAAAATATACATGAATTAATGCCACAAAAGATTTTTTTAAAAAAGAATAAAAGAAGAAAAAATCCCGCAATAACGTTACGTTTCTACTAGAACCTACCCTTAAATTTAAAGAAATGCATAGAAATTATTTCATGTGCAAATTTTAGAAATTCATCATTAGAAATTCTTGAAATGTAGTGAAGTGTTGTACACTAAGGGAAAAAATATTAAATTTATCCAAAAACTTTTTTAATTTATCCAAAAAGCGAGTCATTTTTGCACCAATAACGCATTTACTTAAATCGACTACGTACATTTTTAAAGTTTATTTAAATACTTTTTTAATTAAATAAAATATTAAAATATTTAAACAGAATTAATAAAAAATATATTAAAATTATGCACGAATATATTTAAATATCTTTCAAATATTTACTATTTGAAAAAAACTATCACATTTAAGGAAAATTTATATAAAAATATTGAAATTGAAAAAGAATTTATTTGAATATTTCCCACGAGCTGCGTCCATATCAAACGCCATTTAGTGGTATATTTTATTTTCTTTTTGTGAAAATATGATTTGTGAGTCCGGTGGTGAGTGCGATGCATGATGAAATCATGTAGAGTGGAGTGACATTCTTGAGAAAATACCGAGTTGTCACTCCACCTTACATGAATTCATCATGAATCGCACTCACCACCGCACTCACAAATCATATTTGCCAAATATCTTTGATATATTACCCTTGAAACATTAACTAAATGAGAACTATAAGACCTGCAACTGCTGGTGCGAAGAAACACTCTGTTCCTGTGCGATGCTGCTGCTGCTTGGCGGCTGCTTGGCGGCTGCTTGACAGCTGTATGGAATATGTGTGTCAGTGTGTGGCATAAATAAAATTTAAATACGGGAAAAAAACGAGTTGTAAGGAAAATATTTGATTTATCCACGTAAATATTTAAATGAAATATATACTCAAGCGTGGATAATGTTACTATGCGTTATTTGCCTTAGTGTAGGAAGGTCAGTGTTCCTTTGAATAAAAAAATCCTAATATCGAAAATACAAACGGGGCATGTAATGCATACCACTTAATAGGTAATTGATGCACCTTTCCAACGATATTTCATTCATATGTGCACACTCAAGATTTTGATTAAATATACATAAACATTTCATATTGAAGTGTAATATCAGTTGCACTGACCATCTCGGATTTGGCTAAAATTTTGTTATTATTGTTTCGAAAACCAAATCCGGAGTTTGAGATTTTTCGCGGACCCAAAGCCATGCGAATGCCAAAATAGTGTCTATTTTGAGACAACGTAGTTCAGTCAATTTTAATCCGATTTTCGTAAATATGGTATCATTGGAAAGGTTATTTCATATTCTATCAGAAAAAATATAAAACATTTGAAAAAATTGCAATAAGTTTATCCATTCTTAATTTTAAAGTTTAATAATATGACAGCAAACAGGCGCTTTATTTTTTTTTTCATTTTCATTATTTTCATTTTTTTAACGTTCCATTACCTTTCCAACGATATAAAATGAAAGTGCGATCTTGAAGGGTTGGAAAGTTATACCGTAAAACTTGAAGTATTATTGGCACTATAACAACACAAGCTGCTGATGAGGATCGCCTAATTTTGAACAAATTCAACTAGCAAATTACGAACTCATCTACCTACGACTTTTTTCTTTTTATGTTTTGTTAAAAATAAAAAAAAAATTTGATATAAATTTAATGCATCAAATTATTCATTTTAAATTTGAAATTCATATTCAAATTAATCATTAACAATTCACGTTTTACGCCATAACTTCAGAACCCTACAACGCACCTTCATTTTATATCGTTGGAAAGATAATGGAAGTTAAAAAAAATAATATGAAAAAATTATAGCGCCTGTGTCTGACATGGTATTAACCTTTGAATTAAGAATGGGTAAACTTACTTAAATTTTTTTACAAGTTTTATTTTAATTACGAATATCGGATTTAAATTAACTGAGCTAAGTTGTCTCAAAATAGAACCTATTGTGGAGTTTATAAAAAGCCTTATAAAATTGAGTTATGAAATCTTTCGTTTTCTCTTTATTATTATTGTTTAAAACTCAGCAATAGCTGCATCTCATATTAGAAAACAGGTTAAAAAATATGAACACTATCAAAACATAATATTGGCTACGTTCAACAGTTACAACTGTTGTGCAACTGTTGAGTGTATGCCTGCTGAACGCATAAGTATCAGTTTCTGATCAGCTCAACATGTTGTGAAAATTGCCAGTTTTTGGTATCATTTTATTTTTTCATAAAAATTAAATCCATTTGCCTACATTTCACTACTTTTTCAAAAATTTCCTTTGGCCAAAATCTTGAGTGTGCACACATGAACGATATATCGTTAGAAAAGTGCATAAATTACCTGTCCAGTGGTATCCATAACATTCAAATTTTTTATTTCTGATATTAAAAAATTTCGGATAATAGGACTTTTTTATTAAAATTTATCACCATGGTCCTACAACACTTCACAACATATCAAAAAATTTTGATGACGAAATTCCGAAATTTACATATGAAATAATTTCTATGCATTTTGTTTTTTTTTTTTAATTTAATATTTTTTTAAATGTTTCATACATACATTTTTGAACTTTTCTTCTGTGATTTCAAGTCGATGTCAAAGTGATTTCCATAAAAATAAAGTTAGATTGGTAGTGTCGTTATTTACATTCGCATCCAAAGTTAAATGCGTACTTTGCAAAAATTTCGTTAAAAAAAATATTTCTACAGTGGTTAAAATTCCCCATAACTGGACGAGGACTGCAATGAAGGAGTTTTTTTATAAACCCTAAATAAAATTACAGCTTTCGGATCATACACCCTTTTCAAGTGCAACCACACTGAAGAAACTAAAAAAAGTACTGTTGACCCTTTCGGCTTATTTGTTGCCATACGGCAACAGTTTGCTTTGTGGCTCTGTTTCTAGTTTGGGACCCCCGCTTTTTAACAATACATTTTTAATAATAGATTGAAATGTGATGAAAAAGAAGAGAACATCAAAAATACGAAAATTAATTTTTATAACATGTTTTTCAAGGTTATTCCGAGTGAACTCATGTGCGCGACCACGCGGCCACGCGACTTCAAAAAATAGCAAATTAAAAATTTTTTTTTTTAAATGTTTCCGAGAATTTTCTAAACTTAAAGGTAATTAAATGTAGTACTACGAATGTAAGAGATCTTATTTACATCTTAAGTTAGAAAAAGTATGTGATATTTATAGCGCTAGAAGTTTTTAAAATGTTTTTGAATATTTCTAAAAATTTTTGTAGTATCTATTAGGAAAGCAATACGGCACTCAAACTTCATACTCAGCTTATTTTAGTCAAAAACTGACCCTGAACGAATGTAATGTGTGGAATGTTTGGAATGTTTGGCATTGCCAGGTCTAATTTGGCGCTGAAAGGGTTAAGAGGTAGCCCCCATTCAGGGGTCGTCTTCATGTACTCCCAACAAATAACACGACTTCAAAAAATAATAAGAAATTAATGCCGCGAACTTAAAAAGGTATTCTAATATTTTTAAGTTAGAAGAACTTTATTTTTGAAAAACTAAATTGGCCGTAGACCAGACAAGACAACAAATATTGTTTTTGTAACAAATTCTAATCAATTCCCTTTTTACAGAGGGAAAAACGGTTTTACGCGATGTTGCTTCAAACCTATAGATCAGCGAACTCTAAAAAGAAATTTAAAATCCTAAGTCGACATAACGAGGTAGTAAGTCATGTTATTAAAAATTCAACTTAAATATTATTTTATTAAACATCTTTTGTTCCTTAAAATACTGAAAAAATTTCAGCTAAGCCACTTAAAATCGGTGTGTTAAGCCACTTCAAAGCGTGTCAATGTCGTACACTTGTGCATGCAACCAAAACGCAGTAATCCACGGGTGTCCACGTAGAGGTGCTCACACAAGGCACAAACATTAACAGCACTCAACTTCTAGATAACTTGAGTCTTCTACGCATACTCACTTGCATGTCCTCCGACATGGATTCATCATATCTTGCTTTATTGAAAACTGGCGGATTGTCGTTGATATCTTCAATGGTAACCTTAAAAGTACACACATCGTCCAACGGCGGACGACCATTATCTGTGGCCTGAACCGTCACATAGACCGCCTTCTCATGTATAGGTTCGTCACGATCGAACGTATGCGCGGTAACAATGACGCCCGTATTGGCGTTAATGTGAAACTTTGGTCGTTCCGCTGCCGATTGCACGAGACTGTATTTGATTTCCTGATCCGGATCAGGATCTTCAGCCAGCACCATAATCACAAATGTGTTCTCTGGTTGTTCTTCCTTGACGGAAGGAGCATAGCCGGCGCAATTCTTAAAGGCTGGCTTACGATTGTCAACCGAGAAAAGTTCATTTGAATTGACATGATTCACGGAAGAGGCACTTGATTGGCCAAAAAATACCGCAGAGTTGCCGGAACGTGTCGAGGGTAACGACGAGTAAAGAGAATTCGAGATCAGTTCAAGTGGTTGTGGTCTGGGCGAGCGACGTAACCGGAAGACATCCGAAGGAACGGAATAGTTATTGAGATGAGTCAATACTGACGTTTGGTCAGCTTGTGCAGGTAGGAGCAGTGAAGCTGATTGCGGCTGCAAGGACGGAGGCGGGTGTTTGTGCTGTGTTGTGACGACTAACGTTAGCGTTATGGATAACGTAATATAGGTGAACAGCACTTTTCTGGATAACGTAGACATATTGTTGCATTACAAGAATCGACTTCGTTTTTAGTTGAGTTAGCTGGGGGCAGAATGGCAATAGGTGGACCGGACCAAGGAAGTAGTATAACAAAATGAGCACTGTTAAGTAATTTATTTTTCGTTTTGTTTCACATATTTAGCTTAATTATATATTGAGTTGGATTTTCACAAGTAGAGCGACTGCTAAATAATTAAAAAAAAATTAATTATAACTTGTTATTTTTTATTGTTATGAGTCACCGTGGTTTCGGTTTCACCTTTTTCACTGAAAAATAATGCGTTCACCGTTTGATATAATTTTTTTGCACTTTTATATTTTTATCTTTCGTTGTTTTGACGGTTTGTTTGTGATGGCCGTTTGAAAAGTTGACGCGCGACAGCAATTCCTACTACGTTGGCAACGAAGTTAACATAAAACGTTTGTTGAAATTGTTTTTTTATTATTATTGTAGTTATCGCTGACGTCGTCGCTGCAAAGTTGGTTTTGCAGCCGTCGACTGCATTTTCATGGAATGGAAGCCAATGAACAAAACGAAATCCACATAAATTGTTGTCTTTTTTTAACGAACGTATTCGTTTTATTTTTTTTCCTTCTCTTTTTGTTTATTTTCGATTTTCTTTATGCCACTTATTCACTCAAACAGGTAACTCCAGGTAAAAAAGTGGTTAATATGAACAGAGTTGGAAACACTGAAACGCGTTTGTATTTACGTGTGTGTAGGTTAAAGCCTTTGCTTGTATATGTTAACAATAAAAATGGGCGAATTGGTAAAATTCAAGGCACAATAGCGGCGTTGGTTTTGAAATTCCATTAATCGTTCTTGGAACTGCTTTTTTTCTAAACACAACATTCGAAAGATGTTTTGTAACAAGCATAAGTACTTTCGAATAAAACTTCTTTTTTCTCTGTCTAACTAGTTGTACACCATGTATTTATTTTTTTTTTTATTCTTTTTCTACACTCAATCGTTTTTCGTTTATCGTCGCGCTGTACTATCGATTGAGTTGATCCGTTTACGCCGAAAGCCACACTCAAACTCAATCGCGAGCAACAAACAACGTTTCGTCAAAGCAGAAAATGCTGCAATCCACATCATCCACTCAACGACACACTAAACAAACATGCATCTGTGAAAATACTGGTTAAACCAGTTTGCAATTGAGTTGCTTAATTTTAATTTGAGTGTGCTTTGAGACTCATTTGTTGCAGTCGCTCGGACACTTGTTGACATTAAACTTTTTGTGGATTTTATGTAAAAGTTTAGTGAGCATCGGAATAATTGCAAGATCAACAAATATAAACATTACAGTGCTTTTTATGTTAGT
Source organism: Pherbina coryleti (assembly GCA_943735915.1). Classification (NCBI taxonomy): domain Eukaryota; kingdom Metazoa; phylum Arthropoda; class Insecta; order Diptera; family Sciomyzidae; genus Pherbina; species Pherbina coryleti. Next base: position 32,154,270 of record OX030950.1, read on the forward strand.
AATCAGAGTTGGTAAAACTTACTTTTGTACCATGGTTGAATAAATAAGGTTGTCGCATGAACAGAGACTATAGATTGTATAGACTTTGCAACTGAAAGCCAAAGAACTAAAATATAAGGAAGTGGTGTTGTCTACACATACATTGTACGTGAACTGTGGCCGATTCGTAAATTGAGCGAGCGAGACAGAGTGTGTTTTTTGACATTTATGAGCATTCGTCATTTATGAGCGGTTGCTTGTAAACAGCCTTCTCAGTAAAAAAAAAAAAAAATTTTCGCGCCAATTTGATGCGACCACAGTTGTCAAAACGCAAACACTGCTTCAGGGGCGCATTATTTTTTCACTCTTTAATGCACTTCTGGGGCGCTTTTGTCTTCAGCAAAGTTTATGATACATTATTGTTATTTTTGATTGTTTTTAGATTTCCGCATATTGTGGATCTCGAATTATATTATATATTATATTATATTATATTACATTATATTATCTTATATTATATTATATTGTATTATTATTTCCCAATAAAATATCGGTAACGAACCATATTATATGCCTCAAAGGTGGTGTGGAAATACAATAAAAACAAAACTTTATTACCATATTTTATAATAATTTAACTATTTTTATATAATATAATTAAATTAGCACCAAAATCAGTACATTAAACCCAGAATATATTGTATATGTGATTCCAATTAGAAACTGTTTGGACCTTCTTTAACGATCTAACCGAATATGGCCCTTAGTAAATGTTTCTGTATTGCAATACAATTTTATTTTAATTTATTAGGTCTTTAATTATCAAACGTTTTATTAATACCGTATAACTCTGAGCACCTGTTTTATATGTTATTCGAATCAGAAACAAATTGAGCCTTCTTCTTCGATGCAACTGAATACGGCCCTTTGTGAATGTTTATGTATTTGTGTCAACCAACACGAATAAGAAAAATACCACACTTTTGGGCAATAACACCACTTCCTTATATCTTAGTTCTTTGCTGAAAGCCACTTTCAATATTGAACAAATCGTAGGATGTAATTATCGGCACGGCGAAAAACATTGGCACGGGCAGCGAAAAAGCAGCGCTGACGGCAAATTTGTGTTGCTAGCATTTGTTGATAGACTCTTAAACGTCAAAATCTTATCAACAAAGTTGTCGGTAAGCCATGTTTATTTTATTATTTTCGCTGGAATTCTATTCGGACGGACTAGCTTGTTTGTTTACATTTTTTTTGCATGGTTGTTGTTATTGCTCTTCCTTCTTCCTTTGTCTGCAGGTTTTTGTTTCGCTAGGATTTTTAGCTTAATATTTGGCGATCGTCAGAAAATTTATATTTTTGCGATTTTGTCTATCTCGATGAAGCTATAGTTAAATCGCTGTAACTTTTTTAATTCAATTTGAATTGAAATGCACCCAAAGACTAAATTTTAGAAAATTTGAGCACCTTTAAAATGACATCAAACATTTTTTTACTAAATTTATTATTTTTTTTTAACTTAACTTAATATTATATCTATCTATCTAAATCCACTATTTCTGAACCTATATAATAAATATAATTTATTTCATAATAAATATATTGGTCTAGCTGCCACTCAGGACAATCGCAAGCTAGAAAAATAAGTCTTGTTGCTGCTGTATTTGCCTTGTTGTCACTAAAATAAGCAATAAAAATATTTAAATAAATAAAATATGCCTTGTTTTTTATTGTAAATAAACTATAAATCAATTACACTCTAACGAACAAGAAAAAAATTTTTTAAAATTATGACCTTAAGATCCAATAAGTTTTATATAAATTTTCGGACTTAATTTTGTTAAAAATATTTTGTAATTAAATAAAAAACTTATTTTAAATATTTAAAATAAAAAATTACTTGGAATAATAGGTGCGTTTTTTTGGCATCGCTATACACGCTTAACAATATTTTCTCATACAAAAAATGCTTAGCTAAGACAGGATAATTATAGCCGCTTAGCTCATAGTCGCCGATAGAAACACTATTGCCAGATCAAGAAAATGATAGTCTACGTAATTTATTGGCATCACTTTTTGAAAAACAACCATGTTTATGTCACATAAAATAAAAAAAAAATAATAAAAAATAAAAAACAATAAAATTAATAATAGGGCACCCCAAACGATACTACATGTCGGATGGACATGTAGTTCGACAAAATAACGGCACTATTTTTCGTTGGTCTCAAACGGTCGCACATGTTGGATGGACTTCATTATTTTAAAGTTGCCAGCGAGTAAACCAGAGATAATGAGATGGGAAACTTCGTTTCTATTGTGAATTCTGTTGATTTTGACAGATAAAAATGCTTGTTCTTCAGTTTTTTTTGCAATCACGTATTGTGTATGTGAGTTCACCTCATATTTGTCAAAAATAGGTATTACACCCAAAAAAGTCTTCCATATTTAAAAGAAAATTGTTTTAAACTGAGCAAGAATATTGTTAATAATAGTCGATAAAGAACTTTTGTTAACATAGAAATGTTAGTTTTGTCTATCTAATTTGTGGAGTTACTTTGATAACAGACAAAAATATTTTTGATAGAAAAAAATTGAATTTAAAATGAAAAAAATTTTTCTATTTACAAGTGCTGTTGTTAACAGAAAAACATAATTCAATTTCTTTCAAGAACAGCTATATCTTTGTTTTAAAAACTCTGTTCTAATTTTAAAATGCATGAATTTGTTTGAACAAACATTGTAGGCTAGCTTTTCCCTATGTGTAAAGTGGTGGCTTAGCTGTCGAAAGTGAGATATTCACCAGCGCTCATGTCCATCCAGAGGGGTGAATTCATCGAGAATCCATCGAGAGGGGTGAGTTTGTCATGAAATTTTACTAACACATTTATAACATTTGCATTAGTATTGACTGCATTTTAGCATATGGCTATCTCCTTTTTGCCGAAGTTTCCAATCTCTTTATCTCTGGAGTAAACATCGAGCATTGTGCAGTGCTCGATATATTTACAAATTTTATTTTTATGAATTCCTCTTTTATTTTTCAGAGTCACTGTGAGCCTTCTATACAGCTCAAAAAATTCCTTCTAAAAATGTACTTTTATAACATTTGTCATTTTTCCGCTCGATGTTTCTCACTCAAGAACTTTTATCGAATGAGAAAATGCACTAAGTTGGATGGACACGCACACAAACGATCGCACATGTCGGATGGACCGAGCAAAAAGTCAAAAATTTTCGTCTTTCATCGGACATGTCCATCCAACTTCATTTTTAGCACACGAACGATACTACATGTGCGACGACATGACAGGTCCATCCGACATGTCGTATCGTTTGGGGTGCCCTAATGTTCAATATTTGACAGTAACACGAAATGCTGCCAAGTTCTGAAGAAAAAAGTTAAGCGAAATATTAAGCGCCGATGAGCGTTTTTTTGGACAAGCGTATATAGCGATGCCAAAAAAACACACCTAATATTAAAGTTAAAGTTCGAAAAATTTAACCAAATAAAATAAAATTAAAAAATAAATAGAATTAAAAATAAAAGTGATATTAAAAAACTAAAAGCAAACTTATAAAACAAACAACATTGAAAATAAATTTTAAATAAAACGCAAAAAATAAAAACTTGTTGAAAAATATAACAGTTTAAATAAAACAAAAATAATAATTTAAAAAATGCCATTTTATAAAAATTGTGAGAAAATTATATGCAAATGAAAGTGCTTAAATAAACCAATAAAAATAAAATAAAAAAATTAAAAAGTGTCAAAAGTCTAAATAAAAAATAAAAATTACATATAAGAAAAATATATATAAATGAATACAAGTTAAAATTTTTGTTTGAAAATATTAAGATATAGTTAAATTTATTTCATTAAAATTTGTTATTATTTAATATTAATATTTTGTGTACGGCCTCTAATTATTTATATTGAAAACAATTTTTTCGAGCTCTAGGCCAAGCATGTTGTCAACTTTGTTCTTCTTGTTCTTCATGTTGTCTTGTTGAAAACATGCTTGGCCTAGAGCTCGAAAAAATTGTTTATATTTGTTATTATTTTTAAGATATTTAAAGATATCGAATATAATAGTAATTTTTGATATATATTTTAATTTTGAATACATAAAAATGAAAACCAAAAAAAATTGTAAATACAAATTTCCAACTACTTATTCAATTTGCTTAATACTTTCAATAATTTTAAAAATCTTAAAAGTATGAAACAAAATTAAATGAAAATCAAATAATAACAAGTTGACAAAAATTGTAAAATTAATTAATAAAATTTAAATTTGTCCGAAAATTTATATAAAACTTATTGGATCTTAAGGTCATAATTTTAAAAAATTTTTTTCTTGTTCGTAAAACAAGGCATATTTTATTTATTTAAATATTTTTATTGCTTATTTTAGTGACAACAAGGCAAATACAGCAGCAACAAGACTTATTTTTCTAGCTTGCGATTGTCCTGAGTGGCAGCTAGACCAATATATTTATTATGAAATAAATTATATTTATTATATAGGTTCAGAAATAGTGGATTTAGATAGATAGATATAATATTAAGTTAAGTTAAAAAAAAATAATAAATTTAGTAAAAAAATGTTTGATGTCATTTTAAAGGTGCTCAAATTTTCTAAAATTTAGTCTTTGGGTGCATTTCAATTCAAATTGAATTAAAAAAGTTACAGCGATTTAACTATAGCTTCATCGAGATAGACAAAATCGCAAAAATATAAATTTTCTGACGATCGCCAAATATTAAGCTAAAAATCCTAGCGAAACAAAAACCTGCAGACAAAGGAAGAAGGAAGAGCAATAACAACAACCATGCAAAAAAAATGTAAACAAACAAGCTAGTCCGTCCGAATAGAATTCCAGCGAAAATAATAAAATAAACATGGCTTACCGACAACTTTGTTGATAAGATTTTGACGTTTAAGAGTCTATCAACAAATGCTAGCAACACAAATTTGCCGTCAGCGCTGCTTTTTCGCTGCCCGTGCCAATGTTTTTCGCCGTGCCGATAATTACATCCTACGATTTGTTCAATATTGAAAGTGGCTTTCAGTTGCAAAGTCTATACAATCTATAGTCTCTGTATGAGACACCAAATTTTGAAGATTTTTTCGCTCATTTTTGAGAGACACACATCTCTCACTGTTTTGCTAGTATATCAAATATACTATATTATTATTTTTATTTATATTATCGGGACTGTTTTTAAAATGATAAGTTTTTGAGGTCCATTTTCTCAACTTTCGAGCCCTGTAACTTCTAACCGAGCGTTTCCACCGCCCGAACGAACGAAGAAATCATCGCGAACAAATCGTCGAATTCTTCGTTCGGTCCAACTGTTTCCACCGCACGAACACAAGTTGCGAACATTGGTAAGTCGCCATCTTGTTCGTTCGTGCAGTGGAAACACTTAAATTCAATGCTTGCGAGCATCAGCGTTGATCAATATTTGTTTATGCAAACGTACTAAATTTGATTAATTTTTACTACTTTTATGCCTTTTAATTTAGGTTTTATGTAAGTATTTATGTAAAGAATTTATTATATAAAGAATATTATATAAATAATTTGATTATATAAAGTGCTAATAAAATAAGAAAGTAAAACAAAGTTCTTTTGCGTTAAATTTTCAATATATTTTCTTTCTTTTTTGTTTTTCCTACGTTATTAACTACAATTTCAACAAATCTACTACCTATGCGCAAATAAGCACTGGATTCGCACAAAAAGATCGAGCGTCGGCCGATCAGAGCGAACGAAGAAATCTTCGTTCGTTCGTGCTGGAAAAGTGTTTACACTGCGCGAATAGCGCTCGCGAGCATTTTGTAAAAAACCAATGTTCCGAACCTTGGTTCGGACCAAACTGTTTACACTGCCTGAACGAACGAAGAAATCTTCGTTCGTTCGGGCAGTGGAAACGCTCGGTAAACCACTTGAGGGCGGCTAGAAATTTTTTTTTCACTATTAGCTTTTTAACTCCAAATACACATTTTCAAAAAAAAAAGTGAAAAAAATCCATTTTCACTCATCTGCAATTGTTCCAAAAAAAGAAAATCAAAACCTACACACTTCACTGATGGTTAATTTTTCAAATGGTTCACTCAAACATATCGCTTGGCACAGGGCCTCCCGTTAGATTGAATTGGAAAGCACTGAAGTTATACACAAGTGAATCTATTACAATTTAAAATGGTTGCGAAGTTCTATTGACTAATTTTGTTTAGTGTTCTACCCTTGATTTTTGTAAACAACAATAATTGTGTAATTTTAAATTAAAACAAACTTTTAGCTTGGAATAACTGAATTAAAACTGTTCCGAAATTTACCCAGTCTACTGTTGAACAATGTCCCAAGAAGTAGCTGTAGAAGGAGCCACATTAAGTATGGCGCAAAAGACTCGTATCGAAAGGAACCGTGCAAAGGCTCTTTACCTACGACAGGCCAAGTTAGTTAGTCATCCTTATGCGATGACTAAAAAGTAAGTTTGAAAATAAACTCAAAAGAACATTTTTATGTATTAAATAGTGAAATAATACGTTCCTAAAGAGATGGTAATGCGCCGGATACAGCAGTCATTAAGGTGCAGGGAACTAAATACATTGATAGCGGTGGCGGTTTTCTTCTGGAAGAGGAGGTTATTCCATCAAATCAAGACTGCCGTCCAAAAGAAGGAGCAGCAGCTGAAAGTAATGGCGAACCTTCAGTGATTGATGAAGCTATTGCTATTCCTGTGTCATACGAAGAATGCCTCGAATGTGGCGATTCATTTGCTGATTCTTTCCTCTTCAATAACTTCGACTTCTCCGTTTGCGACAAATGCCGTGACTCTGAAGATAAACACTCGCTCATAACGCGCACCGAAGCCAAAGCCGAATATCTCTTAAAAGATTGCGATTTTGATAAGCGTGAACCTCCACTTAAGTACATAAGTCGAAAGAATCCCCACAATGTGCGCTGGGGCGAGATGAAACTGTATTTACATATGCAGGTGAATTTACGGAATAACTTAAATTCTTTTTGTTGTAAGAATTGCAACTATTGCAGGTTGAGAAACGCGCTATGGAGGTGTGGGGAAGTGAAGAGGAACTATTGCGCCAACATGAAGGACGTGAAACAAAACGCGAAGTAACCAAAGTGAAAAAGTACAACAAGCAAATGAAACAGCTACGCATGGAAGTCCGCAGTAGCTTGTATACAAAAGAGACAAAAGCCACTCATACGCACGAATTTGGAGAGGATACGTATAATGAGGATGAAGACAACTACACGCATACTTGCTTGACATGTTCCTATACAGAAACCTACGAAAAAATGTAATCGGTCAAACAACATCTTTGCCATTTCCAACATATTTATAATTTTAAGATTTGTATTAAATCCTACTTTTTAAGTTCTTATAATGATATTAAAAATTATTATTTGCTAAATATATAAATTAATTCTTTAAAGTAAAATAAATAACTAAAAAGAACATACTTCTTTTGTTACTTGTATAGGCGATCTCTTCCTACACAAATAATAGAAATCGCTAATACATTTTCCGGATAAGTTAAATAACCAAGCTGTTTTCCTTATGAACCATACAACTTAACCGTTATTTAATTCATCACATTTTTAATGTTGGCTCTTTACTAGCAGTACTTCAACAAAAGAGGCAGGCACTGATATTTTGAACTATAAGAAATTCGTTTAAATATACCATGTTCATCTGATGAGAACAAATAAAACTCGTAAAAATTACTTAAATCGAGCGATGTGGTGAAACATAATCAAGCTATTTTCTGTATTCTGTTTTCAGATTTTTTAACTGTTAGAACTGAAGAATAAACACTTATTTAATTTTGAAAAGTTTCAGATTTTCCTTAATCTGTAATCCTATTAAATAAAACGAATTGGGCATTTCAGACTTTGAAAGGACTCTTCCCGAGTTTACAATCCTACATGAATTGATTCGCGTTGTGTTGCATTGCGTTTCCAAGCGCAACGCAAATTTTCTATGAGCGCTACACTAACCGTGATATACTAACAACATAGGCTCATTTTAATGGCTGCTCAAATGTGAACTATAACAACAACAACAAAGCTGTTGTTAAGAAACGTCAAACGACAACAATAAGCAAAACTCAAAATCAACAGCTGATTTTGGCATCAAATTCACGTTTTTATCTAATATGAGCCTACCTTGTAATTGTATCATGACCAAAACTCAACAATTCGTGAACTTCAGTAATCATTGCTTTTATTCTTTTTCATGGTAAAATAACAAGGTAGATATTATTTTAATTTGTAATAAAATAAAAAATAAATAACTGGCCATTTCAGCTCTTGAAAGGACTTTGACCTAGCTTCTTATGATCAATTGTGTTGTGCGTGTTATTAAGTTTGTACACAATTGACCGAGAACCGGACCTACATGTTTAACGCCGACTCCGAACGGCGATGAACGTAATGTTCTTATTCTCAAGGAAGCTTTACATGGCATTTGATTACTCTCTGAGGTTTGCCATTGTCTGCAGAGAGGTGGCGGCCGTACAGAAAAATTATTTTAATTCAAATAATTTTCTGTCGCTGCAGGGTTCGAACCTGGGTCTCCAGGTTCGTTTGACATAGAGGCCACGCACTTTAACCAACTACGCCACAAAAATAAATGAAACAATAAAATGGTTATTTTTATTTCTACGAGTTGGCAACTTTGAATTTGATTCAACTTTCAAAACCTGAAGATGGCAACATTTTGTTTGAGTGGAAATGTATTTTTAAGGTGTTCGGATTCGCATTTGCTGCTGTCAATTTTCGTCTTTTTGTCTGACTTAAAAAGTGTAAATATTTATAAAATGTTTTTCAAAGAAAAGTTTACCATCTAAGTTATCGTAAAACATTCGAAAATGTTCGTAAATAACAACAGTTCATAGTGTAAAATGTAGTTGAATATATAGTCGGTTGGTTTTGATTGCATTGCAGAAAGTTTTAGAGGGTGTTGGTTTTGCTCATAATAGTTGGACTCTCCTTGGAGCTATTTATGGTGATGTATATTTTACTCACTTACTCTTTTGAGTGTTTTAAAAGCTGTCATTTTAACGTCATAGTGATTGAGAAGAACTAATCTGTACCTTAAGTACTAAACATAGAAATATTAAGTAATGTCAATTTTGGAAAAATCGTAACAGAAATTGAAAAAGTAGTCCTTTAGTTATTAATACAAAGACTTGACACAGTGTTTCTTATTCAATATTTTTCTTAACAACAAAAGAACTTTGAAAAAGTTATGAAAAAACAGCTTCCTTTTGTATCCATACAGAATTTAACTCTATTTTGTAGTGTTAGAACAAAACTTATTTCATTTTTGAAACTTAATTGATTTTAGTCCAGCAATTGATCGAATCCTATATGAATTTCTTAAAGTTGAGCATTTATAACAGTAAAGCATTAAAGATAATTTGACCCTAAACTTTCTCAGTAAATTTCATTAAACATTTTTTTCAATCGATTTTAATGCTATCTACTATTGAAATGTTTAATCTGAACAAGTTTTAAAATAAAACCTATTCTGTTTCATACACAGGGCCTGAACGAAAATCACTTTTCTAGTTAATTTATTTAACTAATGCTGTTTATACGTCGCTTTTATTCAAAAATTCCGGCCAGGCAACTTGCATTCGGTAAGGAAAGAAAGAAAAAAATTAAAAAATCATCAAAACTCCAGAAATTAAACATGGATAGCAAATATGACACTTCCTGTGCTCCATTACGTAGCTGGCAACATTCTGCAGGTGTAAAAATTGATCAGTCGAACTGCATTACATTAATGTCATACAATATATTGTCTCAAGATTTATTGAATGAACATATTGATCTATATTTAGGCATTGATCATTCCTTTCTTAGTTGGGAACATCGCCTAAATAAATTGAAAGTAGAAATTCTTCAGATTAAACCAGATATTTTATGCCTGCAAGAGATGCAGTTTAATCATATAAAACATTTCATAAAAGCCATTGATTGTGAAAACAATTTCGAATACATATTCAAAAAGAAAACTGGATCTCGAAGTGATGGATGTGCCATCGTTTATGATAGGAGAAAATTTAGGCTGCTTGATGAATTTGCAGTAGAATACTATCAACATCCTTTGAGTCCCTACAATCGTGAAAATATTGCAGTTATTGCCAAACTGTGCACTAGAGAAAGTGTATCTAAAACATTTCTCGTGGCTACTACACATTTACTATTTAACCGGAATCGTGTAGATGTACGTCTAGCACAAATTAACCTGCTTCTGTCCGAGTTGGAGCGACGTTCTCTTAATGCTGAAAAAAGTAACCGCCTGCCCATTGTTCTTACGGGAGATTTTAATTCTAAACCATTTACATTACCGCATCGGTTATTAACTTCTGGCAGTTTAAGATCTGATGAGATACCAAATATTTTTAATGCTAAAAGCTTTTCGCATTGTCTAGAACTAACTTCTGCCTATGGAGAGGGAAATGCTTCCACTTTTCAAAAGGAATGGATAATTGTTGACTATATATTCTATTCCACAGGAAAAACAATGTACAACATTAAGCTCTTGAGTGTTTATAATTTGCCTACAAAACCTTCTTGTCAAAAAATGGGGAAAATTCCAAACCAAACAATTGGTTCGGATCACTTATGTCAAGCAATAATGTTTTCAATTGAAAATCTTGCAGGTCAAACGAACGTCTAACATTTATGATTATAATTTAAGTTGTTCATAAGAAATTGTTTATGCTAACATTTTGATTAGAATAGCATATATCTGTTGAGTTATAACTTCTGAAGAAATAAAATGAAAATTGTAAGGAAAATGGGGTCTTTGTTTATAATTGCACTACTCACTGAGGGTTATTCATAGTTTTTGTAAGTATGGTTGAAGTTTGAACTCATTTCTTTTATAATGCTTTATTGAAGTATCTAAGTATTCGAATAAGGCGCATGCGAAAACAAATAAAGATGACAGCTGAATTTAGACAATAGATATATAATGTTTATATATGTCGACTTTATTTTTTTGCTTGCCCAAAACCACGTAATACGTTACTTCCGTCATTTCAAGTTGCTATATGCTAAAAATAGAGAACTTTTGAATTTTTCAAGGCTTGAAATTTAATATTTTCGCTTTTTTTTTGCATAGGACGCTAACATTCACACCAGCTAGAAATTGGTCTATTCATCGCTAATTCTATTTTGCTTAAGCCATACAAAACTGAAAATTAACTTCTCTTCGATCTCAAGAGCTTGCGAAATATTCTGACTTAAATTGAGATTCGGACAAAGCATATTTTAAAGCCTTGATTAAAATTACAATACCTAACTGAATTCCAATAACTTGTATAATATTTTATCAAAAACCTATTCAATCAAAAAGCATATATTTTTCGTTTGCTTCATGTTGAAGAAGTTTTACTTCGACTTCCTGCTAAAAAAGGTCATAAATAAAAACGAGTAATTGCTTCAAACTTAAGACATCAAATAAAGTAATTTTACAAAGCAATAACTTGAATCGGTATGAATAAGCTTTAACTTAACTTCAATGAGTTTCGAAAATTCTAACTAGACAATAACATGTCTAAATCTTATCGTGTTTAGGAAATTAATCTATGTATCAAGCTGAATCCTAATAATTTGCATTACTCGTATGTTATCAAAAAGCATTTATCTTTCTTTTTTTTATGTGCAAGAAACTTAACTTCGTACTCTCAAGTGAATACAGTATCAGACTTGGAATCTTTCAAGAAATTGATCTGTTTTATGTTTTATTTATACATTGGTAATATCATATATTTTGTGGCATACGAGTTGAATCGCTTTCTTCAAGATGATTTTTTTTAAGCAATTCAGGCTTTAAGTATTGTTTAGCCAAGCGGAAGGTAACAAAGCGTGCCGTTGCCGACTGTCAATTTGAAATTTGTTTAAAGAGAAATGTGTACAAGTGGCTACCGAAATCGTAACGATGAGTTCAGTGTAGAATAGATTTCTTAAGCCACATTACTTTTTTGACAGTTCGATAAAGAAAGGTTATGATAAACTTGAAAATTGCGTTGAATTCGTACATCGATGAGGCAATATTCCTCTACACTACGTCCCTTTAGCCTTAATCATTCCATCCTAAATGCGTTGAAGTCATGTTATTGCCTTCAAAACGGAAATTATCTATATATCGAGACTTGTGTTATCTTGTTTGTTCTTTCTTCATTCGTACTAGAAATGAATCATTTCATTTGTCAAAATCTATTACAAACTATTTTGCGAAAGCAAATTGGTGGATTTTGCTTTGCCCTTAGAAAAGCCAGTCTCGTCATCCTCTGCTGAAGTGAATTAAAACCACCGAAAATCCATTAATTTTTTAACTAAACTGATAACAATTCATTCCCGCAGTTCCGACACAAAGCATTTATAGCAATTGGTGAGCAAAAAAACTACAGTTGGGACAGCACAAAGGTCTTGGATCAACGTCGTAACCAACGCAACATTTACAGGCTTGAGTAATCTTTTACGCACCCTGCTCCAACCACACTAGCTGCAACACATTTTTCAACAAAATAGCCCAAACTGCAATGGAACAGACACAAATAAGCGATGCCGAGAAGGTACGGATCGTCTCTGACTTTATACTGCATGCGCCGCCCGGCGAGTTCAATGAAGTGTTCAACGATGTGCGCGAATTGCTCAAGAATGATGCCCTACTAAAGGAAGGTGCCAGTTCGGCTTTTGCCCAGTACAACAAAGATCAGCTTACTCCGGTTCGCATTGAGGGCAGTGAACACAATGCTGTTATTTCAGAGCACAATGATTTGGGTGAGTTTGGAATGAGGGGATGAGTTGTGTGGACAACGAGTAGAAGATAACACTATTGCTACTTGACGTACTTTTTTACCATATATGGTAAAATTCCATCTAGCTTGGCACGAGTTTAAACAAATATCTATTGAAAACGAATAAATTTAATATTGAGTCATATGCAGCATATAAATTTTATCTCGCTGCATTGTGTTTTTGTTTGCTTTCATGCTCATTGGTATTTATTAATCTTGATTATGCTGTATTTCTCATTAGTTCGTTAATTTTTCTTTTGTTTACTTTATTTCTTAATTAAACAAGGTAGTATCACGAACAATTTGTCGGTCTGAAGAGTATGCAAACTACAATATTATTTGTTGGGTACTACCTTGAGGCTTAACGTTAAGACGTATTATTTAAGCTACCTAAAAAATTCAAATCTATATAATTATTTATTTATAAATTTTTAAACAAAATATTTTTTTTAATGAACCACTTGAAAAGGAATTGATATCCATTACTTAAAGATTCATCTAACACATCAATACATTCATTACTTAAAGATTCACCATCAATAAAGTTAATCAAAATTTTTCACTTATTATCTCTACTATTTTTAGGTGGTGGTCGTTTCTATGATCCACGCAGCAAACAAGCTTTTAAATATGATCATTTGCGCAAAGAAGCCAGCGAATACCAGGATTTGGAAAGCGATACTACGGCCGAACCATGGCGTGCTGCCCTCGATATTGAGGCATTAGCCTATACCGCCAGTCATTACCGACACGGAGTGAGTTCTACGAAATAAGCATTTATTCAAACTTGGTTTAAGTTTAATTATAACGTTTCACTGTAAATCTTTATATTACAGGTGTGTTCTGTGTATGGCAAGTCACAAGGTAGTCAAATAACATTAACAATTTGTATTGAAGATCATCAGTTCCAGCCGAAAAACTACTGGAACGGAAGATGGCGCTCCCAGTGGCATATTACTTTTCCATCGGGTGCTGCTAGCGCTGAACTAAAAGGTGTTCTTAAAGTTCAGGTAATCTTATGCTTACACTTCGCTTCTTTTAAATAGGTACTGTAGTTTTGATATAATAACAAAATTAATCTCTATGCATGCAATTTTCAAAGTTTTGTTTTGTTTTGATCTCTTTGCGAATACGTCTGATTTTATAAAAAATAGGAATAGAAAAATTAAAATAAACGTTTAGTTTAAAAATTAAAATGAACGTTTAGTTATTGATTAGATGTGATATAAAAACAAAGTCCAAAAACGCTTATCTCAATAACTGAGTTAGCCGACTTGTCACAATTTAAAAAATACCAATAATTGCTGTTCGTTGACTTTGAGAAGTGTCACAAAATAGTTTGGTTTTTGTTTGTGCTTATTTGCGGGATTTTTTAAATAAATGTTCAAAGTAATTTAAAAAAATTAAACAAGCCAAGTATTTTCTATAACGTTATTTAAAGAGAACTAGCCAAGAGAATTTCAAATGCAGCTACCACAATTTCACTGCTATATTCACTGTACTTATTAATGTGTTACCGAGTATATATATCTTTAAAGCTAGCTCGAAATTTAAATCCTTAATTTTTCAATAGGTTCATTACTACGAAGACGGCAATGTACAGTTGGTGTCGTCCAAAGAGTGCCGCGACTCCGTTGTTGTTGCCAACGAGCAGCAAATGGCCAAGGAAATCATACGCCTTGTGGAAGAAGCCGAAAATGAATACCAATTGGCAATATCCGAGAACTATCAGACAATGTCAGATACAACCTTTAAAGCAATGCGCCGTCAATTGCCCATAACAAGGACTAAGATTGATTGGAGTAAAATTGTTTCTTATAGCATTGGCAAAGAACTGAAAACGCAATAAGAGTAAAATAAAAAGGGCAAAGATCGATTAAGAATGTGTCGCAGTTGCAGCAAGCCAACATTGAAACATCAGCAAAAAGGGGCCGACATGTCTTCCTCTTGTGTAAAACAAATAAATGTTATCAAAGAATGTCAAACATCAACAAAAAACAAAACAAAAAACAGAAAAACAAACAAGAAAAAAAAAACAACTACTATGTATTACTACCAATACGTTTATGTCGTTGCAGATTTGATGATGGCGTTTGCGTCATATTCAGTCAGTAACGCCACCATTTGTCGCCTTTGTCGTAAAACAAACAAAAAATAACATTAACAACGTAATTTTTATTTTATACTATATATTATATAATATTGAAATTTAATATTTTAAATTAATTTTATTTTTTATCAAACGAAACAAAAAAAAAGCGCTAAAACAATTTATCAAAATAATTTTTTATTCTAAATATTGTATGTATGTGTAAACGACAACAACAAAGAAAATAATGTTGTTTGCATTTTTAAATAAATGTTTAATTTCTTCTGTTATCTGTACGTTAAGAAATGAACCAACAAAAGAAAATATAACTAAATACAAGTGAATAAAAATATAAAGAAAATAAAAGTAAAATTAAAAAAAAACAATACCTATTATAACTTTATAAAAAGAAATTCCGGTTACGTATTATTACTATTAATTTAAAATAAAAATTATAAATGTAAAAACTAATACCGAGAAGAAGTAATAACAGTAAATCTACTTAATCAATGCATTTCAAAAAATTCCATTACAAAAAATAACAAAAAACACAACCATACACGTAATACACACCTTACGAAATACACATATGAATTAACGTCCTTACCAAACGTAAGAAATTTTTTAACATTTTTGGTTTTTTCCACTTTGCATGATGCTTTTTTTCAACGCGAAAAATACTTTAAATCAAAATAAAGTAATATAAAGTATGTATGTGCAAATCAACATAATTAAAGACTTGTTTATATATTATAATGAGATGTAGTTAAAAAGAAAAACAAACAAAACTTTAATAAACTCGCTTAAATAGTAAAAATTTAACATATTTTAAAAAGTGGTCAATTTACATTAAGCTAAATTGAAATTTGTTAACACAATTATATAGAAAGTAAAGAAAAAAAGAAACGAAATCTATTAACGACGCATGTGCTGATTTTGTTGCAATTAATAAATAAATTTCTACGCTTAAACTGTATTTGGATGACTTGAAAATGCAATATCTTTAATCTCTACTCTTGACATGATCAGCGGTTATCATCACATCGTTACTTGTCAAAAAAAAAAAAAATTTGTGAAACATGTTGAATTATCTGGCCTGATTGTAAACACTATTTTATTATTCATACTCTCGGTCTGATACTTAAACTGACAAAATTTAAAAATTTTTTCGGTTAAAGAAGCCCGAAATGAAATAGAAAAATAAAAGTAAAAAACACTTTCGGAAAACGTACTCGAGAAACCTAAAATATCAAACGCTCTGTATTTTGACCAACTATTGGAGCAAAACTCTGGTTCGGTAACTCAAACGATAAAAAAATTTAACACTTCTGTGTTCAAAATTTGTTAACTTTTTCAAATGATTGTTGGTGGTTACGAAGGTAATGTAAAAGATTTTTAAATCCAAAAATCATTTCTTTTTTTGGAGCAATTCTATGTATATCTTATTTTTTAGCTTCCAACACTATTTTAAATTGTGATTCAGAAACAATGAATTAATAATTTAATTTTATTTAAAGCCCCCTGAATGCTGATGGATTTGTCTGGATGTTTTAAGGAAATGCAATTTTTATCTGGATTTTAAATGATATGTATTAATTTTACTTTATACCCTAACTTTACTTTCATATTGTTATTTCTAAAAATAATCATTTTTAAAGCTACTTTATCCGATATCTGGGAGCTCCCATAAAAAATGAGTCTTTGGTGAAAGAATGAAAAAATCCAAAAAAGTTCGTTAACATAATGTATTATCTAGTTTTTAATTGCAGAAATAAGCAAAACATGAAGTTTTGCCGAAATGGCCGCTTCCCGAAAAAAATAAATGGTTTTCAAAATAAAAGTAGGCCCTAAATTGTCCATAATACGGAAAACATATATTGGTGACAAAAAAACCTTTAATCAGTTAATTAAAAATTATTCCGACATTTTCTAAAAATATTCCCACATGTTCTAAAAATATTCCGACGTTTTCTAAAAATATTCTCATGACTGCGTTTAACACCTTAATACAATAACTTACCAATCAATTCTTAAATGCCGAATGGATGCATAAAAACCAACTTTGAACAAAGAAAAAGGAGTTTGTATTGTAAGCAGTGAAGTATGATGGCATGTCTTTACCCCAACGAATAAAGCAGAGAACTTGTAGATTTTTGTTTTTTTTTTTGTTTTATTAATCTTCCTTCCTTTTAATTTTTTTCTTCCTTCTTTCAAAATTGAATTTTTTTTCATACTTAAAAAAAAATAACCTCTAAAATTGAATGTCGAATCTCAATAATCTGGACTTCAAAAGTAGAAAAACTCCGGAATTTTTACCCTTTCAATTTCCAAAAACCAAGTGACATGTAACATATATTTTTAGGTAGCGGGTATTTTGAAGATTTCTCTCCACAACTTTAAAAAAATAGTCGCAGAATCGCTGGTTTTTGTCGTTTACGTCCCACGTTCTTCGGACAAACCAAACCGGATGAGCAATCAAAAAATTTACGGGTTTCCATGCTTGCTACAGTGCATTGATATATACTTTTGGCATCACCTTCCCATGTTGCATGCGTTGTCCTAAATTATCCATTTATACAATTCAAATTGTCAAGTTCAATAATGGATTATAAATAATTTTAACTTGCCAACCAGTCTGACAATTATAATATGCGTTATATTCAAGACCAAGCTATGATACAATTACTATATAATGGTCCAAGCAATTAAAATAACATATGATCTTAATAAATACATTAAAAACTAAATTTTGCATGAAATAAGCATTCATGTCCTTAATTAGTTTCTAAACTATTATCTATAATCGCAGGTTTTTTGATAAGATATCGTTTGTCCGGCTGTGATTTAAGCTCCAACTCCAGACGATCGAGTAACCAACCTTGCTCCATGTTATGTGTAGCCCAAAAGAACATTTTTCCTTAAATATAAACAAAGAACAGTTAAAAGAGGATTTAAAAGTTTATTCCAGCTACCTCTGTCCCTGGAACCTTTTACCTTAACTTCCATGTGAGCATAGTTGGCATTGCATTGATTATTTTTCTCAGCCAAATCAAAATCTACATCTTTAATGGGTTCGCCGAGCAAATTAACAGCGCCTTTTTCAAAAAGAGATTTTTATTTAGTGATTAAAAAATTTAAAAAATGGAATTAAAAGTCAACCTTTGTTTTGTCTGAGTGTCTGTAGCGCCAGTCGAAAATAGTCTGCCTTGCGGACGCGCTCCTTTATTTTATGCTGCATATACATGACCGCTGTTATGGAGCCAAAAGCACCATACACAGCAATCTTGGCAAGCGTTTTGTTTGAAGGAAAACGCATATTTTTTAACCAAATTTATTCATTTGTTTGCAATAAATTATTATATATATTTACACATAACCTCAATAATAAAAAATATATCAGCTGTTTAGTTTCAATTATAGCGAGTCTCGAAGCAGCATTTACAGCTGTGTTTGACGTTTGTGAAGATTTCTAAAAATTGTGCATTAGATAACCTTAAAAATATCTGAAATCTTGAGATTTTGCTTTTAAGTAAATTAATTAAGTTAAGTGACTGCATAAAAAATGAATTTTTCTACTCTAACACTAGCATATAGCTTAATCAAACAGAGAATCTGCATGCCAGTGCTGTTGTCAAGAAGCTATGCAGGTGAGCTAGCGGGAAAGCATCAGATATTAATTTTCTAAGATATAAACATTTCACGTTCTAATCATCTCAACATAGTTGCCCCCGTCGTTGCAAAAAAGAAGAAAGTCGGAAAACTTGGTCCAGTAATTGAGAAACGTGATTTACCTGTAGAAACGGATGCCAACAAATTGGTAAACTACGTCTGTGGCAGCAACATTCTTAAAACCGGCGAGGACATTAAGGTGAAGACGTAATTTTAAGCTTTATACTTTCAATTTATCTTTTTATTTTGCTCACAATAACGACAGCTCAAAAGTGATTCAGAATATCCTGCATGGCTATGGACACTTAATGTAGACCGAATTATTCCCCTGGAAGAAATGGATCCAAACACTAAGCAATATCATCGTAGATTACGAAGAATTTCACTTCGTCGCAATAACCAATTGGCTAAATTGAAAAAATTCTAATCTAAAAAAATTTTTAAAAAAGTATAAGAGTTCTAATAAATCAATATTTCATTAAAATTTTTAAATTAAAAAAAAAGTTGTATTTGCTATGATGATATTAAAAAATATAAAATGTTTGCAAATGTCTGCATATATCATATGAAAACAAAAATACCTTTCAATATTTTTAATGATTTTTGCTTTATTAGAAAGAGCTTATCTTCAGTTTAATTGCGGAATTTAACTGCATTCAAATGGCTGCACAAGCTGGCCCTGAAGTAGCCCACCCTGTCAACCCAATCTTGGAGCACATTTCCAATGTATTCCAATTTCAACACCTATTTCAGTAGTATTTTCAACAATTTTGTGTTTAAGTGCCTGAATCGTTTGTGGATTATCGGCATAACATCGATCTGCAACGATCTGCAATCCCTAACAAAAAGTCTAATGGTGTAAAAAATGTGCCTCATCTGAAAAGATATTTTGCCTCGAAAGTAATACAGAGAAGCGATATCGAAACGGATGGTCGATTGTCGTTCCATGATTTATTTCGAATAACGGAGATATATAGAGTTTCTGCGCGAGATTGCGTAAAATATGGTTGAGGTGTTAAATAAAAGGGGATACTATATAGACACACCATCGGATGAGAAAAATTACATTTTTTATTTACTGTTTTTAGAATAGCCAGAGTTATTTTAAATGTTAATTTCACGGTTTTTTAGATAATTGGAATCAATAGCAATAGATATTGTCGACAAAGCTATTTTGAAACAACTTTTATTTTGAAGTTTTTGCTCAAGGCATTTTACAATCGGTTTTTAGTCGGTTACACAATGAGACAACTTAAAAAACACAAACAAACTTTATAGAAATTCTTAAAGAGGTACATGTTGCGAGTCCATCGCACCTGGTCTGACCTCTCAGTGTCGTTACAATTTTTTTTTTTAATTCGTTTTTAAAGTTGAAGTTTTTGAATTTTTACAGCCATTTGACTTGTTGGAAATGAAAAACATATTCTACTTCTTCTCAGTAGAATTTCACGTAGAATAAGTCTGTAAAAAGAAATACGATAAAATACAAAATGAAGCCTGTAGCGAAGCGAATTTATTTTTCATTGATTTCACAAAAAAAAAAATGTTTTTACAAAAACTAAATTTTTTTTGTAGTAACTGTTCCTCTGCCAAGATGTTTTTGAGAATTAAAGAAATTTTTTAGAATTTGACACGCACTAAGATGTTTTGCTGTAATTTTATTTGGTTTTTTTGTGTTCTGAGCAGGGACAGAAAATAACGATTATTTCCAAAAATTAAATAACAAAAAATCAACATTTTCCAAACGTCGGAGCACATTTTGAATGTGCTTCAATATGCTGTTCAATGCATGTTCTATCGAAATAAGAAATGATTTTTATTTTTTGAGTTTTACCAATAAAAATTTAATTTAATTATTTTATACTGATTTTTATTTTATTCATCAAAAATTAAAGTTATTTTCTGTTCAAGAATAAGAGTTAATTTTGATTTTTATTATTTTGCTCAAGAATAAAATGCTCAATTTTTATTTTTTCCCTCAATAATAAAAATTATTTCTTAATTTTTATTTTTTCGCTCAGAAATAAAAGTTATTTCTCAATTTTTATTTTTTACAAATATTTACACTTTTTTTTTAAATAAAAATCATTTGTCCAGTTTTATTTTTTGTAGGTAGGGAAAAAATACCCAAAAATCATAAAATTTGTATGGGAGCTCCCTTAAGAAGTGGTCGGAGGGAATAGGTCCCCAAGGGGAAAATTTTCCTTTTGCAAAAGTAATGGGGGTCGGTCATACATATTAACCCTTTTTCAGGTCATTGCAATTTTTTCCATAAGAAGATTACAAGATTGCAAAACAAATCATTGGCTCCTTTATCTTAAGATCAGTCACATCATTGATTCATGTTAGCTTGATTTAATTTTTTGTTCTAAATATTTATTAAAAAGTGAAATTTTTTATCAGAAAAGTCTTGAGAATGCACCAATATTTTTTAATAAATAATTCCAATTATTATCGTTATTTGCCAACTTGGGCTTAAGTATTATTTTCCTTAATATCATTATTTTATGTTGCGAAGTATAGCATCTACGAGTATGTGAACATTGCAAGCAGATTTTTTTTTTATACTTTTAACGGAGTCATACAGAAATATTATCGATCTCTTATCATCTTATCAATTAGTGTTTCTTTTATGTAGTCATATGATTCTGGAGAAATATAATCTTTAAGGTTTTTTTCTTGTTCTTAAATGTACTTCTATTTTGTCACATGCATTAACAAATAATTGCTATAAATTAAACGATATGCCATGGGAGTGGCTCAGTTAATGAAAGTCGGCGTTTGTGACCATTGTAAAAATATATTTCAAGTTAAATATTTTTAATTTAATATTAATTATACTTAACTGTTAATTTAAGTGGTTATGATTTTTCCGACCATAATCGTTTTGGTGATTTTTGGAGTGTTTTTATCAAATGAAGTGCTTGCCGAAAAAAGAAGTAAGTAACAAGTTTGATGGGTCGTTTGTAAAACCCAAAATTTACAAACAGCACAAACTTTTTTGTAATACACAAACAACATGTAATTCTTTCATTAAAAATTTGGTTCTTTCAATATACAGTGTGACCAATAGAAGTTAAATAATTATATATTTAAAATTGTACTTATCATAAACTAGCTGATAAACCCGGCTTCGCCCAGGTTGGACAAACGAGTTGTAGCAAAAACTTTTAAGTCATACATTTCTAGTTATAAATAAAAATTGAAACATAAAGTGAAATAAGTAGAGTACATCGGATTGGTTGAGTCTTATCAATGTAGGACACTGTGTTTTAATTTACGACTAAAATGCAACTAAAATTTCCTACCCCACGAATTAATGTCGTAGAAAAAAAGACCTCTACCAGATTTTGAACCAAGGTTTTCAGGTGTAATACCAATTCAGTCAAGTCTGCCTTGGTTCGAAAATGGTGTGACAGTCGAACACGTAGGTAGGTTATAAATTCTTATATCACCCGTAAATAAGCTGTTTTAAGTTTTACACTGATAAAAATATGACGACATAAAAGAGTCCTTAGATATTAAAAAGTTAAAATTAGAGTTTTGATTTAACATTTACTGAAATTTTAAAACAGAATCAATCTTCCTGAACATATAAAATTTTTTACTTGACACGGAGTATGTTTGTATATTCTTTTAGTCATAAATTTTAGATTTAAACAATGATAACAGTCCCTCACTCCCACTTTTATTCACTTATACGATAAAAGAAAACTTAAAAATAAAAAATGCCTTCAGATCAATGCTAAGAGCATCTGCTACAAAGTATTGATGTCAATATTAGTATTCATCGGTAAATGGGTAACAAAAAATAAGACCAGTGTCAAAAATCAAGTTCATATCGAAGGGCTATTCAAATAAAATTAGAAAAACGGTTCTCCTGTAAAACGTTTGCGTCATTTATTTTAATTTAATAATTATGGGATGATGTGGCTTAAATATTTTTTCCTCAATTATCTTTTCAATTGGACTTTAAAGCTTCCAAAAAATTCAAAATTCTTAAGTCCCGAATATGCTGGGTTGTCTTTCGAAATCTTCTTGAGTCTTTTTTTTTAATTCGAATTTATCTTTTATCTTTCGAAGCTTTTGGAAACATTTATGAATCGTTCAGATTTTTTTACTAGGATTTTGTTTCCTTACTCTTTTTGAGGATTGAATATTTAAAATAAAAATAGATATGTAGAAATAGTTTGACCAATTCTTTGATATTTTATCTTCAATTATGGGTTTTTTGGTCAAGTGGTTTTTTAAATTAATTTTAAACGATTTTTTTTTACATTTCCCGGCATTTGAGAAATATTTCCTTCATGCTTCAGGTGATTATTTTATTAAATTTTTATAATTTTTTAGACCACAATATAAACTTGACTAAACTTTGTAACGAAGAGACGAAAGTATATATATGCCTGTCTAATATTCCTTAAAAAACTAAAAGAGAACTGCAAATTGTAATTAAATATAAATAAGAAAATAAATGCTTGTAGCATCAAACAATTTGGTTTAAGATAGATTCACCTTGATTGGTCATACACTCTGAAAATGTCTGCCAAACAAAAACAAAAACAAAAAGATAAGAGTTGCATTAACTAGTGTTTAACAATATGTTAACCAATAAATGCTATTTGCAAAAGTTGTTTATAGAATATTATTTTTAATTTGTTTAACAAATAGAATATATTTTCAAGATAAGGCTTGATATTGTAGGGGGATTTTTTTCTAAACGAACCTATTCTGAACTTTCACTTTTTTTAAATTTTTTTTCTTTACTTATCGAATCTTAATTGTTTAGAACATGTTATTTGTTATCATGGAACATGGTCAACATACCGTCCGTCGCTGGGGAAGTTTGATGTAACCGATATTGATCCATTTCTCTGCACCCATCTGATGTATGCATTCTTTGGCATTGAGGAAAATGGTGAATTGAGAATTATTGACCCCTATTTGGATCTGGAAGATCAAGGCGGCCGTGGAAATATAAAGCGGTTTAATGCCTTGAAGCTACAAAATCCAACATTGAAAACATTGGCTGCGGTTGGTGGTTGGAATGAAGGTTCGAAAAAATTCTCTCAAGTGGCCAACGATCCAGAAAAACGGGCACGTTTTGTCAAGTCTGTCGTTCAGTTTATACAAAGGCATGGCTTCGATGGCTTGGATTTGGATTGGGAGTATCCAAATCAACGACACAATCTAACAAACGATGACATGGCAAACTTCATAACATGGTTAAAAGAGCTGAGAGAAGGGTAAGCATCGAGCACCCAAATTTTACATAACCCATTTAACATATTATTTATTTTTTGTTTTCCATTGTCCTATGGAAAAATTTATTTAACCAATTTACAGCTTGGATCCCTTTGGTTATATATTGACTGCTGCTGTTGGTTCTGCAGAGTTTTCCGCCTCACTTTCATACAATATTCCCGAAGTTGCCAAATATTTAGACATTATAAATGTTATGGCTTATGATCTGCATGGCCCCTGGGATGATGTCACCGGCATGAATGCTCCGCTATATGCAGGCATCAAGGATATAACCGCAATAGCTAAACAACTGAATGTGGACGCAATTATGAAGTACTGGATAAGCCAAGGTTTGAGTTCTACCAATAAAGTTTTACCACTTTATCTAAAATTAAATGATCCTTAATACTTAGGTGCTCCGAGGGATAAGCTAGTCGTTGGGGTGCCATTCTATGGACGTTCCTTTACGCTCGAAAAAGCCAACCAAAATGAACCTGGTTCAGTACACATAGGTCGTGGGATTGCTGGACCATATTCCAGGGAGCCGGGTGTTATTGGTTACAATGAAATGTGTGAAAAGATGCAAAACGAAGAATGGTTCGTTGTCTGGGAGAGTAAGCAAATGGTGACCTATGCCTATCGTAATCACCAATGGGTGGGTTTTGAAACACCACGCAGCATTGAGCTGAAAGCAAAATATGTGATGGAGAATGATTTAGCTGGCGTTATGATCTGGTCAATTGAATCTGATGATTTTCGTGGCGTATGTGGCACCGAAAAATATCCATTATTACAACAAATAAATCGCGTTCTATTTGACACAACAGCAACAGATCTGAATTTGCCTTCGCAAGATGAAGAGCCTTCAAAAACAGCTATGAGTTCACCGAATCTAAGTTCAATCAAAGATGGCAAAACAGAAAACAATAACATATCTTTTAAGTGTCTTCAGGAAGGAGGTTACGTACGTGATCCCAGTGATTGCTCCAAGTTTTATTACTGCGATATTGGTGGCATAACTTATAATTTCGTGTGTCCACATTCACTGTACTTCGATTTACTGAGTACTAGTTGCAACTATCCAAATTTAGTAGAGTGTTCAATAAAATAATTTTAAAAAAATAAATGAATTGTACTGATTCGAGTTATGAATAAATGAAATTATTTTAATGATCACGTCATATTGAAATATAAAAAGTTTAAAAAAGCTGAGTTTTTGGTTGGGTATGGTTATCATTATAAAGATTTGTATTTATTTTGTCAAATAATTATAAAAAAATTTAAGTTATCATTTAAAAAATATTTACGTCTTCACAGCAATATGATTTAAAACTTTTTATAGTATACATTGTATACACATACAAGCAAAATTTTTGGATGCTAAATTTAACTTGGATAAAAACACTAAATTGATATATCTTATAGAGTAATTTATTCTATTCGTATTCTTGGTGAACGCCGTAGTTTGGCAAATTCTTTTGTTACCAAACGCACGAGTAACAACATTGCTAATATATCGGCTATAATAAGCATGTAGAAAACATCCTGCCAGCCTTTGCTAGAGATGACCCCAGCTAAAAGTGGACCAACAGCAGCACCTTTAAGTTATTAAAAAAAAATATACAAATAGATAAATATTGACAAAATCATGCATTCGTTATTTTACCTATCGACCCGGTGCCGTCAATAATTGCAGTAACCGTTGCTAAGGCTTTAGCATTGCCATTCAATGAGCTATGTTGGCCCAGTTCAGCACTTACTGATGTTGTTATCAATGCATAGGGACCATTAACCAAAATACCAGCTATAACTAGTAGCACAGCGCTCACTGTTAAAGAAATTGCGCCATATTGTTGATACATAAGAAGCTGAAAAAAATAATATTTTGCAAAATCTCAATATTTTAGTTTTTAAAATTTATTTTACATATCACTTTACTTAATTGAAAAAGAAAAATATATACATACGTTAAAATATTAGGACAATGAAAAAAAAATTGGAATAAGTTGGGCCTTCCTTAGTAGATATATGGAATATTTCAAATCAAATCTGAAACTATTTTGTTGTTCTTTTTTATTCTCTTTATTATTACAGTTCTTGAGACCCAGATTCCACAATTTTTAATATTGGAAATTCAATCGATTCGATTCCGATTAAAATTAAGATTCCATTTTTACAAAAAAAATTTTGAAGTAATATCAGAACATACACTGGAAAAAAATTATGATTTATATAACACGAGTGTTGCCTTTTAACTCGCTTAACATTGAAAAAACAGTGGTTTCATCGTTGAAAATGCTTTTATTGTTTATTTTTAATTGTTCTCCAAGATGATCAATACACTTTTGCATCGTTTGAACCAATTTTCGAAAAAGTGTTGCTTCTCTGATGTTGGTACCCCCCAAACCAGTTTTTAAACTCCTTAACGGCCTGTTCGGGCGTAGAAAATCGCTCGCCACGGTTTTTTTTTTTTTTGTTTTCTTAATGGGGCCAAGAAGTCATTGGGTGCCAAGTCGAAACTGTAAGGGGGTAACTCATCAATTCCACGTTTTGGTGCTTAAAAACTCTTTTGTCGTAATTGATTTTCCTCAATTCTCCGAAGACTTACGTGAAACAAATGGTTGTGTACCATTTAGCATTAACAGTTATTCGTTACTCAAGTGGCACAGTTGCGACATGACCGGTTGTTCTGAAAAAACTGGCAACCGCCTGCTTGGATGTACTCCATTCGCGGACATCTTTTGTCGGGTTTAGTTTACTTTGAAAGACCAAAACAGTGGATTGCTGCTTTGTTTCGGGCTCATAAGAGTAGATCCATGATTCGCCACCTGTGGTGATGTAGACGCGTTTCGAACCACCCTCGCGGTATTTTTTCAGCATTTCCTTGCACCAATTGGCACGAGCTTTTTTGAGCAACCAGTAACTTTTGGAGTATCTAACGGGAACAACTCTTCCTAACGCCTAAATGCTCATGTAAAATCGAATATAAAATTCATCGGGCTTAGTGTTATTACACCAAGTGTTACCGAGGCGCAAGACTTCAAAGGCAGCCTTCGTAAATATGATTGAAAATATTTTTTCCGATATTTTTAATAGAAACTACGTTAAAAAACGCTACCAATATGAAGCATTTTAGGGTTAAAAGGGCACTTTGCAATTTGGTCCAAAGATGGAGTGTTGGTTTACCAACCTTTTTTATAAATGAACCATAGAAAAAATAGCAATAATTTGTCCATTTGGAAAAAAATTTATTTTAAATTTTACTTCTCTCCAATTTTTAAAAATTTTATTTTTATCAAACTTTGAACTTCGGTTTCAATTTGCGGAAATGCTCAAGACAAGAGATGTTTATATTTTACCACGCCTCGATTTCTAGTTTTGAAAAAAAAATTCACTTTTGGCGAATAGGTTGGACAAGTAGATGATGGCAAAATTTCAAGTTGGTTTAACTATAAAAGGAAGTCCCAATATTTTTTTATTAACGATTAATATCTCTATCTTTTTAAAGTATTTTAATAGAAAAAAGAAAATTGGATTTCTGCTACACAAACTCTAATTTTTTCTAACGTTTGTGTGACAAAAGAAAACTTACCACAGGAGATGCAAAAAATAACATAATTGTGCACGTAGTTGCTGACATGCCGGTATAATCTGAAATAACGCCAGCTGCAATAGCACCAATGATACCACCAACATCGAATAGAGTAGATAAATCGGCTGAAGAACTTGGTCCCAGAGTGCCTATAATAAAGTGATAAGTAAAGTTAAGGCAATAAAAATAGATATCTACAAAAATAAAGAACTTACTCGACGATTGTATATAAAGTGGCAACCAATAGAGGAACGTATAACTGACCAGTTTTGAGAAAAACAAGCAAAGAGAAAACTCAACGACACCTGGAATGTATAAAGCATCCAGCAGGCCTATGGGACGCTGTGCTGCGTGAGAGTTTGTAATTGCGGCAGCATTACTTTCCAAAATTGGAGTGCGCTCATTGGGACGATAATTAACATCCTAGAAAAGCAAAAATCAAAAGAATATAAAAATTAAGCAATACTCGTTTATACATATATGTAAAGTTTGCAATAGATTAACTAAAGACAATGTGCGTTATGCCAAACTTCAAGGTGCTACAACTTATACTACAACTAAATCTTTTACCAACACATGCACTTACTGAGTTCGCAATACAGCCATAATTTCTAACACTCTGCATCCATATTCAAATCAAATGATAAATCAAATTGAGACCCCAAACATATGTATAAATTTTTGGTTGGGTTTATGTAAATATTAAAATTTTAATTAATAAGATAGTCGAGTTAACAAATTATAAAAATATTTTAACTAAAGCGAAAACACGTCAAGTACTTAAAGCTTTAACAAGAAACTCACCGCATCATAAGTTGTTGAACTCGACTCTCCTTCCTCATAGTCGGAATCGCTTGTGGACTGACGACGTTGTGTTAGTGCGCTTCGCTGCAGCTGACAGCCAACAACTTCCGGTGAGTCGACCAGAAATAAGAATAGCATAAAACCAACGCAAGCCATTATGATACCAGGCACAATAAATGACATTGACCAATCAGTTTCGACATAGTTTGCTGCTATTAAAGTGCCCAGTATATTGCCAATGGAGGTATGACTATTCCAGATACCAAAAATAAGCCCACGCTTCGATTTGCCAAACCAACGCCCTACTACTGAGACAACGCCAGGCCAACCTGTGGTCTGAAAAATACCCGCGCAGGCCTGCACAAGCAAAAAATACCATAGACTATGAATATTTGATGTCTTGGCTATGCCGAAGAGATATGTGAATACGCCAGAGAGTATCATGCCAAAAGCGAGAAAATAACGCAATGACACACGTTCGGCAATAAATCCCGATACAAACATAGCAGCAGCATAGCTAAAAAGAAAGGCGGAGTCCAGTGTACCAAATAACGCTTGAGAATCTGGTCTATCTAAATGAATAGAAATTAAAGAAATTATCTAATAACAGCTCATTTTTATTTTTTGCATACCGAAAGGCGCATAACCGCAGTCAGCGCTTAAATTAGCAGGTATCGTTGTACAGTTTTGATGAAGCACAGACTTGACTACAGATATGGGTTTTCTGGTCATGTGATAGCAGGTGTAGGAGAGATAAGTAAGTGCTAGAATTGATGATTTGAAACTGTAAGGAATAAGGAGAGTTAAATTCTTAACATTTAAATAAAATTTTATATTTTATGAAACTTACAGAAACTCTCTGTTGCAATGCATTCGTGGACAGCAAGAGCGAGCCACTCGCTGTATAGCCGAAATGCCGACAGGAATGTCATTGTAACTATTGCTCATTCTACGTGAACGAGTTGGTTGACACATGAACTATAGAAGCTGGTTGGTCCCTTTTATGTTTGGGCGTTTAGAGAACAAAGGCTATTGCAAACAAGTAAAAGGAAGATTCAAGTAAAAATTTAATAAAAAAGCTAGCCGGTTGGATGATAAAGCTTAATGAAGAATTTAATGTTGGTGCCTTAACTACACAAAACAATCATTTCAGACGTAATGCATTTTTTATGATATCAAACAGCAATACGAAAGCAACAATTTACTTCAGGGAAGTGCGATCAATGGAAATATTTTTTGTTTGCTTTCAGATAATGCGTCAAATATTTTAGCTTGCTGAAGTTGTGCTCCCACTTTTTATCATAACAAATGCCGAGCATCGAGAAATTTTTTAACAAAGCTGTGCAAACGATAGCAAGTACGCTCCGCACCAGCCCGACAAAGCATCATCATCGCTCCATGAACCACTTTTGATACGCGGCTGCTGGTATTTGAAACGTGATACCCGCATCGTTTTGCATTTGTTATCGTATTTTATGTTCTTTTGTGAATCATCATTGCAAACTTCCGTTTATTTTTTTGCTTGGTTGGCAGATATATGAAGTTTTAAGCAACACAATTGTTACATGTATTTTAAGTTAATACAATACTTTGCTATCTTCTGGAATCCAATGGCTAATAAAAACTAATTTTATTTCATTTGCATTGTTTTAATTTTAATTTGTTATGCTTATTACTAAACAATTTATGGTGCGTAAAAGCCAAACTCTTCTAGATCCTAATATAACATATTCAATTTTAACCACCAGCCTATTTGATAAACCTTGAAAGTTCTTTTTGCATAAACACAATAAATTATTTTATTATTCATACTTTTGGCAGATTTAAGTTATTTCTTTAAATGCTTGTATAAAACAATCAACAAATGCAAGACTCACAACAACAAATAATAAACACGAAAAATAAACGTCGTGTTGCAGTCATTGCTGCGCGTTGGTTGTCAGTTTGTGAAGCTTGCGTCTTCGTCGTTAACGTTAATTGACAGAAGAGAAAGCAAATCGAGCTGCCACCTTTATGGAAATGAAATGAAAAATTACCATAAAAAAATCCAATGAATGCATAGCAGATTGAACATGGTGAAATAATTATAAAGTGTTCTCATCCTACGACATTTTTCAATTAGGGTATTCATGCAAATGGGCAAAGCATTATTAATTCCAAGTGTTATTGAAAGAAAGTGGCAATTTTTTTTAATTCAATCAGAAGGTTAATACAACATATTTCTAACTTATCCTGGAATGCAGACGGTTGACTGTTTTTGTTTAACTTGGTAAACAGCTTTCATTATAAGCAACAAATTCATCATAGGGGATGTTCTTGCAACCTGCGTGATAAAAATAACTAATTGCCCAATATATAAGCTTGCCGCGTTGTATGAATACCCTTAATATATTTTTTGACATGCTGCTTTATTTTGACAATCTGAAGGGTGATGAAACCTTAATATATACGAATAATTATTTTAATTAAAAAAAAAAATTTAGTATTAAAAAATTAATTAATCTAAAAATATGAATGAACAATGCAAAGAATCTTTATAGAAAATATATATGTATGAACACTATGAAACCTTAATATATACGAATAATATGAATATCTACGAAATAAAAATCTGCAAATATGAATCTGCAAATCAATAAGTTGTTTTTTTTTAAGAGTGCACATAAAATTTGCAGCGTTAAGCAACATAGATTTTCACAAT
This sequence comes from Pherbina coryleti, assembly GCA_943735915.1. Classification (NCBI taxonomy): domain Eukaryota; kingdom Metazoa; phylum Arthropoda; class Insecta; order Diptera; family Sciomyzidae; genus Pherbina; species Pherbina coryleti. Next base: position 32,185,209 of record OX030950.1, read on the forward strand.
GACTGAATTATATTCTCTTCTGTTGTGAGCTTTAGGTATTTACATGTGAAAATTTACGGTCACAGAGAGCTCAGAGAAGGTCGCCCTGTGCTGCTACAGTGTTATTTATTTTTTGAGGATCATTCAATTTTATTTCATTTTTGTATGAATAAAATTCATTATTCCATGACCATTAAATCCAAAACCGTTCCTGTACCGATAAGATATATTGACAATATTAGCTTTGATAATATAATCCTAATTTCCTATCATAAGCGAATTTTTAAAAAATGTTCAATAATAATAATTCTTGTACTGTTTAAAAAATCTATAGTACTAGCTTCAATATTCGAGAGGAAAAAAGATAATATCATAAAATTAAAAAAATAAATTGAAATTGCAATAAAGCAATAAGCAGCTCGACATACGTATATACATAAGCAAAAGCGTTAGCGATAAACTTTGCATGACTATTTATATGACTTTTAATGGGAAAATTACTTTTTAGTCATTCTATACAATATCTATAGTATAGTATGATAGTAAAAATTAATAATTAATAGTAATAATAGTATGATAGTAATAATTTATGATTATGCAAGAGTTTAATCATATTTTTATAAAACTGGAATAATGAAAGAATATATGCCCCTATTGTGATTTACAACCAAACTAAGTTGAGTTGTCTCGGATACAACTCGACTGAAAGACAACTGGAATTTTTTTCGGTATTGTGACTTACAACCATTTTAAGTTGAGTTGTAAGGAAGTTTTCCAGTCTTAAAATGGAATGTATCAGAAATTTTTGACAGCAGAATATAAGTACAAACAGCTGTTTTTAGCCACATCTGGGTGCTTCTCTATTCAGGAAACCATCCTCTCGAACTGTTTCTCGTTAGTAATTTTCCTTAATGGTATTTATATTAATTATAATCGTTTTTTATTAATAAGTGTTGCAACTTACAATATATTTGCCATCTTTCTTTTTTTGTTGTATTTCATAATGCCAAAAATTGTACATACACGACTGGAAGGACAACTTTGCAGCTGGAAGTTTGGTTGGGTTGTAAGCCATGATACCGATTTTGATTTTACAACTCAACTTTAAGCAAAGTTGTAAATCATAATAGGGGCAATAATCTGATTTTGTATCAACATCATTTTTTAGTTGAAAGAATTTTAAACCTCTGAGTAAATCAAGTACAATTTAAAATTTCGACGCAAGACTTAAAGCTTGACTACAATTTTCAAAATTGCCCACTCAAATTAATTAAAAGTTACAAGAATTTCCATATATTCTTTTATGTATTCTTAGCTTGTTTCATTTTTTATAAAGGGTGTTTTTCAATTCACTGTAGGAAATCAAACACATTGAAAATTAACAAAATAACCAATGTTTCGGCTTTATTTTAAAGTTTGCGAAATGAAATTATTGCTTGAAAATTATTTGCTTTACGAATTTCGATGAACTCAGTTTTTCGTCACTTTTGTATATAACTCGCGTAATGTTGCCCTTAAGCTGCTCAATTGTTGCCGTCTTATGGCCTAATTAGCCAAAGTTAGCTCAACGCAACCCAGCCGTTTCTTTTGTCACTTGCAAATCTACTGAACGTGTTTTGTGTGTATCTAATTAGCCGAAAAATGACGTAGACGTAACTTGACGTAGAAGTCTGTTGAATTTTGATTTCTATGTTAAGCCAATTGACATTTCAGCATACAAGGTGCTTTTTGTAATGTTGGTAGCATCACATTTTGATTTTTGAGCAATTTGTTTCCTTTTCGTTTATTTGTGTTTAATTATTGAAGCGAAATGTAAGTATTCACCTTGTTAAAGTGATTTTTTATTTATTATTAAAATAATTGAAATATGTATCAGAATGGCAGACGAAGAAAAATTTTATTAATTTGAAACTTGCTGTGGTTGCTATGTCGGTAGCATAATCAACAAAAATGCATGGTACGTTGCGTCATGTTAACCTATGTTACGTCAAGTTTGCATAATCAGACCATTATATTCGTATAGACCAATGTCTTGACGCAACCACACAATAAATAATCATTGCGCCGTGTTGCTGGAACTAATACTCATATAGCGATAGCGTGGTTCATTAACAGTCCCGTTGGCTCCGGCCTTATTTTACCTACCTTGTTTGTTTACCTACCCATTTAGCCAGAAATGAGCCTCGTCCGAAGAGATGATTTGGTGATTAAAATAAGGTTCATATTTTTAATGTAAAATTCTATTATATTGAAATGTTCCTCAATCGTGTATCTTTGGATTATGAAATTTCAATGTTTATAAAAAAAAACAAAAATAAAAAAATGGAGTCGATCGTTCAACATGGACGTCAAATATCCCTATTATTAATTTAACATTAATAATTTTAACACAATAATTTAAGAAATCTCAAAAATAAGCACAATCAAAAACCAAATTATTTTGTGACACTTTTCACTCTGTGATAATTATGGGTATTTTTGATTTTGAAAACAGCTGGTTCCGTTCAGAGTGAACCATTAGGTTCGTGCAGGGCGAAGTATGGTGGCCTCGTGGGTGATCGTACTCTATTCTCAGTACCCTTAATTGTCAAAATCAATGAACAGCAACAACAACTTCATCGGCTTTACATGTTATCAATTTCGTTTTTAGATTTTGTATGATCAGTCAACTTCGATTTGACATATATGGGCACTCGCTATCACCAGCTATGGACAGAGAGCACTCTGAGAGCGTTGAGAGCAAGAATTGAGAACAAAGTCTTATGTAGCAACACAAAACGCAACAATAAATCGAAGACAAGAGACAAACATAGAAATAACACAGAAGCTTTAAATGTAGTGGTGCCCATACCCGGCTATCGCCCTTGCGACAATCTTATTAATTCAACCATGGGGAGAAGTATAAAATTTTGTGGGATCTCATGAGGATAAAATGCCGTAAAAATTTCTTATGTTAAAATATGGTATTTTTTTAATTCTTCTATATGCTGAAAAATAGTGATTCGGACATGTTCTACAATCCGATTTACGTCGGAATCGCATTTATTTGGCGACTTTTTCACCATCTTCTTAAAAATGTGAGTATTCATATAATTGATAAAAATATATGATACATTTCATTCAAATATGTTGCGATTACAAAATTTATAAAGGGGATTAGAATTCTCATTTTTAATACTCATATTCATGATACAATTACAAGGTAGGCTCATATTAAAATGGCTGCTCAATTGTGAAATTTTGCAACAACAAAGCTGTAAAAGCCACAAACGTCAAACGACAAAAGCAACAATAACAACAAATAAAAACTAAAAGCTATCAGCTGATTTTGACAACTAGCGCACCCTGCTCTCTAATATGAGCCTACCTTGTAATTGTATCATGCTCATATTTATAAAATATTAACTTTACTTCAATTGAACTTTTAATTTTTCTTATGAGCAAGTGTCAGATTTGAGATTCATACATGTTCGAATTCGATTACATTGATTGTCTTTCCGCTCGGAATATAGAACACCTTTTTAAATCGGAATCGGAAATTAAATCCAATTTTGATCCAATTCCGAGGTGGATTGCAGAACATGTCTGGTTGTTTTTTGTATATTTTTTTTTAATAAAACGAAGTTTAAACACTCAAGCTTTTTGAAATTTGTGGCACTATAGTTTTGTTGTTTTAAAATTTTGCATACTACAAACAACCTACCTTGTTATTGAATCATGATTGATATCGACTATTGCAAATAAATGTATTCCATATGGAATTCAACTATTATTTAAATATTGGATATATGGCATCACTTCGAATAAAAAATAAAAGAGAGCCGCTGCATTGCATATTTTCAGCGCCGCCATGATGAGCTGAGCTGAAATCGAATATGAAATCGATGGCGTCGTAGTTCTCGGTTAGCTTCGTTTTCGACGCATACATATTAAAAACACCACTAACGCAACAGCTTTAACACCAACGCAACGTCGGAAAAATTTTCGTTCAGGTGTGGGCAACTTATTAACTCTGAATATCTAATACCCATATTACACATTGTCCGTTTGTCCGACCTTTGTTGTTGCTTGCAATGTGAAACTGTCAAAAACAGTGAGAGTGAGAGCGGATGCAACAACAAAATCGCTTGTCTGCCCTAGCGTACACCGGACAAACGGACATCGTGTAATATGGGCCTAACGAATCAAACCAAACTTATTTTGAGATATTGACACTAGTAAAGATTGCTTAATTTTCTATTAAATTGTATTTATTTTATAGCCGAACTTATTTTTTTAATATCCGAAGATGACCTTAACATTATTAAGAATCAAACTGTTTAAAAAAGTCAATAACTTATTTAACGTTTTTTAGTTAATCAAATAGGGAGAGAGAAGGACAGAGAGAGTTCGTATATAGACATTTAGTTAACGGTTCATTGTTTGTCGTGCTATTTAAGTAATATTTTTCTTCCCAATTGGCAAAATTAAGCTCATTTTGTTTATCCTGTTTTAGCTGATAATCTTCAAATAAAAAATTGACCACAAAGTCCCATAGATTCAAATGACTACAATTAAACAAAATATTTAAAAATATTAAATTCAACTTTAAAATTAAGTAATAAATAGATGTACGATTTTATTAACAAAATAATTTTATAAATGAACGATTGTATTTTAAAAAATGTGCATGGAGAATTTACACTTAATATCTGTGTTTCATATTTTCACAATGCTTTTTTTCGGGTGAATAAAAATAAATAACATTGGCATCGTTTTTCGTGATACCACATCGAAACAAAAAAAAAACAAGGGTTATTTGTGATCATTAAGATTTCTAAATTCTAACCAAAATTCCATTTATTAGTGTGAATTTGGGAGGATTATATAATCATTAAGTTGCTTTGATCCAATGATGAATGCAAGCAATATGAAATGTAAAACTATTTATTCTTACTCGGCTGTATTTTGTTTGCCCACCGCTGCCAACAACTACAAGTGATTGCGCGACGTCGATATATTCTATGTGTGAGTGTATCGTCCAATCTGAGCAGACGCCGTAGCTGAATTAGTCGCTGGCAATCTTCTGTCTCTGTCCGCTGTCGTCGTTGGTGTTGTTCGGTTGCTTCGCTTTCACGTCTCGGTCGGTCGTAAGCTAAACGTAGATTAATTTTTTTCTCCTCATTAAAGTGGAAAAAATTTCACTGTTGGCAGCAGCAAAAAAATTTTTTCAAGTCGTCGTCGCTGCCGTTTTCCGGGGAAAAAGTCGCCAATTTGATAAAAGAAGAAAAAAAAAACATAAATAGACGAGAGCTTCGACGTAGCAGCAAATCTTGGATAGAAATTAATTTTTGGAAGGAGTTTTAATAGATTCAATCACAATATGGACAAGCTGGATGCAAATCTGGAGCAGCAATTCGACTTAAACCTCATCGAGGCGGTCAAAATGAATCCGGTGATCTACGATCGGTCACACTACAATTACAAGCATTTCGTACGGAAGGCGCAAACCTGGAAGCAAATAGCAGAGACCCTTGGAGTACCAGGTTAGTGCCATATTTCGGTTTATCTTTTGATATTTTCCATAAAATGTTCAATTGTTATAAAAGTGTGTGCAAGTTTTTCAAACAATCTGGAAATTTTTGTTGCTTTGGTCACTGCGTTAATTTTAAACAAAATCAAAGAAAATATTTCAACAACAACAACAAGCAACCATTCTGTCGCTTGCACAGTCGGAGCCAGCAAACCAGCAAAATGTCTGTTGTCGAAGTCGTCGTTGCTTGCGTGTTGGCAAGTCGCCGTCGTTGTTTTTATTTTGTGCTGCGGCTGTACTGGCTGATGGCTGGCTGCTGTGCAGTAACCGAGAATATATAGGTAGTGCGTGTATGTGTGTGTGTTGTTGTTGGAATGGGTTGTGGACGGGCAGACGCAAGCATGGCGCAAGTCGCGACGTAGCAACGAAACGTTCGTATTCAATGCTGTTCGTTGTGAGCGCTGTTTCCACCACCTCCTTCGTGTTCTGTTCGTTTTAATGCCAGAGTTTATTTATATAGCACTCATAATCCACTATCAAACCTTTTGCTTAAAGTACTTTTGAACGCAAAAGGTTTTAATTGTTCGTTCCATATATCTTGTTGGTTTGGAATGTTGTTCTAAATAGTCCAGACCATGATACAATTATACAAGGTAGGAGTGACAACTTGCTTTTTTCTCACTAGTACCTTGCAGCGACTGTCATTTGCCTGTATATTTTGTTTTCTATTTTCTTCTTTTTTCGTTCTCTAATTTATACTATTTTTGACAGTTGGCGCAAGACGAAAGAACTGTCACTCCTACCTTGTATAATTGTATCATGGTCCAGACAAAGTTCAACAATATATGAAAAAGTTAAAATAATTAAATGTAAAAAATAAAATAATGTCAAAAACAGAATAACAAATAAAAAAGGTAAAATTAAAATAAAACAAAAAAAAAAAAAAAACAATAAATATCAATTCAAAATTTTATTAAATTTTGTAAACGATGATGCCTTTCACAAATTTAATTAAATATGCAAATTTAATCTTTTTCTTTAAACAACCAAAAATTGGATATCGAAGATATGCAGAGGTGAACAATATGGCCTTTAGGGGGGAGGTTCACCTCTAAATATTTTTAACCTGTGGGTAAAGTACTAGACTTTCAGTAGTTTCAGATAGCAACAAACTAGAAAATATCCACTGGTTAAAGATATCCAGAGGTGAACAATACGACCCTAATACAATCAAACACCATTGTATTCGTGTACACGAAATAAAACTGGCTTCACGCAGATTGACCAGTAAAATGTTCTTTTGGGCCAATTGACTTAAAACGAAGTCTAACGGAAGTAGAAGTTATCAGGTATTATCTGTGCAAAATATAAGAGTACAATTTGACAAAATGTCGTTTGTGCAACTACCAAACATTAAGTTGAAGTGTGTATTAGACCAGAACTCCTTTTATCCTCTTGCATTTCAAGAAAACAGTTCGAAAAAATCGATGAAAAAAATTGTACGTGCCTTTAAGTAAATGAAGCCCCATACCATATATCGTCGTTGCGCATACAAAAAAGGCTATGTATAAAATTTCGATTTTTTTATTTTACCATTTAATAGCTATATGTATCCCCCATCTATTCACCAAATGGTTTCTTGATATTCTTATTGGTTCAGAAGTAAACAAATGTGAAAGTTAGCCAGCTATGTGAAAATAGTGTTAAAATTGTTAAAAAACAAAAATGTTTTTTTCGTCTCCTGAAAAATTGTTCAAAAACACATAACCTTTTTTGTATGCACAACGACGATATGTAATACTTCTTTCTATATTGGCAGCAACCTACATTTTCAATGAATTTCAACTACGAAATCAAAGAGAGATAGCCTACATAAGATTTTCTTGTTAGTATTAGTATATTTGAATATATGAAAATTACTACACTCAAGAAAATGTCAAATCGTAACAGGGGCGGTAGTTAAGAAAAATGTGTTCCCCAAACATAAAACAAAGCAAAACATACATATTTGTTTTGACAATTATAACATCAACGCGTGAAATACGATTAAATTTTAAAAAGAAAAATTCAAATTTTAAATTAAATTTTTGACAATGACAATGTACCTTGAGTGTACTGCCAATAGAAGTATTACATATATGCCCCATACATAAACGTAGCTCTTGAAAAGGATAACTCCACTTAATAAAGCTATATTTCTGTAAATGACAAATAATCAGATGGCGAAACTTTACAGCGCATAGCTAGCTTTGCTTCGACTTCGCTTTTGCAGTTGTCTAGTTATGGCAGCCAAGTCGCAGCCACGGTCACAGCAACCGTTTATCAACGACAACAACGTCTTCGCTTTTAACTTGTTTTTCTTGGGGTGGGGAAGGGGCTGGGTTATCATTGTAACGTGTGATGATAAAAGCTACGCAAGTTACTACGATAAATGTTCCATCTTATCCAAATCGCACATCAGAGATAAAGAGATTGGAAACTTCGGCAAAAAAGAGATAGCCGTATGCTAAAATGCAGTCAACACTAATGCAAATATTATAAATGTGTTAGTAAAATTTCATGCCAAACTCACCCCTCGCGATGGATTCTCGATGAATTCACCCCTCAGGATGGACATGAGCGCTGGTGAATATCTCACTTTCGACAGCTAAGCCACCAGTGTACACATAGGGAAAAACTAACTTCAAATTTTTGTTCAAACAAATTCATGCATTTAAAAATTGGACCAGAGTTTTCAAAACAAAGATGTAGCTGTTCATGAAAGAAATTGATTTATGTTTTTCTGCTAACAACAGCACTTGTAAATAGAGCAAGTGTTTTTATTTTAAATTCAATTTTTTTCTATCAAAAATATTTTTGTGTATTATCAAAGCAACTCCATAAATTAGATTGACAAAACTGACATTTCTATACTAACAAAAGTTCTTTATCGACTATTATTAACAATATTCTTGCTCAGTTAAAAACAATTTTCTCTTAAATATGCAAGACTCTTTTGGGTGTAATACCTATTTTTGACAAATATGAGGTGAACTCACATACACAATACGTGATTGCATAAAAAATTGGAGAAGAAGCATTTTTAGCTGTCAAAATCAACAGAATTCACAATAGAAACGAAGTTTCCCATCTCATTATCTCTGTCGCACATTGTGCCTTCTGCTTGTTATAATTTATTTCTGGTAGAATTTTGATTATTGGTAGAATTCGAAAAATATAAATAATTTGTTAAATCAATGAGCACAAGTTTGAAAATCCACAGTGAGCATCTAAAATCACAAGGAGCATGTTAATGTTATTCAAATCTTTAAGGTAACTAAAAAAAATATGAAGGCTTACACTTGTTTTGCTCATTGACTGGTCCAGAGTCCACCTTGCATAAGCTTTATGTCCTTACAAAAAATGCATGTAAAATTTATTTAATTGATTTACTTTTTTCTTCATTTTGTAGAGCAAAAATGTACCAAACGCTGGAAGAGTTTGCGCGACAAATTCGCCCGAGAGATGAAACTGTGTCAGGAATCACGTTGGCGCTATTTCAAACAAATGCAATTCTTAGTTGATTCAATACGGTGAGTTTGTAACAATCAACAAAAATAAAGAAAACTAAGTTTCTAAATCTCTCCAACAGCCAATACCGCGAATCACTCTTAGGCAAATGCGGCAACAACACTGCTCAAGCCACCCAAGTTACACAAGTCGATCCAAATCAGCACCAGCAGCAACAACAACCCCAACAACAAACAGTCGTTGATATCTTTGCACAGCCATTCAATGGCAGCGCTTCGACATCCGCGCAAGCACTCACCCATCCACATGGTAAGTTTAGAGAAAAGCAACTGAACAATCAATGTTTGTAGCTAGAGCGGCTTTGCTGCTTCTCTTGCTAGCTATAATTGGTTCAGTGATTTTTTGGTTATCGTTTTTACATCACTGTACACTGTAGATCGATCACATTTAGAAATTGCAGTTACAGGCGACACACAGCTAGCTGCCGCAACCGCAAACAAGGATCAAAAGCCATACTTCTATGAGCCACCATTGAAGCGCGAACGCACAGACGAGGAAAATCATGACAACGTCCTCAACACAATCAAGATTTTCCAAAACTCAATGACACAAGCCGTCAGTGCTGAGGATCAATCGTTTGGCATGGTCGTTACTGACATGTTAAATACATTGGGTGTCCGACAAAAGGCCGAGGCAAAAGTGCACATTATCAAGTATCTGACAGACATGCAGCTGCTGGCACAGCATAATAAATATTAATAATGTGTGGGAGGCAAAAAGGAGGCGAAGAAGGGTCTCACAAAATGTTACCAGTTTGTTTTTAAGTCATTTTCAAAGGAAAACATTGGAATTTCTTCAAGCAAGCAAGTTCTACAATTGAAAGTCCTAGAATTTCAATTATTTGTTGAACATGTCTTCATATTTGCTTTAAAGAAAATAATCCTCAAGAATTTTTATATTAAAAATAATTGAATTTTTTAATTTAATTTTATTTCTTTTCTACATTTCTTGTTATAATATGGAAATATTTTTCGTTATAAAAAAAAAAAAACAACGCAGAGCTACTTGAATTCATTTGCAATAATAATTTATAAAATGAACTCTTTATTTGAATTAAAATTTTTAAAATTTTATAACGTCAAACTAAGTTTTAATTTAATACAAACTATATGATAAATGAAACAAACAAAAGCTGCTTCCGAAAATCTCTACAAGACAGCTCAGGTAATTCTTTACGAACAAATCTTAAAAATTTAATAAAATTTTATCTAATTTTTTTCTTTTCTAATTCTATATATTTTTAGATATACAACCAATGCTTTAGGCCCAACTCTATTCTGACTTTTTTCAACCCCAAGCCAAACTCAAATTCTTACTACTTCAAGTAGTTACTCCCACATTTATATAGATTGTTTAGTGTAACTACCTACTTACGATATGCTTTAGTTTTATTCTTAAACTTACATAACTATTTTAATATATATATATATAAAAAAAATAATTATTTGTACACAGAAATATATAAGAACATAAACTGTACATTGAAATTGCGCAAGCAAATCTTATTGGATAATATCCGAACTTAATTTTTTAAAAATAAAAAAAGAAAACAATTTTTACCTAATTTTTTTTTCATTCTTGTGTTGACTACTAGAATTCAAAGGGCAATTTGTTGCAAAGAAATACTCCCAAATCCTCTAAGATCTGGTGCTGGTGTATCTGGGTTCAGGGTTTTTTAATTGAATTACACACATTTTAATTTAAAATTAACTATTTAATTTTAGCTGTTCACAAAAACTTATAGATTTAATGTTACATAATTGCACAATAACTATTTGCTTCTTTTTCTATCGGCGACTTGCCCTCCAACTCTTTTTGTTTCAGCTCTAGATAGGTGTTCTCATTACGTTTAACTAGCCATTCAGGCAATGGGTCCGCCCAATCTTTTGGTGGGCTGCTGCGTTTTTCCCATGTTGTATTAGCATAATGCGCTTTCATACGTTTGTTGCGGCGCTGTGTTTCACTCTCTATAACTGCCTCTCCAGCTTTGATATCGTTGCCATTGGAGTTTTCATAGCGCTGGCAATTCTCAAAGTCCCGTTGCCATTGTGAGCAGTCAATATTTTCACCGTGTACAAAATATTGATGGAAGCGTGCTTTGATGCTTGTGCAATCGTCGTATTCGTCTTTGTACACATCGCATGGTCGAATCTTTTGGAGATTTATGGGGAGTTAAATATTATTTTTCCAATCTAGTTAGAGTGATTAATAGTACGTACCGACCAAGCATTTTTTAGACCGGGGCTAGAAGTTGAGCCTTCTTCATAATTATTGTTATTATCGTTATTATCATCGGTCATTATAAGACCGTTCTCCATAGAAATAAAATATAAGGAAGTGGTGTTCTACTCACACATTCTATGCGTGTGTTGAAGAATTTTTCAACCGAGATAGATCATGATTTTTTGACATAAGCTCTTGCACATCAAAACAAAGAAAATGAGTGGTGAAAAAACAATAAAATATTAAATAATTAGCTATTGTCATCGCTATTAATTGTTTTAAAACGAACATATATAAAATAAAGAATTAAATAAGCATGCGTTGTGCCGTGAAAAGTTGTGAAAGTTCACAAAAAACACATAATAAAGAGGTTTAGTTTCACAGGTAATCTTGCTTTATAGTTTGTTGGTTCCCGCCATTTTTGTGCATGAGTCATGTGCAAGAGCTTCTGTCAAAACAAAAGTTCAGCTTCATGAGCGCATTTATTCCTTAGGGTGGCAAACATTAGGGCCCTAATTTTTTTTTTTTATTGAAGATAAGTTTTAATCAGGGACCGTAACTGTTATAAATTTCTTCAAAAAAGTCAATAAATAATGGTTATTTTTACCGATTTTTTTTTGTTTTCTTTTTTTTTTTATTATTTACTTTTATTTATTCGGTCAAAAATACCAGTTAAAATATGTTTATTTTTCGGTTAAAAATAGAAGTTAATATATGACTTATTTTTTCGGTCAAAAATTTATATATGACAGTGATATCCTATATTAAATACTAGCTTACCCGGTACACAATTTTTGCACCCGAAAATATGCTAATGAGCCGAACGACTAGTCGTACCATATGTGCCGTATTTCACGGGACGTGCCGTATATTGTAAGATTTTTTTAAGTGTCCTGCCGGGAAAAAATTTTTCCCGTATTTTTGGCATTTTTTGTAAAATACCTATGATTTCAAATACAATAAAAATTAAATAATAAAAATACGTCTGAACACCAAAAAGTTTTCGCCTTTATTTACGATATAACCTAATGCGGCCCTGTTTAAATGTTTATGTATTTGCATTAACTTCATTGTATTTGTAAATTACTTCATTTCTGTTCAACTTCACCGCTTCCTTATCTCTTAGTTCTTTGCCGTTCTCACATTGTTTATGGACGAAAAATAATATTTCACAATCAGCTGTTTAGAAAAAGTTCCAATTAACAACGTTGCCACATAATAGTTCAGAGCTATGAGCCCAACAAACAAGTTCATTCGACATGTTCCAGAAATTGAATTTTATGAAATTCAAACTAATGGCGTTTTCTTGCAGAGTGCAGAATATTTTACATTTTGACCTGAACTCAAAAAATGTTCACCTATTCTTAGTGGAGAAAAGATCAGAAAAATGCAACATTTGAGAGTACAAAAATTCTGCATTTTTTCTACTTTCCAGGTCAACTTTCATTTTCGAGAAAAGAACACGATTTAATTTACAGGCTAAAATTTTTTTCGAGAAAAGAACACACATAGGGCAGAAAAACTGCAGAATTTTTTTGATAAAATAAAACGCCATAAATAATAATGAGATTTCATGATTTCGAATATATAAAAACAATGACAAAATTGCAATCAACAATCTGCATCGGATTTCACAAACTCTTTGCATCTTAATGTAAATTTGCTATAATTGATTGTGTTTTGCGTAAACTCTATAGGATATATTTGTAAGAAGTAGCTAATATAAATAACTTCGAGTGATGTTGATGCAAAAATGTATAATATAGCAAATTAATTTTTGATATGGCCAACAAAGGGAGTAAAAATTTTAACTTGTATGTTTTAAAAAGTTGTTAATAAAAAAATTACACTTCAATTGACAATAAAAATGTAAAAAATGTAATTTTCAGCTTAAAGGCTATTTAATAATAAATAAAGTTTATTATAAATCACAAATAAAATTCTTAACTTTATTTATATCAAATTGAAGGCCTATGAGAAACATGAAGATTTTTAAATGAAACTTAAAACTAGATCAAATACAGGAATTGCTGATTCTGGATATCGAAAAAATTATTTTTTCTCTTCTGATGAAAATCTCTATCTGGTGAAAACCATATCAAAGTGGTGCAATATCCAATCTACGTTCTATTCCCCATACAATTAATCAAAATGAAAAACCCTTAAAACTTCGGATATTATTTAAGGTGCTTTTAGATGTGTAGAACTTTGAATTGAAATAAAATACTGAGATAACATAATTTTAAACTTAAAATTGGTTTTATTTGAAAATTAATTTTGTGCCACTAGGGTTTTGATATGATTTCCGGCATGTAGCTGCTTAAGATGTGACGTATTCTGAGGTCCAATTTTCGACGGCAAAATTTCCTCAATACTAGACTCTACAACAGTAATTGTTTCTTCAGTTCGCACTGTACGTGTTTGGGATGTTCTTTATATCATTAAGAGTATGTTTGATGCGAAAACGATTCATGGTTAATCCAATTTGTCGCTCGTATGGATTTATGTCGACTTAATGGGAGTAGTGCACGGTAACATTCCCGAACTGAAACACGATATTATAAAATGACAAACCAAACTGGTAACAAATAATAGCAGAGATGCCAGATCTGAGAACTGTTTGACAGTTTAATCCTTATCGCAAAATGGAATCTCAAAAAGCACCCTATATTATTATTGTTATTGATGATAATAAATATAAATTTATTAAATATATGTAGAAATATACGCAGGGTAGCTAGACCATATTGCGTGAAAAGTATAACTAATTAGATTTATGAATAATTATATGTTTGTAATGCTATGTTTGTTCAGAGATTAATTAATTTTTGTAAATGTAGATATTTTTGTGCAGTCAAGAATTGTTTCTAAAGGTTCAGGTAGCTTGGATTTTGGACATTCTTTAAGAATATGATAAACATTCATTATTTTATTGCAATTATTGCATTGAAGTGGATTAGAGTGATTGTAAAAATGTTGAGTGTTGAATAAAGCTTTACCAACTCTGAGGCGAGCAAGTGAAATGCATTGATATCTAGTAAATTTATGATGGTATCTATTTAAGTTAGGATTATGTTGTTTTAGAAAGCAATTTGAATTATCCCATTCTAATTTTAATTTTATAAAATTGATTGTTTTGAAAATGTGTTTTATGGAAAGCACCCTATATAATTAACAAAAGTGTGTAAGTTATATTTTTTGCAAAAAAGATATGTTCTTAGAGGAATTAAAGAGATATTTTAATAATCATAATTAATTATTAATAAACTATTAATTAATAAATTATATTATGATTTTTTGACCATGTGCAAAAATTAATAACTAAATACTTAAAACACTGCATTGACGTGATTATTACTTTCAAACTTTGTTGTTTGTGAATTATTATCGTTGTTGGTTTATTATCTTGATCCTGAAGCCATGTTTAGTCGAATAAAGTCTTATGTTGGAGTTATCGTCAGAAGAGCTTGACCGATAAGTTTTTTTTAATACCGGCTCCGACGGTCGATCCATTTTATAAACAGAATTATGCTGATACCTATTTTAATCTAATACCTAAATTTTAATCATGTGCAATACTCAAATTTTACCGGCAAAAGGAGAGAGAGTTTTTACCATAGAAATAAAATGTTTAAGTTCTTCGGTTTTTAGCGATACCGATTCTGAAGCCGAACCCATGCCAATTCCTTAATTTTCAATGGAGCTTTGCTGTTTGTGTTCTCCAGTTGTGGGAAACTTTTAAAGCGAGAGAACTTGAAATTAATTGCATAAGGTATTAAATATTATGCTTAAATAAACTTTTAAACTTAAATGTCAAACGCTAGGTAATTGTCAAAGTTAAGTAATTAAAATTATAATTTTATAATTATAATAATTATTGATACATGTCTCACAACTTAAAAAATTAATAATATAAAAAATAAATTTACTTTAATTATAAATTTGTTTAGTTATGTATTAAATCGCACTAAAAACAATTGATTTAATTTAAAAATTGCTTGCTAAATCGTTTCCTAGTTTCGAACAACTTTAAAATTTTTCCTATAAAAGGAATGCTTACAAAATAAAACAAGTACATATATAAAATACAATTAACAACGTTTTTGTTTAAATAAAATGAAATCAAAACTAAGGCCTGTTATAATAAGTTTTAATTAATAAACATTTTATCGCTAAACTTAGTCTGCGAAAGCACTTATTTTCCATTAACAACCCATTTTACATGCTTAAAGTATATACTTAATATGTACTGACATGTACAGTCAATCACTAGCTGAGGTCAGGTGTGCTTAGGTCTCCTAACAGAGTTTTAGCTGATTCTGGTGCACGTCCAATCTTATGCAACATACTCAAATATAAACTAAGACATGACAGCTTGAAAGAGTTGCACCTTTTAAAAGAACAAATTTAAAATTCTTCCGAACATTATATACCATTTATGACTCACCATAAGCAATACTCAAACACCATTCGTCTGTACATCCAATTTATGTAACCGAAAATTGAATGCACCTTGTAAATGCAACGTTGAGCACAACGTGCCATAACGCGCGGACGATCGACAACATCGCCGTGATGACGTCCAATGGCACGTATTGTATTTAAATTTCTGCAATTGTAATTTTGAATAAGTGTACCAAAATACGCGGAATGCTCAATTTTCCTAAAACCACTTTCTGTACCTTACAACAAAAAGCATATTTCGTGGCATTTCTTTAAGTGTTTGCATAATTATATCGAAGTTCTTCCGGGCGACCTCTTGCATATAAGCTATATCCGTTTCTGTGAGTTTAGTCTTAATACGTCCGCCATGAATTCTTATAGGCTGCTGAAAAAGTACCTCAGCAAATTTCATGTAATCTTTAATTTTGAGCTGTTTGGCAGCAGCTGCCATTTTGCGCTCATCTCGCAAAACCGTAGCTTCCCAAAATTCACATAATGGCAGACGTACTTTCTCCGGCAACTTTTCGTAAAGACCATGGTCGAGCAGTACCAAGTTTGCTTCGCCAGTTTGAGGATCTTTCCGAACAAAAACTGTGTTTTTATACAAATATTTTCGGTTAATCGGAATTAAAAAACTTGTTATTAAAAGTCTTACCATTTCCTGGATGTGGATCTGCATGAACGAAGCCGCTATTGAATATTTGTTCAGCAAACATTTTGAAGAGTTTAACATCAATGTCCTTAATATTTAAATTGCTTTGTTTAATTTTTTCCATATCGTTGACCTTGAAGCCATCAATCCACTCTTGGGTTAAAACTCGCTAAAATACAATAAAAATTAAAAATCAATAATAAATTCCAATAAAATTATTGTGAACGATGTGCTCAAACATAGCCATGCACCACTTTATGACTAAAAAAAACATAGTATTGCAATTTTCCGTACAAGTTACATTGAATATAAAATTTTTATATGGCTCTATTTTAAGTAAAAGTTATTATTTATTTTGGTTTTTTAAGGTTAAAAATTTACATAATAAACTAGCCACTTTTTATTTTTTCTGAAAATCAAATATTTTGCTGTGATGTGCTCTAGTTGTGCTTTAATATGTCATAAAGAGTATTAGATGTGACATTTTAATAATGTTATAATCCAATTGTTATTAAAATTTGAGATAGGATAGAATAAGATTTGGCTTAAAAATGCTTATTTAACCTCTATTTAATTGCTAATGGTTCCATTGTTCGAGCCTTAGCAACCGCTCTTAAAATTCGCAAAAGCATATATCTTTGTGATTGGCAACACAACCCGGGCACATCACAGCAACATTTCAGGAAAAATATAGTAAAAATATTTCCACTTCGGTACATTGCAAAGTGCAGCGATAACTTTATGTACATTTTAGGCGTTCATACCATTGTTGTGTAGTCCCAATGCACATCAGGAACATGCACAAATTTAAACTTTTTTAAATCTTTGGCGCATTTTTCCGAATTCTTAGCTTCGTTTATAAAGTTTAGTTCCTGTACAAGATTCTTTTTCACGTCACGCAAAATCCAACCGAAGTGATAGTTTTTAAAGAAGAGCTCAATAATGTCTTGAAGAAATATAATAGTACCTAAATCGCTATGAAATCGTTTATGCAAGTCGCTGTATTGAACCTGAAAGATACAACAATTTATATTTAGTTAATTTACCATAGTCTCAAAAAAAAAAAAAAAAAAAAAAAAAATAAATAATACTTTAACGGCCACATCCTCGCCACTTTTCAATTTTCCGCGAAAAACTTGAGCTAAACTCGCCGCCGCAACTGCCTTGTAATCGAACTCTGCAAATATATCTTCCGGCATTTTACCGAATTCTTCACGGAATAACTTTTGTACATCTTCGCGTGAGGTGGGCAAGCATTCGTCCTGCAACAGTGCCATCGTCCTTGTGTATTCCTTTGGCAATAGATGGTTTATGGCTGCAATACCTTGACCAACTTTAATATACAAACCACCATTAAGCAGACAAGTCTGCAGCAGTCGGTCGGCGCTTTTCTGGTGTACCACCTCCATTAGCTCATCGTAGTTTTCAGCATCTTGGTGACGTTCAAGCAACAAATAATCGACCGCTATCAATGAAGCTGTTTTGAGTGAACGCAGAAAACGCTTGGCTGCCCCGCAGTACGTGAACTCGTTGATGATGCCGTCGTAGGCCACGAAGGAACCAATAACCACACTCAAGCCTATTTTAACGTAAGGCATATTGCGGGCTTCAGTGCGTTTTAACGTTGTGCTCTTGAGCTCCGTGTGAAATTGATGCCTCGATTGTTTTATAGATCGCAGATTCCCATTTCGAAAAACTGTCCGCTGTAAGATTATGATAAATATAATAATACATAATATGCTAAATCTTAAAATGTTTGCCTTACCACTGTGGCATTCATTTTGGCAAGCGCTTTTCTCTTTTTTAATTCAACAAATTTTGTTTTAAGCCACAAGTGTTCAAACGTAAAGAATACTGCCTGGGTAACATCTCCAAGCCGAACACTTTTGTATGTTCTTACATGTTGAAAAAATTATCGGCAGCTTAATGTCAGCTGGCGGAGAACAACAATTGCATACACAGCAAAAAAAAGGAGAACGATTTTCGGGGCGCTACGATTAGATTAGATTAGATTATCTTTGTTGAGTCTTATATCAAACGAGTTTACAAAGTAAATGATATCTTGGAGTTAATCTAGTGGCTGTAAACGTAAGGCCAACAAAATCAATCACAATGTTAGTTAAAAAGAAATAATTCGAATGCCAACATGGCCACAAAAAGTATTAAAGAGTACTTTACTCTTGCTCTTTAAGCAAAGTTACTTTAGACGCAAAAATAATAGAAATCAGATTACGCCATCAGAGGCAGAAAAAGTTGCACCGTTCTGTGCAAGACGTTAGGTCTTTCGTGACGTAGATAGGAAAAGACTCTTTCTCTGTTCTTCTCACTGATTTTCTGTTCGTGCAAGAAAAGATGGAAGATAGTGCGAAATAGTTCATGGTATAAGGTTTGTTCACGTACTTTACTTGTAAAAACTTGCAGGGAGAGAGTAAAAGAAGATTTGAGATAAAAATATTTACAAAGAGAAAAATAGCAGAAAAAGTACGTGAACAGAAAACTAGTAGAAACTTGCAAGTTAACAGCTGATCAAACGAATTGACATCATATGCTGTTTTTTCTGCTATAATAAATGGTTATAAATTATTGAAATCATTTCTTGAGTCTCACCAACATTAACATTATACTTACATTTTCCTCAGCATCACAAATGTTTCTTTTTCCATCCATTTTAATACGAAATCAACAAGAAATAACTTTTGACAGCTTGTTTTTTTTTTGACAAACAGTTTTTTTCGGTAGTTGCAAGTTCTTGCAAGTAGAAATTTTGCTAGCAGAAACTTGCAGCTACTTTTTTCTCTCTCACTATTTTACGCTCTCGTTCTCCTCTCTCGTTGCAAGTTTTTCGAGTACGTGAACGCTTTACTGGTAAAAACTTGTACAAATTTTTTGTTAGTGAACAAACCTATAATAATACATGGTAGCATTGACAACTGCTTATTTTCTCTTCAACAGGAAAACATAAACTGTCAAAAACAGATTTTTGTGGAAATACATCAGCAGCTGCTGTGGTTGTTGTTTTTTTTCACTTCAACGTTTTCAACATTGCTTGTGTTTTCAATGCCGGATTGTGAGCGCTCTCTTTTTGAGTATATTTTTTGACAGTATATGATTTCCCAAGCAACTGTCAATGCTACCTTGTATTATTATACCATGAAATAGTTCTGTACGATTTTTTTTTTTTCAGCTACAGTTGTTTTTTATGTTTTGCTCAGTGAAAAACAGCTGATTTTGACAATGGGTCGATCATGACGTAGGCAGACATGCGCATGGCATAATCTTGTATTTATTATTTTTGCTTTAGACGTATTGTCTGTGTACAATAAAAAAACTTAATACTAAATATACGGAAGAATATGACAACGACTATCATGAACATGACCAGCATGTATCTGCTTTTGCTTAACATACTGTTTACATGTCTTGTCAACTTCCAATAATAAGATTGCCATAAGTTAAAATGAGATGCCAACATAAATTTAAAGAAATGGCTATAAAATCATTGATAGCAAAACGAAAACATAAATATACAAATTTCTGAACTATAAAGGCATGTATCATGATACAATTATACAGGTAGCATTGACAAGTATAGATTTTCTCAGCAACAAGGCAACGACCATCTGTCAAAAACAGTTGGTCGTGCAACAAGAATTAAACGAATGTAAAAATAAATAAATTCCGCAAAATATGTGCGTTAAATACACAATTATAATAATGAAAGTTGTGAAAAAATTATATGTGATATGTGTTTAACGTTTTCCAGCCGTGGTGTTTTAATAATAATTGGAAACTTCTTTAATTTCGTCCATATGCATCTCCAGCTGCTGAGGTTGCTACATTTGAACGTTTTCAACATTTTTTCTTATGTTTGCACTTAATAACACAAAGTTCACAAGTTATCTTCGTTGTAGTAATAATAATTCACTATTGATTAAATAAAATAGGCAATATTTTGTAAGAAAATGTTTGGTTATTTGAAAGCGCTGAAACATAAGCAATGGCGAAAACATAAGAAATAATTGAACGCTCTCTTTCTAGACATTTTTTTTGACAGATGGTCGTTGCCCAAGCAACTGTCAATACTACCTTATATTATTATACCATGGGCATGTATTGATGAGTAGCTTTACTTTGAATAATTATACAATGCAACATTGTCCCTGTTTACACTCGTCAAGAGTTGACGGTCAATTTTTTCTAATTCCCTTTTAAGCTTGACGTTCACTTTTATTCATATCAAGAGTTGACGATCATTTATATTTGTATCATATACTGTGGTTTCATTTCATATTAGGTCTGTTTCCGTACTTTACACTGTGTAAGATTTGTGTAAGATGCAAGAGTGTGCAAGAGAGTAAAAACGAAATGTGAGGATAGTTGCAAAAGTACGGAAACAGCTTCTAGTAAGTTTCAAGCACAAAACAGCTGATTTTGACTGTAGACGGCAGCACAAAACTGAACAATTACTTAATTTTACTTTACTTTACAATTACATTTTTATTTATTATTATTTATTTATTGTACGTAAATTTCTTTTTAGGCCACAATTTGTGCATTTATTTATCGCAAAACATAAACAATTATGAAATGTAATTTGACATTTGCTTCTTCTTATTGATGCTTATTCTTCTTGATGCTTGTTCTTACTTTACTCCATGGTGTAATAATAATAAGGTGTTAGTGAATTTGACACTTCTCTCTCAAAATGATAAATTTTTTAGCCCCGCTCCTGTCAAAAACAGCTGATGGTGGATTGGAATGAAAATAAATCAGCTAACGTGCAGTCGGTCGAAGCTCAATGCCATGTCCACTTCTTTTGATGGTTATTATCAGTTGAGGTGTTGAACATTCTTTCATGGCATTCGATAGTTTCTTGAAGCAGTCGGTGTGAATACAAGACAATTTGCATGCTTCATGTCGGTGGCACCTTCCAGCGCACGTTTTTGATAAAATGACAAAACCATTCAATGGCGAACTTGGCAAATGGGCGAAGACAACTGCAATAACTTTTTGTCAACACAACACGGCACAATTAATTGAATTAAATATTTATTTAACCTTTATTCGCACAATAACCTATAAAAACTATAACACATCATCATCTAGCAACTCAAACAAATAACACAATTTGATAACTATCAACGGCTCCTCTCTTTTGCTCTCATTTTTTCGACAGAAAGAAAGCTATTCTTGGTGTTGTCAAAAATTCGCTAACTTAATTAATTTTCAATTTTCATTAAATTTTCATTAATTTTCATTAAATTTTCAATAACTCCAAAAAATTGGGAATTATTTCTTTTTATTGGGAGTGATTTAATTTTTCTATGAGATTATGATTATGATTATGATTATTTTCTATTATGTAATAGCTCCCAAAAAATTTGAGAATGAAGTAAGTCCCATAATATTAGGTTGGGAGTTTTTTCATTTAACTTGGAAGTTGTTTCATTTCTCTTGGGAGTTATTTAATTTCTCTCGGGAGTTATTTCATTTAAGTTGGGAGCTATTTCAATTGCCTTAAGTGCTTCCTTCAAAGAATGTTAACTTACATTCAGGGTGAAAAAATGCAACCAGTGCTGCCGAGCGTGCTACAACAAAAGTAATTTTTGCTCAATTTTTAATTTTATTTCAATTTCGATTGATCATATATGATAAAAAAAAAAAACCGAGTTACGCTAGAAATTTTCTGCGAGATTTCAGTCAGAATTGAATTTCTGTAGCTTTTCTTGACTAGATCGGAAATCGATTTAAGTATCTTCTATGTCATCAGTAACTATGACGTTACTGAATCAATTACAGAAATATTATAATTCAGCAAAATGACATGAAAGAAATTTAATCAATTTTATATCCAGTCGTAAAAGAAATCAGGCTGAAAAACTATTGCGTTTAACTCGAACTTAATATTTGTCTTTTTTTTACTGAAATAACGAAAGCCAGTACTAAATTTTATCATTTTTTGTACTTGAAAAAATTTTTATTAATATTCGGCTTCGGTATTCGGCCGAATACTTCCATGTGGCGTCCGTGGCGTAGTTGGTTAATGTACGTGGCCGCTATGTCAACGAACTTTGGAGACCCAGGTTCGAACCCCAGCAGCGACAGAAAATTATTTGAATTAAAATAATTTTTCTGTACGGCCGCCACCTCTCTGCAGACAATGGCAAACCTCAGAGAGTAATCAAAATGCCATGTAAAGCTTCTTGAGAACGAGAACATTCCGTTCATCGCCGTTCGGAGTCGGCGTTAAGCATGTAGGTCCGGTTCTCGGTCAATTGTGTACAAACTTAATAACACGCACAACACAATTGATCATAAGAAGCTAGGTCGTAGTCCTTTCAAGGGCTGAAATGGCCAGTTATTTATTTATTTTATTTTTTACTTCCACTTGGCTGAACATTCGGCTTCGGCTTCGGCCAAAATTTCACATTCGGTCGGACACTATTTAATATACTCTGAGCATGATTATTAATCAAATCGAATGAAAACCACGCAAACCTTACATACAAAGTGATTTTATGAAATAGGTAAAATCTCTTTAAATTCCACAAAAATTAATATATAGACTTGAAATTTTGCATATAAACTTTGATATATAACATGTACTCTGTGTATGAAACTCAACCAAATCGAATAAAACCACGCCTACCTACCTTGCACCCATAGTCACTTTACCAAAAAATTAAAATCTCTTTGAATTTATTTTTAATCATACTTTAATGAGTTTAATTTTTTAATCATATTTTAAAATCATTTTCTGTAGCTTTATCAGAGAAAAAGCGCCACAGACGAAAAACTGTAACAAAAAAATCGCGCGATTTTTAATAACAATTCTTAATTTTTTCCATACTGTTGAAGTTTGAAGCCCTGGCTGTCGATAACAGAAAAGTAAAATATTATGTAATATTATTGTTATGTATCTTAGTATCTTTTTGGAGTACGGTATTTGTTATTTGTATTAGGAGGTCTTGCATTATATGTTTATTTATACCGTATCTGTTATTTCGTATTAGTTAAGATTTTTTTAATTATATAAACAATTGTGTATAACTATTTTCAATGTTAATATATTTGTAAATTTTAAATTAGGCTGTTAGGACTTTTTCTTAAAGTTGTTAAATTCTTTTACGTCCAGCAGCCGAGGAAACCAGTAAGACTTATTAATTTATATTTAACTTCATATATATTATATTTCATATATTATTCTTATTTTATCCTAATCAGTTCATTTTTGTCTAATATAGAGAATAAACTTGCCTTATAATAGTCGCTAAATGTCCTGTGTTTTTTATTTGTCGCTTAAGTTTGAGTTTTTTAAGTCCGACTAATACAGGGAGTTTATTCACGGCCGTTGGGCACAAAAGCCAAACATACATAGTTACCGAAAATAGTTTTGAAATATAATTAAAAAAATTAAAAGTTGTTATTAAAAATCGCGTGATTTTTTAAACCAATTTTTTGCCTGCGTCGCTTTTTCTCTAATAAAGCTACAAGATGGTTTTAAAATATGATTGAATAATTAAACATGAAAAGTACAAATCGCGCATTTCTGAAAAACTTTTTCGTTCAGAAACGCAATGAAATAACGCCTCATTTGTTTTGTAGATTTCTGTTTCCAGAATTGCTTTCTGTAAAATTTGAAACCTTTTTATTTTGTCCCCTATTTTTTAAGGGTGCATTTTCGATTGACCAAACATATTTATTCGCATTATAGAGATATCTTATTTATTTTAGGAGTTATTTTATTTTTTTTTTGAGTTGTTCAAATTCTTTTAGGAGTTATTTTACTCTTTTTGGAAGTAATATAATTTTTCTTGGGGGTTATTTCATTTTTCTTAGGAGTTTTTTAATTTATCTTGGGACTTATTTCATTTTACTTGGGAATTATTTCGTTAATTTTAATTTTTTTGAGAGTTATTTCATTGGGGGTTATTTAAATGGGACTTCTTTAATTTTTGGCTTAGGAGTTATTTAATTTTCATTGGGAGTTAGTTCATTTTTTTAGATTTGGGACTTATTGCATTTCTATTGGGAGTTATTTAATTTTTATTTTGGGAGTTATTTTAATTGGAGTTATTATACTGCGCCTGACACACTGCCGACATCAAAATATCTGTGAGTCTATTTACTAAGTTTTCCAACACAGGTTTATCAGCTGTTAATATACAACCGCTGCACACAAGAAATTTCTGATGGCCAAACTGACGTTTACTGATCAAAATCTGTTCTCTTTGTTTAGATAGGAAAATAGTTATTTTTTTAAATAAAAATGATTAAAAGCGTACAATTAGTTTATAATAACAAGCTAATGCAATGTGTGTGCAAGTTTACGTAAGTTTATTGAAATAAATTAGTACGATTTGTTACACAAATATCTGGAAGCAAATTATATAACCTGTAATATAAAAAGAATGTGGCTTTAGTTGATGTGGATGGGATTGAAATCAAATGCGTCAATTGAAGAGATCATTTTTAGGATAATTTTTAGTTAGAAATGCATTGAATTATTGTTCTTTCCTTAGGATAGCGACAAGAGGCTACGCGAATGGCGCTGCAAGCTCTTCACGCAAGTTCTTTACAATTACAGATCTGACAAAGAAGAATAGAGAATATGTGAAAAAGGAATTGATAGGGTAAATTCAATTTTTGCATCTAACATAATTACTAAAGTTTTTGTTAAATTTGTCCTTCTACTTGCAGTTATTCAATGCAACAAATGTACGATGTTGTTGCTGATGTGACAAATTATTACAAATTCGTGCCATACGTAAAGAAGTCACATGTGCACAGTCGGCACAAGAGTGGCTTCCTAGCTGATCTAATCGTTGGTTTTCCACCGCTTAATGAAGTCTATACTTCGAATGTTTTGCTTGATACGCCGAAGCTTGTAAAATCTGTCTGTCACGATGGGCGACTCTTCAACTTTCTACTGAACGAGTGGCGTTTTAGTCCAGGTCTAAAAGATATACCGCAGTCATGCGTAGTGGACTTTAAGGTATCATTTGAATTCAAATCGCTGCTGCACAGCAATATAGCGAATCTATTCTTCGATTTGATATGCGATCAAATGGAATCTGCTTTCATAATGGAGGCAAAGCGACGCTTTGGACAACCATCAATACGTAGTCACATATTATCATCGCAACGCTCATGACATGACCCTTCCAGCTGACAGAAAGCCGGTCAGTAAGAAAATTTTAACCATTGACTCGCAAACACACATAGTTTAAATTTACTGATAAAAGTTTAAGTGAAATGTAATGAAAAATGTAAGAAATCAATGTTATAATTGTAGAAAAGTTTACTATTCGAAAAAAAAAAAAACGAACAGACATAGTAACAAGACACAGAATGAAGCCAAAGACGGAAAACACCTTAAGTGCAGACCCAACATACTGGAAAGAGTAATGTTATGCTTGTAAGATCAAATAAGCCATCATTTTAGATACATGTATGTTAAATACATGACATTTTTTTACCTAATGCAAAGCAGAACTATTGTTTGACTAGTTTATATTTTTAGTTTTTATTTTGTTATAACGAAAAAATTATTGAATAATTAAATTATTTGTATTAAATATTGTAGAAAATATACTAAAATATATTCATTATTTGTGATACTTAACTACGTATGTGAAAAAAATCAATACAAATTTTGTGTCTCAAAACCCAACAATATTGTTATTCGAAATTGCATTAGAAAGATTAGAAAAAAAAAAACAAATTTTAGATTTAAGTAATCAATTTTGTTTGAGTTGTGTTGAGATAAGCAAGCAAATTCATGGGTTGAAGAACGATAGAATTTTTCAGGGATTTGCATGTATAATCACTGTAAAACAGAAAATAATATGCGTTATTTTTAATAAACAATTGTAAACATTAAAAAAACTTTGATGGGACAATGAAAATATATTGTTTGAAAGTGTCGTTTTTTACGGGCTTTTTGCATCTTTGCATCGGGACTCATAAATTTTCGGGACTAAAAGACTGTCAGCTAATTTTTAACTTTAGAAGCCTTTTCTTTGTTTATATACCAAGTTTCCACAACTTGTTTTTATCTTTCACTTATATGTTGAAAAAAAAAATACAATAGTAAAAAGAGTATGTTTTTCATTACTTTAATAAAAGTTTATTAGCTATATTCATGAACAGTGTCTTAAAACGAATATAAATGATAACACGAATTTATGATTTTATGAAGTGCAAATCATGTCTAAGTATGTTATTTCTTTAAATAAACATTAACAGTTTTCCACTTATTATCTACACTAGGTTATTTTTGTTAATTAAGTACATACACAATTTTAAAAAAAACTGAAACAGTCTTTATCGAATATGTTTACAGTTTAAAGAACAGGTAAGATAACTTCAATTGATAGTTTAAATTTCTCTGTTTAACCATTAAAGAATTTAATTGACTTTTATTTTTATATGCATACATTTTCGATTTTTTTCTTTATCATTTTTGTTAACCTCATTGTTATGAACTAATTATAAATAAAAGTGGTTGTTGCATCTATTAACTGCCTGGAAGGTGTATACGAATGAATGAATTACTCATTTTGTATTAAAGTTTGGTCCAAATTTTGATTAGGAATTTCTATAATTAATTTCGATGGCACAAAAAAAAACCAAATTTAAATAATTAAACAAAAAATTTAAACTTTAAACAAGACTTCTTTATCCTAAAGCATGACAAACTTTAATATTTAATGTATCGAATTTTACGTAAAACTAATGGAATGGCTGTTTTTATTTTTATTATGTATCTAAAATTAACTGTTATTGAAGGATATGTACGCTACATTCACAAACTCAATTAATTAGTAATTTTCTCATATATATTGTTATGTATTATTATTGTATCTTTTCATATTAATTTGAATTACGTGAATACGTGTTTGTATTTTGTTTTCCTATTTTTAACTAGTTAAAGTTAAGTGTATGAATTATAAGCTCTCTACATATAAATTTACAAGAACAACATGTTTATACTTTGTGCTAGGCTACTCTATTATAAAAGGGTATTTGAAACGTAATTTATATTTCTTAGTTCAAATATTGATTTTAGTATAAAAGATTTCGTATCAAAAGTCATTCAGTTTGTTTCCTTACGTTGTGTTGCAACCGTTTGGAAAATAATAATGCTCAAAAAACAAAACAAATATTGCGAAGCATTATAGAACGGATTTTAGTAAGCTTAAGTTTAATATTTTATTAGAAAAAATAAAAAAATAATAAAACAATAGTTAATACGTTTTAGAACAGCGTAATTAAGTTTTCTTTATATTTTTTATACAATTTAAGCTATTTAAAGTGTGTAGGATGTGCCGCAAGGTAACGAAGTGAAGCTACTGTGTTTTATTTTTTTTTTTTCAAACGTCTAGTTAATTAAGTGTTGCTTAAATATTCTCTTAATATACTTGTAGGTACATTTTTTATAGTGAAGATCTACTGTTTTAAAATAAACTGCTGACTTGTTTTCAAGCTCTTAACGAAACGAAAGCGTAAAAAATTAAACGTATTACAAAAAAGCACCATAAAATCTTTGCATAGATAAAATAACAAACAGCAGACAAAGTAGTAAATAGCAAATTACAATAATACAACAAATATAGCTAGAAAACATGCAAAAAGCAAATACAATTTCTGCTTTATACAAATTACAAAATAATACTTAAACTTCAAAAAGTTTTGTTTTTGAATAAGGAAAAGTATGGACTCAAAACCACAAAACATCATTAAAACTAAGTCGATTTAAGTAAAACAATACTTAAGTAGTAAAAAATACATAATATCACTTATAGTGAGTTTCAACAATGAACTCGATTTTGCTTGCAACCTGCACGCATGCGCCGACGCTTTCAATTGTGTTTGGCTCTTTTGCCAAACATATATCCCTTCCAGCGTTCGGCTGTTTGCGCTATAAGCGGATCACTATCAATAGTGGCCAACAGCAATAACTGATTAACATGTGTGGCATGATAATCCCAGCGTGCCAAATTTGGTGCAACACCTATGATTAAATGGTTTATAAATTACTTAGAGTATTTTTCGGTCACGTAATAGTAACCTACCTAGACTCAAATGTCTCAAATCGTAGCTTGTTCCAGAGCCTGTGTCATAAAGCAATAGCATTTTCTTCAACGAATGCATGCCTTGATTAAATAATTTCCCAGCTTCCCGCGCTATAGCTGCCGGCGCTGTTGAATTAATATCGTAAAGTCCCAAAAGCGAGTAAATGAAACCATTTAAGACAAATGATGCCGGCGTTGTGGGATATTCTTCATACCTATTAATTCAGAAACATTAATTGACTTCTTAACTGGAGAATATAAACGTTTTTGGAAAAGTTTTTGAAGATATTTTTTTATCTTTCCTTAGACAAGTGCTTTAAATTAAATAAAAAATTAATTTTGAAAACAAAAAAGCTTTTTGATAATCAACTAAATGCTAATAAAACCAAGAGATTCGATAGTAGACTCTTAAATACTGGTGTAATTTTTCGCTCATCCTGAAATATTTGCCGCCGCTGTTTTATCAAATTTGAAAGGTGATTAATTGCTATTAAATCGGCGTCTTTCCTATCTGGGAAGTAAGGTGACTGGTATTTCGAATAATCGCAATAAAAATTGATTATGTTTTTTAAGAAGTTTCAGAGTAGTAGTAGAACCCAAAAAAAAGGGTTAGCGAAAGTACCAAGTTAGTGAGTATGCTTCATGGAAGTTATGAATTTTCATAAAATAAATCTAAGATAACGATTTGCAAATGTATCAAATTGATTATTTTTTGCTGAGAAATTCAATTAAAGATATTAAAAGAATTCTGTTCAGAATACTGAATTCAAAGTTGAATTGAAAAGTTATAAATCACTAAATATATATTGAAATTTTAACTTATTTTTGAAAAAAAAAGAAAGCCACTTCTGGAAAACATGAAAATTAATCGGTTCAGAGGCGGCATAAAACTACCATTCTCGGTCATTTGTACTAACATTTAATAACACACATAGCAGAGTTGATCATAACTGAGACCTCGGACAGAGTTTAAATTAACAGTCGTTCAAAAACTAAGTAAAAGAATTTAGAATTTAAAATCTAGATGAGCATCGGCATTGCTAAGAAGCAAAATCTTGTTTCATTGCTTATAGATATGTACCACATTTCTATATTTTAAGCACCTCAATTGTATAGGGTATGAGTTATTTAATAATACTGACCAATTATATTTGTCCATGAATTGTGCCAACACTCCACCATCCTTGGAAAGCACTCGATAGGGTCTTAAACCTAATGCAGCGGCATGCAGATAACGTTTATCGCCACCTGAGTGCCAATAGGCCCGCGCCAACAGTGATATCGCATGTCCTTGACCCATAGCCGAGAGCCAACCTGATTTGAGTTCAGCAAAACCATTTAAATTACGCTTAACTGGATTCGGCCAGCCGCCAGTTTTAGCATCTTGCTGATTGACAAACCACTCAGCGGCATCATAGAAATGCGCCAGATGGTCATACGTAGAGAGGGTGATATTGTCAAAGAAACCAATGCCTAGAAAAGAGATGGCAACCACTTTCAGTTCGCTGCGTCGCATTTTCACCGCTGACGATGTTGATTTTCTATCGCCGCTTGCAGCAATGCCTTTCTGTACATCAATCAATAAGTCACGCGTTAGATGTCGCCACTTGTTGATAGCGGAACTGCCTAGACCATAGTATATATTATGCTCCTGTACGCTGATAACCAAGTCGGCGAGTATATAGTAAACATTGTAACTTTGTTTAGTCTCCCGATTTTGAAGTGTAATCATTAAGCTGCTGCTGTTAGTGACCAAGAGCAAATCTATGCTAAGTACTAAATCCAGGGTCTGATCAGCCTGCATGCTAATGGCGCTTTCAAAGTCAATCGCAGTGTCGAATTGAACGACATTAGAACTAAATTTTGGGTGCCAAATACGAGTTAGATTGCTGGACTTTGGGGTTCTCCAATCGGCATGGTTGTCATCAGCGTCTTCAATTATCTACAGTGAGGGTAAGAATATACAAATTCATATTCTAGAACCCAATAATTTGAGTGAGATATTCATACCCTTATTCTTGGTTCTGGCTCAGTCAGATTTTTGCTGTAGTGCGACAGTCCGAATTGCGCGATTTGCGTTGGATAGAAATAGCCGCGCTTTTCCCACTGCGTGCTTATGGGCACGCCCTCCGCGGCACTTATGCATTTAACACGATCGCGCACCTTAAAGATAATTTTAAGATATTGCCTCTACGATTGGAGCTGTACTCACCTCAACATTGTAATTTTCGAAATACATAAACAGCCCGCGAGCATCATATTTTCCTTTTGGAAAATTTATCTTTGCATTGCTATGCGTCCAATTAAATTTCATCTCTTGATTCTCCAAAGTCACCAGAGCACCGGACACTTCAAAGTAATTGCGCAGAAATGAGAACGGCACGTACACCTCACTGGCGGCATCACGCTTGCAATGTATTGTATACTCTTGATTTATTAAACACTCAATATCACGCAATTCTACAGACGTGGAGCCAGCGGATTCCAGTCCGTTGCCTGTATTACTGGACAATAGATCATTGTTTGCCATATCACCGACGTAAAGGCGACGATCCCAGCGTTTAACCAGCTCATTGGGGAATGTAAAGTCAGAGCAACGCATATACACAGCGAATGTTATAATGAGCACCGCAATGGAGAGAAAAAGTAAGACGGCTTTCAAGTTCAGACGCATGATGAAGAAGAACAAGGGTTCGCGCTGTAATGAGTAGTGAAAAATATAAAACTTATATTATTTTATATACTTATATTTTACAAGTATTGTAATTAAACTCAACAATTAAACTTAGAATAAAAATAGAATTTCATAAAAATCATTTTAACATAAGAAGACATTCGACCGGGTTGGATACTTAAGTTATTTGCAAAGATCAAAATTAAAGATTTGTAGGGATTAATGCATCATCAATGGGCCTCAATTAACAACATTACTAAACATTCGAACACGTTTCAAACCAATAAGATATTTCCCACAACATTCCAAAGCAGCCATAGTATTAATATAGAAGTCAACATTCATAGATGTTATTAAAAATGTACAAAACTGCATGTACAAAAATCCATTTATTAGTGGATTAAGATTTTTAGAATTTCATTACACTACAATACTCTTCACTACACATTATTAAATGTTATTGTACAATATTATTTTTTTACAAATGCATACCTCTTTACGATGACGAAGGAATTTCTTCAGATGAAATATCAGTCTTTCAAACTTTGCTTGAAATATTACTATTCAAGATACTTTAGGTATTAACATGAAGTTTTTAATGTCTTCATTATGCAAAGTAGTCCAAAATACAAAGTGTGAATCGAAATGAATTCTCTCGAAACTTTCAGTTTGATATATCAATTTTTAAAAATCCTAATAGAGCAATGTTTGAAAATAATCTGTGCTCGTTCAAATAGATGAACCTAATGGTATGAAATAAAAATTCTGTGAATTAAAAACGCAACGATAATTTACGAATTATGTTAATGCTAGAGCGGAAGAATAGCTGACAGCGTAATTAAAATACGATATGGTGCGGCGAGCTTTGCATATTTAAACATTCAGAGTAGACAACAAATAATTCGTTCGGAAGAATTTAAGCATAATTAAACAGACACACAAATAAAGCGAGCACAAAAGAAGTATAAACAGGTAGTTAGCAGGTAGGCTACATACAGGTGAAGGGATGCACAAGAGCAATACATTAAAAAAAAAGAAGCTGGCTACAGTTTATAATTGCGACCGGAATTTAAAGATGAAATGAATTTGTCTGTCCGCACTAAAACCGCTTGACCAACATCTAACCGGCTAAAAACTCGACTTTTTTTTCAAAAACTATTAAATCATAGCTTGACTCACCTTTGCATTTAGTTTTCTATTGCGATTTGTGTTATTATAATTATTGGCAGCAGTTGTAGTTGGTTTCTTCAATGTGGCCACGACCGATGATTTCGGATCTGCAGCCAAATCAGAGTAAGCAGACATCGATTGCAATTGTTGCAATATTTTTGAATCTATTGTGTTCTTTATATATAAATTCATGAATTATTTTCTCTTGCTAGAGAATTTTATAATTTTGATTAGGTTTCTTGTTTTTTCAATTACTGCCTCTATTGCTGGCGCTGCGCCAGCATCTTGGTTGCACCAACGCGCAGCATCATAAGCATTTTGGCACTCAGTCATTGCATTTTTCAATTCAACAAAATAATTGAATTTTGATTATTAAAAGGCTAAAGTTGCTGATCGTCATTGCTTTAAGAATTTCTATATGCTGGATTTGAGGCTTAATATTCGGGCAACAATTCACTTGAAATTTTTGTTAAGCGTCTGTGCGGTTAGTTAAATGTTTCTTCACACTTGTTTTTATTGTTAAAATATAATATTTGAATACTATTTTGTTCGTATTTGCTGCTCTAATAACTTAAAACAAATTTATGCCCAAGTGAAAAGTTATTTCTGCACAATTATGTGAAAATTTTTTGTGTTTTCATTGGACGCAGATGATTTTGACAGTTGCTTGTTTTTGTAATTCTTGTTTAGTTTTGGTGTGTGCGTGAACTGTGTCGTGTAGGTGGACGAGTTGCCAGAGCTGCCATATTTTATCAGTTCTCCATTTCGATATATTCTTTGAGATGACACTGGACAACATGATTTTTCGATGGGAAGACTTATAGCATGTTTCCAGTGCACTCTGAATCATGGTATAATAATACAAGGTAGCATTGACAGTTGCTTGGAAAAACATCTTCTGTCAAAAAATATACTCAAAAAGAGAGCGCTCACAATCCGCCATTGAAAACACAAGCAATGTTGAAAACGTCGAAGTGCAAAAACACAACAACCTCAGCAGCTGCAGATACATTTTCACAAACAGTTGTTTTTGACAGGAGATGTTTTCTTGTAGAAGAGAAAATAAGCAGTTGTCAATGCTACCTTGTATTATTATACCATGACTCTGAATCAAGTATTTTGGCTTGCGAATTAAGAATGTGAAATAGCCTGTTCCCACGAAGAAATCTTAATTCAGTTTGACAGCTGAAACTATGTAGAGCTGAGAGCAATACTCACTTTGACTTTTTGTTTTGTTTGTCTTTCTTCTATTGCTGTTTTCGATTAATTTTCGATAAAAATTAGAGATAAAACTGATTTCTACTTGATTCGGATGTTAATTCAAACTGAATCAACTTCGAATAAGATAATTCAGCTCGTCAAATGTTTTATGGCGAATTAGTTAATTCGGAACACAATTCAGCCTCGAATTACGAATGAGAGCCGAATTATAGCTGAATTACAATACTGCGTTAGGTCGGTCGGCCTTTGACCGTACTTTGGTCTCCGTTGTAAAAACTTTACGATATAAGCTGTCAAAACGGACGACCTCAAACTTTGCAAAACTAAATGTTGCGTTGACAGATCGTGCGTCTATCATTTTGGTGATGCCAATAAAAGCAGCTATACTAAAATTCCCACAAAACGTCCCTTTTTCCGAAATCATGCAATTATAATTTTAATCAATAAAAAAAAAACACAGGTGCGTCACTGGACACACGAGAGAAGCGAAGCATTTTCGCAATATCATAGATTTGATAATTTAAGGGCTTTTTTTCGATTAAAATAATTTTTAAATTTAATATTTTAAAATAACAAAGTAAACTAAAAAACACACACGTTTATTTTCACACCAGTAAGTTTTATTATATATCTTAATAATTTTTTTTCTGTCACTTAGAAAACGCACTTGGTCAATTGTTAATTTCCTTCATGCTATGCAAAAACAAAAAAAAAACAACACCATGTACCAACAACATATGTAACTAATTAACAAAATGTTCCTTTTGCAAAAATAATGTGGGTTGATCATACATATTTACCCTCTCCGACCCTCCCTTAAATCACACTGTTCCCAACGACCTCTAGTAGTAAGTAGAAACAACATCCAATACACAAACCTTAGTGAATATTGTGTATTGGCTAATAGTTATTCTCAGATATGAAGGATACGTAGCCAATACATACACAATTCTATAAATAGATTATTGTAATCAACTGCAACATAGCTTTAGTTAATTTTTAATATTGAATAAGCGAAATTTAGCAACAAAGGGTTTTGGTTCGATGGCTTAAGCTTAAAACTATCAGTCAACAGGCACGAGTTCAATTCCTGCAGCGGGCAAGAAATTATTTTTAATTTAACATTTTCTTGTTCAATTGATGCAAGCAAGAAACAATCTCAATTCTAAGAAAAAAGGTGTCGGAAAAAAGCTTCGCTTCAAAAATTAAAAGATATTGTCATAAAATCATTAAGAACCATAAAACCTACTTTAGAAAGCTAAGATATTTTTATTAAGTGTAATATAATCTGCGAAATAATGAAAAATGTCACATATTAACGTGAAAATTTCGATTAGAATCTTCAAAATAAATGAACACTTTCCAATATAATGATAAAATGTGAAATTAAATTAAGATTTAAAATGGAATTTCTGGAAACACATTTCAGTTTTTATGGCAAAAAATTTTTCTTGGATTGATCGATATTTTTATATATATATATATATATATATATATACTGTTTTTTTTTATAAAATGTGATTACTTGATGTCATTATTTTTCTTGTTTTTGTCAAAATTACTGCTATTTATTATTATTATTACTGTTAATTTTTGCCGAGATCTTTGCAAATTTTGAGAGCAAAATGTAGGAAATTTCGTCAACGAAAGCAAGTTGGAAATACGTATGGAAATATTCATGTAAATTTGTGTATGGAAGTTTTTTGGTACGGTGCGTGTTTTGGGGCAATTTCAATCAATTTTTATCCACCTTGAACACCAGAGGGCGCTTAAGTACAAATTTAAAGAAAATCGGTATATAGTGGTTTTCATGTACGCTGAGTGTCTTGCTGCTATCTTTTTTGACCTGTATTGAACACCAGAGGGCGCGGTAGTACAATTATTTATGCGATTAGAATGAAAATTGGTATATTGTGATTTTTAGGTACGGTGAGTATTTTGTCGCTTTCTTCTTTAATCCAACTTAGACACCAGTTGCACCAGTTGGTGCTGTAGTACAAATTTACAAGTACCATAGGCGTAGAAGGATATCACCAAGTGGAACTCCATTGTGAGTTTTAATGTAATGCGACTTTAATTTCCATAGCTATTCGATATCAAAACTTTGGCATGTATGGGCGGGGTGTGGCTCCTTGAACAATGCCTGTCAAAATTTTTTAAAAGAAATACATCACCAAATAGTAATTCTATTCTAAAATTCAACGTTTTGTGACTTACTTTCATAGGCTATTCGATATCAAAAATTGTAATTGTATGGGCGGAGCCACACCCTCTTGTACAATGCCCGTCTCGGTTTTCTAGTAGATGGACATTACCAAGTGGCAACTCCATACCGAGTTTCATTACTATGCGGCATTTAGTTCCAAAGCTATTTGATACCATAAGTTTGACTTATATGGGCGGTGCCATGCCCCCTTGTCCAATGCTCACTCAATTTTTCCAGTCAAAGTACAAGACTAAATAGTACATTCTTACCGAGTTTCATTGATGTGTGACTAATAGTTCGAAAGTTATACCCACAATTTGGGTAGCCGAAAAAGTGCCACACCCTTTTCCCAACGCCCATAAAATTTTACCAGTGGAACGGGACATGTAAATCTAGGCCGGACACCTAATTCCAATGTTATGCGACCTATAATTCCAAAGTTATTCGATATTGCAGATTCAAGCTGCCACGCCCCCTTGTACAATGCTCGCTGAATCACTTGTAATTAGTGAGTACTTGGGTACAACTTTACAAAAACAAAGTGAACGGCATTTGCGAATCTACCTTACCACAACATTCCTTTGTGTGTTATATTATTCAAACAATGATATTAAGGGTATTCGTCCTCAACCAACCTCATTAAAATATCTAATTGACCAATATATAAGTTTGCCATTTTGCATGAATACCTTTATAATATTATTTATAATATACTAAAAAATGCATAAATTTTAATATGAAATACAATTGAATAATATTAATATCATGCTAAATTCATCAAAATCATTTTTATACTACTTAAGCAGCATGTTAATTTAAAAATTTGATCAATTTAAAAAAAACTCGCATCAAAATATAAATTCCCACGATAATCCTATGAAAATCTGAGTTTTCCATCGGAATCCAAGAATACCCACATTTTAGCATTGCTCAACGAAAATGCAACCCAGCGTTAATATGGAATGTCAAAAGCACGACCTATGTAGCTTGAGCATGTCGCTACTCATAGCGTTGATCGTACATCACCCCCTCAAATTCATATTTACGGGATGAGGTCGACGCAATGCATGAGGTCATATTTTGTGTTGCTTCATAAGAACCCATTGTTTCTAGTCGAGCTGTCAAAGGCCGACCGACCTAACGCAGTATTGTAATTCAGCCATTAACATACGTTGTTCAGGGTGCCGTCGAAACATGCTATTATAATTTCTGGGGCGACGCGATTTGTATTTCTATAAAAATAAGAATAATCAAAGGAAAAGCCGTTTATCGCTTTGTTACGATAGTATTTTATAAGATCTTCTAAGGAAACTGGTTATATTTGTCTTAGTATTTTTATCCGATATTGATGGTTAAAGTACAATTTTAGAGATAATATTAACTTGTGGTGGCTGTGGCGCAGTGGAAAGACTGCTTGACCCATACGGCAGAGAACTCTGGTTCAAATTCCATCTGACATAGAATGTTTTTTCAATTGAATTAACTTTCTGTTCGGCCCTCACCTCTTTGCAGACAACGACAAACCTCAGAGAGTAAATATTGCCATGTTAAGCTTTTGAGAACATCCGCATTAGCCGTTTGAAGTCGGCATAAGACTAGTAGGTCCAGTTCTCGATCAATTGTGTACAAACATTTAATAACACAAACATTTAAAATAGTTGTTCTGCTTTTATGTCACATATATTAAATATAATAATAATTAAAAAACCTATTAATTTTTGTACATGAAAAGAAAGTTAAAGCGTTAAAAATAGTAAATAGAATTATTTTTAAAAATAGCTTTTAAAAAAAAATCCCTAAAATATATTAAATTATTTATAACATATAAATTGGACATACATAAAATATTCGTACGAAATATTTGAAGAAACACAATAATCATGAAACCATAATATATACAATGACTTATATTACGTTCACACCTAAGGCAAATGAGCAAATTTCAATATCTCATTAAAAAGCGTTCACACTTTCTTATCTTATTTTGTTTGACGGTTGTTTTTGTTTTATTTTCATATTTTGTTTTGATAAAATTTTTCTTACAGTTTTTCAATGTAAAACTGTAAAAAACCCTGAGAGCCAGAGCGGATGAACACAGATTGCAGCAATCTAAATTTGTTCATTTTCAGATTGCTGTGCATATCAGCAATCAGCAATCTGAATAGTGTTGCTAGGTTACGAAAAAAAATTTCAAGGAAATGGCAAATTTTGATTGGCGTGTCGTTTGAGCTACCAACAATCTGAATGCGAAAGAGAGTAAGAAAAGTTCATCGATTGCCAATCAAGCAATCCCGTGTGAGTTGGCCAAAAGCAGTTTAATATGCTCAGAGCTGTGTTTAACGTGAAATTATCTCATTTGCTGCTCATTTCGTTGAAATGAGTTGGGTATTCAAATTAATATTTCTATGGGAAATGAGCTAACTACGCATCTCATTTGAGTTTTTTGGCCAAAATGAGCAAATTGGCGTAGTTATGAAAGTACTAATAGGTGATAAAATCGAAAAATATCCCATAAGTCTGGCATCTAATGTATATGTTAGAGACAAATAATTTTATCGATAACTCATGTTACAACTTGTATTTTCTCTAATAAATATCGCCGAATAAATTTCTTATTATTGATTTGAAATGTCAAAAAATTCTCACTTAATTTGTGAAAATGAATGTTTTCTAGAATATTTGTAATAAAATAACACAATGCCAAAGAGTTGTATAGCTGAAAATGTTACATTAACTTTATTAATCTTAGTTGTAATACTTGCTTGTTGTAGTGCTTCCAATGGCGATAGGACGCAGTTTTTTCGTAATTGTCGCGAAAACTGCGAACGTACAAACTGCTCAGCGGGTAAAAAGCAAGTGAATATATGATGGATTATTAATATTTAGCGTCCTTTTAAAGATGGTTTGGAAATTCAAGAACAGGCTGTGAGGTACTATCAGCAGACGTTATTCGATCGATTATTGCTGTGGACCTGTGCTGATGAGTGCCAGTATGGTTGTATGTGGCGCACGGTGGATGCGTTTTTGGATCGTGGTTGGGTAGTGCCACAATTCTATGGAAAGGTAAGTCGACTCTTGGGGCTTCTGAATAATTCTGTATTAAGTCATTTTCTTTCAGTGGCCTTTCATACGCTTTTTCGGTGTGCAGGAACCTGCTTCAGTTGTTTTTTCCATACTCAACTTGCTCGCACATGCAAAAATGTTACGCAAACTGCGTAAGGAAGTGCGTCCAGATAGTCCGTGCTTCAAGCTTTGGCATGTATTTGCTGTGATATGCATTAATGGCTGGATTTGGTCCACAATATTCCATATGCGTGATTTCCCCCTTACCGAATTGCTAGACTATGCATTTGCCTACTCAATGGTGCTCGCCACACTTTACTGCATGATGATGCGGTAAGTGAAAATCGAGCAAATAATTTGTGTTGATTAATAAAAATTTTATGTTGCAGAATGCTCTTCAATTACTCGCTATTACTACGTGGCATGATAACCTTAATATTCCTCTCGTTTTATCTTAATTATTTTGCCTATTTGAGTGTAGGTAAATTTAGTTACTCATTTAATATGGTCACAAATATTGTAACGGGTAAGTCATTTCTTCTGTCATTTAGCTATTTTTGTTATACCTTTTGATTTAATTAAAGGTTTGTTATCAGCGGTAGGCTGGTTGCTTTGGTGCTTCGTTGTACGTAAGCAACGTCCATATTATAAGAAGATGGTACGTTTTTATTTTCTATTTGGCATGTCCATGAGTCTAGAGTTGCTGGATTTTCCACCTATTCTCTGGATACTGGATGCTCACGCTTTATGGCATTTGGCTACCGTTCCCGTGTGTTTTATATTTTATAGGTATGGTATTTTGTATATGTACCAGAATTGAAATAATCCTTTTTCTCCAGTTTCGTGATTGATGATTGCAAAATTCTACGTAAGGAGAAAATGTTGCAAGAATCGAACTTCAACAAGGAAATCTAACTTGATTACGAATTAGTATAGTATTGCTCAGGCAGTTAAAATGCATTACCAACTAATTTTAAATTAGCAAATTTTATTTTATCTTAAGCAATAATACAACTTAAAACGCCATAGTTACGCGAAAACAAATAATAAAATAATTATAAAATATTAAATATCTTCACATTTGTCCACATTGTGATATGGTAACGGGAAGTTTAGGCTTATTGTTTGGACCCGTTGGAACGTTTTCAATTTTACGCATTATAAGGAGTCCATCCAAGACGCGCCCGAATACAACATGCTTGCCATCAAGGAAATTACATTTGGCGCATGTTATGAAAAACTGACAACCGTTGGTGTCTTTGCCACTATTAGCCATCGCTAGTAGGCCAGGTGAATCGTGCTTCAAAGTGAAATTCTCATCGGCAAATGTACCACCATGTATGCTCATTACACCAGTGCCATCGCCCTAAAATATAAATAAGTACCTTAGTTAATTTTATTAGGGTTAAATCAGTTGCTGACAGTGTTATTGCACTTACATGCACAAAATCTCCACCTTGTATCATAAAATCTTTTATCACTCTGTGAAAACTGGCACCTTTGTAGCCCATGGGCACTCCATCTGGTCGGTATTCACCTGTGCAAAACTGACGAAAGTTTTCTGCGGTCTTAGGTACTGTGTCCGCGAAGAGCTCAAATATCATGCGACCAATTTCCTGAATTTTTAAAAAGATAAAATTTTATCAAACTTATTAGAATTAGTTGAGCTCACTGTTGTGCCGACTGCTATATCGAAAAAGACAACTGGGTTATTTGCGTTTCTCAACTGCGACTGTATTTGATTCCAAGTTGGCATGTTTTATTAATTAAATTGATAAATTTATTTATTTTTTATAATAATAAATATTGGAAATGTTGGGTTTCTTTCAGTTTTCAGCACGGATTTTTGTTTACGTCGTGTGACGTTTATATGCCGCATGCCAATTTCTCTTCAGTTGCCACCTAATATTTT
Source organism: Pherbina coryleti (assembly GCA_943735915.1). Classification (NCBI taxonomy): domain Eukaryota; kingdom Metazoa; phylum Arthropoda; class Insecta; order Diptera; family Sciomyzidae; genus Pherbina; species Pherbina coryleti. The sequence goes on from OX030950.1 coordinate 32,225,911, forward strand.
CTTAGTAACATATTTTAGCGTTGCCATTTAATATTTTCTGTAAAAAATACTTATAGCCTGGTTCATGGTATAATAATACAAGGTAGCATTGACAATTGCTAATTTTCTCTTCTGCAAGAAAACATCTGCTGTCAAAACCTGCTGTTTGTGAAAATTGATTTGCAGCTGCTGAGGTTGTTTTTTTTACTTCAACGTTTTTAACATTGTTTGTGTTTTCAATGGCAGATTGTGAGCGCTCTCTTTTTGAGTATATTTTTTGACAGAAGATGTTTTCCCAAGCAACTGTCAATGCTACCTTGTATTATTATACCATGGCCTGGTTATAATTGTTAAGGGCCACTAAACATTATTTAACTGTGTGCTGAATCCTGTCATGGTATACTAAAGAAGGTAAACGAGGAGTTTACAAATTTCCCTAATTGTCAAAAAATTTTGACAAAGAAAAAAAAACAGACAAATCACACAAAAGTGTCGAATCACTTGCTCTCAATAAAAAATTGTAACAGAGTTTTTTGGAACTTTTGCTTAGAATTTATCATCAGCTGTTTTTGGAAAGTGTAGGTACAATTTTTCAGGAGGTGAAGAATTCGCGATCATCTTATTAATTTTACCCTGCGTCCTGTGAGTTAGAAAGTTTTGATCAAAGTACGTAATTTTTTTTGTTTTTGTTTGATGAAATCAAATAACATTTGGCCGAATGCGGTAACCATTCAATGCAAATTTTAAAAGCCACAAGGTCCGTGGTTCGAGTTCTCTACCTGACAGAAAATTTACCAATTGAAATAGTTTTTCTGACTGGCCCCATATAATGACAAAACTCAGAGAGTAAAAATGCCATATATAGCGTCTTGAGATAAAAACTAGTTTTCGATCAAACCACAAATGTAAAATAATACATACAACACAATTGGTCATAGGAACTTTTAATAAAATTAATTTTTTTTTGTTTGTAAACGTTGTTAGTATTGCTTGTGGACTTAAATTAAAAAATAAGCTCAGATGATTAGGACCATCGTCCAACTAAGAATTTCCTTTCCGATTTTTGAATATTTTAATAAAAATAAATGAAAGCGAACTTTTAGGAACAGTTTTCAAGACAAGTTCAAAAGCTTAAATTGATTCAGTTTCGATACTTATTCGTTAAGACGCAGATTGGCCAAAGGAAAACCATGCTGAAGCAGTGCGGTGGGTAAAGGATTCAATTCTATATGATTCTCAACACAAAATTTTTTCCCTAAACTATTGTATCTTTACTTTTATTACAAAGATATCAAAAACCTTCTATAAACCAATAAAAAGGGCATTTATATGTTGTGATTTCATTCACTGCTGAAAACTTCCTACTCATAGATTCAGTACTGATAAAAAAAAGTTGAAAATCCATTTTTTTAGTTAAATTCATCTCTGAATTTGTGATGAAACTGGAAACAAATAAAAAAATGAAATGCTGTATGACAAGCAAATTGGAGCAGCTTAAAAAAATTTAATTTTTTATATCAGCTATCTGACCTAAATTTTTGTATGTGTCGTAACACACAGTTGAATAATGTAAAGAGACTTTTAGTAGATTTATTTTCTTCAAAAAGCTTAGCGTAAATTTTAGTTGTATGGATCGAAAATATAAGTATTTTTCTTATATTTTCAAAGCGGAACCATCGAAATAAGATTCGGAACATAGACTAATCTCTTGTTTGGAAGATGCAAAACAAATATCGTTCTCCTTGAATAGAAACATTAAATTAACATCGATATAATTATTTATAATTTGTTTATTACGCCACATTCGTTCTTCAATCAAGAGAACATTATTCATCTTGAAAATCTTATCTGGTCAAATCTAAAATGACTTTCCTCTTTCTTATATAAAGATAAATTCAACATTTTTCAACCTTTAGTAAATCCTTAGAATGAAAGTTAAAGAAAAGGTTTTCTACCATTATCAATTTTTCTTTTCTTTTTTAATCTGGTACAAAAGCTTTTGGCGTCCGTGGCGTAGTTGGTTAAAGTGCGTGGCCACTATGTCAACGAACCTCGAGACCCAGGTTCGAACCCCAGCAGCGACAGAAAATTATTTGAATTAAAATAATTTTTCTGTACGGCCGCCACCTCTCTGCAGACAATGGCAAACCTCAGAGAGTATTCAAAATTCCATGTTAAGCTTCTTGAGAACAAGAACATTCCGCTCATCGCCGTTCGGAGTCGGCGTTAAACATGTAGGTCCGGTTCTCGGTCAATTGTGTACAAACTTAATAACACGCACAACACAATTGATCATAAGAAGCTAGGTCAAAGTCCTTTCAAGGGCTGAAATGGCCAGTTATTTATTTTTATTTTTTTAGTCAACTGCAGCTTTCGACGTATATGTTTTTATATTAAAGAAAAAAAAATTTTTTTTTGCGCTTACAACTATAAGTAAATTGTGAATGAACTGAAATAGACTCTACTGACGGCTTTTGTAGATAGCTCTCAAGCCTCGTGAGTATGCAGAAGTTTTTTCAAAAAGTGTTTATTATCAAAGAATTTCACTTATCAAAAATTAAAATATATTAACTTTTTTAAAATTTGATGTTTTATAAAATATGTACAAAACAATTTTTTATGTTTACTTATTATGATTGCTTTTAAGTCCAAAGGGTTACATTGCGTGAAAATCAGCATTTTGATCTCCAAGTAAACATAGTACGAACATTGGGCCAATATGATATACACGTATGATAAAAAAATTTAGAGATAAGAGGATGGTAGCATTCGGAAAAAGTCACTGAATGGCAGAATATAAGTTGTGCTGAACAATATTGATAGAGCAAGGAGGGAGGCCCTTTTAATCGAGCGCAGTATTTTAATCTATTTTATCAGACCCGTTTAGCGCTTCAAACGTTAACTCTAAAAGGGCTTACACATCGGCGAATCTCAAGAATGATAGAAAAATAGATTACGCATTGCGCAGCTCCGTTATGTTGTTTACTTTTCATTTTGATATTTCTAGCTACGAACAAAGTATTTTTTACGATCATGACGTCACGCTAGACCAAGTTTGTTTCTTAAATCTTTTGCCATTGTTTAATATTTGTTCACATTACGAACAAGACTTGACAGAGAGCCATATCGTAAGTCTATGGGGACGTAGATGCGCAGATCGTTGAAAGTTATTTTTACGATCTGCGCAATCTATTTTTCTATCATTCCTGGGTGAATCTGTTCGTCACACGGCGGCCATGTTCACACAAGTTCGCTGGTTAAGAAGCGATGTTCGACAGTTTGTCACACGGTTGGCTGTGTTTTCAAACATTTTTGAACATTTTTGAAAAAACGACACTTTTTTCCGACACCTTTTTTCTTAGAATTGATATTGTTTTTTGCTTGCATCAATTGAACCAGAAAATGTTAAATTAAAAATAATTTCTTGCCCGCTGCAGGAATTGAACCCACAATTCACAGTTCTATCGTTTGTTGGTACTTTCCTCTAACCATTACGCTAAAACCCTTTCTTTCACAATTTTCTTGATTCAGTGATAAACATTATCTAAAGCTATGTTTCAGCAGATCACTATAATCTATTAGGATTATAACTCATTATAATCTCAACTAACTCACTATAATCTATAGGATTGTGTCTTGGCTAGCCAAACAACAAAAGTAGCAAAAAACAAAACTGTTGTTTCTTCTATTCCACACTGTCATCAACAGCGTTCAGTAGTTTGGGTTATTGTTTGGGCATTTTTTTTTTATTTTTTTTTTTATTTTTGCATAGCGCGAAGAAAAAATTAACAATTGACCAAAAGTGCGTTGACAAGTGCTTTTCTAAGTGACAAAAAAAAAATTATAATGATTTATAATAAAACTTACTGATGTGAAGATAAACGTGTGTTTTTTTAGTTTACTTTGATTTTTTCAAGTTTTGAATTTAAAAATTATTCGAATCGAAAAAAAGCCATTAAATTATCAAATCTTTCAAATTGTGAAAATGCTTCGCTTCTGTCGTGTGTCCAGTGACGTACCTGTGTTTTGATTTTCTCTATGATGACAAACAACAACAGAAATCAATGGCTTGTGTGACGAACAGGTTCGTTCAATTTGAACGCTAGCTTTTTCACACACGTTCGCGCCACCATATTGTTCGACGAACAGATTCGCCGATGTGTAAGCCCTTTAATTTAATATAAACTTTAACATTGTTTTGACTCTTCACCATGGTATAATAATACAAGGTAGCATTGACAGTTGCTTGGGAAATCATATACTGTCAAAAAATATACTCAAAAAAAAAAAAGAGTTGGCTGTGCCGTGGACACACCCGTAGGTTTTGACGTGACGAAGTTTCTTGCTGTTGTTGTTAATGTTGATGTTGATGTTGATGTTAATGTTGATGTTGATGTTGATGTTGATGTTGATGTTGATGTTGATGTTGAGGTTGGTGTTGATGTTGATGTTGATGTTGATGTTGATGTTGACGTTGGTGTTGATGTTGATGTTGATGTTGATGTTGATGTTGATGTTGATGTTGATGCTGATGTTGATGTTGATGTTGATGTTGATGTTGATGTTGATGTTGATGTTGATGTTGATGTTGATTTTGATGTTGATGTTGATGTTGATGTTGATGTTGATGTTGATATTGATATTGATGTTGATGTTGATGTTGATGTTGATGTTGATGTTGATGTTGATGTTGATGTTAATGTTGATGTTGATGTTGATGTTGATGTTGATGTTGATGTTGATGTTGATGTTGATGTTGATGATGATGTTGATGTTGATGTTGATGTTGATGTTGATGTTGATGTTGATGTTGATGTTGATGTTGATGTTGATGTTGATGTTGATGTTGGTGTTTATGTTGATGTTGGTGTTGATGTTGATGTTTATGTTAATGTTGATGTTGATGTTGATGTTGATATTGATATTGATGTTGATGTTGATGTTGATGTTGATGTTGATGTTGATGTTGATGTTGATGTTAATGGTTATGTTGATGTTGATATTGATGTTGATGTTAATGGTTATGTTGATGTTGATGTTGATGTTAATGTTGATGTTGATGTTGATGTTGATGTTGATGTTGATGTTGATGTTGATGTTGATGTTGATGTTGATGTTGATGTTGGTGTTGGTGTTGCTGTTGGTGTTGGTGTTGGTGTTGGTGTTGGTGTTGGTGTTGGTTGTGGTGTTGGTGTTGGTGTTGGTGTTGGTGTTGGTGTTGGAGTTGTTGTTGGATTTGGAGTAGGTGCTTTTCGTTTAGCTTTTTTTTTGCTTCCCCATGGGTTGTGCTCTAATTTCAATTAATCCAGCAAAAGTGATGCATATGTGTCACATTAGGCGGTTCCCTGAGGTTTTTGGCACGCCGTCAAATTTTTTTTTTATTTTTGTCATATGCCCGACGACCTCACCTTTGTTTTCGTTCCTTAAAATTTACCGTTGCAATAGTAGTCACAGAGTTAAAAATCCATGCAACGTTTTTTCATGGCTGTAGCATTTTTACTGCATTATGTGATTGCATCCCTGAAATCATGACAACAAAATTTTTTTTGTAATTAAGATGTGAAGCGTAATAACACATCCCTGCTGTCGTAAAACAAAACTTACCGTAGCACTCCTCCTGAGTGAGTAATAATTCCATGCAACGATATTACATTTCTGTTACATAAGCTGCTTTATTCACGACCTGACGACGCCGGAATTTTTTTTTTATTTTTGTCGTAAAGCCATGTATCAAAGCTTTATTTTCTTTTTTAAACTTTTATCGTAGGTTATATACTCATTGAGTAAAAATTCAATGCAACGCCGCAGCATGAATGTTGCGTTATCGATTTTTGAGCGGCTCTCCCAGCGTCCCCAAGATGTCAGAAATTTTTTGTCTAATTTTGTTGTGAGGGTTTCTAGTAGGCCTTTATTGGCGTATCGTATTTTTAATCCTAGCCCTATTACTCAGCGAGTAATAGCTCCATGTAACAAATTTTCAGTTTCGTTGCTTACGCAGCTCCCACTACGTCCCTATACCGTATTAAATTTTTTTTTTGTTTTTGTAATATAGTCAAAGAATTAACCTTTATGGTCATACTATTTTTTAATCATAGCTCTTATATCCAGCGAGTAACAATTCAATGAAACGCAGATGAATTTTTAAAAAATCCATTTTTCAACTTTTTTGGAAACAAGAGCAGTATAACGTAACTTCGTCACGTCAAAAGAGAGCGCTCACAATCCGCCATTGAAAACACAAGCAATGTTGAAAACGTTGAAGTGAAAAAAAAACAACAACCACAGCAGCTGCTGATGTATTTCCACAAAAAGCTGTTTTTGACAGTTTATGTTTTCCTGTTGAAGAGAAAATAAGCAGTTGTCAATGCTACCATGTATTATTATACCATGACTCTTCACGATGCAAAATATCCGGAGAATAGCAGCCCTCAATGGGATAGCGCTATTTTAGCAACTTTGTGCGCTGAATAAAACCACACATGAACACATAATGCTTGAACACTACCAACAGACATGGCAACGGAATCAGCTGTTTATACTTATGTTATTGCGCGTGTGAAGTTCTGACCAACAGCGAAACTTTTTGTTTATTTCCGATATAAATAAAATTTGTGTTGTTTTGAAATTATTTAATCCGGTAAGTAGTTTTGAGTTATTTTATTTATTTTTGTATACCAAGTGCAACAAGTTTTGTGGCCATATATAACAATGAGTTTTTTATATATGACATGCTTAGTGCCTTAGTTTGGATTTTATATTGAAAATTTGGTTGCCGCAGTGCTCTAAGGATCGGTTTGAGTTGATCTGAAATTCGAATGAGTTGAAATACTTTGCAATAGGCATGATACAATAAGAAGGTAGGGTAAGGAGCTTTGACAAGACCGTCTGCTAATGTCAAAACCATAAAATACTGTGCTACCATATCTAAAGAAAAAATCCCATGACAAATCCATGTTTCATGGTTTCAGTAGGTAAGCGTTTCATATGAAATGCGTTGCTGAAAATTATGATAAACGGGGAATTACTAATTTTTTGTGTTTTATGCAATAAGGTAAGTAAAGCCATTCGCTTAAAGTTTATTCTTTGATAGAGTTGTTTTTCATGTTTTTCGTGAGTGATTTGAGTGAATTTAATTATTGACTATTCATAATAAATATTAATTATGGCAAAAAAGAGTTGTGCTATTTGTCATACAACATTTATTTATTTGCTATTTGTCATTTGATTTATGTTCAACAGTTCCACTGTCAGACAAAATAAAAAAATTTTTTATTAGATATCGTATGCACATTCGCATAAAATTTTTAAATAAGAAATTAAGAATACAAAAAGCTAAGCAAAAAATTATGGGCAATAGTAAATTAGTGAAAATAAAGCTTTAAAATTACTGAAAAATTTATTGTTTCAATTATAGATAATTTCATTTAATATTTTTCTTATTTGCCCTACACATAATTCCTTTTCTAAGTGTTTGTTCCACATTTAAGAAAAATACAGAAAAGTGGCAACGATAAAAGGCTTTTTGACATAAGCAGACGGTCTTGTCAAAGCTCCTTACCCTACCTTCTTATTGTATCATGGCAATAGGAAGTTTTAAAACAAACTTGCTCGTAAGAGTCTGAAACAAACTTGGCCATCTTGTTAATCGTTATAGTCCTTTCGGCACAACTTATAAGAGGACAACAAACATATATTGGAAAATGCTCACAGATAGTAACACAAATAGAAAAGAAGTCGGTTAATTAACACACTCTACAGGTATAACAGTGCATTCAAAAGAAACTGCTGATATTTTCAAAACATAAAAATCTATTTTATTATGCTTTCAAATTATAGTTACCTATACTGTCGATATATTCTTGGAATTATAAGTTTAATAATTTTTGATAAGATGGACCTTGATAAAATTCATCCTCACATCTTTGTACATTCACAGACGAACTTAACTCAGACTATGGTGAAATAATTATATTTATTCCACCATGACTCAGACTACAAAAAATTTGGAAAATTTTAAATAAATTGATGGAAATTTTTTACTCATAATTGATTGATTTGTTTTTCTCTTGAAAAAGCAAATAAAAAATTTTAACGAATGGCTAGGTTTTAAGCGACTATTCATAGCTAACTGGTACTTTATAAACTAGTCAGTACAGACCTCGCTTTATGGTTGCTTTAATTTTCTACTTTCAAACTTTCAAAGAAAAAATCATTGGGTTTGGTTTGAATTTACTTAGACTGTATTTCGTCAAGTTTTTCTGCTTTGGGCAAAAATCTGTACTGTCCGCCCCGGGTACCACCATTTCGATATTTTTTTTAATTTCTCAAACAGAATGAAAAAGGTACAAATACATTACGTTACAAAATGTGTGTCCCATTTTGTCGCATTGAAATTATTTCTAACAATTGTGTATCAGTAGCTTCATGCGAAAGGAGTTTTTCAAAGCTAAAATTAATTAAGACTTCTTCCATGGGACAGGCAATGCTTTCCGATCTTGCTATTTTATCCATTGAAAACGAGCTTGCAAGTAATATTGATTTCGATGAGGTTATTTCAAATTTTGCAGCTCTTAAAGTAAGAAAAGTTAGTTTTTAAAACAACGCCATTAATAAGATTTCTTTGTTTAACCTTATGCCTACATATACAAATATGTTCCTGAAAATGTAATGTTTTTGTTCCGTCAGTTTTTAGGACTGCGAAGTTAATAAGTTTTCTTTTTTACCTTATGCCTACATGTCTAAATATGTAGACACCTGAAAATGTAATATTTTTGTTCTGTTTTTTACAAATTCTTATTGTTTGTCATATGTTGTTTGTTTTTTTTTTCGGAAAACATAAAGATAATAATAAAAACACTTACTTTCATCGAATTGGTTTCTTTTTGCATTTAGAAATTTATTATAGGGGTGACACCATGAGTATCCGCCCCGGGTGTCACCAAGCCTAGGAACGCCACTGAGTAAAATAGACCAAAAATAAAGATTATACGCCTTTCTTTTCATAAGGGGGAACCTATAATCAAGGTGAATAGAGTGTTCGATTCGATATGATAACATAATCTTACAAATTAAGGAAAAAAAAAACGCAATATATGGAAAGGGTAGCCAGATAGACCATAAAGGTTTTTATGAATCGATCGGTCGATATAAAATTTATTCTAAACCTATGAAAAACTTTAAAAAATGTGAAATGCATCGGTGTTGTATATGACAATTTTCTATATTCTACTTCAGCTGGGATCTAATTTAGTTTTTTTTTATACATTTCTATGCTTAAATACAGTTTTATGTTTGTTTATGCAGTATTTAAATGGATATACAAACATCTTACTAAGGTAAAAAGCTTTTTTTGAAATACGGCCAATATTGCCAGAAAAGCACGATAAATAGTACTTATGGTATTTTTCAACGTTTGAGAAAAAAAATACCTTATGTGCGATATTTACCACGCGTGGGAAAAAAATACCTCAAATTACCACAAAATACCACAATTATATTTTGAGGTATTTTGAGTTATTTTGTGGGTGTGGTAATTTATGAGAATTAAGTGTGAGAAAAAGAATTTTGGTGGTCATTTCATCTGGCGACGCTGAATACAGCTGCAGAATTTCAAATGTCAGATTGCTTTCATTCTTGTCATTGTTGAATTAATAAGGTTGTCTTGGGCTGATCGTACTCTCTTCTCAGTACCCAAGAATGATAGAAACCATGGTATAATAATATAAGGTAGCATTGACAACTGCTTATTTTCTCTTCTACAAGAAAACATCTCCTGTCAAAAACAACTGTTTGTGCAAATGCATCTGCAGCTGCTGAAGTTGTTGTTTTTTTCACTTCTACTTTTTCAACATGGTATAATAATACATGGTAGCATTGACAACTGCTTATTTTCTCTTCAACAGGAAAACATAAACTGTCAAAAACAGCTTTTTGTGGAAATACATCAGCAGCTGCTGGGGTTGTTGTTTTTTTTCACTTCAACGTTTTCAACATTGCTTGTGTTTTCAATGGCGGATTGTGAGCGCTCTCTTTTTGAGTATATTTTTTGACAGTAGATGATTTCCCAAGCAACTGTCAATGCTACCTTGTATTATTATACCATGCGTTTTCAACATTGCTTGTGTTTTCAATGGCCGATTGTGTGCGCTCTCTTTTTGAGTATATTTTTTGACAGGAGATGTTTTCCCAAGCAACTGTCAATGCTACCTTGTATTATTATACCATGGATAGAGACCAGATTACGCGTTCCGCAAATGAACGAGAGAGAGCATGACGTCACAAGCGATATTTTCAGAATTTGGAATAACTTTACTCCCACACCCACGTCTAAATATTTTTATACCCCTACGTTTAAAAAACGTAAACGGGGTTTATTAATTTTGTCACTCCGTTTGTAACGCCCCTAAGAAGGCGTGGCAGGTATAGTAAAGTATATATATTCTTGATCAGCATCACCACCCGAGTCGATTTAGCCATGTCCGTCTGTCTGTCCGTCTGTGATCACGATTACGGGCGTAATTTTCAAGCTATCATCACGAAATTCGATAATTAAGCTTTTGTCTAAAAAATAAAGGTCAAGTTCGAAAATGAGCCAAATCGGATGAAAACTACGCCTACCTCCCATAGAAAGTAACTTTATCAAAACTGTAAAATCTCTTAGAATTCCACGAAAATTAATATATGGACTTGTAATTTTCCATATAAACTATGATATATAACATGTACTCTGTGTATGAAATTCAATCAAATCGAGTGAAAACCACTCCCACCTCCCATATAAAGTGACTTTATCAAAAAACAAAAGCGAATATTTTCTGTTACTTTGGTTCGGCCGTGGGGGTATTTTAACTTCGGCCCAGTCGAAGATCATTTCTTACTAGTTTTTTCTTATTTTTATAATATGTATATGGGACTCCTTAACTCACTGGTACAATAAACTTTTGTCAGTCTCGAATAGTTTAGGAGATAAAAATCTTGATCGTATACGAAAATATTCATATTTTTATACAGAAGAGTAAATATTTTTACTTTACTTTTTGGAAAGAATTTATTTTCAATTTCGTCAATTTGCCTAAGAGATCGCACATTTTCATACGTTTTTGTCAAGCAAAAGTTCTGTGTGACGTCATGCACTCAGTTGAGAAAGAGAGCATTAGATAACGGGACTGCGGAACGCCTAATCTTGTTTCTATCATTCTTGCTTAGTACGGACAATTGTCAAAAAAATTTTTGTCAAAACGACTTCAAGTAAGGTTTAAGTACAATGGGTGCTTTTTTCAGGGATGGAAAATAACGATTATTTTTTAATTTTTAGATCAAAAGATCGTATATAAAAAGATATTGTAAATAATTTTTGATGTATGATTGTGAAGCTAGTGAGTCAGCGGTTCCTTATCGTTATTTTTTCGATCAGAAAAAAAATCATTTTGTGATCGTTAATTTTTCGATCAGAAATAAAAGTTATTTTTTGTCGATATTTTTGTTTTTTATCGATATTTTTCTGATCAGCAATAAAAATTATTTTTTTTTTATCGTTATTGTTATTGTCGTTATTGTCGATATTTTCCGATCGGCAATAAAAGTTTTTTTATCGTTATTTTTTCGATCTGAAGTAGAAGTTATTATTAATCGTTATTTTTCGATCAGAAATAGAAATGACAAAGCAAAATGATTGATCTATTTTTTCCAATCAGAAATAAAAATAATTTTTTGATTAAAATAATATCGATTAAGATTTAAATCAAATCAATATTTACAAATAAAACTGTTTTGAGTTGAAAAAAAAAGATATTGCTCATATAAAAAATAAAGTTCATAGGTTCCACCTTTCGAACCCACGCTTACTACCATAGAAGCAAGTCGTCTTGGGCAAGGATTTGAACAACGATTTTGACAAGGACAAGATTTTAGATATGGATTTGGAATAGTATTAGACAAGGATTAGGTTAGGGCAAAGATTTGGACAAAGATATTGTCAAGTATTAGGACAAAGATTCGAGCAAGGATTGGAATAAGGACTAGAACAAGGATTTGAATAAGGACTAAAACAAGGAAAAGGATTTGGATATTTTGTTTTTTGTTTTGGATACAAGGAAATATTTTGGATACTTTGAAAAACATAATTTTATTGAGTTATTAATAGAAATTAAATAATAATAATGTAGCTACCTACTTTCAAATTCACTTTTATATTTATTGTTATTTCATATAAAATTTTATAATTAAAAATATTATCAATAAAAAAAAAAAAAAATTGTTTTAGATTTTGTGAATTCATTAATCTTAATATTTGAATGTGATATAAACGAAAAATTTAAATATACAAATTTAATTATTGGTTAAAAACACCAAAAATAATAATTTTTTTTAATAAAGTAATAATTTGCAACCGTCGGTGGAGTAGGTAGAGTGCGTGACTCATATGTCAGAGAACCCTGGTTCAACTTCCACCTGACAGAAAGTTTTTTCAATTGAATTAATTTTTGTGTTCGGTCGTCACCTTTCTGCAGACAATGGCAAATCTCAAAAAGTAAATAATGCCATGTAAAGCTTCTTGAAAAAAGACACATTAGCCGTTCGGAGTCGGCATAAAACTAGTATGTCCAGTTCTCGATCAATTGTGTACAAAACAATTAATAACACGCACAATACATGATCATATGATCATAAGAAGTTCAAAGTGTAAAGGTCAAATGGCCATTTCAAGGTCTGAAATGGCCATTTTTATTATTTATATTATTATATTAATAGAAGTTAGTTAAAAAATTTTGTTTATATCTTTTAAACTCAAGTTTATGGTTTTTCTTATTTTTTAAGTTTTATAATTTATACTTCAATACACATGTTCCTTGTGAATGCATCGATATAATTTCGATCAAAAAATTATTTTTTTAATCTGATCGAAAAAATAATTTAAAAAATAACTTATATTTCTGAAAAAAAAATAAAGACCACAAAATGATTTTTATTTCTGATCGAAAAAATAACGACATTTATCGTTTATTTAAGGTATAATATACGTGTAGCAACCACAAACAGGAGCTGTTTTCAAAAAATTTTTTTAGACATGAGAAGTTATTATTTTTTTTTTAAATTTATACAGGTTATTGTACATAAAAAATACTTTACATAAATATTTTGTTTTTTTTAAAATATAGTTCTGGCTTTTATATAGAGGGCGCTGAAAATGGCATTGAAAAAAGACATCCAAAATGGTTCGATGGATATGGCCTTTCCCATGTATCGGAAACAAAAAAATCAAATTACATTTTAAAGCATAGACCTTATATTAAGCATTCCCCCTAAGCAAGACCCCCGGGGTTTTTTTTTTAATTATGGCGGAAGTTGAAGTAAAAAGTTCGAAAAATAGATACATTTTCGCGCGCTTTTTTACTTATATAAAAAAAAAACAAAAAAAATAGATACTTGAATTAAGGGAGGATGCTTAAAGGACAAAATAACGAACAAAATGCAAAAAAAAAAATCATTAAAATTTAACCAATAGATTTCGAGTTATCTATCGAACCGTTCTACAAAAACTAGTTTCGAGGAAATCGCGTTTAAAGTTTTTTATTTGTTGTGTGGATCTTAGACATAGGTTAACGAAAACCGTTATAATTTCTGTTTTTTCTTAAATATCGATTTAAAAATGTGTATGTATATTTTTAAAACTATAAAGAACACATTAAACAAAAAAAATTTTTTTTTTTTGAAAAATTTACACCTTAAATAACTTTTATTTCTGCTTGAAAAAAATATTGATAAAAAATAACTTTTATTTCTTATCGAAAAAATAACAATGACAAATTTATTTTTATTTGTGATCGAAAAAATTGCAATAAAAAAACAACTGTTATTTCTGGTTGAAAAAAAACAGTAAAAAAATAATATTTATTTCTGATCGAAAAAATTACGATAAAAAAATAATTGTTAAAAAATGATTGATTGATAGCGATTATCGTTATTTGGGGTCCCTGGTTTTTTGACAATTGAAATTAAATATAAATTGAATTGGCTGGTAGGTTTAATTTGAAAAAAATGGAAAATTCAAAGAAGTTGTAAGTGAATTGTTCTCCAGGTTATTTAGAAGATCAACTCTTCCATTTGCGTTCATTTTACCCATTTTAACTTAATTTTCCTTATTTGCTAACCAATTGCATATAGTTTTTCACAATATAAAACAATCAGCTGTTTAAAGCTCGAGATTCGTGCTCGAAGAAATTTTTCAAATAAAGTTGCTTGTTCTCTCTCGTAGTGGAAAAATGTGTAAAGGAAAGTAACTTGAAGTTACTTAAGTCAGTACGAAAACAGACTTTCTGGTTCAAGATTTTTTTTTTTAGTTAACTGGTATTTTTTTTACATGGCAATGTTATAAGAAATATCAATTGTCCAATACAAAACAGATTGAAACTAGTTTACAATTAGTACGCTTATGACAGTTATCTTAACAGTTTAATATTCAAATGCACAATTAGATCTTGAACTTTTGACGTAGAATTACGTCATTCTTGGAGGTTAGTAGGGCGGTTGGTAGTGATCAAGCGGCGGTTGATAGCGTTTTTAGGTCACATTTTGAGCCTTTGGTGTGCCTAAAGTACTGATCGTACAATATTGATGTTAGCACTTGTTGGTCTGCTTGATCCTCACTGGGAGAAAAATTCATGTTTGAACTCTCTAACTTATATAAATTTTACACAATGAAATAAAAAGCCAACATTTGATGTTTCTGTTTGCTTTGCGCATGGTTCTTGTTTAAGGTTGCTACCTATTTATCGACTGCATTGGTTCTTGTATATAATAGAATATATGTATGTACTGAGTGTTGCTGATTAAAGCAAGAGGGTACTGCCAGTTAAAAAAATATATAAAACCAGCATTTGATGTTTCTGTTTGCTTTGCGCATGGTTTTTTATTTAAAGCTTAGTATGCTGTAGAAACGAAAATTCCACGGCATATAATTCCACACAGTTTAGAGTCAAAATTTTTGTGCGGAGAAAAAAAGCAACTACAGTACAACTTTCCTCAATGCCACTAGATAGATTTTTCCTATATAAAAAATGTAGTTTGCAAGCAAAGACGAACTGAAAGGAAATAAGGTAAAAGTTTATGCAAGTTTACGCAAATGTAAGTTGCGATAATTGTGCAATTTTTTTCTTTAAATTTGGGCTTACTAAGTCAACAATGTAAATTTTATGAATTTAAATTACAACTTCAACCTCTTGTCTGAAATATCTTCAACAACATTGGGAAGTTCCTGTATCGACATGGTGTTTTTAAGATATATTGACAATATAAGCTGTCACAAATATATTTCCTACTTTTCCTATCATAAGCCAATTTTAATAAAAACTTTCAATAATGATAATTAACTTTCATCTTGTACTGTATAAAAAGCCTTTAGTACTTAAAATGGTATGTAATAAATTGTACTATCTTTTGACTAATAACTTATTAATATATGATATGGAAAAAAAAAATCAAAAAATGTACCAACTTTTTCTATGTTTTAGTATCAATAAGAAGTGTATAACTCGATTGTTTCTAATTTAAGTATTATTTAATTTACGTCTTGTGTTACTACATAGTCGAGACTGCTGTATCTTTTTTTTTTGTTATGTTATGAAAACGAAATGTGATTTTCATTTGGATTTGTCTTTTCACACTTTTTTTTTATTAATAAAATGTTACTCTGTATGTGAGTGTAATGTCAAAACTCGACTTAAGGCTTCTAGCGTAACTGACCGACTGTTCAAAGTCGAGTTGTCGTTGTCATTTAAAAATAAAGTTTGAATTCTAATTCTTCTTTAGAACATCCATCCTGATTCGATTCGACTCATGATACAATAACAAGGTAGGCCAATTTTAAAATTGCTGCTCAAATGTGAATTTTTAAAACAAAGCGGGAAGTGCCATCAACAACAACAATTAGCAAAAGTGAAAACAGCTGATTTAAACATCTAGCTTAAATTTTTCTCTAATATGAGCCTACGTTGTAATTGTATCATGAATTCGACTATTAGTTAGGAACTTGTTGGGACTTTTTTCTGTCGAACATTATGAGATCATGTTTGAGATAAAATCTGTAAAACGTATTGTTGAACTTCTTTATCACTGTTGTCAAAATTAGAGTCCTGATTATTTTCCATTCCATTATAAAATCCATCACATGAATGCACGATTAGCAAAGATTTTTCTGGGAAAATACACACTTCTTCAGCCCTATTGTGAATAAAATTTCGCCCGGAATTAAAAAAGGGTTTTTTGGTATTTTTAGCAATGTTCATTGAACTTTTGAAAAATTTTAACACAAATATTTGCATACATCGCCAATTTTTAAGATCACCAGAAAAAAAATCTTTAAAAGCATACCCTGTCTAAAAAATGAAAATTCCCTTTTTCAATTCCGGGCGAAATTTTACTCATGATAGGGCTGATTAACTTTCTTATTCTCATAATACATAGTTTCCTCCCTATTTTACCTTAAGCATCTTTTTAGAAATGGCAAATAGACTTAAGATTATTATTTTACTCCATTGAGTTGCACTTAGAATATTAATGTTTTCGAAAATAAAAAAAAAAAAAAAACACTTCTTTACTGAAAAAACCAC
Organism: Pherbina coryleti; assembly: GCA_943735915.1. Taxonomy (NCBI): domain Eukaryota; kingdom Metazoa; phylum Arthropoda; class Insecta; order Diptera; family Sciomyzidae; genus Pherbina; species Pherbina coryleti. The sequence goes on from OX030950.1 coordinate 32,242,497, forward strand.
AATTAAAACTTATCAATAGATCTAAAATGTTCATAAAAACCACATTAGTTAACCAACTGTGCTATACTTACATGTATGCTCTGAAAAACCTTTGCATCAATATAATAGTAAAGAAAATATAAAAAAAAAATCAAAAGACATAGCTTGTTATTTGGAAACAATATCCGTCATGCAAACAATTAAAATCAATCAAATACAAAATGTTTGGAATCAACAGCGGCACAACTGCTTCTCTAGCTGCTACCCTTGATGCATCGAGATAAAATTGAAACTTAATGCCGTCTATGTTTCTTAAATATTTACACTGTTTTTTTTTATTAGCTTTGAATTTACAAAATCAATAAAATAAATTTATGCACTGTAAAAATTACAACTAAAATGAAATACATTTCTAGCAAATAACTTTTATAAAATCATTAATATTAACAATTTACACTGACATGATGAAATGATAAATAGAAGTAGCAGTGGTTGGTTGAAGAGGTATAAATGAATGCAAAATGTTAAAAAGGAACATATAGTTAACTTATTTACATGGGCTGAAATGAAAAATCATAGCTAGTTAAGGAAGATTGGAACAGAAACTGCAACGAAAACCGGCCTGCCTTAAAGACAAACACCGGATGCAATTAATGAATACTTAATGTAATACTTATATTAATATTACTAGTTTCAGTTTGCTTAAAATATGTTTAAATAAATATATAAATGAAGAATAAGAGGTATTCATAAACAATAAGCTTAACTAACGACAATACATTAATTGCTAGCCTCATCTGTGTCTACGTCGGCGATGCCTTTCAATTTATTAGATTGGTTATCTGTCGTAGCCTTGAGAAAACTTTGCAGTATAGCATTTGAATCGACGACCAATATCGGTGTACAACCATCCTTAAGATGTTCATTTTGACTTTCGAACATATCACGAGAAATGCTGCGTGTAAAGGAGAAACGCAAAGATTTGGTGCGTGTAAGATGCTTTTTGATGGGTGGCTTCGCTGTGACCAGTTGTGGCTCTGTGGGAACTTTCTCCTTTTCGGGTGTAGGTGGCAGAGCGACAATCTCCAAATTGACGTCCCGCAGTATATCCTCCGCAATGGCGCGTATTTCGTTCCAAGCATTAACTACGAAGAAAAAGAGGTTAAATTGAATGTTAAAACTTAAATAACGGCAAGTTTTATGACTAATTACCTATTTGTTGTTCGTTGGCATGTTCGTAGGTGACACAGAAGCGTATCACGTATTTGCCGCTGACCATGGAGGGAATCATGTGCATCTTGCCCGAATGATTTATTTGTGCCAGCAGCTCTTGGTTATATTTGTCAGCAGCTCTAAAAATTATTTGCATTATATTAATAAGCTCATCTACTGCTATTCAATCTGTGCTTCAACCTACCTCATGCGGAAGCACACCAGTCCCAGATAAACGTCGTTGCGCACCTCAAAACGGTCATCCTTATTGACGAGTGCCTCGAATTTTTTCGCCAGCGTTATGTGATTTCTTATGTACGCTTGAAGTCCGCTAATGCCGTAGGAACGAAAAACAAACCAAAGCTTTAATGCTCTGAAGCGGCGACTAAGCGGTATGCCGTAGTGGCGATAGTCATTAGCTTTGTCGTGTTCGTGTTGCAAGTACAGCGGATTAACATTCAGGGCAGTCTTTAGACTCATCACATCCTTCACCCACATGGCGGAGACATCAAAATTGGTCAGCAGCAGTTTGTTGGGATTTGTATTAAAAGAGTCGGCATACTCCAGACCCTCTGAGTGGACGCGCATTTCAGGCAGTATGAAAGAATTGCCGGCATAGGCGCCATCCACATGAAACCAAATATTTGGCAGTTCTCTGCAGACGCGTCCGATGTCGGTGAGGTTGTCAAAGGCACAGGCGCCCGTTGTGCCGACTGTTGCAACCACAAAGAAGGGTGTCAATCCGGCATTTTGATCATTTTGTATAGCCTGCCTTAGCAAATCAACTCGCATGCGTCCATGCGAGTCAGCTTCTATGATGCGCAATTTAACCAAAGCCATTTTTGCGGCCTTCTCTACCGATGAGTGCGCCTCTTTGCTGGAGTAGGCTATCAGCTGTGGTAGGAAGACGCTATCGTGTATCTCAGAGCTAATGCCGCGTAGCCTTTGTATGGCGCGTGAACGTGCCGTTATCATGCATACAAGCGTACATTCGGAGGCGGAGCCTTGTAGAGCGCCACCACCACGACTGCCAGGAATATCGCTGATGAACTCCTTGGGCAGACCCAACGCTTTGGCATACCAATCGAGCACAATTGTCTCAAGCTCTGTAGCGGCTGGACAAGAGGCCTGTTTGAAATAAAAAATTTAATAAATATAGTTAATTTTTACTTATATCTGGCGCTAGAAGTTTTAAAAATAATTGATTTTTTTTTGCACATAAAAAGCTGGAATTTAAAAAAAATTCAAAACTCACCCAAGAAAAACCAATCGATCCAATGGCGCTGCTTAGCATATCACCCAATATGGAGGGAAAAGAGTTACCGGATGGAAAGTATGCAAAAAATTTCGGATGATTCCAATGCACCACACCAGGCATCACCTTCTGCTCGAAATCATCCAACACATCTTCAAATTTCTCGCCTTTTAAAGGTGCTTCATCTACAAAAAGAAAAAACAACAATCAACAGTGATAGCATTGAAATTAGTCTAATATTTACACTTATTGCTCCCCACCTATCATCAGCAACCCCATTTCTACTAAGATTTCTATCAACACCTAAACTAAACTTGCCAGAAATTGATATTCATTGAAATAATTTTTTTTATGTTTTAAGAGTTCATAATATTTTGCCAATAAACATTTAACTGAATTGTTTAACTTAACCTACTTACAACCAACGCAAAAAATATGTACCGGCGATTTCAAATCTAAAAACCAAAAACAAAAACTTCCTTTATTCGCATAGAAATGGAATCTGTGAAAAATAAACACGCAAAAACAATTTTTTTTGTTTAGTTTGTGATTAATTATTGACCAATTAGTTGTTAATTCGGTACTTCTGTATTTTTTTATTTTTTTTATTGTTTTTTCTGTTTTTAAGTTTAATTCGAATGTGCTGTTTTGTTCATATTTTCAAGAGCCAGCTTGTTAACACATTTATTAAGTTGTTTTTTTTATCTTTCTGATTTCCTAAATGAAGTGTTTGTGAGTGGGTTGTACAGCTCGCTCGCACTTGAATTCGGTGCTACTTGTTTTTTAGTCATATTTTCGACAAATATTTACATTTGAATACCGCATCAATCAGTGAAATTTCAGTTAATTTTCACCAACTTGCTTCTTATGTTGAAATGGAAAGTTTTTTGTTAGTTCAACGTTTCAATCACATCAATCGTCATGTGTTCAATAAATTAAGCATTTGTTATAACGATATTCTTTGTACTGGGCCACCACTGTACTTAAATTTTATCTGTTAAGTGTTCCTTTTTTTATAAATCTTTGCAATTTAAACTATATATAGCTTTAGCCCCTTAACACCATAAGGGCATATTGCTCTTATTTCATTTGACAAAACCAACGAAGACTTAAAAAAACCAATGCTCAGTGTATGCTCCTCTATAAATGCGAAAGTATTGTGTTGATTCGGAAGATTAGATGGAGGGTTGAAAGATGGAGTAGTGCACGATTTATATTCTTCGCGTAATACAAAAATAAATAAATTTTAGAAACCGACCACTTGGCACCTTATAAAACTTTCTTAAACTTGTCTGTGGCGGCCGTGGCCGAATGCCTTAAATAGTGCGTGAACCACTCAATTCCAATCCGAGACCAGGTTCGAACCCTAGTCGACACAAACATTTTTTCAATTGAAATTAAATTTTCTGATCGGCCGTCACCTCTCTGCAGGCAATGGAATTACTTCAGAGAGTAAATTATGTCACATAAAGCTTCTTGAGAACATGTATATTAGCCGTTCGGAGTGTAAATTAGTGAATAACACGCACAAAAATCGAAAATTTTTTTTCTAAGAACAAAAGATACCTATGCGATTTGTAAAGCTTTCATTGTGTTTCATTGGGACTTTTATAGGTTCCGTGTTTTCCGAGGAAAATAATGAAGGTACAAAAAACCTCATCATTAGGATTTTTTTGGGTTTTGTGGGTTCCTAGAACAAGAATGAAGTTTTTTGGACAAGGGATTCCACTGGGATTTGGCCAGCTCCAAATTTTTTAAACTGGATTGAGGTCTTGAGTGTTTTTAGGCCAGAGTGGAGAATTTATGACAGTTGATTTCTATGCTTTTTATCTTTTGTAACAATAGGGTAAATATACCTTAGGGTAAAATATCCGATAGGGTAAATATACAATAAATATTAAAAATATACCGAATCCTATCAATTCACTTATGAAATACTGATGATTTTGACGTGGTGTCGTGGGATTTTAATGTGGAAGAACTCTATTACTTCAAATGGATATGTTTGTATAATTATCCTCACGAAAATAGTGAATAGAATCAAATGTAAAAAAAAAATATTGATAGAGGCATTTTGTGGAGCAGTTCACAGAGCTTTATTAATGCTGGTCACAATAGTTCCCATTCGTCAGTATTTCGGTGTTTGAACTAGATGATTCATTCATAATGAATCATTTTTGTGTATATTTTGATTTTGAAGTATTATGTAGGTAAAGTGTGACCAGACAGCAATGATAGTTTTTCCAATTGTTAAGTTTCAGCAGCTGTCAAAGTTAACAATGACATCCAGGTGTCCAAAAATTCATCATGCATCGTTTCACGTTTGCCGATCGTGTGGAAATTATTAAAAAATATCGAAATTCATGTTTAGTTACATATACATATATAGTTCAGAGTTTTGTATCCCAATATTTTTTTTAAAGCACCCTTTTTTTAGGTACTGAATTACCTCCACTTTACCTAGCTTTAAAAAGTCTTATGGCTTAGAACACTCTCTTAGTCTAAAATCTCCAATCGTTAAAAAAACTTCATTAACCCTGCAGTAGTCGCGTACCTAAATGTGACGAGAGTGGTCGCGCGGATTACATATGTAATCCGTTTTTTAAAGTTTAAAATAAGAGATGGCAATTTGAAAATGATTAGTTATTTGTTTTAATTTTTATTATTACTTTATTTTATATTATATTTATTTAAAAAATCAACATAAACATAATTCTTATAGTACGTAAAATCAATGAATATCGATTGCAGACAATTGTGAAATTCATAATTTTGCATGACTGGATTACATATGTAATCCGCGCGACTACTGCAGGGTTAAAGAGAATAACGCGATTTGTATGGTTTGAATTATTTGAAGTCAACCTTAGTTGTTACGTCTATAAAAAAGCAATTAAGCAATTTGCACTTTTATATCATCAAACATATGAAGAATCAAGTGGTCACTTATTCAATTATTTAACAAATAATAATATAAATAAAAATTGAAAAGATTCCCCTCACGTTGTATTTTCTGTCGATTTCACAGAATGCATTTTGTTTATTTTACCAATTTAATGTTTACTTTATTGTAGGTGCAACGTAAATTGAAAATAAATAAATTCTATGGTTCTTGGTGAAATAACTTTTTCCTATATAAACATAAGTCTATATAAACATAAGCCTATGTAAAACTTTAAATATTGAAAAAGTAAAGACCAAATAATAGGGATATTCACGATGTGGTATATTTTTCATCTTCCCAAGTACGCAACCAGTTACGAATAATGAGATGTGATCGGATGGTAACTCAGCTATCACTCAAGAGACTAGTTCAGTGGGGAATTTACAAACTCAAGACGAGAAGAGCACTATGGCAGAGTAGATCAGCGCAACGAGAGACCAGGTAGCCCCTGTGAGCTCCGACGCCTCGTCTAGGAAAGTGTGACGACTTTAAACTACTACCACAAAGATAACTAACTAACTAACTGTAAGAGGACGTGTGGGAGCAAGGAAAGGAAAGGAAAGGAAAGTTTACGTTCATATAGCTTCTTCAGTCAAAACTATTAGGAAAATTGTCATGGAAGTGATCACTACGATTTTTTCATTCTCTCCCATAGTAATGGGCTCGTTTTCTGAACTGAAGTGCTTGCTATTGAAAAGGAGAAAGTAAGCAATAGAGAGCTGCATGAATGTGTTTGAAATGCGTATCAAAACATTCACTTGCTTTTCAAATCCTTACTCTCATCTTCTCTAAGGCAGTGAAACAAATTAATGAGAGCATTCATCATTTGCACCAAGAGCAAAATGAAAACAAAAGAGAATGAATACATTTGTGTGCTGTCTACCCAGAGCTGCCAGGTGGCGGGATTTTTCCCCTTTTTCGGGATTTTTCGTACAAAACGGGGAGGCGGGGAAAACATTGATAAAAACGGGGAAAATCTATATATATAAAAAAGGAAATTATGTTTGTAAGGCCGCAATAGACTCCTAAACTACTCATCCGATTAGCATGAAAATTTGTGTATAAAAGTTTTTTGGTACGGTGCGTGTTCGTGGGCTATTAATTTTGATCCACCTTGAACACCAGAGGGCGCTGTAGTACAAATTGTTTACAAAACTGCCTAAAACTCATAAACTGCTAATGCGATTAGAATGAAAAATGGTATACAGTGGGTATTATGTACGTCGAGTGTTCTGCTGCTATCGTTTTTGACCTATCTTGAACACCAGAGGGCGCTATGGTACAAATTTTTTACAAAACCACCTAAAACTCCCAAACCGCTAATGCGATTAGAATAAAAGTTGGTATATAGTAGTTTTCAGATACGATGAGTTTTTTAGCACTATCTTCTTTGACCCACCTTGGACACCAGATGGTGCTGTAGTACAAATTTTTTACAAAATCGCATATTTTTAGTTGTTTTCTTATGTAACATGTGCAAATATTTACAAAATATAAAATATTTCTTAAATTTAGTAAAACTAAAAAAATGTCCGTTATTTTGACACCAAAAACATGAACATATCTTGAAAACTATGAAAAATTTTACTACAACGATATATTTAATGCAACATCGTTGCTCAAAAATGAGAAAAAAACAATCAGAAATTTAATTTTGTGACTTTCGATTCAAATATCTCCGCTGCTTTTTTATATATTGTGTTAAATTCTTAAAGCTTCATCAAAATACTATGAAAATCTTATTGCAAAAATACCGTTAGTGGAGTAAATATATTTTAAATATTTTTTTCAAAAAAGGTCTGAAATATTGGAGTTTTCCTCAAAAACAGACTGAAAAATTATTTTTGTTGTAAAAATAATTTAAACTCAAATTCACAAACTTTTAACTCTATTTAAAAGTTATAACATTTGTAAGTAAAAATTGTTTCAATTTTACGCAAAAATTAAAAACCATTTTTGTGATTAAAAAACGAGGCCTACCCCTTGATTTTTTTGAAGAAATTTTTTTTTTCCAATATTGTGGTTTCATATTTTTGAATAAATTTACAAGCTAAAATATTAATTTACTAAAAAAAAGTTTCTCAATATCTCTTACCAATCAAAAGTTATAGCCAATAATCTTTATCCAAAATATATATACAAAAAGCAAAACGCTGTCTGTGTGATGGCTGGAGACTTCAAAATTACTTAGCCGATAGAGCTGAAATTTTGGCAGTACATTTTTTTCAAGTACGAGATGCCTTAAATTTCTGTCACACCCCCTTTTACCGCCCAAAAATCAATAAAAATGCTATATTTCCTACGGTTTTCGTCGATTGGGCTACATTTTGGTAATTTAGTCTGTATGCTTACTGTCGGCAACTGTACTAAAACAGGGTAATGTCCATCTACTAGAAAACTGGGATGAGCATTATATAAGAGGGTGTGGGTCCGCCCATACAGTTAAAATTTGTATTATCGAATAGCTTTGAAAGTAAAAGTAGCAATACTTACTTACAAACTCAAAATGGAGTTACTATTTGGTGATCTCCTGCTACTGGGAAACTGTAACGGGCAGTGGAAAATAACAGTGGTGTTAAACTATGAGTCTAAGAAAAGTTTTGAATACACCTATTATGTTCCCATATAGTTGCAGGGTACAGCAACGCGCGCCGGGAAAAGCTAGTTAAAAATAAAATAGCGAGTGAAAAAATATATCGGTTATTAGAAAAACCAACTACAATTTCTTATTTTAATTACATCCATTTTTTGTTTTTTACAAAGTGTCATATATGGATATAATAGATCTAACTTTGAAGACTTTTGTTGATTGTTTCATGCGAAAGGAATACATTAATGTAGTCATAATAGTATTTTTGGTGTAGACTTAAACGATTTCGATACTTTTTTGAGGAGCTATGTATATAAAGGGCCACTCATAGATAGTAAAAGTGAAAAATAAAACTTTAAGCGGATCAATCCGAGTGGAATGATTTCGACCAAGAATGTAGATCGTTAAGAAATATACATTTTTCAAATATATCATCAGAAATTATTCAGGAATTCTGGAAAGAAGTTACATTATTCATTGATTCAGATATTTAAAAGAAAAAAAAAATAGTGTCGTTTATTTTTTATTTTCCTTATAGGGGCAAGTGCTGAAACTGCTTTTTTAGCTATTAATTTAAATAAAACAAAAATAAGGAACTTTCTTGACCTCTCAATGCAGAACTCTCCGCAGTAAATCTTTAATGAAATATAAAAATTGCTTTGCATTTGAAATAAATTCAGAATTTTTAACTTTTTATAATAGAAATAATACACATACTCTTGTTTACTTGGTTTGATATTATGTATAACAATATGTATATTTCAAATAATTTCTAACAATTCTTTATAATCTCAAAAACGTAACGTTCGAGTCAAAATACAATATCGCTTAAAATTTTCATTTTTATTTTTATTTTTCTTATATATACGTACGTTTTTCCTGTTTGTATTTATTTTAGTTTTAGCAAAGTCAATTAATGAACTTATTATTTTTTTAAATTGCTATTTATTAAACAATTAAAAAACCGGGAAAAAAAACGGGGAAACTCGAAGTTAAAAACGGGGAAAAAAATTCATTTGTATGCAAAAATAGGGATTTTTTTTGGCTAAAACCTGGCAGCACTGTGTCTACCTATCAGAGCGTGCACACTTATAAAAAGTATTTGAAAATTGAGTGCAATGCAGTGAGTTCACTGAATGAAATGAAAAGCTTTGAATATAATTTATATATTTGAAGCTGTAATGGTTTTATTCATGGAATTGATATTGCAGTTTTCATACTGCAATTTTTAACTTATTAATTTAATAAAATATAAATACTTAATAAATTAATAATTAAATGAATTATTAAAGCGAAATATTACTATATATCGGTTAACCCAATAAAAATAAAAAAAGTGCATAAGAACAATTGACTATTACAGTTTACAAATTTAAGGCATGTTCCTTCTTGGCGCGCTCGGTATTAGAGTGAAAATTAAATTTTTTTTTACAGGAAAACAGTAAAAGAAAATTTTAAAATTTTTTGGAGTCAATTAGTACACTAAAAAATTTTTTTAATATATTCTAACATTTTTTATGCATGAAACTTTAATTTGATGTTTTTTTACATTTTTCTACCTGATTACCATCGTTACACAAAATTACCTTGTCCGATTATCTCCAAATTTTAACCGTATACTTTCCACATGTGTAGTTTTCGTGTGAACTAAAATATTGCAAAAATTTTTATTTTTTCTATAGTTTTTTGCACAAAATCCAGAAAAACTTGCGTTTTTTACGATTCTTTTTTTCAAATCTTCATAATTTTTTTTTTTTTTTTTTGTTAAACTTAAAAATTTTAGTTCACACGATAACCATTCTATATTATTTATGAATTCTTTTTCTAGTTGCTGCCAAATTTAAGTTATTATGGCAACCATCGGCTCTTTCTGATATCGACACGTCAACTTCAAATTAAAGTTTCATACATAACAAATGCTATATATTAATAAAAAAAATTTTTTGTAAATAATTTTTTAGTGTATTTATTCACCCTAAAAAAATTTTCTCTAACTCTTACCGTTTTCCCGTAAAAAAACTTTACATTTTTGCTCGAATATCGAGCGCGCCAAGTAGCAACATGCCTTAAGACAATGACTTAATAATTATATATAAACAAGAAATTAGTTTGCACTTCATTCTAATTTTCCATGAACCAGTGTTAATTTCTGGCAAGTATACTCAAAATATCGTTTTGAATTAACTTACTTCATTCTCTACCATTTTTACACTTCAATAAGTTATTTATTCAACACAGCAGAAACACTATAAAGTAAAGAAAGTATTCACTGCACTCACTGAACCCATGAATTTTAAGACACCTAAAGCTGCACATGCTACGATTTATTCGAAAGCACAAAACATGAGAGAAAGCAAATAGAGTGCAACACACTAAGAGAAGAATAGAGTGTTATACTCTTGCTCTCTCAAAACTTTTGATGTTTTATTACACAGAACTCTAGTCTGCATGAATGATTTGAATAAAATAAACTTCAGTACTGCACCCACTGAAGAGAGATGAAATGAATGAATTCATGCAGCTCTCTAGTAAGCAAGCTTATATACGTTTTCTCGGAAATGACCCCCTTTCCAATAAGTCAGATGATGGACTCCTGATTTCTATTGAAGAACAGTCGATATGCTCCAACGGCAGAAGGATCTGTGATGAAACCGCAGCTGCTCTTTTGGTAGCAATTTTCACTTGCAAAAGACTTGATTAAGTGAGCTGTCATCGACCCATGATACAACAACGAGGCAGGCTCATTTTAAAATGGCTGCTCATATGTGGAATTTTACAAAAACAAAGTTGTAAGTGTTAAAATCGTCAAAAGACAAAAGCAACAACAAAAATTAGCAAAATTAACCGCTGATTTTGACATCTAGCTCACGTTTTTCTCCAATATGAGTATCATGCCTCGAAGCACTCTTCACATCTCTTCTTAACAAGTATTCGGTTGTGAAGATATATTGTTTGAAACTGCTTTGATTTTCTGCTGAACGAATTCACTAATTGACAAAATTTTTTAAATCAATTTATATTTTTTTTTATTTTGACAAAACAAGTTTACGCAAAGTTATTTACGACATAAACATCGCATATGTTACGTATTGCTTAAAAATTTACGTATATCAATGTTCATATGAAATAGTTTTGATGTTTCGCAATTTGATGCGAAATCCGAACTTACGAAGTGACATGAAGCACCTTAATACTTTATCATGAATATAAATGTGAAAAAAAATAAAAAAAAAACTTAAATAAATCTTTCTCTTAAGTTGAGTTTGAAATTTAAAAAGTTAAATTTGATTTTTGAAAAGTTGCATTTGAACTGTTAAAATTTTAATTTGGTTTTTTTTTATTAAATTTGAAAAGTTTTTGGTTTTACTTTTGAAATGTTGAATTTGATTTGGTAATAGTTGCATTTGAAATTTTAATGGTTAAATTTGAAGTTAAAAACCTGTATTAAAAAAAGAGCAAATATGAGTGCACCTCATTGTGAATACTCCAAAAGAGCTTTCCATGCTTTATTTCTATATTTTCTTAAAAAAAACCTTGCCAAAAAATTACCAATTAAAATAAAATTTAGCAGAAAAATTTTTATGACATTCCCCTTTTTTTAAATTTTCCTCAAATTTCGATGGCTCTCCGTGCTCTCCGCCACGATAAGAATATCCTTTATATATATTTCACTTGATTGTCCCTTTCTTCCCACAAATCTATCAACTGATTATCGAACCAAGACAGATTTGACTGAATAGGTGTAACACCTAAAATTCTTGGTTCAAAGCTAAGAGAAACCACTCAAAGTCAAGAAATTGGCACAAAAATTTTCACGGTATTTAGTTTCTCTATTTTAACCCCATACCATGAAGTATCACTAAACAAGGCACTACGAAGGACAAAAAAGAAACGATCAACACTAGTTTCTTTCACCCAAAAACAGATTTGTTTTTCGTGTCTTGTTTATAGTTAGCTTGCTTTTTTCTCGTGATACAGAATTAAGGGGTAAGTCTCACTATAATATATTAAATAGGGTATTTTTAGGGAAAAAGGCAAATATTTGTCTTCTGTTCTGTTTTTTAAATTGTTCTTGTTTAATGAAATAATTAAAACCAATTTTAAAACACCAAATTAGCACAGAAGTAACATGAAGGATTATAGATTGTTTAAGAAAAATATTTCCCTATAAATTAATTTAAAACACTTAATTTTTTTTTTCATTTTGTCCTTGCACTTCATAAAGAATGTATTTTACAAATAAAAAAAAAAGGAACAAATCCTGTTACTCTCTATTAAATAGCAATGAAAACCACACTTTTTTTATAAGTTAATGAAACTAACCCGGTATTAAATTCTTTAGATATCCTGGATCCAATGTTGGCGCAACATCGCGTTGTTCAATATTTTGTGTATAATCGCAAATATAGTCGATCATGTCTTTGCCGTATTTTCTAAATTCCTCAGCATTCATTTTGTCTTATTTGTTTTTTTTTTGAAATTTTATTCAAAATATTTTTCTTTAGTTTGTAATAAAAATCACAATTGTTTTTATCTTTTCTTTTTTATAATTGCACTTTAATTATCTTTTATTCAATGTTCCAACACAAATTCGTCGTATAATTTTGCACAATTTTTATTTGAACGTTACGTTTTATATATTTGATTTAAGTTGTCGTTACGTCGACTTCCTTGGTGCGTTTGTTACGATCTCTTCAAAAGTTGCTGCCTTTATAACAAAGTTTCTCTCTCTCTCTTACCTTTAGCAGAAAAAAAGCGCTAAATTTCTCCATTGTTTATATCGTATACAACGATCACCTGTATTTTTTTTTTTTCAATTTTGCAGCAAGTGTGGATAGTTTTTTCGTTTTTTTTTCATACGATAAAGAGCAGCGTTTATTTGCTAAGATATCTCTTGTCTAAGTGCTCTCACGAAGCGATCTCTATGCATCGGTCTTTATCATCATCATTGGATTGGAATGGAATCCCCACAACTTGCCAACCGGTTGGTTGTTTGCATGTGTAGTTCGTTCTGTATTATTTGCCGGGCATGAATGGAAAATCCATCAATGAAAAAAAAAAAAAATAAAATAAAAATAAAGGTAATATTCTTTGATTACAGATAAACGGGAACTTTTACTTAAGTGATGTGAGCAAATAATATTAATGAAACATATGTTTGTATGTGTATTAAGTGGAAATACTCAATTATTTATGTTTCCTCTCGTTAAACACCTACAAACATGCCAAATACGATTCAATGTGTAATGGCTAGTATTTTTTTTTTCATTCTGAAAATTATAATTAAAGTCAAACTTTTGCTGGATGGGTTCAATTAAAAAAAACCTCGCTTATTTTCCCGCTAAAATGAAAACTTAATTCCCGCTCTTCTCACTGACGTTATATATCGTTTTGCAATTTTGCAATTATATATAAAATAAGTGTAGTTTAATTTTTCCCCACAAAAAGAAAAACTTAAAAAATATCACAAAATGTGAGTTAAATTATAACTTTCAATAAAACGAAAATTCTATAACAAAGCATTTAAGAGTCTAGTCTGGTAAGTTGGGTTGGAAAAATAAAAAATAGCTATAACTGTGTAGAATATCGTACTAAAAGGGCAAATCGGAAATTGAAATGATTCAAAAGTTATGAGCCTCCGAGTGGCTCATCGGTGGACGTGGTCATGGAAAGCTTAGGAATAAGTTAATTATTGAATTAATTAGTTATTTTGGACTTGTTATCAGACGAAATACGCATGATGTTGATAAAATGAGGAACGACGCACAGTACTTTGAGCCCATACAAAAGTGAGGAAAAAATACAGGGAGTGGTTCGATTGTTATGAAATTCCGCATGTTTATGAATTTTTGGTTGCTGATTTCAAATATTGAATCAGATTTTACGTATATCAAGTATTTGCGCCAAAAATTAGGTTTTTATAAAAAAAAAACGAAATTTTCCTATATTAAATTTAATATTAAAGTGTTTAGAACTGGGAAAAAAAAACAAAAAAAAATTTATTTTAAACGATTAAGGCTTTAACTTTTTAATACTGAAAACCATTTGGCAATATCTTTTTTTTTTAAAAAAGATAGGCATATAGTTTCCTATGCACTTTTTCGACAAAAATGCTACTATACATGTAAAATAATGTTTTGCAAAACAAAAAAAAAAAAAAATATTCGTGTTGGTATTTTTTTTAATCAAGTTAATATGAGTAAATAAAATTAAATAAAAAAAAATATTTTAAGGGGACATATAGGTTACAAATTTTAAAAATAAATTTTTTTCGGGAATTTTGTTTTCATATCGTTTTCAAATTTTGCACATTTATTTATTAACATTTAAAAAATACAAAAAAAATTTGCAGAATTTTTGAAGCGGTTTTTGACGTTATTTGATTATTTTAAAAAAATGCCAAAGATTGACGTTGTGCAAGATATGACCAGTCTGAACATCTGAGGAAAAAAATAAAAAAAAACTATTTAATTCTTGTTTAAGTGGCCACCGCCTGAACCAAGATAATTTTTATCCGCCGAAAAAAAAAACAAAATGGCGGCCATTTGAAAAAAAATCGATTTTCGGTGTTACAAAATCGGTCCATTTCATTTGGTGTTAATTTTTTCCTTATCATGGGCTAAAAAGAATATTTTAAGGAAACATAACCTTTATTTTAATTTTTTTTTTGTCTAATTTTATTTTATTTGTTAAGAAACATTTTTTTTTTAAATTCTTTACAAATTATAAAAAAACTCCGGTAGAGTGTAAGAAATATGGTAACAAAATAAAGAATAATTTTTGAGAAAACATCAATTTTAGACCATTTTTCAAAAAACGATTACTCAAAGAATCGGAAGAAGTCGGATAAAGTGAAAACAGTTTCTGAAAGAATAAAAAAAAAAAAAAAAAAAATTAAAATATAAAATTGAAATTGGAATTATGTGGAACTTTTTTTCTTGTCTGCTAAAAATATAACATTTTTCAAAATATTTTTTAAATTTTTTTATAAATTTAAATAATTTTTCCAAAATAATTTCCAATTTTTTTTAACAAAATATAAAAACCAAAATTCGTTCATAGATTTTTGAAAATTAAAAAAAAAACACTCGAATTGTTTAAAAAATGTGCTCTCAACATTTTTTTCTTTGAATGATGCGCAAAATAGAAATTTCCATTAATTAGAGGAAAATATGATTTTTATACCATTTTTCAAAATGCGATAACTCCGAGAAACGGTTGAAAACGGTTATCAAATTTTGGAATCTGAAAGATAAATACATGTATAACAATATGTTAGAAAATGGAAGAGATGTTTTTTAATGTTTTTTTTTAATTTTCTCTCAAAAATTGCAAAGTTTTGGAAAATATTTAAAAGAATTTTTATTTTTTTGGAAATTTTTCAATTTATTTTCTTAAGCTAAATTGAAAACATATTAAAAGTTATTTATTTATACAATACTTTTCTTAAAATAAAATCAAAAATCAGGACCAAATTCCTGCTGCAAGTGGTGGCAAACGGAAGCAGCTGAAACTTTGTAGGCCTATAAACCATTCTCGTCTCGCTTCTTAAGTACAGGAATTAATTCTACCTATTAAAGTGCACGTGTTAAAATGCGTGAACGACTCGGTGCAAGTTTTCGAGCGGCGAGGTCCGAGGTTCGAATCCGCCACTAGACAGAAAATTTTTTCAATTGAAATTAATTTTCTGATCGGTCGTCACCTCTCTGCAGACAATGGCAAACCTCAGAGAGTAAATTATGCTATATAAAGCATCTTGAGAATATGCAAATTAGCCGTTTGGAGTCCGGCGTAAAACTTTGTAGGTCCTGTTCTCGATCAAAAACTCCCGTGGAAAATATTTGAAACATTATTACGCAATAAAAATTTTATCAAAATCATTTTTAGTGTGCTTTTTTAAATTTACTTTTCGCAGGAAAAAATGGATAACCTTTTACTTTCAGCATTTATACGAGGGCAATTAGAGAAGTCAGTATTTGATTTTCACGCACTGGTCATGTCACTTAAAATCTGTTTAAAGACTACTATACAATTTTTATCAAGCTGCGTCATTTAGTGTGTGTTTGACAGCCATTGAAAGCAGACAACATCGTGAATTTCGATGAAAATGAAAAGAGGAGAATATCGTGCACTCATCAAGCATTTCTTTTTGCGTAAAAAACCATCACGGAAACCAAGGAAAGGCTTAATAAATAATATGGGGACTCTGCATCATCATTTCCAGTTGTTAAAAAGTGGTTTACTGAACTTTGTTGTGGTCGTACAGGCAGGCCCGTGCGTTCTTTGTGCGGTTTTGTGGTTTCAAAACCCTCCCCCCTCCCTCCAGGAGGGTTTCAAACCATAATTTTGAAATCCAAAGAACTGTCTAATTATGAAAAATTTCCATGAAGCAAAGTTATATTTATTATGATTTATTATAATTCTTCATCATTCAGGCTTCCCTATCAAAGTTTAAATTAAACATGGCAACTTTATTGAAAAGTAACTCAACTGATGTAACGTTATTTTATAGGATAAGTAGTTTTAAAGCAGTGTCGGGCAAACCAATACATAAACTTTTATTCTTGTGTGTGCCTGAGAGAGTGGCAGCGCTACGCTTTCTTGCTTAGGCCCATATTACACGATGATCGTTTGATCGCGGTCAAAATATTTTTGTTGTTGCTTTCAATGCGAAACAATTGTTCATCCGCTCTGGCTCTCAGTGTTTTTTGACAGTTTCGCATTGAAAGCAACAACAAAAATATTTTGACCGCGATCAAACGATCATCGTGTAATATGGGCCTTAATGAATGCTTAACGTCAACTGCTATGCTCTGCGTTGACGAAATTACTCTCCCATTTATAGTGTACGTTTGATAGATCTGTTAGTTAGCAAGATCTGTGAAGAACACGATATTGAAGTAAGGAAACCGAGGCAAGCTTCACGTCAAACTGATCGTTGTAATATCGAGACTAATCCCTTCATTCTGTATCACGAAAAAGCACACCAACGAGAGGTAAGACACGATAAGCAATAGATTTTTGAATGCAAGAAAGTATTGCTGATCGTTTCTTTTTTGTCGTTCGTGCCTCGTTTCGTGATAGTGAATGATGGGGTAATTCAATTGAAGATTTTTGATTGAATTTTAACCTACCTACCATACCTAGACTTATTCGTCACTCACCTTGAAGATCGTTATCTTAAGCACCGTGGAATATTATTGAATTTTAGATGTCTTTTTCCATAAAAAATTTCAACCCTAGATGAAGAAGGCTGCAACCAATTTTCGGAGAAATACTCCACAATTTTGCATGACAATTCTTTCGAAGGATGGATCAATGAAGTGAAACTTTGGCGAGGACGGATTTTTGATAAAAATATCAACAGTCCTATCGAAGCTCTTGACATCTGAAATACAACTGCTTTTCCAAATGTTCACCAAATCTGGCTGGTAATGGCTGCGCTACCAGTAACGACATCATCGAACGACCGCTCTTTTTCAACATTACGCCGGTTAAAATATTACTTGCGTTCCACTATGAGCGAAAATCGGCTGAACGGATTGGCTGCACTTAATTTTCATCGGGACGTTGAAGTTCGTGTAGATACAGTATTGGACGATTTTTTTTCTGTACTCCGACGCATTAATTTATTGAGGGAGTAGTTTTGTATAGAGTATTTGTATTTACTCGGAATACTTTAAAATAATCTGAACATGTATAACTGAAATCTTATAGTTTCATATCCAATATATAATATTTTCTATACATTCATTTTTTGATAGTTTTCTTTGTACTTAGAATTCTTTATTTTTAGTCAAAACCCCCCAGGACCAAATCCTGCGCACGGGCCTGCGTACAGGAACAAGTAACGCTGAACATTCAGTTTGCCAAAAAGAGGATGCAGTAACCGGCGGTCGCTAGTTATTTTGATAATTATTGAACGAGTAATAATTCCATGCAACAATAATGAATTTTTGTTGCACTTGGATACACCGCCGCGGCCTGATGAAGTATTTTTTTTTAATCTTTGTCGTAAGCCCAATTTAATTCCTGTTTTTTTAGTTTATGACATTAATCGTAGCGCATATGCTCACCGTGTAATAATTCCATGCAACGCCTTTGCATGATTTCTGCATTTTCGAACTTGGAGCGGCTTTCTCGGTGGCCTCATGTGTTAAAAATTTTATTCTTCTATTTTTTTGTAGGGCTAAGAACTAGACATTACTGGCGTAAAATCTTTTTTAACCGTAACACATGTACACAGCGAGTAATAATTCCATGTAACAAATTTTATAGTTTCGTTGCTAAATCAGCTTCATCGGCGTTCCAATGACGTAATTTTTATTTTATTTTTTTCATGAGGTCAAAGAGTTTACTTTTATTGCTTTGTCATAGCTCTTATTGTAGCATCTATATTCCGTGAGTAACAGCGATGCAACAGCGATGCTTTTTAGAAAATTTCTTTTTAATATTTTTACCATCGGCCTGGGTGGTAAAGCGTAACGCTGTCACGTCAAAAATCTAGATCACGTAATGAGTGAAATTGTAAACTTTCCAAGTAAAATTCCAAGTGATTCCAAGATTAAAAATCTTTCAATTTATAAAATTTTATTCGGTTTTAAAAGATTCCATATAAATATGTGATTCGCTCTGGTTTCAGTGCAATAATTTGTCATCTACATAATGGTTTTTTTTCTCAATCATGGAAACATTAACAGTGCAATAATTTGTCATCTACATAATAGTTTTTTTTTTCTCAATCATGGAAACATATCGCTGGGAAAAACTTTCATGCTTTCAAACGTCTTTTAGTCATCAACTTGGCACGAGTTTTATGTCAAGCCAAATTGAGATGACTTGATTACATTTCGAAACGTAAATGGTTCAAAGTCTATCTCGACGGAGAACGAAGTGGAACGAACAAGTTTTCCAGCTGCGGTATTTTCCACAATACATATCTTAATCAACATTAACCGCTGTTGGAGAATTTCACTAAGTGGTTTATTGTGAATTACTGAATGAGTGATAAGTTAATTGTGGTTAAATTTTTTTTTATTTAACACACTGCGAGTGTCAGTGCATCTGTTGTCTGAATACAGTTCTCTTATGACTTCGTAACGTTGTAAGTAGTAAATTGAGATTCACATGTAGAATTATTTTACATGAAACTGGAATTTCTTAACAAATATTGAATGAGTGTAAGTTTTGCAAAAAATGTGCTCAGCCATAAATGGATTTGTAAAAACAAAAGTTAAATAATTAAATACTAATCAATCTAATTGTACTCGCTGTTCCAAGATACAATAATTAGTTTTTTTTTGTTTTTTTTTATATAAATTGCTTTTGTAAAAAACCAAAAATCAAAAAAAACTATTTCATGACATAACCAATTTATTAAACATATCCAATCTTTATTAAAACATATCAAGATTTAACTCTCTTTCACGAATCCCTCTTTAACGAAACAATTTCAACACAGTATCAACTAAACGTGTTTCATAGCATCCCTGACTCTTTCTCTCTCTCTTTCTCTCTCCTTCTTAATATGTAGATCGCGTGAGTTTATTAAGCGTGTCTTAATTCCTAACCCATGATTATTGGCGAATTTGTGAATTTCTCGACAATTAATTGAATTTTTTCTTGTTTTTTTTTGTCCATTTGTAATTAATTTAAGTTGTTTCATCATAAAATTATCATTTTATTTTATCTATTAAAATCGTTATCTACGTATCTTTTAAAAGTTAAAAAGCAAAAAAGTGATAAAACTTTAAAGAATCTTAAACTTGAATTTAGAATTATGGATTTTTTGTTTTGTTCCTGTCAGTTGGCACCATAAAATAAATTATGTCTAGAACTGCGGAGTATTGTTATTTTGCAAAAATAGTAAAATTAAGTAAATTTTAAACAGTTTCTTTTGAAGATTGAATATATTTACATTTAATTATAAATGTTATATATATATTTACATATAACGTGTATCAAATGGGTGTTTTTTTTTTGTTTTTTGGGCCGGTACTAATTTTGATTTTGAACAAAAAAAAAAAAAGGAAAGAAATTTCATTAAATAGCTGTTTTTTTGACTATTTGTTTTATATATTTGTATTATATACAATTTGTATTCAATCGAAAGAATACATTCTTCCATTAGTTTTTAAACACATTTTCGGATCCCGTCACGGATGGATATGATTAATGTCATCCGAAACACAAAGTTAACCGTTGACCGTAACACGCTGATTAGGCTCATTTTTGAAAAAATTTGGTTCGACGACTGTACAGGCAGATCACACCAAACTGTACATTATGTGGAATCTAACGGAATTTCGATATTCTCATGTTTTTTATCTTCGCTCTAAATGCGACAATTTTGGTTATTGACACATTGAGGCAAAGCTAAAAAAATAGTTAAATTAATTTTCCAGTTGATTTCTTGAGAGCCAGTTAGTTTTTGGCCCATTCACTGAAATTTGAATTCTTAAATTCGGTAACGGTGCAATTGTAAATTATACTGAATAAAAATTATACTGTTAGTTGCCAATTTGACAATTGGCATAATTGGTATAATGGATATAATTAAACTTTCAAACAATATTAAAAATTTTTTTCATATAAGGAAAAAACATATCGTATATTCTTTCTTTTATTTTAACGTTAAAAAATAATGATAATAAATTTTTTCGGATATAACGTTTCCTGAAGGACCCCTAAATTGAATAAGTTTTGATTTGAGCCGTCAAACATCGAAATCGGTCAAGTCGTTGAAGCAGAATCTTGTACAGCGCGGAAAAAAGGTGTTCCGAGAAACGCGCATTTATGCCTGTTTTTCGGCCGACGCACTCTCTCGTCTAATACGCTATGACTCGTAAAATAAGTTAGATAGGGAAATATCCTTTTGACTACATATTTTCAAGATCCTAAGGATGAAAATAAAGCAAAAAACAAAAACAAAAATGTTCCGTCGATTTCTACTAGAACCTCCCCTTAATGTTTCCTTTTCTACAGGGCAATTTTTCTTGCCAGCAAGTTTTTAGTTCTCTTTTGGACTTGCCATTTGTGTTTCCACTCAGTAAGATTTCTTGAGCAATTCTGATTTTACTTTGTCTGACAAACAAACTCGACTTGCCGGCCAGGAAAATTGCCGTGTGGAAAAGGGGTCTATGGCACACCATGGTTTTTAACCAGGTTTTTAACCGTAATATACGTACTTCAAAAGTGTGTTTTAGCCTGAGGAGAAGGGTTGTAAATTCGAATTATTTAAGAGACGATCGCTTCGCAATTTTTAAAGAAATTGTAATTCATACAAAATTTCCATAATTTCTACTTTATAATCCAATAAAAATTTAAGAGACATCCAAACAATTAAATTGTTCGTTTAAATCAAAAATCAAATCCTAACCTCTTGTTGATAAACCCTACATAATGTATTGAGTGATTAAAATCTTTTAAAAGTCTGGTAAATCCGGTTAAAACTGGACGCTTTAACCAATCTATTACCTATACAAAGTTTAGGCTAAACTTACACTTTTATGCAAGCAGTGCAAACAAAATAATTTATTTAAATATAGGCAACCGCAAATCGAATATTTTAGCATTTAAAATTCTAGATCAAATTAAGAAACAACCTGAAACAAAAGTACCTGCATAAAATTATAAACTAAAAAAATTATTTTTTTTTTTGTTTTAATTAAAAATGGTTTAAACAAAATGTATTAAGAAACTAGTAAGAAGAGAAAAAGAATAATGTTAATTTTAAAACATATACAAAATTGTCTTTTGTTTTTGTTATTTTTTTTAAAGAGTTTCTATAAAATAAAAAAAAATATCACGGGGGTTTTACTTTGGAAGTATTTTTAAGTTAAGTGAAAGAGTATAAATGCAAAATTTTTTTATTGAATTTTTATTTAATTTTATTAAATTTAGGAAGTTTTTTATTACATTGAGAATTTTTAATTGATCGAGGAAAGAAATGCTACGACTAGTGAGTAGTGTTCATATTCTCTAGAAGCTTTACATGACAATATTTACTCTCTGCGTTTATCATTGTCTGTAGAGAGGTGGCCACCGATCGAAAAAAAATACTTTTAAGGGGAGATACGCAGTCAGAACTTTTTTTTTTTCAAAAATTTTTTTTGCATTTTCTTAAAGCCTTAAGTCTCAAAAATATGTGGTGAAAATTTCAAGTCGATATCTCAAAAAATAACAAAGTTATAGCCTACTGAGTGAACCGCCTTCAAGAGCGCGCAGTGCTGGCGTTTATTTTCAAACGCGTTTTTCTCGAAACCATGTTTTCAAAGTCGGTGACCAAGATTTCTCAAAGCTCAGTGAAGCGATCGTTTTGATTTTTTTGCAAGCTTATTGTACACATAATAATCTCGTACTTGTCATAGGATTTTTTTTTTTAGCTTCGTTCATTTTTTATAGGCAAAACTATGACGAATTTTTGGTCGAAAATCGTTTTTTTACGTTCGAAAGTCCGCCATTTTGTGAAAAATCAATATTTTCAAAAACGGCTATGACAAGTACGAGTTTTAAGTATCTACTTTGATAATATATTTCATTTTTTTGTTTCAGATGAATTAAGGAGGAGCAATCTTGGTCACCGCATTTCACCTTTTTTTCAGAGCGCTCTACAAAAACTGCTGTATCGACCTTAATATTAAATTTTTTTTAATAAAAAAAAAACTAAAAATACTCTTGAATGTGTATATTTTTAGGTATAAAAACCCTCATTTAAAAATATCCCATAGGTTTCCTTAAAAAAATTCACAAACATGACCTTTTTTTTCGGCCTCTGGCTGCGTTGCTCCCCTTAATTTAAAAATTTTTCTGTGCCAGGTGAAACTTGAGCCACTCACGTTAATGTGCTAGGCCACGGTCACCAAAACTGAACCACCCAATGAACAACACTCTAAATTCAATTAACCCTTAAATGGCCAGTGTATCTTTTTGGATACAACCGAGAAAATAAGCTATTTCTTTTAAAATATTGCAAAAATTAAAATGCTGGATATGTAGTTTCACTCAGAAAATTGCAAGTATAAAACAAATTTAATTATTGACATAACTTTTTTGGTTTGGGAAATATTGACCGTCAAATTCAAAAATAGTTTTTTTTTAATTTTTACGGAAAGTTCGCTTTTTGACATGAAATATCCTTTAAACTATTAACAATTTTAGAGTAAAAAAATTACTAGTTAGTCCAGTTATCATAAAAGGAATGGTTTTCCACGTTTTTGCCTTGAACTCCTACAACCAAGCTGATTGATGGTATACGTCGCACAGTGGAGTATCCAGAACAATTTAGTTGGACAAAATTATTTTATGATTTTAAACTATAGGGAATGCAAAAACAAGCAAAACAATTCATGGCAAGTAGGGGTCTATACTGACCCCCTGGGAGCTATGGGTTGATTTGTAGGTTGTAAGAGGTTGTTTCACAAAAAATACTCAAGCAACGAAAGTTTATGATGCAGAACATTCTTCAAAGATATTTTCATAGACTTTCCAACGATATACATTACTAGTAGAAATTTTAGTGAAAAATATAATTTCTTTGTGGTCAGGAAAAAATTCACAATTTTTTAGTTTAAAGTCTTTTTTGTCAAAAAAACTACCTTGTCAGCCTATATTTTTTATTTAAAATTATAATTCCTTTTAAAATTTCCTTAAAAAAAGTATCATTACAACAATTATTATTATTGAAAAAAGTGTGTAATGGTTGATTGAATATACAAATTAAATTAAAATCAATTTAGAAATAAAACAATAGAAATGAATTCAAAAGCAATCCTGATTTAATGAATCAAGCCGAAAAAAGGTCATCAGAAAATGATTTGTCTTCCTCAGATGACTCATTTTCAATTTCGATAGTATGTGAGTGCTCCGCGGGCAAAAGCATTTCCAAAGTTTCCTTAAGAAATGATTTTGTTTTTTTCCTCGGCATGGTCCTTATTCCAGTTAAAATAGGATCGGAAGTTAAGAGGAATTGATTAAGTACATCAGTATTGCAATATTCTCTTGAAGCTTATGTGTGGTTTTTGTCAGATTTTAATAGTTTTTAACATTGACTTTAAAGAAAACTAGTAAGAAATGATCTTCGACTGGGCCGAAGTTAAAATACCCCCACGTCCGAACCGAAGTATATTCAAAGTCTTAAGCCGTCAATAAAATGTTTATTTGTAAAAACATTTTCGTTATACATAGTTTTAACAGAAAATATTCGCTTTCATTTTTTATAAAATCACTTTGTATGGGGATGGGTGTGGTTTTCACTCGATTTGGTTGAATTTTATACACAAAGTGCATGTTATATATCAAAGTTAATATGCAAAATTTCAAGTCCATATATTATTTTTAGTGGAATTCTAAGAGATTTTACCGTTTTGATAAAAGCAATTTGTATGGGAGGTAGGCTTGGTTTTCATCCGATTTGGCTCATTTTCGAACTTGATCTTTATTTTTTAGATAAAAGCTTAAATATTGAATTTCGTGATGATCGCTTGAAAATTACGGCTGTAATCGTGACGACAGACGGACAGACGGACATGGCTAAATTGACTCGGGTGGTGATGCTGATCAATAACATATATACTTTTCTATACCTACCACGCCTCCTTATGGGCGTTACAAACGGAGTGACAAAATTAATATACCCCCATTTACGTTTTTTAAACGTGGGGTACAAAAATGTATGCGTCAAGTTTCAAGTCGATATCTTAAAAACTATTGGATTTATAAATGTTTTACCATGTTGATGACGTCACTTTATATGGGAGGTAGGCGTAGTTCTAATCCGATTTTTTGTCATTTTTAAACTTGATATTAAAATAGAGGATTTATTAAGGTTTTACCAGTTTTTTGGGGCTTAAACGATATTTAAAAAAAAATTCAGCACTTTTCGGAACGAAGCTGACAACGAGTTTAGTTTTTAAGATGTTAAAACCTGTAGTGTTAAGTTTATGAAAAAAAAAAGTACAGCCACGGACAGTCCTTCGGATATCCAAAATCCTTTGGAATACAAAATTTTTTTTTAAAAAAATCCTCAAAAAACACCCATTTTTAAAATACAATTAATAATTTTAAATGAATACAATGCCATCCAAACCACTTTACATTTATTTTTACATACCTGCTTCAGTACAATCCATTTATATTAATTTCTTAGAAAAATTGGGGGAAAAAATATACATTTTTAAGTATGTACTCCTCTAAACAGCTGGCCACCCAAAGAAAAGTTCAACTAAAAATGACAAAGTTCAGAGAGCTAAAAAAATGTTTGACAAGTCAAGGTGAAAAATACTCACTGTCCATTATTCTTACAGTATTCAACAAACTAAAAATATATATATTTTTTAAATCGGTGTTTGACAAAATTGAATATTCTCCAGCTATATCGAAGAAATACTCCACAGTGCGTCGGAATGCCCACTGTATCTTTTTGGATACAACCATGTTTTCTTTAATAACTCGTAAACAAAAATTTTTTCCATAAAAATACAAACGGGGCCGTGTTAAGGGGATCATTTAGCACAACATAAGTTTGTTTTAATAAAATCGGTGTTGTTGGGCATTTAAAGGTTAATATTTTCAAAATTCTGGCGCATATTTTTTCATTTATTTGACAAAAGTTATAAGATTGTTTCATATATAACAATACATTCATGTAAAATTATACTTTTATTCTAAAGTTGTAAAGAAAACCGGTTGTTTAAAGAAATCGATTAATCAGTTTGAAACAAACAAAATTTGACATATAAACTAAAAAATTCGAAAATGGTTGATTTGGATAGATATTTTAGATATCAAACCCACTCCACCCCTATATCGGAAAGTTTATTTTTTCGGTTGAGAAAAAATAGAATCTTGATGGCTTCGATAATAATTCTACTGGGGAGATTTTCGAAAGAAGTGCCTTTATTTTTTCAAACGCAATTACGGAGGAGGCTTTGTAATGGCGTGGTAGACCTCTAGACCCATAGAGAATGTGTGGGTGCATATAGTGAGAGAAAAGGGCAAACAAACACGTAATATGCAAACAATTGCAAATATGACAATACAGAGAAGCTAAAGGCTGCAGTTTTTACTGAGTGAGCTAACATGGATGTTAGTCTTTTAAACACATTATCTGAATTGATGAGAAAAAAAAATTGTTTTACATTGTAAAAGCCGCTGGTGCGTCTATTGATTACATTGTGCGACACCAAAAAATAACTGAAAAAACTGCAATGGTTTCTGATAGCCCTTTGTCCATAGAACATTTTGTCCAAAGGATTTTTCTGGGTTTGGTCAAATAACCGATTTTTTCAAGGTCACGTTTTAGTAGGGACCGTAGTTAATTTCCTTTAACTCCTAAACTAATGAAATTTTTATTCAAAAGCTTCAGTAAAATTCTTGCAAATATAATTTCCTTTAAAATTAGAAAACATTATTACCCCCTGATATTCAAACAATGGTGCCAAAAACCCTCTAAAATTAAAAAAAGTGTTATATCTCAGAAACTATGGGTGATATCATTTTCATTACTTCCACAAACAAAATTTTTATTAACTTATATATAACTTCAGAGAACATCATAATACAAAAAACCTGCCCTTCTATCAAAAATCGCAATTGAAACCTTCCTCCTAAAGTATCATAACCGGGTATGGGCACCACTACATTTAAAGCTTCTCTGTTGTTTCTGTATTTGTATTTTGTCTTTGATTTGTTGTTGCGTTTTGTGTTGCTACATGAGATTTTGCTCACAATTCTTGCTCTCAGCGCTCCAAGAGCGCTCTCTGCCCATACCCGATTATAACTCCTCTCCCAATAGCGGCAATAAATAAAGAAAATCTAGAGTTTTCAGTTCAAATGAGCAAAAGTTTTTTTTGGAAATTGCACATAGCTAGTGGGCTACATGCTTACATCTTTTAAAAAATTAGCAGTATCAATGTCTCTTAAAAAACATTTTCTCCATCACCAAAATTGTATTAAAAATAAATCCTTCTATGGCAATTTTTTATAGAAGAGCAGGTTTTTTGTGTTATGATGTTCTGCGAAGTTTTAGATAAAATGATGAACATTTTGTTTGTAGAAGTAATGAAAGAGATATCGCCCTGAGTTTCCGTGATATAAATTTTTTTTTAATTTAAGGGGATTTTTGACCAATGGCTATCAGAAACCATTGAAGTTTCTTCAGTTATTTCAAATGACCCTTAAATTGTCGCACAGTGTTATTAATAAGTAATAAAGCAAAAAAAAAAATCGTTGAAAAAATGTTTATTTATTTGGTTTAAACAACAGTGAAAAGTTTCGTTATTAATTTTGAAACAACCGAACATAAGTTGGTGCTTTAACCAGGGGAAGTAAATGCTTGCTCGCGAGTGACTCCTTTTGTAGCTTAAGTTTCTTTTTACTTAAATGCGCTCCCGCTCGCAATCCTGAAATTAAAAAATAAGCTCAGGCTCGCTAGTGTGTGATGAGACCAAGCGAGCATTTCTGTTCTCTGGATCAAACAAATTTTTATTAAGTAAGACATTTAATTTTACAAAAATCTCTCAAAATACCTACTATTTTGCCGCCAAAATGATTAGTCAAAGTATTAAAAAAAGCTAGTGCCTTATTATTATGAAATGCACCTTAGTAAAAGATTTGCGAAAAATTTGATAAATTATAAAAGATTTTTATTAATCCTCATTTACAAGAATATTTTGCGCAATTATTACGCAATTATTGGGCTATACGTTAATGGGATTTTAGAGTTTTAATGACTTAAGTCGTTTTCAGTTCGTTTTGTATTTTTGCTTTTAATTCCTCTTTCTCTCATCACATATTGTTTAACATAAGTTATTATTTTTTTAATAAAAAAACTTGACTTTATAGTAATTATTGATATTTTACAAGAACGTATTATATTGATGGGTATTCTCTACTCGAAGGTACTTACATTGATTGAGTGGATTTTAAGTTGAGTGGTTGAGTAAATAATATGTTATTTATTAAAATTCAATGTATAAGCTTTATAACTGCTGTAGAAAATAGGTATCAGCTAAGAGATGTATTGATATTATTAAAATCTTATAAGGAATTATCTTCGACGTATTCCGAAGTTATGTGATTTTATTATTTTGATGACATCACCCTTTGATAGAAAGGTGTACTTTTTACTAAATTTTTTCAAATTTAAAATTAAAAATATGTTTTTAATATCAAATTTGTTAAATATCATGACAGTAGAATAATTTGCCTTTTTAATAACGTCACTTTGTATGGGAGGTAGGAAAAGTCATTGTCTTTTTAAATTTCTCGCGTAGCAACTTTAAATGCAACAGTGGCCCTATCAACTACCATCTGTTAATATACAACTGTCACATTTTGAGGAAGCTGCGTCATTTAGTTTGTGTTTGACAGCCATTGAAAGTAGAGAACCCCGTGATTTTGGACGAAAATTAAAATGAATTTCGTGCACTCATCAAGCATTATTTTTTGCGTAAAAAACCATCACCGAAACCAAGAAAAGGCGATTTCCATGGTTAAGAAGTGGAAACCAACGATTTCCATGGTAAAGAAGTGGTTTACTGAATTCCATGAGTGGTGATACCAGCACAAGTGACGCTGAACATTTAGGTCGCCCAAAAAGAGGTTGTCATGCCAGAAATTGTCGATAAAATCCATGGTATATATTGGACGATCGGAGAATGAAAGTGCGTTAGGTGGCTGTGGCTGTAGGCATCTCAACTGAACTGATACATTAAATTTTACAAGAAAATTTGAACATGAGAAAGCTATCCGAGCGTTAAGTGCCACGATTGCTCACATTCGACCATAGGCGCAGCTATGTGACCACTTCAAAGAAGTTTTTTGAGATGTTCAACCGCAATCCGAAGGAGTTTTTGCGCCGTTTCGTAATCGTAAAAGAAACGTAGATACACACCAGAGACCAAGAAACAGCCAAAGAAGTGGACTTCTCTGCGCAAACGTGCACCAAAAGGTGGGTCTAAGGTGGGTCTATCGGCCAAAAAAGTCATTTACATCGATTATCTTGAAAAGGGTAAAACGATCACCGGCGAATATTATTCACAGCTGTTGATAAGATTTGACATTGATTTGAAACAAGAGCGACCGCATTTGGCGAAGAAAAATTGCTTTTCCACCATGACAACGCACGTCTGTAGTCGCTACGGCAAAAATCCATTTTAAAGCCCATTCAGCCCGTATAAAGATCCGCAACTGGCCCAGACAAGTCATGAAAAGGGTAATCAGAAGGAGCAATATTTAGAAAATAGGGCATGTGGGGTAGTATTTACCATTTCAGTGTTTCCAAGTAATTTTTTGGACCGGTTTTGCAACGTGCAGACTAGCTTTTTACATCGTGTTGCAAAATCACTTTGTCATGTCTTGCAAATGTACGGATCAAGCGCATCAATTGTTAATAATAAAAATAATAAATCAATTGTTAAGGTCTCGATAATCGAGTGGGTAGAGCACTTGACTGCTGCCTCAGGGCTCCCGGGTTCAATTCCCGGCAGGGTCATCCGTTTGCATTTCTTTCCTCATTTCTAATCAACTGAAATTGAAATTTCATCAATATTTACGATTTAACTAAAAGTTATAGTTGGTGATAGGAGAAGTTTGTGGATGGGATTGCCTTATAACTAGAATTGACTAAGATGCAGACATAACACTCGTTGCCACTAATCTATCACGACATTTCTAACCAAGGCATACTTGACTGAATAGGTATAATACCTGAAATCGTTGATTCAAAGCTAAAAAAAACAACGAAGATAATGAACTTGGATCCTAGTATTGATAGTTGCCCGGGCTTAACCCATGACTTTCTGGGCTTTAGACTATCCTAATGCAGTGGGGCCCAAGAAATTTTAAGAGCGGGCCAATGTTTTTATCAAGTGTTCTTTGATTTTGGCTCATCGCAAAGATAAAATGGAGATAGAAAAAAATTTGTATGAAGGGCCACGCGGACCATTCGGGCAACTACGTGGGCATATTTGCTTTAAACGGTTTGAATTCGTATGGGACCTATTTTTTTACTTTTGGAACATTTCCATGGCTTTAATGCATTTTCTTACTTTTGAGCACTTTTTTCACATAACGCTACGTATTAATTCAAACTCTCTATTCATTGGTTCATCTCTATTATTCATCTCTATTCATTCATTATCATCACACAGAAACAATACAATATTTTTCATACAAAAAATTATTGCCGATAGAAACATTATTGCCAGATCAAATAGTGGTACTTTACTTAATTTATTGGCAGCACTTTTTAGAGACCATTTAGAAGCCATGTCAGATCGGTAATTATCAAGCCCGCATAAAATTATTTTAGCGGCTAAGGCTGTAAAATATATAAAAAATTTACCCTAAAAAGGCAACGCATTAATAAGGAAAAATTTAAAAGTTATTAATTTTCAACACCATCTGCTTAACTAATGCCTAATTTAGACTTTTAAACATAAGAAACACAAAAATTTCACAGTTCATAGCTAATTGAATTAGCAAGTGTTTAGCAAAAAATAAAAACTAAGACAATAACAAAGTAACAAAAATAGCTTCTAAAACAAAAATGGAGATTTTCACAAAAATTTTAAATAGAAGAAATAAATAAAAAATAAGAAAAAATTTTCTTAAAATTCTTACAAAAGAAGACATTGAAAAATATTGACAAGACGACACTCCTTAAAGTCAGATAAAGCTTTTTTGAGAAGACCGACCGGCTGTTCAATAAGCCTGCCACATAGACTGTTTCGAGTTTTGATAAAGAATGTTTTTAATGGCAAATAACACTGTACAAGCAAAAGGATAGATATGAAAAATGTTATGGTGAATCTGCTCCACCAAAATCAAAAAATCAACCATTATTTATCAGTTTGCTGAATTTAAATGCCTCCCTTACCCGCCCATTATGTTTCGAAATAAGACGGTAATGACTGCCACGCCCATTAATCACTCCAAATAAACGTGGAAAATAAAAGTTGAACTACTGAGCCTAAATCTTTGTAATTTTGAAGTGAATATGAGATATAAGCGATATGTCCCGCCCACACCGAGAAAAAAAGCAATAGTAAAATCACCAAAGCCGGCTTGGGTAAAGAAAATTGTATGGAAATTAGAAACTTATGGTTATTCACCAAAGTAATATATTGTTTAATACATTGCTTTGAAAGCACATACTTCGGTACCCTGCCAATAAAAAAATGTTTGATTCACATTTTAACCAATAGTGTAGGTAAACCACCGAAAACTTTGACACTTTCTCAAAATGGTATGAGCAAAATTTGTCGCTGAATACTCCCTGCTTGTTATAGTTCTCGATTAGTTTTTATAATAAGAATTATATAGCCTAGGTGCAAAGTTTTTTTCTCGGTGCACCTGACAAGTCTAGTACATAAATGTGGAAATATAGAAGGTTGAGATCTACTAAATGAAATTCGAAAAAATGACAACCAAATGATAAATTAGTACATTGAAGCGGACATTGGCTTTGTAAGATGCGCCACGCCTATGAAATTGAAATTTTCCTATAAGGCAGAAATGACCGAACCAATTTGAACAAAAACAGCCGTAGTGTCTTGATCTTCTCTGAGTTTGGAAACAAGTAACGATTTTTTTGGAAGCGAACTACTAGCGAAAAGTGGATTGTCGTTGGGGTTAAATGTCAAACTTTGGTCTCAATGGATTGCAGTGATAAGCGTTAATAAACCTTTATTACTCATTCGAGTGAGTTTCAATTTAGCTTGGGTTGGTCTTCTCGCCACCCACGGGTGTTTATAAGCTATACATATTATATTCAAGTGGCTTTCAGGTCAGTTTCGGACGGTCTTTCTTTTATCGTGGGTGTGAGATCGTATTTTTCGCTCGGGTGGCTTTCAAGTCTTTGGCATCGGTCGGTCTTTTTTCTATTTCGAGTGCATAGTAGTCATAATTATTATACCCGGTTTGGCTTCATTCAGGCTTACAACAATCACGAGTTTTTTAAGCTAAATTTATATAAAGGTTTTTATCGTTATTAAACGTTTATGAACAACGTTTTTCGATATTTTTCTTATAAAGGGTTTATAAGAGGTTCATACATTTTTTTTTAATACAGCCGTTAAACATTATCAGAAAGGTTCCAAATTTTAATTTAAAAAATATGTACATAAGACCGTATCACCTTACAAGCAAAAAAAGTTCGTCACACATCATCTCATCTGAGGCATTTTTGAAAGAAAATTTCGATTTTTTTTTTTTTTTTTTTTGATCGAAAATTAAAAATTTTTTTAATGTATGCACTAAGGGAAAAAATATTAAATTTATCCAAAAACTTTTTAATTTATCCAAAAAGCGAGTCATTTTTGCACCAATAACGCATTTACTTAAATCGACTACGTAAACATTTAAAATTTATTTAAATACTTTTTTAATTAAATAAAATATTAAAATATTTAAACAGAATTAATAAAAAATATATTAAAATTATGCACGAATAAATTTAAATATCTTTCAAATATTAACTATTTGAAAATAAAACTATCGCATTTAAGGAAAATTTAAGGAAAGAAAACAATAAAAATATTGAAATTGAAAAACAATTTATTTGAATATTTCCCACGGGCTGCGTCCATATCAAACGCCATTTAGTGGTATATTTTATTTTCTTTTTGTGAAAATATGATTTGTGAGTCAGGTGGTGAGTGCTATGCATGATGAAATCATGTAGAGTGGAGTGAAATTCTTGAGAAAATACCGAGTTGTCTCTCCACCTTACATGAATTCATCATGCATCGCACTAACCACCGCACTCACAAATCATATTTACCAAATATGCATGCTATATTACCCTTGCAACATTAACTAAATGAGAACTAGAGAAACCTGCAACTGCTGGTGCGAAGAAACTGCAGCAGCATCTCCTGTTCCTGTGCGATGCTGCTGCTGCTTGGCGGCTGCTTGGCAGCTGTATGGAATATGTGTGTCAGTGTGTGGCATAAATAAAATTTAAATACGGAAAAAAACGAGTAGTAAGGAAATATTTGATTTATCCACGTAAATATTTAAATGAAATATATACTCAGGCGTGGATAATGTTAATATGCGTCATTTCCCTTAGTGTGTTCATATGTAGTTCTACTGGGATAATCGATATACTTTTTCCGAAGAATTTATTCTGTTGGATGCTTTAATTTTATGACATTAGAACGATACAATAAATGGTAGAAACTAGGGATGTAAGGAGCTTCGAAATCGGTTCCGAAAGGTCGGAACTTTCTATCGATTTATAACTCCGACTCCGACTTCGGCTTCGGTTCCGACTCCGGCTCCGATAATTCAAATTGAAATACTCCGGTTCTGGTAAGCTCACCTCCGTAACATCCCTAGTAGAAACTGCGATCTGGTGGGTAAGTACTAGAACGGGTTGCTTGAGCCCAATGATCTTTGGATCAGGTAAGTTGGACTCCTCAAAACAAAAACATCGATATATCATTCTTAAATATCGGACTGTAAATGCCGAAGATATGAAGAAAAACTTCAATGCGCGACCCCTACGTTCGGTAAAAAACTACTTTTTTTCGAATTTTTTTTTTTAAGTGTTCGGGTTAGACGGTGTGTGGCTTTTTTTCGATACGGTCTAATGCACATTCTAGGCTGCGCAGCCTATGTTGGCACCACGGATCGTGCGAACATCTAAAGCTCTGGATCAGGAAACAGATGAACTGTATCTAGTGTGATGCTTGTATCTAGTGCTACTCGCGACTATGTTTCGTGCTGCGGCAAAGTCAACCACCCGCATTCCGTTATCGGAGATGTTCTGATGGAGTCTGAACTTTCAAACTATTGAACAAAAGATGTTTTCCTATCCCATCTCATTTTGGTATTGAAGTCATCAAATACGATATTCATGTCGTGGTGGTGGCAGCACTTATAGGCGTCTTCAAGGCGCTCATAGAAGCTTTCTTTGGTCTCATCATCCTCGACTACTGTCGAAGCGTGCGCACATATCAGGCTTGTATTCAAGAATTTTGTCTTGAAATGGATTATGGCAAGTCGTTCGTTCACAGGTGTGAATCGCAGGACATAATTTCGTGGTCTCGTGCCAACCACAAATCCGCATTCAAACTCGTGCTTCTCCGACTGGCCACTGTAGTCAAACATCACAAGATGCTTGCCGTGAGCAACCATGTCCTTCCCATCCCATTTCTTGGATTGCAGTGATATCAGTTTTGTACCTTTCCAAAATATATGACAGTTGGATAGAGGCTCTATTCCAAATAAGGGTTCGGATGTTCCATGTGCATATCCCTAAATAATTGTCAGTTTTTTGTTTGCGGTAGTCGTTACCAGAATTGGAGATCAGAAGTACAGCCGCTTAAAGAGGGGGAGCACGCCGGTTAGATTAGCCATCAAACGGTTGCCAATTTCCCGTTTCGTTAGGACACCACGGAGAGGTTTGAGTCCAATTGAGACGATTTCGATATGGATAATGCTGGCCTCAGGTTGAGGCTGTCAGTCACGTTGCCATGTAAAGATCGCCCCCCTTAACCCTCACGCGTTGTCTTATGAGGATCGTCGTTCTGTGATTTTTAAAATTCATCTGTGGTTTTTTGCCATAGTGGCAACTTTTACATCAGTTCTTTTGTATGGCACACGTAGCGATTTGTTTTTGATTTCGTACATGTTTTATTTAAGCGTCATACCTACCAACGCTTTGAAGACAGCCCCCATATATTTGCATCAACTTCTGTTGAAGTGTTAAACAATTTGATTGATTGACCAATCAATTGAGTTGTCAAGGGTTCCAAAGAAGAGAGCTACTCAGCGCCAACGTCAAATTAATTTGTATTTTTTTTTTATTCCTGCAAAAAAAAAAATAGAAAATTATAATCGAGTGAATTTAGAATTTGTGTTTATTTTGGCGGCTTTTTTTAACTATGCCCTCTTGCTGATGATCTTTAAATGGTGCTAATTTAATTGTTTTTTTTTAACATTTAAGTAGGGTGAGTGACTCATGCTGCTGAAATTATTTCGCGCGGTAACCAACTTACTAGCAAAGTAGTTGCGATTGTTTGCTGTTTGTTTGTTTGTCTGTCTTGATCGACGACATGCTGCGATCTCACACATTACTGAGATCTAGCCTAACCATGCTGTGCATCCTATTTACCTCACATCACACATTCGTACCTACATATATGTACACACGAGTACATTCATACCATTCGGGAACTACGAAATTTTTGGTTTATTTTATCATGTTTGTTGTTTTTTTTTTCCATTTGTTTGACTTTCATTCACATGAGCTCTTGAAGTTAGTTTGATTATCAGCGTGAGGATGACGTCGTTTACCTATATTTAAACATTCATTTTACACGGTCACACTTTGCCATACATGCTTGAGGCATTCCGCACATTGTTTTGCTTGATGTACTTCTCTATAATTTTTCTCTGCTACCAATAGCCGTTGTTTATTCTAGTGGTTTTGCCCTATTTGCCGAAATAACCAACTCTCTTTTGAATTGACTATCATTCATGCTACTCTCAAGTATACCTTGAAGTGGTTTGCATTGATCTCTTAACTTGGCAACTGCTCTGACTGTTGGTTGTTGTTGGCTAAAATTTTGCAGAATCATCCTTCAAATTTTTTTTAGGGTATGAATACTAAATAATGTGGATTTATGTTAATTAGAATATTTGAATATTTAATTGGTTATAGTATTAGTTATAACTGGTCTTAGGCATAAATGGAAAAACCTATATTTACTTAATTGTGAAACTTGTTTTTTACAAAAGATATTTTGAAAAAGAAGATCTATAGACTAAAGGTGTTAAGAGTTCATAGTAAAGTTAAATATCTTATCATTTGTTAACAAAAATTCGTCACTAGAACGGTCAAAATTTAACAGGTATTTTGAAAGTTGTCTTTTCACTTAATAAGTCGTATCACACCAATTGTTACATTAAAATAAAATCCTCGTTAATTCTTAAGCCAGAATTTAATCCCACAATCCGGAAATCCCGTTTTCATAGTTTTAAAGTACGTTCAAAAAGCACGTGAGTTGAAAACTCTTTTAAATCTCTTTTATTTGATCATTTCACAGAGCTGGAAGTTTAAATCAATTCAAATCCAGAAGCCTGAAATTCCGTTCCATGCAGTGATAGAATGAAAAACTAATATTTTCATTTTAATCCTGTATTTCCGATTTACGGAATCCTAAAAATCCATCTTAAAGAAAATGATTCTAAAACACTTTCAAGCCTTTTCATTTGATTGCTTCACAGAACAGGAATTGGCTTAAAATGAGCTTGAATCATCATTAAAAATCATAAGTTATTCTTTTTTATTTAATGTGTTCTTTATATTTTTAAGAATATACATACACATTTTTAAATTGATATTTAAAAAAAACAAGTTATAACTATTTTCGTTAACCTATGTCTAAGCTCCATAGTTTTTTTTAAAACGGTTCGATAGATAACTCGAAATCTATTGATTCAATTTCAATAATTTTTTTTGCATTTTGTTCGTTATTTTGTCCTTTAAGCCCCCCTAAATTCAAGTATCTATTTTTTTTTGTGTATTTTATATAAACAAACAAGCGCGCGTAAATGTATCTATTTTTTTAACTTTTTACTTCAACTTCCGCCATAATTAAAAAAAACACTCCGGGGGTTTTGCGTAGGGGGGATGCTTAATATATGGTCTCTGCTTTAAAATGTCATTTAATTTTTTTGTTTCCGATGCATGGGAATGGCCATATCTATCGAACCGTTTTGGATGTCTTTTTTCCAATGCCATTTTCAGCGCCCTCTATATAAAAGCCAGAACTGTATATTAAAAAAAAATATATATATTTTTATAAAGTATTCTTTATGTACAATAACCTTTATAAATATAAAAAATAAATAATAAATAATAACTTCTTATATCTAAAAAAATTTTTTTGAAAACAGCTCCTGTTTTTTGTTGCTACACGTATATTATACCTTAAAGCAAAATTTATTTTTAACGTGTGTATCAACAAGAGGTGTAGAATTTGTTTTTAGAATCAAACAAAGGGTTGTTGTGTTACCTCTAAAATTTTTATTAGATTATAAAATAGATGCATGGAGGTAATGCATGAAACACAATATCTACAAAATAAAAAAAAAAATCTTTTTATAAATTTTTAAAAAATATCTTTAAAATGTCCACCTCAAATCGTAGATCTGCTCGAATTACAGACCTTTAGTCTTTTTTCGAAATTTTCGATCAGTCTTTCACATAATTGGAACTCTATTTCGGCGATGGCGATTTCAGTGTTCGCTACGAGAGTAAGAATTGTTAGCTAGACCTTACTCTTAACATATCCCAAAGGATCGTGCTAGATCGCAAGATCTATGTGGCCAATTGGTGTCTCCAAAACGCTAAATTTCGCAACTAGGGAATTTCGTTTTCAATAACTCGATTGTTTTACGACTTGTCTGGAACTTTGCACCATCCTATTGAAAGTTTAAGAGCGTATGCTCCATCTCCGACCATAAAAAGTTATTTTTCATATCTCTGTAGCGCACTCCATTGTCTGTAACAGCGCTTCCGTTGTCATTTTCGAAAAAGTACGGCCTTATGACTTCTCCGGCCCACAATCCGCACCGAACAGTTAGAAAACCCAAATCTGTTTAACGTAGACACCTGCCTTAGCGGCTTAATTCTACGGTGCTCCAATTGCGGGTCCAAAACATTGCGACCTGAGCGTATATATGAACCAAATCAGCTCGATATTATGATGACATGTCGCAACCGTTGAAAGGGATGGATATACCTGCCTAATACCTCTTCCATACCTTGGCGCTCGGCAAACAGATGAAAAATGCAACTCCACATCGCGCTGGATAGCTCTAAATCCGATATGGGTAGTAAACCACAACCGCCACAATGCTCCTCAAAGGATCATCCCCATTAGACAGCCTGACCTTAGTCAGGGGTTTGCCGACTGTCCGTGGAACCAATTTTTAAGTTTTTGGTCGGACTTCGTAGCAAGCTACTCTCAGTTGAGCCTCATGACAGCTTCGCACTGGTGGCCAGTTTAAAATGTTCTCCAAGAACAACTCTTCACGTGACACATCAAGTTAGATCAACATACTATCTTATAGATCAAACATGCCCACGTAGTGGCCCGTATGGCCCGCATGGCCCTTCACACAAATTTCTTTCTATCTTAATTTTGTCTTTGCGATGAGCCAAAATCAAAGAACGCATGCAAAAAACAACTACACAAACCGCACTCGTTCAGTGTTCAGCACATTTTCCAGCGAACTTTACAAAAACAAATTCATGCAAAGCCAAAATAAAAAAAGCACACTCGATGATGTCGATGTTAAAGCTGATTGTCCCGTTAGTTGTGTGTCGAGTAATTTTTCATGACATGTGGTTTTATTGTGGTTTTATTGTATTGTAATTGTTTTTGTTTTGTTTGATTTTTTTGCCAAACGCAACGATGAGCAGCGTTTTGTGTTTCTTTTTTATGTTTTTAAGCATTGGCCCGCGCTTAAAATTTCTTGGGCCCCACTGTTATAGATGAATGACTTCAAGAATCAGTCATCTGTTACGGCGTCTAGTACACCTGATATGCGCACTTCAAGCCCGTTAAACCTAGCAATTTGCTCAATAGATGCAAGCGTATTGCGCATGTCGAACTCTTAATCTACTACAATTATGCACATGGCTCTCAAATCGAATGTTTTCACAACGAGGACATTCGACATCAAGACTGCTCCAAATCACATCCTTCAATCGTGCTAAGATTTCTTTACTGCAAAAATTCATAAAAATAACCATGTCTAGTTAAAAAGAAGTTTAGAGAGAACCCAAAGTCCTGACGACCTTCAACGAAGGGCACGTCACGTATAAACCGGTAAGTGACTC
Source organism: Pherbina coryleti (assembly GCA_943735915.1). Taxonomy (NCBI): domain Eukaryota; kingdom Metazoa; phylum Arthropoda; class Insecta; order Diptera; family Sciomyzidae; genus Pherbina; species Pherbina coryleti. The sequence continues at coordinate 32,281,339 of OX030950.1, forward strand.
TACCATTGTGGCTTTGACTCCATTTAGATTGTCATCTAGATTTTACGCGTTCATTTTAGCATAGCCTTCCACTCTGTTGTAGTCATGTCCCGACAACGAAAACGTCCGAAGTCCAATTAATCTTCACTAACAGGGGAAAATCCCTCCGAATCCGGGATGAAATGCTCGTTTGCACTACCACCAGATCCAGAGGAGGTGCGACTATCAGCAACTGCAAACCATCCATAGAGATTGTACGACACACCGGTATGCACCCAATTAAGATTACTCTCTGGCAGAAGAGAATCTTCCGGCAGCCTACAGATGTACCGGACCCACGTCCATACGGGTGACCCATAAGTCACACATTCAACAAATAAGCCATCATACATAAGACGCACAGCCAGCCCTACTGAGTCCCCAGTCACTTCTAAGTAATCTGCGTACTCGTCCTAACACGTTCAACAGACCTTCTCTCAACTTTTTTAAGTGAATTCGAAAATTCAACGTTCTTTCATGTTTATCCTCAAGTATTTAACTTCAGTCACATACCTGAGGTCTACCGCCTCCAAGTTGACAAAAGGAGGTAGACCACTTGTCCCTTGCCAAGCTAACACCTACACACCGCTGCTAACACCGCAGCAATAGCACCGAAAAGTCACTCTTTGTGAGTATATTAGTATCTCCTGAATCACTCGTGGGTTTTTGGACCCCCAAATACGGAAATTTTGCTTATTAGTGTAGCCGCTAACGTGGAAATGAGCTTCGTCAGAAAATACATTTTTTGTTTTTCAAAAATCTTCGTCACCATTGATGTTTTCCAAGACCCAATCAAAGAACATACGGCACTGGTGGTAGTACGTCGGCTGTACTTATTGAGTTAATTGAACCTTGTACGCTTGCAGAGTCAAATCTTTCGTCAATATTTGATGTAGTGTAGACGTGGCGAAGTCGAGTTCTTGAGCACGATGACGAATTAAGTTGTTTGGGTCGTTTTCAACACTTTCCTTTACTGCGTTGATATTTTAACTCGATCGGCAAGTCCGAAATCGTCTCACATAAGTGTCTTTACACCTTGCACTGAGACATTGAAATTTTTGTATTATGTTGCATACTTGTTCCCTGCCGAATACCTACTTGATCTATTGCACTCAACCAACTCCATAAACTCATGGCTTTGAACATTGTTTACGTTATTTGAACTGAATCTCAGCCGGCTCAGATTTTTCCCCACTTAAATGTGCGTAATGAAAAAGGTGTGATTTTCTGTAAACTACGAGTACGTAATAAAGACAACGTAATGTATACAAACTAATTGTTCACATGTTCAGAAACGAAAGAACATTAACTAATTGTTATTCTTAAAACTTTAGGCTGAAAAAAGAAATCACACAAAAATGTTAACAAATGATAGAGTATTCAAATGAATGCTTTGATGTGATTTTTTTTTTAATGATTATAAAGAATGAAGAGCTTTGAAAATATTTTTCACCGTGGGTTATTATTGCGAAAACGTGACCATAATCAGCGATAAACATTTATTATTCAATTCGCATCAAAATTCGTTGTTACGAGAAGGCGCCAATTCACACGTAAATCAAATAAGTGAAGCACTTAAAATTTTTGTGGTTTTCCAGACAACCGAAAAATGAAATGACAGAGAGATCCAAAATTAATTTTTCACACTAAAGTGAGTCAGTTTCATTATGATGACTCTTCGAATATGTATCAATTCGATAAATGGTTTCAAAACTAACTTTTATGTAACTTAAAGAAAAAAAATAGGGATTTTACCATTTCAGCCCATTTGAAAGGATTTTGATCGTGCTTCTTATAAGCTTCTTATGTGTGTGTGAGGAAGCTTTACATGGAATTATTTACTCTCTGAGGTTTGCCATTGTCTGCAGAGCGGTGACGGCCGAACAGAAAAATTAATTCAATTGAAAAACTTTCTGTGTCAGATGGAATTGAACCAGGGTTCTCTGGCGTATGGGTCACGTATTCTACCCACTGCGCCACGGCCGCCACATTAAATGAATTTTCCTTTGTGAAAATATCTGCTTATTGCCTTTTATACGAAATGTTTTTTACAAATTGTTTTCCGTACAAGGGCAACCCATTTCATCACAATGAGTTTGATATTTCGGAAACTTTTGGGAGTAAACAAAAATTCTGCGTTTTTCCATATTTTAATTTGACAAAAAGCCACATGGGAGTATGTCATCACCCCACGTCAAAAAATCGTTGTAAAATCCCGAATTTTGGATATATAAGCATAAAACTTTAATGGTTACTATTTTTGGTCTTGTTCAACATTTTGTATAGTTATTTTCTAATATTTTAAAAATGGCTGACTTTAGAAGCGCAGCCAAGTTAAAAAAAAAATGTGAAAAATTAGCTCTTTTACTAAAAAATTCATAACTTTTACAGTTTTTAATTTAAAACCTAAAAAATGTATGTTTGAAGGCATTAACTACGTTGCTACAAAGACAAAATATAAGTCATAGCGTTAGTTACAAAAAACATATTTATTCTGCCAAAAAACTGCACCCACTTTTTCAAAAAACGAAAAAAAATTCTTACCAATAACATTCAAATAAACTCATTCAATGTTGATTTTTAGACCTGAAAATGTTTTTTTTAAGTAATTTAATAGTATATTTAGCGAAAAAAGTAGTAAAATAGTCAAATTCAAATTCAATAGTTCAGACATTTTTACAATTTTTTATTTTAATTTATAATTTATATTCATACATACCTAAAAACAATAAAAAAATAATTAAATTCAATAAAATGAAATATTTCAGTTATCTCTAAAAATGTACACTAAGCCACACGTGGGGTATATGAGAGCACCAGTCTATTTTAAACGAATGCCAACGACACACGAACGCATTCCTGACCTTCTAAATTGCTTGAGAGTAAAGCTAGTTAAGTTGTGAACACCCAGGTGGCGTAAGGAGTATGCATAAAAAGTTTTTGATTTAAAAAAATTGGTTTTTTTAAGGCATGGGGCGATTAACCTTAAACCCGTTTATCGGGTCATATTGACCCGAGGCACTTTTCATTTGCAAAAAAAACGTACTAAAAATCAAAAATTAAAAGAAACAAAAATACCATTTTATTTGTTGAACTTTTATCTTTGCAACCAGATTGAAAAAATTGTACATATGTGACATATGTGCATTGCAGAGACAAAAAACTGACATTTGCACCATACGTTTATCTGGGTCAAAATGACCCGAAATTTTCTACCATGCGATTTGTATGAAGGATCAGTTTTTGTAGTACTTTTTTCACTTATTTTTTTTTTTGTGCAATCCTTTCTGAATTTTTTGCAACTGTGAGCGCATTGGAAGTGACAGACAGCATTATTCTGTCGTTAGCGTATGTACTTTTCATACACGCAAAGAAATTTTTCGTTTACCACAGCTGAAAGATTCACCAACTATACTTCGTTTGCGAGCTGTATTTGCCGCAAACGAATATTCAGTTGTCACAACTTAAAAATATATCTTATATATATAAACCGCAAGCTATTTCGGTCATTATTATTTATTTTATTAATAATCTTTCTCATTATGTCCGTCCGTCTTCTTATGGATTCCACCTCTGTTGCTATCTTCGTCCGCGTATTAAGCAAACTACCAATTTCCTTATATAGTAACAATTTGTCCAAAAAGTAACATTAAACTATAAGCGTTATGTTTATACAACGAAGGGAAAAATAAACAAAATTTTCAGTTGGGAAAAACGAAGTTTTCAATTGCTGCAATTTAAAAATCACTCGCGTTTATGACAAACGAAATTCATTTCCTGCAACTAAATGACTCGTTTCTCACAACTGAAAATTTTGTTTATTTTTCGTTCAACGTTTATGACAACTGTTGAAACGTTTGCAATAAACGATTTCAAGCACGACAAACGAAGTTCGTTTGCGGCAAACTGGCGATAAACGTTTTTTTTCTTTGCGTGTACTTATGTACACTTACACGTATGAAAACATGCTTTTTATATGGATTTGTTGTGCATGTACAGTGTTCTCTTTTGTGTTGTCTTTTAGTATTTGATTAATATTATGCTAAAAATCAATTGGAAAAGCCATGCAACACTCCAACGAAACAGTCAATAAGGCCGTGTGCTATTCATAAACTTTTCACTCGCGGTAGAAAAGAAGTTACTGACTTGAACACAGTTTCTGTCGAAATGTAATTGTCATTTTTACTGTGCCAAAAGGACGATGAAATTTTGACATTAATTTGTCAATTTAATTTAATTTGCAAAATTCTTAATATGTATTAAAAATGAACAGTATTTTATGCAAATATTTTCCACTTCTGGTTGCTATGCTGTCGGAAGCACAAAAATTTTTGTTTCTATTTTTGCTTGCGTCAAAAATTCTCTTACCGATTATCAAAATTTATACTAGCTCCTGGGGCTAAATGCATTTTTGACAATCATATTCATCCCCATCTGCCAAATATTCTCATTCAGACTGTCAAAATTTCGTCATCCGAGTGAAAAGTTTCCGGATAGCACACGGCCTAAGAATTGCTTTGAGTTTGATTGGTATGAAGTTAAAACGCCTTACAGAATCGCTTCGAATGTCACAAGTCTAGGTAGAAAATAAATAAATAATTTCCATTTCAAATGAATGTTGTTCATTCTTGTTTCATTCACTGTTCTTACTAGGATAAGAAACCACGACGTAGATGCGAAGCATATAAGGGTACCAGCAAAACAAAGGATAATAAAACGTCTGCTGTGTGTGACCATTTCTTTAAACTTTTTTGACCTTTGCATTATGTTCGTGCATGTTAATCGTGTTACCTTCACAAATACAAAGAACCTGATATATTGGAAGATAACGATGATAATGATGTGGCAGATTCATCAATGCCTAGCACATCACATGCTGCTCAATCGAATCGGATTTATCAATCGGTTATAAATCTAATGTTAAATGCAAATGTTTTGTGTAAACATATATTTAAAAGCAGAAAACAAATATAAAAATTAATATTTTATAAAATAACAGCACTTTTAAATTTTATCTCATTGAAAAATAGAAAATTTTCCATATAAAATACACTACTGGTCAATATGACCCAGATAAACGGGATTAAGTTGTAAAACATGTAAACGGGTCTAAGGTCAAAGTCACCAGTATGGCTCGAAGGGTTAACCGGGAACCTCTTCGTAATGTTTTTAGGATATGATATAAACAAATATACCAGTAAGAAATACATGATAACAGCTAATAGAGTGAGATATTAAGTTCAGGAACTCGTAATTACCAATAACTACAAACCCAAGCTCTCTAGAATCATCTCCAAAAACTTCAAAACTTCACCTCCCCAATAACTGGAATTATAAATTCCAGTAAACTCGAGTACTCCACATATTCACCGAAAGCCCAACTTCAATTAGCTTTTGTAATATTTTTAGGAAATGAAATGGACAAATATACACCACGTTGTAAGCACGTCATTGACGTAGCTATCTATTATTTATTGTCTATGTACTTGTTTGTTTGTATTTGTATTTGTTTTTCGTGCTTGTCTATCGTTTATTTGGTGTGTTCAACACTTTAATTTTAGCACATTGTTTATTATTTCGCGCCAATGTTGTACAATAAAAATCCTTACTTTTAAGTTATGACTAACGAACACTGAGTACTAGCCAGATTTTCGTCATGCTGGAAGATTAAGTTATTTAGTCGAAATTTATTTTTAGCTAAATACATAGTTTACTTTTTTTTTGGAAATTTGTTTTTATTATGTTTGCATGAGTACCTACCACAAAATTGTGGTAAATAGTTGCTTTTTGGTTAAAGCGTATAAACTCTATAATATAAATACTAGGGTGGGCGGCGGATCATAGCCAGCGCGATTTTAGGCGTGTAAAAAAGTAGCAAATACAAAAAAACCATTAGAAAATACTATTTTGATGAAAGATTAACGCATTAACCAGTCCCATATGTTGAGCTAGGCGTATTTTCCCAATCTAGAGAGAAGATCTTTGTTAGCCGTACTACTTATAAACTCCTTGTCGTATTCGTTATCCTTCTTCAAACCTCTTTCGATGATACGCTCAATTTCCGGATCGCTGGCCTTGCCATAAAGTTTACTTATGTCTTGCAATTTATTTTCGGGCAAACCCAGCTCCTTTGGCAGTGAATCCGAAAAATCATTGTAATTTTCATATGAAAAGGATGATTTTCTGTTATCGCTTTTGGAATCCGGTTTGCCTAGGAAAAATCCTAGGAATTTGTTCTTAACGCTATGTAGGAAATTGGCGTTTTTCCCATCGATCTTGGCTGTGGTTTGGACCGAAGGTGGTTGATTAAGGTCGTTGGCCAGATCAGCATAAGAATTAAGATTGGTGTTGGTGTTGAGCTCATTGATAAGGTTCGGACTGTTGTTGAGGTTGCTGATTGGACTAACGTTGGACATGGTTTCGGCATTGAGCCTGGCTATTGCGCTCGCTGTTGGGAATGTTTCCATTTTATGATCATTGGTTAGTTCGGATTTTAAGTGCAGGTTGTGGCTTAGTTCAGTGTTGAGGTGAGTGTTAAGGTTCGTGGTGAGCTTGGTGTTGAGATTACTGTTGAGGTTGTTGTAGTTGAGGTTGCTATTGAGATTGGTGTTGCGACTGTTGTCGACATTGGTGTTCATATTATTGTCTGCGCCATTGTCGGCCTTGGTGTCGAGATTGTTCTTGACGCTATTGCTGCTCACATCTGTGTTATGTTCATCCCGATTAAAGCTCGATGTAGCTTTTTGATTGCTATCCGTCTTGTCGCCAGCTCCCTTAAGGTTATCGTTTCTGTTTCTAAATCGAATGTTATACGTTTGATCCCGGTTTTGTGGTATATAGCCACGTGTCTGTAAGTAGGATATGGGTGATTGCCAATTGTTGCGAAGATCACTTAAAATATTATTAAAAGAACGTCTGCATTCGTAGTCGTCATTTTGTATTGAATTCCTTTGCATTTGCCGATCACAAATAATTGTCACAGGAAAGATCATCAGCATCGTAAAAAGCCTGTAGTTTACAATATATGTTAAAACCATTCATTTATAATTTTCATAGTTTTGTTTACTTACCATTTTCGTATGTGCACTATTTGCATTTTATTTTAGAGCATTTCAAAATCTGACATATTTCAATTTGATGTTATAAATTATTAGAAATTTTTTCCTATGACTCTGAAATCAAATGTTGGAAGAGTTTCATAACTCCAATTTGAAAATGATATCGATTTACATTTTAACAACGTCAGAGAAATTTGGTAAATATACTTATGGGGCGAATCGGGCGTATTTTTCATCAGTAGGTTGGCGTTGCTATCTAACGATTCAACAGCACATTCAAATTCACCATTATTATTTATGGATTTAAGCAAAACATACCAATTTTTTTTTAAAAAGTCCAAAACCATTAAAAATTATTCCACATTATTTAATCGATCGAAGGAATTTAACGTCTCTAAAACCGTTGTAAATTATTTTACTTTCCAAAGGTGTCACAGATCTTCATTCCATATTTGAAATTTTTGCACTTATATCAAAAACTTAAACTTAAGTGACTTAACTAGTTCAAGAGATAGTCTCAGTATAACCTATATATTATCTATCGATTCCTGGGACATATGTCGTCGCTCGTATGACTAACTGACGTAACTAACATTTTTTGCGAAATTGAGTTAGAGATGCCAATATACTTTAGCCCCATTGTATCATGTCAGAAAATATTATAACTATAAATAACACGGTTTGGCAAAAAACGCAAGTTACTTTGAGTCATATTTAACATATTACACGTAAAAACACAGAAACGAAAAGTAAAAAGTGCTCTCCTGAATAATTAAGAAAATTCAGATACGTCAGTTAGTCATACGAGCGACGATGTAAAGGTTGTATCAACAAGAGGTGTAGGATTTGTTTTCTTATTAAAACGATCAACTGTTTGGATGTCTCCTTAAATTTTTATTGGATTATATAGAAGACACATAGAGATTATGCAAGGGATATAATACCTTTCAAATGGCTGTCTCGGCTTAGCTTGCAAACCTTAATCCTTTTTTTTTTTAAATTATCGATCGATCTTTTAGCATAATTGGGAATCTATTTCGGCGATGGCCACTTAAATGTCCGCTTTGAGAGTAGGAATTGTTAGCGTAGACCTTACTCACAACATAACCCCAAAGTACAAAACTTTATGGTATTGCTTATTGATAGCCAATTGGTGTCCCCAAATCGCGAAATTACACGACCAGGGAACTTCGTGCGCAATAACTCGATTGTTTCGCGGCTTATATGGTCCGTAGCAGCAACCTGTTGAAAGTAGAGGTCGTCAGTATTCGTATATTCAATTTCCAACCGCAAAAAATTGTTTATAATGTCTTTGTAACGCACTCCACTGACTATTACGGCTCTTCCGTCGTAATTATCAAAAAAAAAAAAAAAAATAACGGCCCTATGACCCCTCCGGCCCACAATCCGAACCAAACAGTCATTTTTTCTGAGTGTATTTTCATCTGCTAAATCACTTGCGGGTTTTCGCAACCCCAAATGCGGTCATTTTGCTTATTTACGTAGCCGCCAATGTGAAAATGAGCTTCGTCAGAAAACACGATTTTTTGCAAAAATCTCCGTCGCCATTCATGACTTCCAAGAGGATTTCGCCATTCAATCTTTCGTGGATTTAGAGAATTCGAATTCTTGAACACGGTGACAAATTGAGGTGTTTGGGTCGTTTTCAATACTTTCCTTCTTACTTACTTATCTGGTGCTATCAGCCGTTGATGGGTTTTGACCTTGTCTTAGAATTTGCGACAGTCATTTCTGTTTTGCGCTTGGTGGCGCCAGTTGGAAACACTAATCGTTGTCAGGTTGTCCAATACTTGTTCTTTCGAACGAAGATCCGAGCTTCCTCTTCAACGTTGATCGCCTCCATGCACCGAATCGAATATTTTTCATACTGAAGCGTCGTTTTCCATCCGCTCAACATGATCAAGCCAGCGTAGCGCAGCGCTTAACTATGTCGATGTTGGCGTACGGCTCATACAGCTCGTGATTCATAGAATTCGGTATACGCCTTTGGCGCAGATTGTATCTAAGATGTTACAAAAGCTTTTTTGCGGAACTACGCTTGTCTTTTCAGCGGAACTACTCAACGTCTAGGTTTGTATTGTATATAATAGGACCGGCATGATAAGTGAGTTATAGAGTGTGAGTTCTGCTCGACGAGAGAAGGGCTATGCTTCTCAATTCCCCTATAAGCCCACATAAACACCTATTAGGGAGAGTTATCCTTCGTTTTATCTTAATGCTGACATCGTTGGAGAAGTTTACGCTGGATCCCAGGTAGACGATGTCCCTAACAACCTTTAAGGAGAAGTTGTTAACAGTGACGTGGGTTCCAAGACGCTGGGACTGTTTGTTTGTTGACGCTAGGTATTTCGTCTTATCTGCGTTAACAACAAGACACATTCGAGCTGACTTCACACGTATTATGGCCAATGATATCGATATCATCAACATACGCCAGCAAAATAATACTTTTGTACAATATCATGCCACTACGTCTCAGATAACCAGCTCGGATAATCTTCTCTACGATTAGATTGAAAAAGTCGCATGATAGGGAATCACCTTGTCTGAAACCTTGTTTGGTATCGGATGGAATGGTGTGTAATCCTTCCGGATTTTAACTGTTCTGCTGGGGTTTCTCAGTGTCACTCTACGAAATGGATGAATTTTGCGGGAATACCAAATTCAGACATGGTGGAGTATAGGTGATTCCTTATTGGACTGTCGAAAGTGGCTTTGTAATCGACAAAAATATGTTGCGTGTCGATTTGTTTGTCTAGGGTCTTCTCCAAGATTTGTCGTAGCGTAAATATCTGATCAATAGTGGATATGCTAAGTCTGAAGCCACTCTGATAAGGTCCAATCAGCTGGTTTGCGATGGCTGGTTTAAAGAACCGCGTTCGACAGTCTAATAAGGAATCACCTATACTACTTATATGTCTGAATTTGGTTATCCTGCTAAGCTTATGGGTTTTTGTAGAATAACACTGAGCAACACCAGCAGCACAGTTAAAATCGGAAAGGACATCTCCACTCCATTCGATACCAAACGAAGTTTCAGGTAAGGAGTTTCCTTATCGTGGAACTTTTTCAACCTAATGATATTTTAGAGTATTATGCTGTGGGTATATGCGGGTATATATCAATATCATTGGCCACAATACGCACGAAAATAGTTCACATTCTCCAGATTAGCGAGAGAGTTGTATAGAATGTGCCTTGTAGTGAACGCAGATCAAAAAACAACAGTTCCAGCGTCTTGCAAACCACGTCACAGTTGACAGCACATACCTCTAGGCTGTTGAGGGCTACTTGGGATCCCAAATAAACTCCACCAACTCCCTTAAGCAAAGTTGAACTGGTTTCAAAAATTTTGTGTCAACCCCATAAAGATTCACCAGCCTTGCTTTAGTAGTTTTACTTTAAGAAGAATCACTCCATATCTACTCGTATTCATTCATATATTTTAAAATAAAAATTAAACTATCGCTTATTTTCAGCATCTAGCTATTGTTGTCTTTATTAATGGAATTCATAGAAGCAATTCGAGAGATTGACTTAAATATTTATAATTCTGCTAATATTAAGGAAATTTAATAAATTTAACTAGATTTTTTTTTGTTTTTTCTTGAAGAGAAATGCTTGATTCATTTAAAAATGTAAAAGCCTAGAGTTTATTTGTAACTGTTGGATTTGGTTGGTGAAGATAGAGTCTTGCGTGGTGATTTAAGCTGATTCACTGTGCCAGATTCATTCTCTGGTGAGGGTGTTGAACTAGCACCAGAATTACGACGTGATGTTGAGGGACGCACGTTCGTATCCAAATGACGAAAGCTAAAATTATTGACAGAGTACAATTTATAATAAATATGAAAGCAAGGAAAAGCTCTCGCTTACTCACCGCAGCGCAACATTGCTACTCTTGATGCTTGTCTCACTATCGTTGGTGCTATTAAAGAGAAACGCCAAAGGCCAAGAAATCCATGAGTTGTGATCAATCGAGGATTGAGTACGTATTTTTGGATTTGTGCCGCTGCGATTGGTAATTGGTGAGTTGATTTCGAGCGATGTCTTGGGTGTGTCCGGCTTATTGATCGCAGGATTATAGATCTTTGGATCGCTTACCATGCGCACAAAGAATGAACGTTTGCGGGCCAGTGCATTAACTCTCTTATTAGTAATAATATCTGGTATTTCATCGTGTTGTTCCTTCTCCAGTAGCTCATTGGCAAAATCAACAATGATATCCCATGCAATATCGATGTCCTCTTCGGTAGCATCCTGGGCCACAGCACAAAAACGAATAATATATTTGTCATTTACACTGGCCGGTACAATGTGAAGTTTGCCCGATTCATTGATGGTGCTGAGAAGTTTCTGATTGATTTTGTCCGAATATTTGAGCCGAAAACAAACCAGACCGAGCTGTTGGGGAGAAAAGGAGAGAAAGGAGATGAGCTATTTTTTTTAAACTGCTGAGGAATGAAATAATTGGCGTGAAAAAAAGTAGTGCTCGAAATAAAAATTATTGATGTTCAAGTATAGTTGGGGAAATTTTCCGCATTAGATTCAAAAAACAATTTCAAAACTATTTCCTTTTTAATAGTTTAAATTGATCAGAACATATATGAGGTCATCGCTTACAGACCCAAGTTATAAAAGGGTCTTATAAATAAGACCCAATAAATGTATTTGCAAAGATAGACACAAAATTAACTATCACGATCACAGTCTCTCGAACGTTTCCTTGGTTTTACTTTTTTGCCTGTTTCTCTTGCAAGCTCGTCAGCTTGGAGCTTGCCTCTTTCTGCTGATTTATTTTTTTGATAAATGTCTTTTACCTTGGCCTTTAACTAACCGTTTGTTAACCATGAAGCATGTTTTTTCTTGGAAGCCTTCTAAATAAATACTTTCAATAAAAGTTTGAGCGAAAAAAACCCAAAAAAATAAATTCACCAATAGTTCAATAACCAATACGATAATCAATTTGCCAAACAAAGGAAACCGATGTTAATTTCAAAACTAACATTTTGTGAAATTGGATTGTATACAATCATTTTAATCATTCAATCATAACTTGGATAAAAATACATTCTTTTGTCATACATATTCTTGAAAATACTTTGTTCCAGACACACAGTGCACAAAAAGATAGCAGCGATTTTTCTCGTTAAAAAAATATTTTGATTTTGTATTTTCTCTGAAAAAAATGTAGTTAAAAAGTTTTAAAATTTTGGTTTTTTATTGTCATTAAAATTTTCTTCATTCATAATCAGGTTGTAGCTACTTTTTAGATAAAATCGGAAGTGTTTATGATTTGAAGTGGACAGAGTGAAAATCTTCTGTTTATTTGTCAACATTTTGTCAATAGTTTGATATTCACTGAAGAAATTGTAACTTTTTATTGTTTTTTGTAAATATTTTGAAATTTTCTAACATATATTATAATTTTTATTTGGGGTATTCATGATTTAGTGCATTTGTGGCATATTTTTATAAAAGTATACAACATATTTTTTTAATATTGTGACCAAAGTTGTAGCAAATACTTGTGTTTTTGATATTTATTTATTTCCGTGTTGTCACGGAAACTTTCTTGTTTGAAATTTTTTGTTTTTTACATGCAACAATAGGGTTTTCTAGTTTCATATTTGATAAAGTTTAGCTAAAAGATCAATAGCTAAACATCGCGCAAACATCTCTTGGCTGACATACGAATTTATTCATGTCATTTTTATTAAATAGCCTTTTTTTAAGTTAAACTAGTAAATCAATAAAAATAATATCACTCTACAGTCAAAATCAATTTCAGTAATGAGTCGTATATTAAACATTACTTGATAGGCTTAATACCAACTTCAAAAATCAAATGAGTGAATGAGTGGATAAATCCTTCCATAGCTAAAATAATTTAGTTACTAACTATCGATAGTTAAAATCACTCGATTGTTCCCAATTCTAGATTTAAGTAAAGAATTTACTGAAAACTAGAATAATTTGCTTGATTCAAGTTAAAGAATTTTCTTAATACTGGAATGTTTTGCTTGATATTAGAAACTTCATTTTATTATTATAATCAAGCAAATTTTTCACACTTCCACTTATACTTGCTTACAATTCACAACAAGTTTACATGAAAACATGTTTAACATGGTCAGTGTTGCCATTAAAAAAAAAATAAAAACGTCATTTGCACGAAGTGAAAAACGTCAAAAACGTCATTTCATATATTTAAAAACGTCAAAAAATCGTCATTCTCTTCAAATCAATTCTATAATAATTTTTATTGTTTTATAATCGTTTTTATTTATGTTCGTTACATACGCGTTTAAATAAAAATTAATTAACATTTTTAAGAATTCATTTATGTTAACAGATATCGTTTTTTTATATATATTTAATATAATATAAATCATGGTTGAATAAATAAGGTTGTCTCGTGGCTGATCGTACTCTCTTCTCAGTACCCATAATTGTCAAAATCAATGAAAAGATACAACAACAACTTCATCGGCTTTGCATGTTAATAATTTCCCCTTTCAGATTTTGTATGAGCTGTCAACTTCGATTTGACATTTATGGGAACTCGCTCTCACCCATGCGACAACCTTATTTATTCAACTATGATATAAATAAAATTAAATATAAAGTAAAAAATGATTACATTCGATTTGAGCTTGAAATTTCTAATACTTCGACTAACATTTTATTTTAAGGCCAATTTGCACGTTTGACGAAAATGACTACAGTTTTATTTCTTTTATTTTATTATTTTATATTTTCAACGCAAATAATAAGAAAAAAAAACAATTCCTATAATTTGTTCTTATGCATCTCTTGTCTTATGTTTTAAAGCCTTTTCGCAAAAAAATAATTATAAATCAGTCCTTTTTGTCAAACGAGAAATTTAACCTAAAGGTACAATAGTATAGTAATATAGTAATTTTTTATTCGTATAAGTCTTTATAAGTGTATTTTTTATAACTTTTCTTTTGTTAAATGTTACCTTTGGCGGCGGTTGATCTCCATCTCCTGTGCTTGGTGTGCTTGTTTCCGCATTAGACCTTTTTTCAGCTAAAATTAATTCGTATTTTAGTGTTATATTTATGTATTTGTGAATAGAAACTTACCTGGCTTAAAATAACCCTTCATTTTTTAATTTTTGATCTAATTAGAGTTTAAATTATTTTAGTCACCTGCACTTCGCGGCAAACAGCAAGAAAAGAATAAGTAAACAAAGCAAAGAAAGCTAGAAAATGAAACACGCACAGTTTTTAAATAACTTAACAGTTTGAAAGCAAGCGCAACAACACAGTATGCCCACGCGACCCAGTAAATCTAAACTTAAGCACAACCCAGCAAACATTAATCAAAGAGTGCTAACTTAAATTTTTAACTGTAAAATATAAAACAAGTCAATTAAAAAACGTAATTTTTGGTATTAAAATGAATGAAAAAGTCAAGTGATAATTGAAGCCAAAAAACGTCAAAATGACGATAAATCGTCAATAATCACAACTCTGAACATGGTGAGGATTGACAATCTATGGCATGATTCGACGGCGCAGTTTCTTATCTGTTACCTTACTTGGACTTACATGTTTCCAAGTAAAGTAACAGACATGCAGGCCATGCCATAATTTATCAATCCGCACCATCTTAAACATGTTTTCATATAAACATGTTGTGAATTATAAGCATGCCAATATAAGTGGAAATGAGAAAAATTTGCTTGATTCAAGTAAACAATTTGCTGAAAACTAACATAACTCTCTGTGATTGCTTAAATGCGGTTTAACATCGTCAAACACACCTTTGAAGTGGTCACATGGCTGTATTTATGCCCGAGTGTGAGCAATCGTGGCACCCATCGCGCTGATGTTCAAATTTTCATGAAAAAATTGCGATGTACCCGCTCAGTTGAGAATCCTACAGCCTCAGACACTGTAGTCCAGTGTCATTTCATGGATTTCATTGACGATTTCTGACAAGACGATTTCTTTTGGGCGATCTGAACGTTCTGCGTCACTTGTGCTGTTACGACCACAACGGAATTCAGTAAACCATTGAAATTGATGATGCAAAGCCCCCATAGTATTTATCAAGACTTTCCTTAGTTTCAGTGATGGTTTTTTATGCAAAAAATATTGCTTGATGGGTGAAAGAAACTCACTTTCAATGGCTGTCAAACACAAACTAAATGACGCATCTTGCTCAAAACTTCACAGTAGTTTATTAAAAGATGGTAGTTGACAGGACCAGTGTTGCATTTAAACTTACTACGCGGAAAATTCAAAAAGTCCATATTTTTTTTAAATATGCATTTTGGTGTTGCGAAAATATGTTGACAAAGAGTATTTCTGCTCTTAAATTGTACTGAATCGCTTACTCATTTTTTTAATATTTTTATTTTTATTTAGTGTTTATTTGCCTTGAGACAAATTAATTTTTTTCGCAATGCAGTTATGTACAACAACAATGAAAAAAGAAGAAGAAATCAATTGAAAATCAATTAACAATTTATGACAAACCACTTCAATTGAAATATGCCAACAACAGACAACATGGCGGCACATTTAATGCAAATTGTGTACAAACATCGGTTTAGGTGTATGTTTTCAATTTACTTCTACCATTTATTTATCTATCATTAACACCCAGTGCGAAAAAAATAAAAAATGTAATAACGTTTTCGACATCGACATGTTGTTTGTTCTTTTATAACAAGTGCCTGTTTTATTTTAACTTAATTCTTAGAATCTTTAGAGTTACTTAAAAAAGAAATTAAAAAGAAGGCTTAAATCTATTTAAATTACCTATCTCAGTTTTGTACTCGATTGGAGACTTCGCAAACTTAAATCTCTGTGTAGACTTAGAGGTGTTCTTTGTAAGTTAAGCCTCTTTATAGAATGAATTACTCGATACATTTCGGCACATTCGATACATCCCGACTGACAGCGATGTTAAAAAACTCTAATTTAAATGAACTATTCACAGACCCAATAAAATAGTGAGTTCTGACCAAATTTTTTTTCAAATTTTCGGTGATTTTTCAAGTAAAGATGCGTTAATACCCGCCAAGATATTTATGCATTACTCAATGCTATCAACGTTCTTGTTATTTATTCGCCTAAGAAAAAACTTTAATTTAAAAGAAAAATGTTTAATGAAATCAAAAATTTAATGTAAAAATACATTTTAGTTAAATTAAATGTGCATGGTTCTAAGGTAAATTTGAATAATTTTTTTGTTTGGTGTAGCAAAGCATTCTGAAGATACCGGCCGTGGCTGAGTGCGTTAAAAATTGCGTGGATCATTCGCTGCCAATTCGAGACCAAGTTCGAACTCCAGCTAATACAGAAACTTAATTCAATTGAAATGAATTTTTCTGATCAGTCGCCAACTCTCTGTAAACGAACCTAAGAGAGTAAATAATGCCATGTAAAGCTTCTTGAGAATATTGGCATTTAATACCTTATAATAAAAAATACCCAAAACAAACCGCGCTTGAGATATTGTCAAAATCTCTTTTTTCTGGGTTGGTATATCTGCCATCTGATGCTCAAATATCTGTATTCTACCGGGGGACTCAACAATGTCGAAAACATAAGCGTACCAGTGGTACGAAGAGTTAAAAGCGGGCCGTACTATGGTTGATGATTTGCCTCTTTCCGGTTGTTCATTTGTGTGACTGACGACAACATCGAAAAAGTTAAGAAAATTGTCCTCGCATATCGTCGTGCGACCCTAAGGTAGAGAGCAGCCGAATTGGCAAGAATTGTAAAGAACTTTTGGTTTCTTCACCACAACAACGCACCTGCCTTACACATCTCATCTTGTAAGCGACTATTTGACCAAAAACAACGTTTATATATATTTGCAAGCTCCATATTCACCCGACTTATCAACTTGTGATTTTTTCCTATTCCCCCGACTCAAGTTCCCACTTCACGGAAGCGTTTTGAGATGATGAAGGCGAGAATTCGCAGAACGAGCTGAAGGCGGTTCCAAAATTAGCCTATGAAAAGTGTTTTCAAGATTGGATGATGCACTGTCCGCAAGCTCCGTATTCACCTGACATGGCTACTTGTGGCTTTTTCCTATTCTGACGACTCAAGTTACCACTTTGCGGAAGCGTTTTGAGATGATTGAGGCGATAAAGAAGAATTCACAGAAGGAGCAATAGGTGCTAAAATCCGCCTATGAAAGTGATTTCAAGATTAGAGGAAGCATGGGAAAATTTGTATTGCTTGCAATGGAAACTACTTATAGAAGGATATAAAATAAAAATCGATGAATAATTAACCGCTTTTTGTTTTATTGAAGAATTCCAAATACATTGCTTTCATTATCCAGTCAAAATTCTAAAATTGGCTTTTAACTATTCAAATTCTAATCATTATATAAAATAATAATAGATATTCCCAGTATTACTCGGGACTTCATATCAATGTAATTGATTTATTTTTTATTATTTTTGCAAATACAATATCTTCTATGGAAAACAATTCCATATTCCCTTGTATAAATACAAAAAAAACTGAACTTTCGTAAATATCTCCACCCCAGCGCCATCTATCGGGTCAAAATGTTGCCAAATACTTTCTTTTTATAAATAGTATATAGTGTGAATTTGAGCAAAATAGGTCCATAAAGAAGGATTTTTGAAAAAAGTAACATCAGCGCCACCTAGGTGGTCTTACACAAACAAAAACAGGAGTACTGGAGTACTACACGAACATGTTGTATACTGATATGTTCATACAGAGAGTTTAGTGTGTATCTTTTGGAAACTTATATGAAGTTTTAATTTGATATTGTTTCCAAACCGAATTTTTAAAAGAATGTGTATCGAAACAGTAGCATTAGAAGTGATGGGGAAACAATCCTCATCGTATCTTTTGGAAACTGATAGGAAGTTTTAATTTGATATTGTTTCCAAACCGCTTTCTTAAGATGTACGTGGAAACAGTAGTATTAGAAGTGATGGGGAAACATTCCTAATCGTTTCTTTTGGAAACTTATGGGAAGTTTTAAATTTATATTGTTTCCAAACCGCTTCTTAAGGAATGTATGTGGAAACTTTTGCTTGTTTTGGAATAATTTCAATTTAAATTTATTTCGAATAATAAAATCTCGAATAACAAGGCGGCCTCAGTAGTCGAGTAGGTAGCATGCTTGACTGCCATTCCAGAGGACCCGGCTTCGAATCTCGACCAGGCTAACCATTTTTAATTGTTATTTATTTGTTATTGTTTCCACATTAATTTTTAAAATAATGAAGAGGATGTTTTCACATTAATTTTTAAGACAGCAAAGAGGAATGTTTCTCTCCAATGACATAGTGTGTATAAAAAGAAATGGAGTGTCTAGGGAAAGGGAATGCTTCCTACATTCTATGAAATGTTTCGATTTCTCAGGGAGAAGTTTAGTTTTGCCATTGAATTAGAATAAATGACTCTTGAATTTCCAGGATGAAACGGTAACTTAAACTCAATTTGCTTTATGAGCTTATTAGAAGTCAATTTGAGAAATGCCTAAAGGTATGCTAATGTTCAGATGCAACTTTTTAGAAGACAAGGCAGATACATTCAGAGTATTGAACGATTTTGAGCTTAGAAATGTCAAAAACAGCTGTTTCTAAAATTGTGCAATTTACTAATTTCAAAAAATGAAAAAAAAAGCGAAGAAAAGAACTTTTGGAAAGTGTTGAAGATGAAGCCTTCATATCAGTATGGGCCGATAAAATTTCCGATTTGCGCAAGCAAGGAATAACCCGTATGTATACGCAGAGATGGCTGCAGCCTTTTCCTCTAGTGAAATTGATGTCACTGTGGTGGAGGTTCAAAATATATGAGTAGACATCAACTCAATTCTGCCGACACATCCCTGTGTGAACAGCTTTGGTTGAACTCAAACTAAACTCTCTGTGTGAAGAACATATAATAGCATAAGGTGGATAGCTTGAGTGGTTCATCATCCGTGATCATCAGAAAAACATGCGCACCAACGTTTTTATATATTAAAATATAAAAATCGAAACAAACATTTTTCACACCGGCTTATTATGCAATGTAAACGTGTGTTAATTTTTTTAATAGCTTAGCTGTTTATAATAGAAATATACAAGAAATGTAGATATTGATCTACATACATGACATAAAAACATGAATGATCAGATAGATTGAACTCACCTTGACTTGATTGCATATCTCGAAACGATTGTCTTTGAGCACATGTTGTTCAAAACGTTTTGCCAGCGCGATGTGATGTCGTATATATTGCTGTAGTCCGGATATACCATAAGAGCGTAAAACAAACCTGTAAAAAATTGATTAAAAATGCTGTGGCATATTTTAAAATAACAAATAATATTTGCATGCTTATCTGGATGTGGTTTTAAACATGTTTGATTGAGTGATTATTGAATATTGAAATTAACGCTAATGCAAAAAAAAAAAAAAAAAAAAAATAAAAAAAAAATCAATTCTAATGCGCGTTTATTGAACGTGTTTTTGTTTTTATGTGCTTACGGCTTGTGCGCAAGCGTGCTTTGTACTACGACTAAGCGACATACCAAAGTTTGAGTGAACGAAAACGCCGACTTAGTGGAACTCCCCAATGACGATAATCGATGGCAGCATCGGAATAGCCGTGTTTTAAATACAATGGATCCACAACCAAAGCTGATGTCAAGCGAATTCGATCGCGCACCCACAACGTTGAACAATCGAAATTTGTAAGCAACCATTTGTTGGGATTCGTGTTGAATGAATCAGCATATTCGATGCCCTGAAGATAAGAATGAAAATATTTCATAGAATTTTGCACTGGAATGGTTAATTTTCAATTCAAATAAATAAGTATAGATGAAGCTAAATTTGCTAATTTGTGCTCTTTACCTTTGAGACTAAGGAGAGTTTATTCCGATGAAAAATAATTGTTGCCCGAAAATTTCAGATTTTTGCCTATTTTTTCATATTTTGCTTCGGTTATTTTAGCTCTTTAACCTATTCTAATAAAAGAGTTTATTCCCATGAAAAATAATTGCTCCCGGAAAATTTCAGGTTTTCCCGGGGAAATTGAAAAATCAGGTGTTGTTAAAAGAAATCTATTATTTTTGCATGAAATTGAAGACTTTATTTATCATAATTATAATGATCCGATTTAGGTTGCCATTTTGAAGGTAATTTCATTATGCCTCTCTTTAAAAACCCTCGCTCCTATTGGCAAAGAACTGGGAAAATCGATTTTCACATGCTTCCCTTGAGGCGAAGTTCTCACCAGCACAATCATTCGCCATAGACAGAAATAGGTGGTAATAACTTGGTGCCAGGTCCGGACTATAAGGTGGATGCATAAGAACCTCTAAGTTCCCTTAGCTTCTGGCGAGTTACTATCGATGTGTGTGGCTTGCCGTTGTCCTGTTGGACAATTCTTCTTCTACTTTTTTGTTTTTTTTTTTTAGCTTTGAACCTAGGTATTCAGGTGGAATACCTTTTCAGTCAAGTCTGCCTTGGTTCGAAGCAAGACCCAGTGCTGTCTGTTAACTCACAAACAATATGAACGGTGTCGATCTCGCGGAGTCAGATGCTCTTGACGTTCTGGGCATATCAATCAGATCTGATCTTCGCTGGAACGATCACATTTTTGATGTGTCGAATGAAGCGGCCAAGTGCCTAGGTTTTTTAAAACGGTGTAAAAAATACTTCACTCCAACTGACCTACGCGTGATCTATACCTCATATATCAGGCCGCAAATGGAGTACAATTCGCACATTTGGGCAGGAGCTTCAAGATCTTATTTGGAGCTTCTGGACCGAATTCAACGACGTGCGATATATCTGATTTCACATTTCATCTTCTCTCAACTCTCTTGGGCATCGACGCAATGTTGGTTGCTTAAGCCTTTTGTACAGGTACTACCATGGGAAGTGTTCAAGGGAGATACATGACCTGACACCATCAGCTCGTGTGTTTCCCAGGTCCACTCGGGCAGCGCACCAAGCCCATCTCTATAACATTGCCTTGATGCCCAATAGAACCTCGCATTACAGAGATAATTCGTTCATCGGTCGTACAATAAAATTGTGGAACAATCTCCCTGCGAGCGTCTTCCCCGGCAATTTTGAGCTATGTAAATTTAAAACTAATCTTCACCGACACTACTCCATCTTTCCACCCTCCAACTAACTATCACCCTTCTTCCGAATCAACACAATGCTTTCGCATTTAAAGGGGGCATCCCCTGAGCGTTGGTTTAGTCTAAAAAAAAAAAAAAAAGGATTGAAAATTTAGAAAGGTTTAAAGCGAAGGACCATGGCCTGGCCGGGAATCGAACCCGGGACCTCTCGGGTGGCAGTCGAGCACGCTGCCAACTTAACTACTGAGGCCGCGGTTTCACTTGACGGTTTTACTTGACGTTGTTGTAAGTCACTTTTCATTACAGTCACCCTCCGCTTCAGAAATTAGTCGATTTTGTTGCGATTGAGCAACCATTCGCAGATGGAAATTTGGTCCATAAGGTTTTTTTTTTGCGTTAACCCGTGTGGTACTCATACATCGAGCTTCTTTTTGTATCCAGCCTTATTCAAGTGGTTCCAAACGGTTTTTGTGCAATGTTTAGCTCCTGGGCATGATTTTATCGACATTTTTGAAAATTGGCCTTCCAAAGCGTGGTGCATCTTTGACATCCAAATTACCGGAACGGAATCGACGAAACCAAAATTGCGCGTGATTGGCTGTTACAGTATCAGAACCATAAACACTATTCACATTTTCAGCCGCCTGCCTTGTGTTTTCGCCTTTATTGAAGAAAAACTGCAAAATATGGCGTATTTTCTCTTTGCTGGTGTCCATCGTTGACGCGCGCTCAAACAAAACTGAGTCAAGCAATTACAAAACTATCTGAGAAGTTTTTTTAGTACGAAATATTATCTATCTAACGCCATCTAGCGTTACCCGAACGCACTTATACCAAGCGAGTTACAGATTACTAAAGCCATCTAGTGGAAAAAGAATGGATTCCTTTTTACTACACCTACTTAATACAATAATGATGAAATGAAATATAATTTCAATTTCATGACAATTAGCTGTGAATCTTAAAAATTTTAAAAATCCACTTAATAGTTGAATTTTATGGAAGATAATGGATCCCGGGAAAACTACAATTTCGCTGAAAAAAAATAAAAAAAAAAATATATTTTTGCCACCTATTGTAAAGTTTCCTGAAGAAAATTAGGGTAGACTGGGTACGGCTGAAAAATTTTAGGTTGTATCGTCCATTGCATCGGGATTATGGCAGAAATATATTAAATAAAAGACTATATATCTGTCTTCTAATGGGCAATGTTATTTAAGACCACTTTAAATTATAAATTATAATTATAAATAAATTAAAAAAAAATTAATTTTTTTTTTGACAGTGCCTGGGGTCAATTTAAACACATGCAAATAATGCAAAATATAATAAATGAACATGCTTAACCATCACTTAATAACATTTTACGACTCGTAATGGCACAGTTGAACACAAATATTTTAAATTAATATTCATTCAAATTAATTGATAGTCGTTCACGATACTTATAATCCAACATTACTTTTTAGATACATCAGCCTTTAAAGGTTTATATTAAGTACAACTTAAATTATATAATAATCAGATGTTGGTGACGACTATTTTGTTTTATGTTTGTGTACTTCTTGGTATTATATTTCTCAAAATTCAAGAGCATTAATGATAAACCAGATTTTAGGACTCCAGCTAACATTGTTTCAACTGTCCCCAACCACCCTTCTAAGTATTAAACGGTTCACAATAAGTATGATAATAAATTGGAATACAAACTAATCATACAGCCATATTCTATGAACTTCAATTAAAACGATACAAAACTCTCAACTCTAACTTTAATAAAATCGTAATAATTGCAAAAATGTACTAACAAAAAATGCTTACTTTTCCGTCAAAAAACACAAAGGGCCCTCCTATACACAAGCACAGCGAGCGAAGAGTGACGTTACACGAAATTTCGTGTTTCGACTTGTTGCCCGCTTAGTTCTGCCCTTATACCCCTCATCTCACCACGTACGGTGTAGAGATATCAGCTTTGTTTCAACCGTCCCCTGTTTCAACCGTACCCAGTCTCATTTATTAAAAATATTCAAGATCGAAAACAAATTTGAACTTTAGGCCAAGTATGTTGACAACAAGACAACATGAAGACAATGAAGGCAAAATGAACAACATTTGGCCTAAAGCTCAAATTTGTTTTCAATATAAATAATTGAAAGGTCACATTAAAGTTAAATATTCAAGATCTTCATATCATTGCTTAATTAGAATAGGTAAAGATATATGTAGGTGAATATATGCCCCTTTTAATTTCTTGTAACTCGAAATAAATATTTTAGAAAATACTTCGGTCACTCACTCACCTTTA
The DNA here is from genome assembly GCA_943735915.1 of Pherbina coryleti. NCBI lineage: Eukaryota > Metazoa > Arthropoda > Insecta > Diptera > Sciomyzidae > Pherbina > Pherbina coryleti. The sequence continues at coordinate 32,304,863 of OX030950.1, forward strand.
GTAGCGGCTTAAGTTCTGGACAAATGAATGAATTGCCGGCGTATGCTGCATCCACATGCAGCCAGACGCAGGGAAACTTCTGTATTTCCTGTCCTATCTCGTAGAGATTATCAAAAGCACACGAGCCGGTTGTGCCCAGAGTGGTAGAAACAAAGAAGGGCACCAGTCCCTGCAGCTCATCTTCCTCCATGGCCTATGTTGAGACTTATTTAGAAAAATATTAATCTTCCCAAATTCAACTGGTGCACTAACCTCTGCTAGTCTCTCACCTCTGAGACTAGCATGTTCGTCAGGTTCCAAGATGCGCAACTTTACAAAACTGATCATAGCTGCTTTTTCCACACAACTGTGTGCCTCCTTTGAACAGTATGCCATCAACTTGGATAACAAATGGCCATCTTCAACGAAGGGATGTTGCGCCTTGAGCCGTTTTAAGGCTTGAGCACGTGCTGCCAACATTGTTACCAAAACACATTCTGAGGCAGATGTCTGAGAATTTGTTTATATTTTTAGAATTCGAAAATTGTATGTTAAAGTCATAAAAAAATATATATATGTTTTTGTTAAAAACAAGTACCACATGATTATCTTTATGGACTTGGCTTCGCAGCACCACCTACGTATTTTGTTATTTTTTTTTTTTGTTTTTGGTAAATATTTTTGGAAATTTAAAAAAAAAATTTTGAAATTCAATTTACCTGTATAACACCGCCTCCAGTACTGCCCTCTCTAAGTGCTAGAAATTGTTCAGGTAAACCAATGGCCTTACCTAGAAATACAATCCATAATTAAATTCTTTGGTTAAAATAAATATTCTTAACCCCTACAGGAGTAGTTAGTGAAACTACTCAATTTCATTTTAAGAAATATTATTTTTCAATTTCAATAAATAACACTGTGCGACAATTTAAGGGTCGTTTGGAATAACCGAAAAAAACTCGAATGGTTTCTGATAGCTATTGGTCCATAGAACATATCTTCCAAGGGATTTTTCTGGATTAGCTCAAATAAAATATTTTTTCAAGGTCACACTTTATTCTATGGGATTGTAGTTAATTCCCTTTAACTCTTTAACTCTTTAATTTCTTAATAAGTTCTTGTCTTTAAGCTTTTGGTCTTTTATAAGTACTACCTGAAGAATTAAAAAATGTAACAGTTCTGAAAACTACAACGGAATTTGGGTTCCCATAAATTTAAATCTAACTATATTGTAATCATGATTTCGGGTTGTTTTTATAAGTTTTATAAACCTAACTTTATCTTAAAATTTAGATATGGTTGATATGATCTCCTATAATCAATAGGAGAAAATATTAGAAATATTCATAATATATAAATTTTTTTTTCTTAAAATTTTGACTAAACAATTTATTTTTGTTATTTTCATTAAATAATATTTTGTGAAAAACTTACCCAACCAATCCAGTACAATTGTCTCCAATTCCGTGCACGCGGGACTGGCTGCCCATGAGAAACCAATACAACCAATACCATCACTCAGCATATCGCCCAATATTGAGGGAAATGAATTTCCCGCCGGGAAATAAGCATGAAAACGTGGATGTTGCCAATGCGTAACACCAGGCATGATTTTGCTCTCAACATCATCCATTATATTATTCCAGTCCTCGGGTTCATGGGGTGCCTCAGCTACATAATTTTTTTTTTTTTAATTTTTGTTATTTTATTAAACTTTGCATCACATTCATTCACATCAAACTCACTTGGCAGTAAATGCCGCAGGTAGCCTGGTTCAACCATTGGCGTCACGCGTCGATCTTTTATGGTATCCAAATATTTGCAAATATATTCAACCATTTCGGTACCTCGTTGTCTAAATTCTTGGCTGTCCATTGTTCTATGTTGTCTCAGTTGTATTAGGCTGCGAAGAGGTTCCTAAAAATAAATAAAAAAAAGAAAGAAAATAAATAAATAATAAACCAAAAATACATCCGTGTTTAAAGAAACTATTCTTAGAATGTTGTGGCTACAGGTCGGCAGGCGTTTGTTTACAATCAAATTTATTTCTCCACAAAAATGTTGGCATCTACTATGCAGAAAATAGCAGTGTATTATAAAGCCTCCAGAAATGTGGCTTGTGAATCACATTAAAGCATAGTTCGGAACATTAAATGTTTAATAAAAATAAAAAATAAAAAATTAAACTTGAATTACTCGATTATAAAATAACGGGTGTATCAACAAAAGGTGTATGGTTGCAAAGGTATATTTTTTAACAGCTGGTTGCTTGGCTAATGTTATCAAATGTTGATATTTGTCATTTATAAACATGTGAAATGTACCATAGAATGCTTGACATTGAAAGAAAAACCAGAATTAGTTGAATTTTATTACGAAAATTCGCGATTCAAACATGATTGAACACACGACAAACACAGACGAGTGTGCGCAACATAATCAAAAATTCCAAACGACTGGCTCAGTGCAAGATGTGAAGACACCGAAACGGACGTTCGACCGAAAATACCGACGTAGTGAAGAAACATGTTGAAAACAACCCATTTAGCGTTTTGGAGACATTAATGGGCCACTAAGATCTTGCGAGATGAAACCGTTATAAAGGTTTAGAGTGCGAGATGTTAAGAGTAAAGTCTATATTAACCATACGAAACAATTCAAACTCACAAAGCGAACATTGAAGTCACCATCTTCGGAATAGAGCCCCAATTATTCAAAAGAGTGATCGAAAATTTCGAAAAAAAGTATTCAATTATAAAGAGTTATGTAAGATGATTTAAATTTATAAAATCTTATATTCTTCGAGCTTTTACAACGTAAATACCCTTTTTTCAAAATTTTGGAAAAAAATTATTTCGTGAAACACGTGAAAATTTATTAAAAATAATACTATGCTGTTATGTCCTTTAATTAATAATTCCTTGATTTAGTTAAGATTAACGTAATTTTTTGACAAAATTAATTTTGATTTTTCAACATACTTTCGTTTTAGCTCGATACACTTAGCTCAGTGATCTTTCTTCCTTTTGTATAGGACGCTCTCCGAACTCTTCCAAATACGTATCGGATTCCAAATAAACTTCTTTATTTAATATAAGCCATTTTTTGAGATTGGGAAAAAATAGTCATCTGGAGAATACAGTTTAAAACTTAATTGTTGAGTTTTGCCATTGCTTTCAATGATTTATGACATGGTGCGTTATCTTGCAAAAAATTACTTTTTCTTCATTAAGGGGTTAAACGTAGTCAGGAAAATATGTTTTCACTTAAATTCGACGATTACTCGAATACAACTCATTTGAAAAGACATCTCGGAGTGTCTTTGTCAGAGATGCGAAAGTTGGTGAACCAGATTTCTCGAAAATGGCTGAACTGCTCAGTCTCAAATTTTAACACAAGTTTCTTCATTATAGTTTTTAGTAATTGATAGAAAGTTTTTTTCTCACGGATAAATATTTTCCTATTTATAAACATTTTAAAGCCTAAATTTATGTTGAAAATCGATTTTTTTATTGAGAATTGCCATTTTGTCAAAAATTAAAATTTTCCTTCTATCATTGTTAACGAAATTTTTTGTTTTTCCTTTCATTTCAGATGATACAGTCTAGAGATATTGTTTTCACCGAATAAAGCCTTTTTTAGAAGAGCCCTCAAAGATCAGTTATTGCAGTTTAAAAATAATTATTTTTACAAATAAATATATGAAAATAACATTAAAATTTACAGCAATAATATGCCATGAGTTTCCCAAAAAACACTCTCAAAACCTTTCTGGCCAGTTGTTGTGATTTTGGCCGCGTCGAAGCGATTCAAGTGTATAGTAGTGAATCCATGTTTCATCCTAGATCACTAATTGAAACACAAAATCCTTCAGATCACTGTTAGACATAGCTAAATATTGCACAGAATCGTGAATTTTTTATATTTTTTGGACACGCTGCACCTATCTTGCAACCAGTTTTTTCATATCATGCAAAGTAGAAGTCACCGATCCTCAACTATCTCACGCACTTTCACTTTCAGATTGTTTAATATGATATCTGAGATTCTGTTGATCATTGCTACAGTTGCTGCCTATTTTGGAAAACCTGAACATTTTTCATCAGAAGTTCTTGCACTTTTTTAATTGTTACAAAACGAAGAAAAGTTTACTTCAAATGACTGTCACTCACAAACTACTGCATAAAACTGACTCAATTTTCAACACTGGCTCAATCATTGAAAGATTCGACTTTAGCCTAACGATAATATCTATGTGTCTGACCAAGGACTTATTAAGCAGCCTAGTACGAAATACATTTTAATAAACAAAACTGCAAAAGTTGCCCATAATTTTTCCTTATATGAGAGAATATTTTGTCGCTAGGTGAAATTTAACATAATTCTGAGTTTGACATTCCATATCCATGACAACGCTCAGCCACATGTTGTGCAGCTGGTCAAAACATACCTTGAAACGCTGAAATGGGAAGTCCTATCGCACCCGCCGTATAGCCTAGACATTGCCCCTTCCGACTACTATTTGTTTTCGTCGATGACCAAGTTCTTGAAGATCGGCACTTTCGCTTTTTTGAAGAACTCCAAAATTGGATCGATTTGTGGATATCCGATTGTCAGAAAGATGGGAAAAAGTAATAGTTAGCGATTGATAATACTTTGAAAAATGAATTTTTAACAAATTTTTCACAACAAAGCGTCAAACTTGAAAAAAAAAAATCCTTTAAAACTTTTTGTGCACCAAATACATAGCTTTTCTACCTCTTTAACGTATTGGCCCTCGTCTGCTTAGTGTCTAGAGAAGAATAACTTCAACTAGCAAACAATTATAAAGTAAAGGCTGATTTATCGAAAAAAAAAAATATGGCAAAAACTATTTTTTGCGTTCATTAAGTGAAATGTGGTTGTAAAGTACGTATTTATGTGTTAAGAACTAGCCTAAGTTATAAACAGTAGTTTATATAATTTAATGTTTTAAGCATGTGCTAACTCTTATCTATATAGTTTTGTTTTGATAAATGTGGTGACAAACTGATTTTATTTAACTGATTTTGAGCAAGTAGTGAACAGCACATTTATCTCAAAGAAAAAAAAACCTTTGTGATTATGCGTGGGGAAATGTATGGTGTTCAATATGCTTGCAGTCATACAGTTTTTGTTAAGGTAATTCTAGATCATTACGGTACAACCAAAAATTTGACACAAATTTTGAGAAATTTGTTCGAGATGTGTAAGAGTGAAAAAGATCTAGTCAATTAAATAAAACTCATTTATAATGAAAAATTAGTTTTTATTAAAATTCAGATTTTAATTAACCCCAAAAATCTGAACGTGAGCCTTTAGTTGGGCTTCAACTGCTCCCAACACAAACATGTTTTTGAAAATATTCGCAAATATTACGTGATTTATTTGTTTATCAGTAATCTGTGGTAGTATTTCAATCTAATATCAGATAACTCCAGTTAAATAACTTAAGTTTTTTGCAGTATACCAGCATCCATTTGAAGCCATAACCCAGAAATCATTGAAAAATTTTAATGTTCTGGAAACCAATGGCTCAAAACAAATTACTGTGGATAATTTGTGAAAACCTTCACTCACTCAATGATTACATTTTCCAAAGCTTCAAACGATCTTCTTTACTTAAGAGCAAACCAAACAAAACATTTTTGGATTCTCTTCTATTAAAATGCACATTGAAAGTAGGGGTCCAAACTTAACTTTCGTACTTCAAGTGATGACAGAATAACTATGTAGGCTTATACTGGAGATTAAAGATTAAAACACGGTATTGGACAAAGATTAGAACAAGAATTCGGACATGGATTAGGGTAAGGACTACGACAAGGATTGGGTCAGGGATAAGGACAAAGATTTAGGCATACCTAAAATAATATTTAAAACAAAATTGGGAAAAAGATAAAGAAAACAAATGGTTCAAGGAATAGAAAAAAAGCAAGATTTAGGGCAAATATTGAGAAAAGAAATGGAGCTAGGATAAGGAAATGGATTAGAACAACGACAAAGTCAGGAATTAGGACATGGATTCAACAAGGGTTTGAACAAGAAGTAGGACAATTATTAGAAAAAGTATAAGAATAAGGGCGTGTAATAAGAATGTGTCGAAAGTTGACGAGTGCGTTAAACAGTGTGTGGACCACTCGATGCCAATGCGTTCGAACCCCAGCTGAAACAACAGAAAATTTTTTCAATTGAAATTAATTTTCTGATCGATCGTCACAGACAATAGCAAACCTCAGAGAATAAATAATGCCATGTAAAGCTTCTTGAGAACGTTTACATTAGCCGTTCGTTAAGTAGATCTCGTATGTGTACAAACATTTAATAACACGCACAACAAAATTTGATCATAATAAGATCGGTCAAAGTCCTTTCAAGGACCAAAATGCCAAATTTAATTTATACAAGAATCAGGATAAGGATGAGGACAAATTTGGGAACAAAGAAAAGGTTTGGGACAAGATTAAGATAATTTAAAATAACAAGGATAAAGATACGCAGTCAAATCCTACGGGTGTGTCCACGATAAAGCCAACTTCTTTTTTTTTTTTTTTTGCCACAACAATACGTAAAATAAATTATTAAAAATTAGTTAGCTTATAGAAATGTATACGCTTATAAAAACTCCTCATTAAACCAGAAGTGAAAGTTTGTCGAAAAGTCAGACTCTTTCGAAAGGTGTTGTCTTTAAAAAAATTATTTTGCTTTTTTTCATGCGTTGTGTCAAAAAGTTAAAATTTTGCAAAAAAATAGAACTTTATTCATTTTATTAATCCAATTTTTTTTATATTTCTTTAATCGAATGATAAATTTTTAACCGAAAAGGAATTTATTTTTTCACCTTAACGAATTCACATATGAATCGCACTTTTTTCTTAAATGTGCTTATAACTTGGTCATTAGTTATTCCTTTTGAGTTCAAAATCATAAATTTCAATTTTTTTTTTAACTCGTAAGTGAGTTCGAAAATGATTCATAGATGATTATTTTGATATAAAATATTATTATGATCTCATAATACCAAAAAATGGACTTTTATCACTTTGGGGGATTTTAGTCCCAAGCGAAGGACTGTTTTGGGTTTCTTTTAAAATTTTTTTATATAGAGGGTGTAGCAAAACGAGCTCTATACCTGCAAGAGCGTTTTATTTAACAGCTACACTAAGGGAAAAAATATTAAATTTATCCAAAAACTTTTTTAATTTATCCAAAAAGCGAGTCATTTTTGCACCAATAACGCATTTACTTAAATCGACTACGTAAATATTTAAAATTTATTTAAATACTTTTTTAATTAAATAAAATATTAAAATATTTAAACAGAATTAATAAAAAATATATTAAAATTATGCACGAATATATCATGAATTCCATGTCACGCACTGTTACAGCTTGCGAATAATTGCAACTGATTTACTTAAGAAGAAATTTTTGCGAAAACTGGTTTGCATTTTTTTATTAATTAATTTTACGGTCTATTTAAAATATGTAAAGGTTTTATCAATCCACTTATGAATTTCGGTGATATTAAGCAAAATATAGCGTACGCACGTGCTACAAAATTTTCCCTTTAAAAATTTTATGTCAGCTTCTATCTGAAATTTCTGCGAATTGACTTCAGATAGAATTTTCATATTTTTGTACAGCAATAAGAGGTTATCCTAGATTATATTAGTAGTTAAGTTACTTGAGAAAAAAAAATTATAAAACAATTTTTTCAACTTTAAACACCGTCACGCACATGTTACATTCGTCACGCACAATTACACCGTACGTTCATATTACTGTAACCTTCGACCATATTTACTAAAAACTGAAATACAAAACAAAAGGATTAAAAATTTCTTATTTTCTTTTTTTTAATCTCTTTTATGTAATGACTAGATACATTTAAGAAAAAAATTTGAAAATCAATTATTTTAATCGATAAAAACTATTCTATTCCATTCGATCGAAAAGTCGATGCTCTCAATCACTGGAATTGAAGGAGGTGGAACTTTGGGGACTCTTCAAATTCTTAAACAGATTCCATATGGACCTATTCAGGTGTATTCTCATTTCTTATGCAAAGAAATTTGCCTGGCCTTTGAGAGAGTACCCGTAAAGGCTGCACCCGTACATCACCAAGTTCAGTGTTTTTGTGAATATGATTCCTTAAAATGGATTTATTTGAATAATAATTTATATTCCGATTTATTTTAACCCTTAAATGCCCAACAACACCGATATCATTAAAATTATGTTGTGCTAAATGATCCCCTGAACACGACCCCGTTTTTATTTTTTTTTGGAAAAAATTTTTGTGTAAAGAAAACATGGTTGTATCCAAAAAGATACAGTGGGCATTCTGACGTATACCATCAATCAGCTTGGTTGTAGGAGTTCAAGGCAAAAACGTGGAAAATGATTCTTTTTATGATAACTCTAAATTTGTTTGTTAAATGATACTCTAAAATTGTTAATAGTTTAAAAGGTATTTCATGTCAAAACCCGAACTTTCCATAAAAATTAAAAAACTTTTTAATTTGACGGTCAATATTTCCCAAACCTACAAAGTATGCCAATAATTAAATTTTTGTTTTATATTTGAAATTTTCTGAGTGAAAATAAATACATATCCAGCATTTTAATTTTGCAATATTTTAAAATAAATAGCTTATTTTCTCGGTTGTATCCAAAAAGATACACTGGGCATTTAAGGGTTAAATTAAATAAAACTCACTTATGAGAATTCATATTGACACTTGTCAATAGTTAACCGTCAATTTAGACGTTTGACCGTCTAATGCAGATATAAGGATGGAAATTTTTTTAAATGAAGGGTGTATTAATTTCAATTTTTTCGAGTTGTTTTCTTTTTGGTCACTTTGCTATATATGAGACCCCCCATATCATTACTAATCGTAATACATTTTAAAGCCCCTCCTCCCCTCTAAATTGGTAACGTGATTTATGAACGACCCCGTAGTGTGTAAAAACTACATTGTTGTATAGAAAAAAGTGTAACATGTGCGAAACGCGTGGAATTTTTTTCAATGGAAATAGTAAAAAAAATGTTTTTCAATCTGGTTTGCCATCTCAATATCCACACATAACAGCATTTTCCGCAAAAAAATTCTTATATTAGAGTCTACATTGAAACATATATCAATTTTGTCACGCACATGCTACATATTTTCTTAATTTATTTAACTGCTCTTACCACGGTATGTCGTTGATAATTATTTATTCATATATATGTATGATTATTAGGAAAATATTAAAAAATTTGAAGCAAATATTTTTTTTTTAATTGTTGTAATAAACAGCGCACGCCCTCACGGCAAATATCAAAATGAAACTGCAAAATTTTCGCTCAACTTATTCACCACGCGAAAGTAAAAAAAAAACACAGAAAAACTACCGTTATCTTGAAAAATTCAACTTAAAACGTGTTGTCCGAATTCGATAGAATATATTCTGTATAGTTTCTCTTCTCTCTTTACAATTTGATTTTTGACCTATGAGGTTGACTTTTTGGTGGAATTCGTGATATTTAAATATCTTTCAAATATTTACTATTTGAAAATAAAACTATCGCATTTAAGGAAAATTTATATAAAAATATTGAAATTGAAAAACAATTTATTTGAATATTCCATACACAAATATGGAATATGTGTGTCAGTGTGTGGCATAAATAAAATTTAAATACGGGAAAAAAACGAGTTGTAAGGAAAATATTTGATTTATCCACGTAAATATTTAAATGAAATATATACTCAGGCGTGGATAATGTTAATATGCGTTATTTCCCATAGTGTAGTCGTTTAGCTCATGTCAAGGGTTTGTCATTTGTCAATTATAAACGTGCGAAATTTAGTATGGAATACAACATAGAAAATAAAAGAAAGAAAAAAAAAGAAAAAAAAAAAGATAGATTTTGCTCTGCATGTGTAAAAGGTCAAATTGATTCAACAATTGCAGGCGGTGGATCTAATTCTTTGGTCGGGTCTTGGAAAGCATCTTGATGACGAAGGATCCGTTACAGTCAATACAGTGCATTACAGAGACATGATAAACAATTTTTTATGGTCGGAGTTGGAGTATACAGACAAAGCACTTTCAACAGGATGGTGCTACGTGCCATACAAGTCACGGAGCAATCGAATTATTGCGCACGAAGTTCCCCGATCGCATAATTTCGCGTTTTGGAGACACTTATTGGCCACCAAAGTAATGTTAAGAATAACATTTCCTTTAAAGTAATGTTAACAATAACATTTCCTTTAAAGTAATGTTAAGAATAACATTTACTTTAAAGTAATGTTAAGAATAACATTTCCTTTAAAGTAATGTTAAGAATTAGGTTCCATCCTACGCTAACCATCCGCCAATAATTATAACATCAATTGGTGCTATCCATCCATTTTTGGAAAAAAGTTCCTAAGATCTTGGCCCTATCCTATTAAGATCCTAAGATCTTAAAGACCTAAAGATCTTGGCCTGCGACCAGGTGTAAGAATTAAAGCGGACTAACCATCGTTTGCGCCGTACCTTCGATCAATGGGCTGAAAATGAACTGCAAGCCAACACGTTGTATTATCGCAATATTCTGTTCAGTGATGAGGCTCATTTTTGGCTCAATAGGCATATCGTTATATAAGTTAAATAGCCGCAATTGGAAATGTAGAAAATCCAAAAGTGGTTCTTGAGGAATCATTATATCAATTAAAAATCACTATTTGGTGCCCTTCATAGGCCGGTGCAATCATTGATGCTTACTTCTTAAAAATGAGGCCGGTGAGAGCGTTACTGTTTCGGCAAGCGATGATTGCAGCTTATTTTGTGTCCTAATTGAATAGGATGTTTATTGAAGGCATGTTTTTCCGACAGTACGTCGCCATACAGCGCGTCAAACAATCACCTTACTGAATATTGGCCTACTGAATATCAATTGGCCATTAGAATAACGCCTTTGGATTATTTTTCTCTGGGATTATTTGAAGTCCTTGGTTATGCGAATTAAGCAACAATGAATGCTTTGGAAGACAACATTGTGCAAACTATTTTTGAAATATGACTTAATGCTCTAAAAAGTGGTTAAAAATTTTAATTCCAGAATGCACTCCATTAGAGCCAGTCGTGCGGCCACATGCCCAAAAAAATTCTAGACCACTTTAAAGGCATGCGTACACCAAGAATTTGACAGTTCTTTTTAAACCCTTGACCTGGGTTGCTTAAAACTTTTGAATCCCCGTTTTTAGTGCCTTCCAAATTAAACAATTCCAAATTAATTTAAGTGAGAAATACACATTTCAGAAATACACATTTCAGAGCGGATTGAACACAACGTGTTTTTAAAAATGTCAGAAAATCGATTTTCCTCGAAAAATATTTTGAGGACTTTATAAAAATGATATATTTTTTTATACCATAATATTTTCAAATACAAAATCTTTATTTTTTATTCAATTTATGTGTGTGTTCCGTGAAATATAGAAAGATTATATTCAATAAACATGATTTTTTCCAAAAAAACTGATACAATGAATTTTATTCGACTTGAAAAATATGCAGAAAACATTTTAGAGAGTTCCTCTAACTAAAGAGACTCCGAACCAAAAAAATCTTATCTTCGATCCGCTGTAATATATAGTTAGATGTAAACTGAAAATTGTTTTAATCACATCATTATGACGAAAATTAACATCAAAGCCACCCAAAAAAATTCTCGAAAGTTTTACGAATTTTTTTAATTTTTACAATTAATTTCAAAACCGTTCAATAAACAGAAAAAATTGTTCCGTATAAATTGCAGAACATATAATTTTGCGTCACATGAGTACAATATATTTCCCAAACATTTAAGTGGTAAAACTCCACATAAGAGAAATGTTCAAAGAAGTTGAGAAGACATGTATTTCTTAATTGCAATGAAGATGAAAAACATATTTTTTGGGTAAAAATCATTTATAGACATATTTTTAAAAAGTTTTGAGAATTTTTTTATTTTTGATCAATGATATCTCACATATTATTGGAGATATATCTCCAACATATTGTACTTAAACATCGCAAAATGCTCTTTTATGCTCTGTAGTTTTTCCGGAAGTCTTTTATCCTTTACGATAAACGGCTTTGAAGTAACTTGCGAAGCATTGAAGGAAATTCCGAAAATGTTGATGCTTTTTTTTCATGTTTCTGTTCATATCCTACTTTTTATTCGAGTTGTTCTTATGATCGACAATGTATTCGACTTATATAGAATTTGTGATCTTAAATATATATATCAATGACATTTTTCTTCATGAGTTAAATCCCATTATTTCATTTCGAATGAAGCGACAAAAGTGACTTGCCGTTTTCCGTCAATTATTTCCAAGCGTATTTTGAAAATAAGGACCTATAAAAATCTTGTTTTAGCCTTAACCTTCCTATACTCGCGTCAAATAGTGTAATTCGTATATCCGCGTACGATCTGTGAGACCGAGATTCCTAGGTCCAATTTAGCATGTTTTTAATAACATATCATTATTAGTTAATTACATAATATTGGCTAATAACAGTCTTTTAACGTCATTTGTTATGAAAATAATAAGTCAAACGTAAATCGTCGGTCTGAGAGACCGTATGCGCGAGTATAGGAAGGTTAAAAGAAGGGCCAAAATTGTTTCTATGTTATTTATATTCAATAGCAGAGAATTAATAATTTATTAATATTCTTCTAATTAAATCTAAACCCTTTTTTGTTTCACTTATATCAGCTCTAGGGTATATTTTGCAGGATTTCTAGGATTACCTGGGATTTTTAGATTAAAAGTTCTGTAGAAACTTTTTTTACTTATATTTTTTTAATATATCCAGTTTCTTAAGTCCTTTTCACTTCACTTACTTAATTATTTTTAAGTTTGAATTTTTTCTAATTTTTTAAAAAGCTTACTTCCGTTTTAAGAACGCTTTGCAACCGCTAGCACCGCCGATAGAACCGTAACTGATCTTCCGCTTATAGCTTAACTATGAGATAACCTCGGTTATGGCCATTCTTAATATTGTTAAGGAAGTCATTGCAAATAAGTGAAATTTTTGCAGTGCTGCCTTTTGCTTTGCCTCTTTCGCCACTTTTTCATTCACCATTGGTACATATTTTTGTGAAGCTGTGCAAGTCCCGTTGGTGTTGTTGTCGTCGCTAACGTTTTTATGTATTGTACATGTGTGCGTAAAAGCCTTTGGTTGGCTTGATATTGGGGGCAGTAGGTAAATGTGTGTGTGTGTGTGTTTGTGTGAACTCATTCAATCTATCTATTATTCATTTTATGAAATTAACACTGAGCCGCCTTGGTATGCAGTCGTTGGTATTTAGAGCTCAGGATATATCAGGGATGCGCTAAAAAAACAATAAAAAGGGAATGTCTTAGTCTGCTTTGTGAGTTTTAACGAACGGAAATAAAAACGAAGCTTACCATATCTTAATGTGTGCCGCATGCGAATTTAGTTTATGGATTTTTTTATTTTAATATTTTAATATTTAAAAAATGTTACCCAATTTTGATTGCTCTAGTCCCTTAACAACTTCCATCACGCCCACTACATTGCTATGCAAGCCGACTTGTACGCACATTAAGTCATTTTAGACATGTGTTGGTATTGCATAAAAACACAGACACATGCACAGAGAGCTATACGACTACGACAACAATAAAAAATTCCGCATAAAGTGTTGTAAAGTATGTCGTTTTGTGTAGCATATCTACGTTTGTGCTTGGAGCTACCTGTTTGTGTGTGAATTTGCATGTGTGTGTTTAGCGTTGATCCCATGTTTGATAGCAGCAACTTGTTGATTTCATTGAGTTTGAGCGAAATTTAATTAAGCTATTCCTTGAACAGTGCTGTCTGAGTAATTGGTAAATGCTTTTATTTTTTACTTTTTCTTTAAAAAGAAAAATTATCTTTTTTCTGTTAAAAATTTTTTTTTACATTTACCCATTCAACTATCTTACAAAATCAAAATAGTTTTCAAGACTGAAAATCAACAATTTTATCATTTTGAATACAGTTCTTCAAAAAACAGGACGCACTCCATATAAATGGGTTCCCAAAATTGGATTTTCAATGCTTGGACCTTCTTAGAATTAATAGAGTTATTCTATTAACCTTCTGTTAAGGGGGGCGGGGGAGGGGGGGGTAAGATTTGTTTCGTCTAAAAAAGACCTTTTTCATTTTTTTTTTAGAAAAAACTATAGCAGTAGGTTTTTTTACATATTATTATATAAAAGTACAACATTTTAAGAATATTTAAAAAAATTTTTGTTAAAAAATAGAGAGAAATAACGAAAAAAGTCTTTGTGCGGTGACCAGCCTACAGCATCACTGGATCATCTGAAACTAAAAAATCAAAATGCTTTTTTTAGTTTATTACTTTATCTCTCCAGTGACGTCGAGTTTTTTTTAAGTTTTCAATTTTTGGCACCATTTCGAAGCCAAAATGACGATTTTTGACAAAAAATCTTCCTATTTGTTATTCTAAAATTGTTAGTTATTAAAAAATTTAAAAAGAACTCGACGTCACTTGAGAGCTACTTATATGTAGAATATGTGTGAAAAATTTCAAAACGATCTGTACAGTAGTTTTTTCTGTAGGCTGGTCACAGACTTTAAAAATTACATGTTTGGGAAAATCGATTTAAAGTTTTGTACACTAAGCAACACTAGTTGGCGGTACGGTCATTCAACCTACTGTTACTTCGTTAGTTATGCTCCGAATGACCTAAAAATTTAATAGAATATTCTTCAGATGTTGTACTTTCAGAAACAAAAATAAAAAAAAAATTAAAAAGAAAAAAGTTGTCAAACCTTACCCCCCCTTAACAAAACATGCATCTTCCAAAACCAAATAGCCAAAAACATTTAGAAAACATTAAGCGATTTTAGCAAAGACATCAAAATGATATATCATTTTTTTATATAACGCCCACTTTTATAAAAAAGGCAACAATTTGACAATTTTTTTTTAAGGCAACAAAGTACGAAAGCGCACTTTTGCTTGAACGTGGGTGTCACTTTCTGTTTTGGAAATAAACTTCTAATAGAAGCATATTAACTTAAACTAGGGTTGCCTGTGGTCGAAATTCAACCATCCAATATAAATTTTTCTCTTGTATTTTTTTTATTTTTATTGAAAAACGCTTGGCAAAGTTAAAAAGAAGTTAGTTGTTTCGTGACACTACCGATCTTTTCATTCGTTCCCAAACTTGTCTTCATTCATATTCTTATTCAAATATTTGTTCTAATATTTGACCTACTGCCAGTCTAAACTCTTGTTTTAATCCATGTCCAAATTCCTGACCTTATCCTTGTTCAAATACTTTCTAATCCTTGTCCCACTTCCTTTCAAAATCTTTATCCTTATTGCGTTAAAATCTTTATTCTTTCCTTGTTCTATTTCTTGTCCTTCTACTTTTCCCAATCTTGTCCCAAATATTGCTTCAGTTCTTATCGAAATCATCTTCCCAATTCTTGTCCTAATCCTAATCCAATTCTATACTCTTATCTTTGTTGCAATTTTTGTCCTACTCTTTTTCTTATTCCTGGTCCTAATCTTTGTCCAAATCCTTGGGCTCATTATTTTTCTAATCCTTGTTATAATCCTTGTCCTAATACTTATCCTGATTTTAGTTTTAATTCATTTTAAATTTCTTTTGACGTAGGATACGTCATTCTCGGAGGTAAGTAGGGTGGTTGATAGTGATCAGGCGTCGGTATTTATATCACAATTTAAGCCTTTGGTGTGCCTAAAGTACTGATCGTACAATATTGATGTTAGCACTTGTTGGTCTGCTTGATCCTCACTGGGAGAAAAATTCATGTTTGAACTCTCTAACTTATATAAATTTTACACAATTACATGAAATATAAAGCCAACATTTGATGTTTTTGTTTGCTTAAGTTTGCTACCTATTTATCGACGGTTTTCGGTTTTTTCGACGGTGAAGACAGCGCCATTTAGCGTGAAGACATAAATCTTATAATTAAAAAAAAAACGCATACTTTCGGGAGCATGTTGTTTTTAACAGAATCGCGTAGCCCAGTAATTCTGAGTAATTTTGAGGGGCATGCTTTTTTAACAGAATCTGTTATTGAAATGTCAAAATTCCGCAGCCAATTAAATATCAGGGCATATTATCGACAGTGAAATTTTAACATTTCGACTCTCCACATGGGTTGTTGAAGTTGGTAGCATTGAACAAATTTTGTTTACTTGTTTAAGTTTTCTACCTATTTACCGACAGTTTTCGGTTTTATCGACAAAACCATAAAATTTGTATGGGAGCCGCCCTAAGGAGTGTTCGGAGGGAATAGGTGTCAAAGGCAAAAATGTTCCTTTTGCAAAAGTAATGGGGGTCGGTCATACATATTAACCCTTTCCGGCACTCTTTTAAAGGTCATATGCTCAGGTGTATGGAATAAATATACAAAAACCATAAAATTTGTATGGGAGCCCCCTTAGGAGTGGTCGGAGGGAATAGGTGTCAAAGGCAAAAATGTTCCTTTTGCAAAAGTAATGGGGGTCGGTCATACATATTAACCCTCTTCGGCACTCTTTTAAAGGTCATATGCTAAGGTGTATGGAATATATATTTTGCTAAATATTTTTTAAAAAAGATGTCATCAAAAGCGAATTGAATAATTCCACGTCTTGTGTTATGACATAGTCGAAACTACTGTATCTTTTTTCATATTTTTTACTTTTGTTTTTGTTTTTGCGTTTGGTGCAAAACAAGGGGTTGGTGCAAGCAAGGGGTTCCCTGAGAGGCAATATGTGAAATTAATTTAAATAAAATTTTTTTCAAAACAATGTCATAGAACCATTTTTTATTGTTTTATTGTTTACATGAGCGTAGAGAACTCATTACACCGTGTAAAAAAATAACCTATCGAAATAATGCCGATGACGTTTTTTTTCTCCTTTTTGTGTGGATATTTTAACTGTTCTGCCTACGCCTATTTATATATAGATATAGATTACAAGTTTTATCATTTTACGATAAGGCAATACTACCACATATTAAGAAGAAAACAGTTCTTTTTTTTTATCAAGACAATCCACAATTCATTGAAAGTAGTGGTTTGGTATTCAATGAATTACGATTTGAATTGCTTCCCCATTCATCGTATTCTCTAGCTATGGCCCCCAACGACTTTTAGCTTTTTCACAACTCAACTCACGGAAAAAGAAATTGATTGTATGGTGGAAATACCCGTATGTTTTGACGTGACAGTTTATCTCTATTCCTGTCCTTATTCTTGTCCCATTCCTTTACTTTAGTTCCAAATTTGTTTTAATTCTTGAAATACTCTTGATTTGATTCTAGCCGTAATTTCTGACCATACCCTTGTCTCATTTCTTTTCCCAACCTTTGTACTTAATCTTGTTCTTAGTGTCTTGGACACTTCTTTCTATTTTCCTAATCTTGTCCTAAATATCGTTTTAGATGTGCCTATATTTTTATACTTATTCTTGTCCCAATCCTTGTCGTAGTCTTTTTCCCAATTCTTGTCTGAATTTTTGTCTTAATTCTTCTCCAATTGCATGCTTTAATCTTTTTTCAAATCTTTGTCTTACTCCTTGTCTTATTCTTGGTTTAATCTTTGTCCAAATCCGTTTGTCCCTTTTCCTTTTTAAACCCTTGCTCTAGTCCTTATCCAAACTCTTGGCCTAATACTTGTAAAATGATAAAAAAAAACTAATAAGAAATGATCTTCGACTGGGCCGAAGTTATAATACCCCCACAGCCGAACCGAAGTATATTCAAAGCCTTAAGCAGTCAATAAAATGCATATTTCTAAAAACATTCTCGTCTTAGTTTAACATAAAATATTCGCTTGATCAAGTACTCTCTCAATCCGATCTACGTCATTCTGATAAATTGCGTACCAGATTATAGCAGCGTATTCAAGAACTGATCTAACCAGAGAAATAAAGGTTGTCCTATGGGTAAAAGCATCGTAGAATTCCTTGGAATGACGCTTGACGAAACCGAGTTGCGAATTGGCTTTGAAAATCACGTAATCTCTATGAGAGCTGAAAGTCAGTTTTCAGTCGAAGTAACCTCCGAGATCTTTTATTAGTGACCCTCTTGTGAATTTTTGAGTTTGGCAGATATAGTTAAATATAATGGGTGAAAAATTTCGAGGAAACGTCATAATCTTGCATTTAGAGAAATTAAGTTTCATGCCATTGATGCGTTAAGGTTTAAAAGGTTCCCTGAAAGGTCTCATGACACTATTAATTTTATTTTTTAATTTTTATCATATGACTGAAAACCTGAGCTTTATGACATTTCATACAATTTACCGTAGCGCCAATAGTCACGGAGTTATAATTCCATGCAACGGTTTTTCATTCTTGTTGCATTTAGCGTTTGTCTCCTTGGTGTCCCCGATCTAATCTAATCTTTTTTCCATTTTCGTTATAAATATCAAAGTTCATTTGCAAAATTTCAAGTCCATATAATAATTTTTGTGGAATTTAAAGAGATTTTATCGTTTTAACAAAGTCACTTTGTATGGAAGGTAGGCGTGGTTTTAATCTGATTTGGCTAATTTTTTAACTTGATCTTTATTTTTTAGTTCCAAGCCTAAATATTGAATATCGTGATGATAACTTGAAAATTACGACAGAAATCGTTATTCGACTCGGGTGGTGATCGTGTGCTGATCAAGAATATATATATTTTTCTATACCTATCACGCCTACTTATTGCCGTTACAAAGAGAGTGACAAAATCAAAGTACCCCTTTTACGTTTTTTAATCGTGGGGTATAAAAATTATACCTGAGTTTCTTCTTCGATTGGATTTTTGTAGGACGCTGTTGAGCTGCTGTTGATGTTAATGTTGATGTTGCTGTTGCTGTTGATATTGCTGGTGAATGCAGTGGCTCAAACCACTAAACTAATATTTGTTAAAATTTGTTTCTTTTTTTCAAAACATTCACGGCTAGGCGAGTTAAATTATGTATTTACATATTAGTTATATTATTTTATATATCTTTGGCTTAATATAGAAAAGGCGTAACTCAATTTTTTGTTACTTTACAGGAGAAGAAAAGAACTGAATAAAATCTGTTGAACTGAATCAAATTATCTGAATAATTTGAGAGTGGTCTACCAGAATATATTAAAACCCCGATTTCGATAAAAAACGAGTTACGCGTTTTCTATATTAAGCCATATATTAAGCCATTAAGCCATATACTCGCAAATGTTTAATTATTTATTTTTTTTTTTAACGTGGTTTTTTTATTTAAGAATCCAGCTCGCGATGAGCCGTGTATAATTCGGATATCGAGGTTGGTGTTATTCCCTTTTAACTATAAATACAGGAGATTGAAAATAACGAAATGCGCTAGTCAACTTTGAATGACCGAAGTTGTTTAATAAGTAAAACTAAAAACTAACGAAGTTTTTAAAAGGTAGCAAGAAGCGCAGCCCAAAACAAAAAAGAAAAACTTAACGAACACCGCTGTGTCGACATAGAACAGGGTGTTCACGGTGTAGTTGAAACATATGCAGCGATGTTCTCAAAACAAGAAATGGTGCATTTTTTTTTCGCCACCATTGTAAGTTCAGCAAATAACATTATAAACAGCCAATAATGATATTAATACAATTTACATGTACGTATATTTCTATTAATGTAGTTGTACAACATAAAGCTTCTCTGTTGTTATACGTCTGTTGTTATAATGTGCTGTTATTCGATCTTCTCTGTTATACATGTAAATATTTTTATTTTTAACTTAAATGGATTAAATGTTGTTTTTTTTTTTAATATAAATACTTAATTTGTATTCATGTCATTAACTTATTTTATTATTTGTCAACTTGTGGTGGTTCGATAAAACGTGTGAATGTCACATCCTTAACCTAGCACAAAAAAAGCAAAATATGCTGCTTCAAATATTCTAAAGATATTCTTCCATATTTGCCACTCTCTGCAGTTCTTCCCACTCCAAGTACCTGCCCACACAGTTTATTAATAAATTTGCAGAAATTGAATTGAATTTTTTTGCTATTTGCTAGCTGCTGCTGCTGCTGTTGCTGCCAAGAATAAAGATGGCGCAAAGAATTCGTTCGCATTCTTTAAGAATTCCTTTATTTTCAACAGCGTTCTTTTTTTCTTATTATTTTCTGATTCTTGTTTTGCTATTTTCTTAATTTTAATTTCTATTGGTATTTGTGTTTATGACGTTTCTTCGTCATGTTGATCTCTATGTGTGTGTGTGTGTGTGTGTGTATGTGTATGCTTGTGTGGGGTGTGTTAACGATATAAAACGGAAGCGCGTAAGTCAATTTAAATGCTTTATTTCCGTTTGCTTTACCGTTAACTTGCCGAGTAAATAATGTTGCGTAGCCTCTGTGCGCTTCTATCGTTGGCTCATTGACATTTGTATGTGTGCGCGTGTTTGTGTGTGTGTGCGTGTGCTTGTGTTTTTGTATTGTATAATATTGGTATTCGTATCCTGTCGTAGCATATCTTCAACAACTCGCTGCTGCCTTATTTTGCTGCATGCTTCAACAGCATTCAAAGTGATGCTGCATTTTTTTTTTGCCTTATTTTCCGATTTGCTTATTTTTTGTTTTCTATCATTTCTGCTTGACTTCAATTTTAAGCATATATCAATTATTGCCCTGAATTGTTCAACAAGTGGTTCAATAGAACCCACTTATTGTCCTTTAGTTAAATTGCTTCACTTGGTACTTCGTATGCATGCATGCGACACATAGTTAACTTTGTTCTTGAGTGTTCTCATGACAAAAATAATTGCCTCTTTTTTTAATGAATTTCGTTGTGTGTGCTTTTAGTTAATAAAGTTGTGCTATTTTAACAAAAATTTCACTCAACTTTATTCAACGACTTTAAGTTAAGTTAACGTATTTTTCATGGTATTTTGCCTTACGGCAGGCATTTCGTTGGAAAACAAGTGGTTGTTGCTGCTGTCCTGTAGATTTAATCTCAGCCAACGTTGAACTCCAAAGTAACTTAACTATGTATGTATGTCACTAGGTTGGCAATTATTTTTCTGGTTTATGGCTCAATTAATTTTAAATTTGTTAGCAAATAAATTTTCTTAAGCAACAGCTACGTTCTGACCTGAGTTAAATAAAGTTAACTGCTTTTATATAGTTCAGTAGGATTAGAAAGAAATGTTAATCTATCAAGAAAGTCGAATTAAATTAGAAGAAAATCTAGAATTTGTGTATTTTTTATCGTATTTAAAGTTTTAACAAACACTAAACGTTTTTAAGGGTTTTATACCTCTCTAATCTTGAGTAAGATTGTTTTGACGTGAGAACTTGAACTTCTGGTTTTAAAGTGAAAACGTTGCATTTTACTGAGTAGGTTTCCAAAAAATTTTAAGAAGACATTTTTCCAAATTGCATCGTCGTTGTTTGATGAGTATAGATGCTAAGAGATGGTACAAAAGTAAGTTATGGTAAAAGTGCTGAAGTGATGGTACAAAAGTAAAGCTCAATTCTTTGACCTTATGACAAAAATAAAAGAAATAACTATAGACGTCATCGCGACGCAGAGGGAGCTGCTTAAGCAACGATACTGGAACTTTATTGCATGGAATTTTATCTCGCTATATTTTTTTTTTTTTAGCTTTGAACCAAGGATTTAGGTGGAATACCTATTCAGTCAAGTCTGCCTTAGTTCGAAATGGTGTGATAGATTAGTGGGAAGGAAGAATCAATCAAGTGAATATTGGTAGGATGTTCTAAGCGTAGTGAAAAGCCAAAGAAACTTTTGAATTTGAATCAGAGGCAAGTGTTATGCCTTTACCTCAGTCAATTCAAGTTATAAGGCAATCTCATCCACAAGCTTCTCTACCATCAGCTACAACATCAAGTCGTAAATGTTGATGAACTTTCAATTTCAGTTAATTAGAAATGAAAGAAAATTGCAAATGCGAAAGGTTAAAGCGTAGGTCCATGACCTTGGCCGGGTATCGAACCCGGGACCTCTGGAGTAGCAGTCGAGCAGGCTATCTACTCGACTACCGAGGCCGCCAATAAGGCATAAAATTATTTCTCGCTCAGAAGTGCTACGGTAAATTTTCTTCAACAACAGCAAAAAATTATTCTTTGACCTCATAATGAAAAGAAAATAAAAACAAAAATTGTTAGTACCATTACACCTTGGAAGCACTCGGTTAATGCAGTGAAAACGCAAAAATAATGAAAAAAAAAAAACGTTGCATTGAACTATAATTCCACGACTATAGGCGCAACGGTAAATTTTATGGAACAACAGTAAAGATAAGGTTTTCGGCCACATGATAAAAATATAAAAGAAATTAAAAAGCACAATCAAGGCTCTCACAAAACCGCTTAAGGGGGGAAACGCAGCCAGAGACCGAAAAAAAGGTCATGTTTATAAATTTTTTTAAGGAAACCTATGGGATATTTTTAAATGGGGGTTTTAATACCTAAAAATATACACATTCAAGAGTATTTTTAGTTTTTTTTTATTAAAAAAAAAATTAGTTTAAGGTCGACCAAATGCGATCGAAATGCGGTTACCAAGATTGCTCTTCCTAAATTCATCTCAAATAAAAAAATGAAATATATTATTAAAGTAGATACTTAAAATATTGATTTTTCACAAAATGGCGGACTTTCGAACGTAAAAAACGATTTTCGACCAAAAATTCGTCATAATTTTGCCTATAAAAAAATGAACGAAACTACAAAAAAAAAAAAATCCTATGACAAGTACGAGATTATTATGAATAAAATAAGCCTGCAAAAAAATCAAAACGATCAGTTCACTGAGCTCCGAGAAATCTTGGTCACCGACTTTGAAAACATGGTTTCGAGAAAAACGAGTTTGAAAATAAGCGCCAGCACTGCGCGCTCTAGAAGGCGGTTCACTCACTAGACTATAACTTTGTTATTTTTTGAGATATCGACTTGAAATTTTCACCACATATTCTTGAGAATTAAGGCTTTACTTTTTTTTAAAAAAAAAGGTCTGACTGCGTTTCCCCCCTTAATATAACCTAAATGCACCATCGTTCAAGGGGTATATTTCATGGCGCTAAGGTTAATGTAAATGAATCACACAAAAGAAAAGCAAAAGTAAATGTTAAAGCAAAAGCAGAATCAAAAGCAAAAGTAAAACCAAACCCAAAATCAAAAGTAAATGCAAAAGTAAAAGCAAAATAAAAGCAGAAGCAAATGCAAAAGCCAAACTAAAAAGCAAATACACATGCAATAGCAAAAGCAAAAAAGGCAAATAAGGATAAGGACTAAGACAAAGAATTAGACAAGGACATGCATTTGACTTTATAGTCACAGCCTGGGACTAGGATTATAATAATAATAAACTGGCCATTTCAGCCCTTGAAAGGACTTTGACCGAACTTCTTATGATCAAATTGTGTTGTTCATGTTATTAAATGTTTGTACACAATTTGATCGAGAACTGGACCTATCTAGTTTTATGCCAACTCCGGACAGCTAATGTGCATGTTCTCAAGAAGCTTTACCATAGCATTATTTTACTCTCTGAGGTTTGCCATTGTCTGCAGAGAGGTGAAAGCCGAACAGAAATATGAATTCAATTGAAAAAACTTTCTGTGTCAGATGGAAATTGAACCAGGGTTCTCTGGCGTATGGGTCACGCACTCTACCCACTGCGCCACGGCCGCCACCTAGAATTAAGGCAATTAATATGTTTGAATCTAATATTCGCAGGATAGGTCTCCTTTGAGACGTAAATGAATACCTTTGGGCAGTTCTTAAGAAAGTCTTATACAGTTAATTTTTATTTTTTTTTTTTATTTTACTTATCATAATACTCAGCAAATATTATGACTCATAAAATAATTTTTTAAAACTCATATAAATGAGTATTTCTCGTCATAATGCGCTCATAAAATACTCTTATGAATAAATTTGCGTGGGTTGTGGGTTCCAAAATATGATTCATAATAATGACTGCTTTATGTCTCATTTTTGACTCAAAATTAAGACTCTTTTAAGACTCATGCTTAATACTCTTTTAAGAATCATCTAATGTATTCTTTAAAGACTCATAATTAAGACTCATATTAAGAACTCATATAAATTATTCTTTTAAGAGTCATAAATCTCATGTTTATGTATCCATTTAATCGGTTCTGCACGTTCCCCAACTGCACGTTCAAAACCTGAAAGGTAAATAATGACGACTTGGGGCAATTCACTTCGAAAAAAATATTCACATCTCACGAATTACCTTTTTATCATTACGCATATATCATGGAATATATAATCCTTTTTTTTAGTCTTTGTTATGAGCAATCATAAACCAGGCATAACAATGACTCTTTTAAGAGTCTTACTTTTGAGCAATCATTTAACAATCACATTAAAGACTCTTTTAAGAGTGCTTTTAATGATTCCTCATAAATAAAGCATAACAATGACTCTTTTTAGAGTCTTATTTTTGAGCAATCATTTAATAATCATATCAAAGACTCCTTTCGGATTCTTGTTATTGCGTACTTTTTAGAGTCATTTATTTTGAGCACTCAGAAAATTTTTGCAAGGTAGTTTAAATTTCAAATTTGATGTCAGTGGTTGCTTG
Organism: Pherbina coryleti; assembly: GCA_943735915.1. Classification (NCBI taxonomy): domain Eukaryota; kingdom Metazoa; phylum Arthropoda; class Insecta; order Diptera; family Sciomyzidae; genus Pherbina; species Pherbina coryleti. Next base: position 32,329,477 of record OX030950.1, read on the forward strand.
ATAAGAAACACTTTTTAAAAAAGTTTTTTAACCATATCGGGTTTGTAATTGTATATCTCTATTTATTATTTTGAAGTTTATAAATAATTTTTTTTTAACTTTCAAATTTTTATAAAAATTTAATGTTTCTTAATGTTTTTTTTTTATGAAAATAGTTTTTAATTTTATATCACTACTCACAGAAATACTCGAAAAATTTCCCAAAAGAATCATTTTTTAAAATTCTTTTCTAAAATTTGTTTAACTTCGAAGTCGTAAAACCATAAATTACAAATTAAATATTTGTTACATTACGCGAAAAAGAAACAAATACTTCTACTTATTAAAATACAATTTTATAGCATATTATTTACTTTCAGGTCGAAAATATGCTGCGCTATCGTAAAGGAGAAAATGTTGAACAAGAAATCACAAAAGCCGATCTGCCCTTCGACGATTGTATACCAAATGGCCAAAAGGATTTTCTTTGGATGCAGGTTTGTACAAAGAGAATTTATCAATTCTTTATCTAAATGCTTTATGTTCTTCTTATGCTTTATGTTTTTTACCTTGCATTAATTCCTAAAAAGGTTAAAGGCGGCACTAAGGTTAATAATGTCATAACGTATGCAAAGGATGCGCTCGAAAAGGGTGAATATCGCACGATTGTCTGGAGTGGTTCAGGTGGTGGGTTAGTAAAAACTGTCTCCTGTGCAGAAATAATCAAAAGAAGTTTTCCACTCTATCAACTAACTCGTATGGGCTACATAACGTAAGTTTTCAGTATAAAAAAAAAATTGACATATTCTAACTTTGGCTATATGTAGCACGGCTGAACACTGGAAGCCACAAATGGAGGGCTTAGAGGAAATTGTTGCTCGTCGTCAAATACCCTGTCTGTATATACTCATGAGCTTGGATGTCATAGACATCGATGGGTACGTATTAAAACAAAAATAAAAAAAAAAAAGAAATTAAAGTAATAATTGATGCCAACTAACAATTTTTTATTAAATTTTTAAAGCGTCCAGAAACCTAACACAAAAACTGATCTCTGGGATGAGCAGCCGTCAACATCGGAACAGGCTCGAGAGAATAATGGGCAACGCCGTGGACAACAACAACAACAACATAGCGGAAGAAGCAACCAGAAGAAGAAAAATCGACAACAACAAAATAGACAAAATCCACAGCAACAAGACAGACAAAGTCTACAGCAACAAGATAGACCAAACCCACAGCAAGAAGGTAAACAAAATCCACAGCAACAACAAACTCAGCAGCAGCAACAGCAACCAAAGCAGCAACAACAGAAACATAGGCAGCGAAAACCACAAGAACAACAGCAGCACAGTTCTGATGTACCAAGTTCAAGCCAAAAAGAGCCAACTAAACCAGTAAACCCTACAAAAGGAGAAAATAAGCAGAAAAAGGCTGCAAGACCTAACAACCCAGAACCAATGGAAACGTAATTTTTTAATATTTTTAACTTATTTTAATGAATCACATAAAAGCAAGGAAAAAGTTTTTTTCTAAAATACTTTCAAATTAAAAATTAAAGTATTTCAAATTTGCTAAATATACATGTTTTCTAATTGTATTTGTTTTTTTTTTTTTTGTTTTTTGGTTTTGCAACTAAGGACCAGAATTTTGAGGGATATTGTTTCCGCAAGCTCTTCATCATAACAATCTTCCAAAAAATCTTTTTTCCCATCGACAATATTATCTTCGTCGTTATTTTCAAGAACTTTGGAGAAGTTTTCGTTTTCGCCTTCATAATTGTCTTCTAAATTATCTTCTGACCGTTCTCCGTCTAAATTTCATTCAAATATGTTTCGATCGTTTAGTGACGTCATCTAAAATGGCATTTATTTTAAACTAAAATCATTGAAAGTGTAATAAGTAGGTACTAAGTGCATAGAGTTGCAGATCTGCAACAATCACATAAACACACTTGGCAAATACAAGAATCAAAAAGCAAATTTTATTTACTTACCGTTGAATTATTGATGTTTATGTAACGAATAATTATTCTGTATACACTTTCTTTAGAAAATAAACAAATCCACGTCCTGATACAATTATGCAAAGTAGGAGTGATAGTCTTTTCATCTTGCACCATCTGTCAAAAATAGGAGTATCAATGAGAGAACGAAAAAAGTAAGAAAGAAAATAGAAAGTTAAATATACAGGTAAATGACAGTCAGTGCAAGACACTCGTGAGAAAATAGCCAGTTGTCACTCCTACCTTGTATAATTGTATCATGGGGCTACACGATAAACGCTTGCATTCTGTTGTGCGGTATTACGAAACAACGTTTATCGTATCAAATCCGATATCCGGATCCGGCGTGCGTGGAATTGTAACATATTGAGGATAAAAGTAATGACACAATAATAAAGCTAAATTTTTGACTTTATGCCAAAAACAAAAATTAAAGACGTCATCGGGACTTGGAGGGAGCTGTATAAGCAACGAAACTTTAAATTTGTTACATGAAATTTTAACCCGCTATATGTAGGTGTAACGAGAAAAAATATGTATTATACGCCAGTAAAGGCTGGATTTTGGCCCTCATGACAACAATTGGCAAAAAAATTCATGATTTCATGACACCGCAAAGAAAGCCGTTACGTATTCGAAAATTATCAATCATGCAACGGCGTTGCATGGAATTATTACTCAAAGTGTCTGTACGGAACGGTAAATGTTATAAAAGAGAAATGAAGGATTTCTATTTGGCCTTAAGAGAAAAATAAAAAAATAAATTATGACCTCGTCAGGTCACAGATGTAGCAATTTATGTTACAAAACTTTAATGTTGTTGCATGGCATTATTTCGTACTACGTAGAAGTGTTACGGTAAATTTTATTTTACAATAGCAAAAATGGTTCTTTAACCATTTGAAAAAAATATTGTATGGAATTATAACTCCGTGATTATGGCGCTTCGGTAAACGCTGAGGTTTTCAGTCACATGATAAAAAAAAAAAAAAAAAATTAATGGTGTCATAAATCTTCCCACAGAACTTCTTAAAGTAACCCAATTGAACCAAATGCAATAGCAAAAACAAAATTTAAAAAAATAAATTGAAACTAATGAGGGCTAGCATTGGGAGAAAGATTAATAAATATATAATTAACTGGCCATTTCAGCCCTTGAAAGGACTTTGACCGAATCTTCTTATGATCAAATTGTGTTGTGCGTGTTTTTAAATGTTTGTACACAATTGATCGTCCGTGGCGTAGTTGGTTAAAGTGCGTGGCCGCTATGTCAAAGAACCTGGAGACCCAGGTTCGAACCCCAGCAGCGACAGAAAATTATTTGAATTAAAATAATTTTTCTGTACCGCCGCCACCTCTCTGCAGACAATGGCAAACCTCAGAGAGTAATCAAATGCTATGTAAAGCTTCTTGAGAATAAGAACATTACGTTCATCGCCGTTCGGAGTCGGCGTTAAACATGTAGGTCCCTTTCTCGGTCAATTGTCTACAAACTTGATAACACGCACAATACAATTGATCATAAGAAGCTAGGTCAAAGTCCTTTCAAGGGCTGAAATGGCCAGTTATTTATTTTATTTTTTTTTTTATTTTACACAATTGATCGAGAACTGGACCTACTAGTTTTATGCCGACTCCGAACGGATAATGTGCATGTTCTCAAGAAACTTTACATGGCATTACTCTCTGAGGTTTGTCATTGTCTGCAGAGAGGTGACGACCGAACAGAAAAATTAATTCAATTAAAAAAACTTTCTGTGTCAGATGGAATTGAATCCGGGTTCTCTGGCGTATGGATCACGCACTCTACCCACTGCGCCACGGCCGCTACTACTAAGATTAGAAACAGTAATAAGATAAGGAGTAGAACAAAGATTTTGACAAAGATTAGAGTATTGAATTGGGCGAGAACAAAAATTCAGACAATTATTGGAAAAACGACTATGGCAAGGTTAAGAACAAAGATGAAGACACACCTTAACTAATATATAGGACAATATTGGGAAAATGGTAAGGCAATGAATGGAACAAGGATTTGGACATACTAAGGACAAAGATTGAGAAAAAAAATAGAGAAGAATAAGGAAAGGGATTCGAATAAGGATAAATTTAAGAAAGAAATTAATGGTTTGGACTAAAAGGAAGACATGTATTAGGACAAATATAAGAATAAGACAAAGGATGATACAAAGTTTGGGAACGAAGGAAGAGATAGGGATAAGAATAGGGACAAGGATACAAATACGCTACGGTGTTTCTACAAAATACTACGGGTATACAAAAACTACGGGTGTTTCTACGATACAGTCAACTTCTTTTTTTTAACAATAAATTATAAGTCAAAAATATATGACAACTTAACAGAAGATGACACTACCAACATTGGGCGCTTAAACTTCTTTAAGAATTAACTGAAAAATAGGTTCATTATTTTAATTTAATTTAACTCGAAACAAAGTCAAACCTTCTTCATAGGAAGGCATGAATTTATTGCTACTTTAGACGTTAAATCACACGAAAGCCTCGGTGCAACACTTAGCGCTTGATTAGGTCCGCTCTTTTACTGTTATATTTTCCATACAGAGTTCATTTCGGAGATATTTTTAAGTTTTCTTTACTTTTAAAAACGTTTAAAAACACTTTTGAAAAAGCCTTCATAATTCTTACAGCAAAGACCATGGATTGATAATAATCGAACCAGAAAAAAATATGTGAGGTAAAATGGGACGAGTAAAAGTTCTTTTAAGAAAAAGCTAGTCTATGAAAAAGTTCCTGAAGGCTTTTTCTCTTCGTTATAAAACATATTTGTTATCATTGACCATCGGATTGCAGTGGCAGAGAGGAAGCAACAGATCAGATTGCAGAGAATGATGAGACAACAGCAATTTCCATTTTTGGAAGTGACATCGTCGGTGGAAGAGCTACTATACGGGCCGGAATAGATGGCTCTATGTACGTTTTGAAGAAAATTAAACGCGTTTTTTCGGTTAAATATTATTCGAAAACTACTGAACCGATCTTTGAAATTTTGCAGGCTTATTCAATACATAAAAATGTAGTGTTAAATTGTTTGATTTTCGATAAAAAACTACCGAAATTTATAATAATTTTTTTACGGCCATTTGTTACTATACAGTCTGCCCTGTTCTGAATTCCGATTTTGCTCGGAGTCGGAATTGATTCCGATTATAGCTGTTTTGAACTCTGACATTTAACTTTGAATCTGAATTGTCAAAAATTTCGGAATTGACCTGTTCTCCATTTCAATAAATCGGATGTGAAACCGGTTTCAATCCGATCAGCTGTTTGACAGTAATTTTCAAGTAATTTTCAATCGATGATTTTTTTTTTAGCCATGTTATTTTGAATTTAATATTAATATCTTATCTTAAAGATATAAATATCTTTTTGATTTTTGTTGATCTTCACTGGACATATCAAGCTTAATCCACTTTGAACATAGCAGACGTTCCATATGGATCAATGTATTAGTTATCACTTTCAACACTGTTTCTTGCTAATGCTAATGCTATGTTAGCATTATTAGCATTATTGTTATTACGGATCGCTGGTTGCTTCCTTCGGTCAGGAACCGCAAAATCGTAGTAAGTTCAACTATTGAAGGAATCTGAGGGCATTAGGTTTGAATTCGTTAAAAACCGATTGAAATGCCTCCTTATTTGAACGATATTGTCCAATAAATCTAAAAGAAGCATCATAAAATAGGTTGTTCTGAAATTAAAAACACTACTTACTCTGAATCAGATATATTCAGAGGATTGCTGTTTCTTACGCTCCAATAAAACAACAGCCAAACATATAAAACTGATTTTATTGCTTTATGTTTCAATTTCAATTTCAACTTATAATTCAACAAAAACAGCAAGGGAGCAACTAATTAAAGAAAAAAATCACAAAGTACAGCTTTCTTCCGCTATTAGAAAACATCTGATTCCGACATATTCGAATCCGATTAATTTTGTTTCGAACATCCCGATTCCGATCGGAATGCAGAACACCTTTTCAAATCTGATCGGAATTCAATTCCGATTTTCAAGCAATTCCGAATCCGAATTCAGAACAGGGCATATTTCAAAAAGGAAATATTTCCGCAGGATTGTTATACATATTTAAGAGCTTAAAATAAGTTGTACTCTTTAAAGCTAAAAAATGACTTATCCCCCGAATTGCTTTACTAAATGGACACACGAAAATAATCAGAAAAGAGTATATTCTTCGTCATACTCAGTGAGCAGCCACTTAAAATAAAATCACTTCTTTTTGGTTACATACAAAGATTTCCATGCAAGCCAGATCAACTCATTTTGAACGTGAGTACAAAATACCGTCTTGGCTATTAAGTTTTTAGTTCTTAACGTTTTAGAGTCGAAAAATGCAACAAGAGTTGAACTTGCATGAGAATCAAAAGTTACTTTATTTGTTTGTATTTTGTATTATTTTTTTTTTGTTTGTTTTTTTATTATGAATTTTATAATATATACTTTTAATATTATCAATGCTTTCATTTGTTTTGACCTAGATTATTGTTTTTTACTTTTTTTGTTACTTAATTTCCATACAATCTGGTTTTGTTTTTGTTTTTTTTATAATAAAGTATTATTATTTTTTTCTTTTCACTGAAGAGAATGCAATTGTGAAGTTTTAATCTCTACAGTGTGGTGTTAATTTGTATTATTTTTGCTAATTTTATGGAAAGAGAAATTAAGAATTTATTGAGAATGAAATGATATAAATTTTGAAATGAAAATGAGGTTTTTTATATGTATTTTGTACATATACAATATTCGAAATATTTTTACATTATACAATTATATTGAGTCAATAAAAACCTACTTCGTATGCAAATTAAATGAATTTTTGAAATTGTTTTGTTTTTTTTGTTTTTTTTTTTTTTGTTAAACATGTGTGGTAAGAACAAAATGGCAGTAGAACTTATAACGGATAGTTGGTTTTTTATAAGCAGCTTTTTTTTCTTTTTTGTTTTGACTGTAGAATTTAAAACAAGTTGGAGTTATGAAATATTTATACATTTATCATGCCAAATTGTATTTGTATGCATTATATTCTGTTGTTTAAATTTACACATTACATGAGTACTACAGGAGTTTGTATATGATTCTGTTCTGTAAAAACTTTATTTTTATTATAAAATTTTTCATTGATTTTGTTTTAGTTGTTTGTTCATCTTTCAATTTAAATAGCAAAATTTGACTGCACTTGTTTTTAGGGTATTTTTTCAACACACTCAATTATAAATTATTTTATTAAATTATAATAAATCAAAATCAGCATACTTTCAAAAGAGGGGTGCCGTGCGGAGCAGGAAATTTCGAAGGTCAATATAATGATGTTTGATGCGAGTTTCAAGCAATTCAGTTTTGGAAATCAATCGTTATTCTTTGATTTTTGCTTACTGCAGAGCAAATCTCATTAACATTTTTTTTGTTCTTATAAAAAAGCTCAAATAAAAAATTGCGCATTTTTTGCCATTGATTATATAATAAATTTAAGAACAACTAAGTTGAAAGGTAAACAGTTTCAAAACTTGCTGTGTTATAAGCTGCTAAAGATGTATTTAACGTTGCTTTTATTAACTTCTGTTTACATATCAAAAAAATCTCTTCATTTGTTAGTTTTGTGGCTTTGTTTTATCGTCATTCTCTCAATTCTTGTTTTTGTTTTTGTTTTTGAATTTGAAGTCGTTTCTTGGCTGTTTGTAACATGCAACTAAATAGCTTCTACAAATTTCAAAATTAATTTATTTCTTTTATTTTTCTTTTCATCATCGCAGATTGGTTGAAACTCTCCGCGTTTTTTATTAGAGCATTCTTTTTTTAATTTAAGTTTAAGCTTCGCTTTCGCCTGGCGATACATTCTCTTCCGCATTGATTGGTACGATCAGATTCTCCTTTGACATAAGATTATATTTTGTTACAAAGTGTGTAAAGCGATGACATAAATATGTTTCTGCCTCGAACTCGTCAAATATTCGCCGATGATGAAAATAGGCATGCGAGAAAATTCGGTAGACACGTCGACAGACTGAACCTAATTTAGTAACTGATGATTCCTTGATTGATACCCTGGAAGACAGAAGAATAGAAATAAATAAGTAACGAGAAAAATTACTTTCTTTGATCAGATTTTGTTGTGATGAAGACCAACCTGCTTGGAAAGTATTTATTGCTATTCAAGAGGCAAGCAGCACCGTCAAGCGTATGACGAGTGTAATCGATGGCAGGGCATTCTTTTGGTGTTTTATGAGCTGCACATAGGAAAATCCACTGCTCGGTGGCAGTCATCTGCGTGCATGTTGTTGGAAAACATTGCTTTTGCAAACGCACCGCAAGTCCATTCAGCTCCATGCAGAATTGTCTGAAATGAAAATAGATTTTTCATTTGCTATTATTTCAGTAATTATGCTGCATTAATCATTTTAAGACTTATGCTGTCTCAACATTTCTGGCATATTTGGTGTACACTTTCAGATGTGTGTTCCGTTAAATGCTTAAGATTTAGGTGGTTCGGTTAGAACTCCAGTTGACACAGGAAATATTTTCAATTGAATTACAAAGAATGGCAATTATAAGAGACTAAATAATGACATGCTTCCATAAAGCATCTTGGAAGACATATATTAGGTTAGAAAAATTATTTTGAACAAGGTTAAAACTTATCACGTCGCTGGAGCTGGAGCTGGATAAGCGTATCGAATCCATTTATGAGGGTCCGTTAAGTATATTGAAATCATAGCTTGTACCTTTACTACCTGTTTAAAGTGATGATTTGAATTTGAGGAGTGACTGTGCAAAACTGGCTATTTACAGTTTTGGAAATTTTTGAGTTAGCATTGGATTCGTATTCGTAGGTTTAAGCTCTACCAGATAATGTTTAAATTTTTTAAAAATTTTAAAATTAAGTGTGAAAAATTGGAGTTCAAATGACCCAGATCGATCTAAACTGACTAATTACAATAACAAATACAGTAGACGTCCAATATAACGAATGGTTTCTTGTCCAGCCTTTTCGTTGAATCGAAAAATTCGTTATATCGAATGAATATTTTAAACAAAGAAATACAGTTTTTAGTAGTTTAGTTTTTATTTACATATTCAAAAAATGTTTGCATATATTGTCCTTTTTTTTTAATTAATTTTTGAAAAAACTTAACAAACTCGTTTGTTTCTTGACGCTTTCCATTGATTTTTTGTGTGCTTCCTCTTGAAGCTCTTGTAAAATATTGATTTTAGTGCAGTTTACATTATTTTCTGAAGCCCATTGTATAAAAGCCCTTAAGTGTTCGTTAAATCGAATGTCAACAAAAAATTTGAATTCATTATATAGAATAGTTAATGAAGAGATTTTGCCGTTCGTTATATTGGACATTTGTTAAATCGGATATTCGTTATATTGGACGTGTCCTGTATATTCATTTTCATTGGGAAGAACGTTAAAAATTTTTAAACAAAACTACCTATTTACTATACGAATTTGATAGAAAAAGGTTATGCTCAATCAAAGCGGTACATTTACTTTGGTAAAGCCAGATATTGGTACAATCAAAGGTTAGATTTCCACACTTTACAAAAAGAAACTGCTTTAAATATAAATAAAGGACTATTTTAACAATATTTTAACAAGGGTGATTTTTTTGAGGTTATGATTTTCATGCATTAGTATTTGACAGATCACGTGGGATTTCAGACATGGTGTCAAAGAGAAAGATGCTCAGTATGCTTTGACATTTCATCATGAATAGACTTACTAACGAGCAACGCTTGCAAATCATTGAATTTTATTACCAAAATCAGTGTTCGGTTCGAAATGTGTTTTATCGACAAATTTTGTTCAGCGATGAGGCTCATTTCTGGTTGAATGGCTACGTAAATAAGCAAAATTGCCGCATTTGGAGTGAAGAGCAACCAGAAGCCGTTCAAGAACTGGCCATGCATCCCGAAAAATGCACTGTTTGGTGTGGTTTGTACGCTGGTGGAATCATTGGACCGTATTTTTTCAAAGATGCTGTTGGACGCAACGTTACGGTGAATGGTGATCGCTATCGTTCGATGCTAACAAACTTTTTGTTGCCAAAAATGGAAGAACTGAACTTGGTTGACATGTGGTTTCAACAAGATGGCGCTACATGCCACACATCTCGCGATTCTATGGCCATTTTGAGGGAAAACTTCGGAGAACAATTAATCTCAAGAAATGGACCGGTAAGTTGGCCACCAAGATCATGCGATTTGACGCCTTTAGACTATTTTTTGTGGGGCTACGTCAAGTCTAAAGTCTACAGAAATAAGCCAGCAACTATTCCAGCTTTGGAAGACAACATTTCCGAAGAAATTCGGGCTATTCCGGCCGAAATGCTCGAAAAAGTTGCCCAAAATTGGACTTTCCGAATGGACCACCTAAGACGCAGCCGCGGTCAACATTTAAATGAAATTATCTTCAAAAAGTAAATGTCATGGACCAATCTAACGTTTCAAATAAAGAACCGATGAGATTTTGCAAATTTTATGCGTTTTTTTTAAAAAAAAAGTTATCAGGCACTTAAAAAATCACTCTTTATAAGTGTATTTAATTTCGTTTAATATTACTTCTTCGCTTTAAGTTTCATCAAAAGCAGTTATTTATAAATTTGGACTGAACAAAAGTGTCAATGTGTCAAAGTGAAAGGTTTGATCAAAACTGAATATTTACAAATTTTAGTCTGGTCTCTTAGATAGAGGCAGAACTATCAAACATTTTTTATTTCTATATCCACAAAGCTATAAATGCAACCCTATATTTACATATTTATATTTATTTTTGTACTTTGGTGTATAAGTTTTTGTAGTTTTCTGAACATTTCTTTATAATGTAAATAGCCAGTTTTGAACATTTACTCCACCTCACTCCCATTTAGTTTATTTAAAGAATTGTTTGTTTTAAGAAATAAAAAACAAAAATTATGAAGGTGTATTAGTCAAGAATTATGGCTTTTGTTACGTGGATTGTCTCTTTTGATGATGATTTGACTTAACTTTTAGTCATAGTCAAATAGAATTATGGCGTTTGTTATTCGAAATGGAATGTTAATCCTCGTTGAAAGGACCAACTGTTAAACAATCTAACGACGCTTAGAGTTTTCTACTGGCACCAGCAAGCCGTCATTGCTCAATTGAATAAAAAAATGCAACGTTTGGATGCATCAATTATTTCACAGCTACAAAGAATATTTTTTGCATCAATTCATAACAATGCATGAAACATAGGCTCATGACTTCATAGCTGCGAAGAAGGAAAAATTAAAACAATGTACTGAAGGGGGAGAATAGGGTTAAATGAATTATTTAAATAAACATTTCAATATACCACGTTTTTAAAACGAATTCAAAAATGTAAAATAATTTCTGGCTTTTTTGCTATTTAAAAATATTTTTATTTGAATTCTCTAGCTCAGTGCGTACAGCGTTTCTTTTATAGTCGTGAGGAGTTTTATATTTTCTTTTTTTTTTGTTTTTTTGTTTGCTTAATTTTTAATCTACATCAAATAATTTCGTATTTTTTGGCAAACAAACAAACTGTCAGATGAGAAATATTGATATAACATACAAGTCAATATTAGGTCTGTTTCCGTACGCACACTGTGTAACTTGTGGGACGCTATTTTCTGTTTCCGTACTTTCTGTGCTTAAAATGGGAGAAGAAGAACAAGCATAAAATCGCTCTCTCGAGCACACAAAGTGCACAGAGAGTGCTAGAACTCGAGACTTCGAGTAAAGTAAGAACAAGCATCAAGAAGAATAAGCATCAATAAGAAGAAGCAAATGTCAAATTACATTTCATAATTTTTTATGTTTTGCGATAAATAAACTCACAAATTGTGTGCCTAAAAAGAAATTTACGTACAATAAATAAATAGTAATAAATAAAAATTAAGTAATTGTTCAGTTTTGCATTAAAAATGGCTTTTAATAATTTGAGTGAAAGTGTTTTAAATTTTGTGCTGCCGTTTGCAGTCAAAATCAGCTGTTTTGTGCTCGAAACTTACTAGAAGCTGTTTCCGTACTTTTGCAACTATTCTCACATTTCGTTTTTACTCTCTAGCACACGTTTTACACAAATCTTACACAGTGTAAAGTACGGAAACAGACCTATTGTGTTCAGTTCTGAGCTAGTACATTTTAAATTTTAAATCACTAGCTCATGGCGAACTTGGTTAAAAATGGATTCCAACATTTGTACGGGACAGACACAAGAAATGAAGCTAAAATGTGTTAAGAAGGCGAATAATGTTCTATCAGCAGGCAAGATCAAGACGTGCCCTTATTGTGGACTTATTGCAGCGTTTCAGTGCTAAAATCAACTAGACTAGACCTTTGTTCTGCAAAAATTATCACCATGACACTTAACTCAAATTTTGGAAGTCAGTTTTATCAGAGTTTAAAATGGTAAGAAAGTAATTATTCCATTTATTGATAATGCCTTAGTCATGAAAATAAAAATGTTTTACTACGAAAATTTTCGTTTTATTATACTCGTTTCCGTGTAAAATTCCGAAAATAAACAAAACACCTTTATAGCACTTTCTGCAGAAATGACATTACCATGCATTCTGGCCTTAGTTTATTATAAATACCAAGCTTTGTTAGATGCCAAGATGGTTGTTTAAGGCGAATTGTATGAGAGGTAACACGTTCCACTCCAAAATCCCACCCAGAATTTTAGCGTCAAAAAACGTTTTGAAAACATTTGCTATAGCTTCGTGTACCAGCAACCACGCCCCGCTGTCGATAGTAGCTCATTGCAATAATATATCGTATCGTCATCAGGATTACGTACGTAAAGTGAAAGTTTTAAAAAATTTAATTTAAGACGATGTATAACTAATAACACATTAAAAAAAAAAAACAAAACCAGTCGGTCTATATTTTATATGTTAAACATTTATATTAAATTGTCTGCACTTTTAACTTTGGGACATTTTTAAAATTTACCTCAGATGTTCATATTTCCAAACACCCTCATCTTGTGCCTCTGGCATTGTCAGAATCAAATCCACATTTGATGGGTCTCTCTTAATCAGCTGCTGAATATATTGCTGCACAGCCAAAGTGCTATCCATTTCCTCCAACGGTTCATCTGGCCAGCGACAGAAATCCTAAGGATATAAATTATATAGGAAGATAAAATTACTCTTAATTGAAAGTTTGCAAAAATTAGCTTTCAAATTTATCCAACAGCATGCCATTAACAGCAGCAAAAAATTAACTTTGATTACACCGCTTTTTTATTAAACTTTCATTAAATCAGAAACGAAAGCGAAGCAGACAGAAACCGAGTTAACACCAAGCCCTGATTAAGATCTATGACAATAAGGTTTCTATCTGCAGCCACTTTTAGCTTAAATTATGGTCATTTAACATATATTTTTAATATCTTTAACAACTTTTGAAGGTATTTACATACCTTTGCTTTGGTTCCTGGTCGATTTCTTCGCAAAATTGTCGAACCGTCGGCCATCTTCATGATTGTTCGTCTTGAACAAGAAAAATTTTTGCAATTCTTCTTGCTGCGCCCACGATCGCAATTTTGTTAAACTATTCCTTGGCTTAACTTATTATTTAGAAGTTCACAAATATTATGCACAAATGTTAACTAATATATTTATTAATATTAACACAAAATTCTATTTCAAAAACAATTGAAAATTTCTTGCCACAGAAAAATTCTCGCTTTCCTTCGTTTACTTCTTTTCCTTTATTTCATTCTTTAGTTTTGTGTTCGAGGAAAATTTTTGACAAGTTGTAAAATTCTTTGATTGCGAATGTGTTAGTTTGTGTAGAATTCTGAATTTTGAGTGTGTGAGTTTGTGTATGCATTAACAGGGTTGCCAGTATATAGCTCGAGTTGCTATAAAAATCATGCTGCCAGATATCGATTAAAATATATGTAAGACATTTGTAATAAATCAAGATATCGATACACAGACCGGAGAAACAAGAGAATAGAAGATTTACAAAGAAAAAAAACAAAAAACAGAAAACTAAAAAGGGAAATAAGTAATACCCTTGTAATAAGTAATAAGTAATTGAAGATAATATAATAAACTTTCATAGCAATTTTAAGTGAATCAAATCCATTGAGTACATATTTCATATTTTATAGCTCTTTTTATGTAAAAGTAAAATATTTTCTAACATAAAACTGTCATTTTATTTAAAATAACCGCTTTAACTTTGAATAATGAAATCAAATTATTGAAGCTTAAAAAATTTATCTCTTATTTTGCATTTAACATATAAGGTTTATTTAATTTTTGATGGAATTTCTTTATGACTTTTACAAAGAGAGAATAAAGAGATAAACTGCAAAAAAGTATCAAATCAATTGCACTCAATAAAAATTTGCATCAGATTGTATTACAACTTTTGCTTAGAATTTACCATCAGCTGATTTTGACAAGTATAAGTAACATTTTTTTGAGAGAGGTGCAAAATTCGCGATTACCTTGTTACTACTACACTACATTACACCATGAACCCATCGAAAAAATGTTATCGACAGCAACATCTGCAAAATATGCTGCAAATGTACAATCGACTTTGAGGGTTATACATCCAACCTGCCTGATAAATATAATTAACTAGCTTTTTCCCGGCGCGCGTTGCTGCACCCAGCAATTATATCGTAACATAATAATTATATTCGGAACTTTTCTTAGACCCATAGTTTAACACCATTGTCATTTTCCACTGCCCGTTACAGTTTCCCAGTAGCAGGAGATCACCAAATAGTAACTCCATTTTGAGTTTGGATGTAAATACTGCTACTTTTACTTTCAAAGCTATTCGATAATACAAATTTTAATGAATGGGCGAAGCCACACCCCGTTATATAATGCCCAGCCCAGTTTTCTAGTAAATGGACATTGCCCAGTTTTAGTACAGTTGCCGACAGTGAGCATACAAACTAAATTACCAAAATGTAGCCAAATCGACGAAAACCGTAAGAAATATATAATTTTTATTGATTTATGGGCGGTAAAAGGGGGTGTGACAGAAATTAAAACCATCTCGTACTTGAAAAAAATGTACTGCCAAAATTTCAGCTTTATCGGCTCAGTAATTTTGAAGTTTCCAGCCATCACACAGACAGCGTTTTGCTTTTTGCATATAAGATTATTGGCTATAACTTTTAATTGGTAAGAGATATTAAGATAATTTTTTCTGAAAAATAAATTTTTTAGCTTGCATACTTTTTTCAAAAATCAATTTTGGAAAAGGGGTAGGTCTTGTTTTTTTAA
Source organism: Pherbina coryleti (assembly GCA_943735915.1). Classification (NCBI taxonomy): domain Eukaryota; kingdom Metazoa; phylum Arthropoda; class Insecta; order Diptera; family Sciomyzidae; genus Pherbina; species Pherbina coryleti. The sequence goes on from OX030950.1 coordinate 32,344,776, forward strand.
TCACAAAAATGATTTTTAACTTTTGCGTAAACTTGAAATAACTTTTGCTTATAAATGTTATAGCTTTTAAATAGAGTGGAAAATTTGCGAATTTGAATTTCAATTATTTTTACAACAAAAACAAATTTTTAGCCTTATTTTGAGGAAAACTCCAAAATTTCAGACATTTTTTGAAAAAATATTTAAAATATACATTCTCAACTACCGGTATTCTTGTAATAAGGTTTTCATATTACTTTGATGAAGCTTTAATAAAAAAAAATTTAACAAAATGTATAAAAAAGCAGCGGAGATATTTGAATCGAAAGTCACAAAATTAAATTTCTGATTGAGCAACAATGTTGCATTAAATATATCGTTGTAGTAAAATTTTTCATAGTTTTCAAGATATGTTCATATTTTTGATGTCGAAATATTTATATATTGTAAATATTTGCAAATGTAACATAAGAAAATAACTAAAACATATGCGATTTTGTAAAAAATTTGTACTACAGCACCATCTGGTGTCCAAGGTGGTTCAAAGAAAATACTGTAAAAAATTCATCGTACCTGAAAACTACTATATACCAATTTTCATTCTAATCACATGAGCGGTTTGTGAGTTTTAGGTGGTTTTGCAAAAAATTTGTACTACAGCGCCCTCTGGTGTTCAATATAGGTAAAAAAAGAAAGCAGCAAAACACTCAACGTACATGAAAACCATTGCATACCACTTTTCATTCTAATCGCATAAGTGGTTTGTGAGTTTTAGGCAGTTTTGTAAATTTGTACTACAACGCCCTCTTGTGTTCAAGGTGGATCAAAATTGATAGCCCACAAACACGCACCGTACAAAAAAACTTCTATAAACAAATTTTCATGCTAATCGGATGAGTTGTTTAAGAGGCTATTGCATAGTTACAAACATAAACTCATTTTTTATATATATAGATTGCCCAAATTTTAACTGTGTGATTAGAACTTCTGAAAAGTTTGCCCAAGTAAACAGTTCCTTCGTTTAAATACAAAGTTAACTCCTACTTAGGAATTTCGTATTATTGAGAATATAGCCATGCTAATTCTTAATTGTCACAATACAAAACTTGAGTAATAGTTAATTGAGCGTTAATAGTTTTGTTTGGCTTTTTAGATTTTTTTTCCGAATAATATATGTAAATAATTCCTATTTTTCTATAAATAACTACACTTATGGGCACTTAATCCTGAAAACATGCTAAGTTAAAAAAGCTTATCTAATTTAATTTAAACTAAATTTAATTTAAACTCAAGTCAATTTGTTAATAATGAAAAAAAAAAATCACAATTATAAATCATGCAATAAATTCTTAACTTCTTTAGTCTGATCTAAATAATTGTCATCGATTCCAATAATTTATTTTACGTTAGTATTGATAACATGTGTAAAAAGCATCTGGATTTATTTATGGGTGGTCCAAAAAATTTTATAACAAGATTGGAACTTCACCATTGTATGATGCAACAGTGCATTCTCAGTAGGAGTACAAAAGTCAAGTAAGGACCCCATGCTAAAATTGCACATTAATCGAAAAGAAAGAACATAAAAAATATTTCGACAAATATCTCAATAAAACAATTGATTAACAATTATCGAAAATTCAATTCAAAAGTAACCCTTAAAAATATTGAATAATAAAATCTTTGCTTGTGCAACTCAACATGATTAAAAAACTATTGAATAATTAGATCTATTTCTATGTATGGTTAGTTGTACAGTCTTCTGTTGGCCTAGAGCATAATCGTTATATCGGTGCATATATTTTTCAATTATAAACTTGTTTGGGCCACTAGAATTCTTGTTTGATTTATGGGTTGTTGCTATGAATATTTGTTAGTGCAGAGAAAGTGCAAAAAAGCAATAGTAGCTGAACTCTATCAATATAGAATGTTTTAATAAGTTTAACTTTCCTGCGTGCAGTCCCGAGATATAATGTCCAAACGAGAGTAAACTCGAAATAAATGCTCCAAAAATGTTTCACACCGACTCAAAAATATGAGTTGATTGTTTGTTGCAATTTATGGATTCCTTTCTCCTTTGGTATTATTGTCATAGACTGTGACAATAAATTTCACTAAAAAATGTTGACATTTTTTATTAAATTCATTTATTTTAGCAATTAAACAAGAGTTTTAAAGTTAAATAAGAATGCTTATTGATTTTTTTTCTCCGTATTGTAAATCATGCTATAATGTATGATCACCTCTAATCACAAAATTATATTGTCATATTTTAACTTTTATTTTTGACCGAAAAAATAAAAGTCAAATTTTAAGTTTTATTTTTGGCCGAAAAGGTCAAATTTTAACTGTTATTTTTAGCCGTAAAAATTAAAGTCAAATTTCAACTTTTATATTTGACCCAAAAAAATCGGTAAAAATAATTATTATTTTTAGACTTTTTTTAAAAAAGTCAAATAAATAAAAATCTATAATAAATAAATAACTGGTCATTTCAGCCCTTGAAAGGGGTTTGACTTAGCTTCTTATGATTAAGTGTGTTGTGCGTATTATTAAGTTTGTACATAATCTTTTAAGATTATTATTCCTTTGCTAACAAACATCGCACTGCTTTATTCACATATCGAAAAGACATATTTTTCCGCCTGACTTTTTGAATTGAAATTTCGAAAATAACAATTATTTTCGGTCCCTCATTCATACAGACAACTGGACCCAACCCGTCTTTCTCATATTTATAAATCCTTAATAGGTTAGCTTAAAGGCTCAATTTGTAAAACTTTTTGGATATTGTGTTTGGTTTCGAGTCCCCGAACAAACCAATAGACGTTTTTCGTTTTTATGTCAGACCACACATCGGAGTAGATACTGATCAAAACCGACCATGCCGTGAGCCTACAATCTCAGATCAAACATATATTGGTCCGATTTGTTTATGAAACATTTTGGGTATCTTAATATATCCTTATCATAAAATATGTGATTTGTTGTTTTATATAAGCTTAATAAGTATATTTTATGGTGTCGCAATTTGTTGAATGTGTTTATATCTTTTTTGGGTTTGTTTGATATTTCAATCAATATATTTCATTGAATTGATATTTGGGTTTGTTTGATAAAGTAACACGAAGTTTGAAAACAACTGTGTCATACTATGTTCACACTAAGGTCGAAATGCCGCTTTTCAGACAATAATGGCTTTTCAGCTTAAAAGCTACATGATATCAAGTTTTTCGCCATAGAAAAACTGTCAAATGAGAAACATCTTTTTGTGTGCTTTTCAGCGAAAAACTCTGAAAAGCTAGAAAACAACCCTGATTAGAAGTCTGTTTTTGTAAGTAAAGTCAAAATCAATTATTAAAATTCAGGTTGTCACAGATATTTGAAATTTCATCTGTCTGTTTTCTTATGTCTATACTTGTAGCCAATAGGAGCATATTATTTTTTGAGAACAATGGAACAATATGTATATGACTACTGTGTGTCAAATGAAAAGGTGCTTTTGAAGTGTGAACGTCTTTTTTTGAAAAGTGGTTTTTCAACTGAAAAGCGGCTTTTCGGTCTGTGTGTGAACATAGTATCAGAAGTAAAAACTGAGTGCAGATCTTTTTTTGACAGTTGTTACTCGGCTCGGACATAAAAATAAGGTCTAATTATAAAATTATCTCTCCAAAAACCAATTAAAATTTAAGCTTCAAAGGCTTCAGGTGGCAGCACTGTAAAAACAATATTCAATGTTATCTCTTTCGTACTTACGAGCGGCTCGCATGTGAATACTATTGGCATCTCTTTTTCTAGTCGTCACCTCTTCGGAATTTTTTGACGTTTCGTTAAAGGAAAAAAAATAAAGACAACGAAAACGAAGAAAAGCAAAAGGTTGATCATAAAACGAAAAATCAGAGATAAAGAGATGGGAAACTTCGATGTGAAAGGGATAGCACTATGCCGGCTTATGTCAAATTGAAGTCAATACTAACACAATATTATAGTTGCGGTCGTACATTTTGTTGAGAAACTCACCCAGTTTGGGTGCTAGTTTGAGTTATTCAGCTGTTTTGGGTTCTCACCACTTTGTAAAATTTCACTGAGCTTAGACAAACTTACCACGGACTAAACATAAACAAATTAAGGGGTAGCTCACACTTGTAACTCTGAACTTCATCGATTTTTTTGTTCTTGCATATTTTTTAAGTATAACTATCTACGAAGTAATACGTCTCCAAAAAGGTCCGTATGCCTCGTATTTCTGGCATTCATATAATGTTTGGAACTTTCAGAAATGAATTTTCGATGCCTCTTATTGTTTAAATTTGTCAGTTTAGCTCGAAGGTTCGACAACTCGATTGCAGTAACAGAGAGGTGCGCGACGAGAGAAAAATGAAAAGCAACGGGAAATTTATAAGAATCATCGTCGGTGGAAGAGCTACCATATGGGTCATGAAAAGATGGCTGCATTTATGTTATTGTTTATTGTTATTGTTTTAAAATTATTTCCTTCGTGTAAACTGAAGTTGAAACTTAAATCGTAATTTCTCGAAATGTAATTTTTTAATCGGTGACAAAAATTACTTGAAAATTCTGAACCTATCTTTTTAAAAGTTTGCAGATTCATTCGATAAAAAACGGCCATTTTATAGCCAAAAAATAACAGTATTTTTAGTGAAAATTTAACCATTAACTATACTTTGCATACTTTTTAAATGAATCGATCAGATACTAGTTTATGTTGTTATTTAACTAAATCTATTAGCCTATTTCTCTTTCAGGTGATCCAGTTCACCACAATGTTGGTCACCGCAAAACGCAAAAATAAAAACACAATTTTTTAAAGTCATTTTTAACAAGACCATACAATATTTTTCAATAAAAAATATAACTGAAAGTGTTCAATGTATGTATTTTTAGATGATATAACGATCGTTTAAAAAATTTTAGTAGTTTTCGCATTCATGAAAAAACCCTATTTTTTGTACTGCAAGTTTGGGTAGCGCCTTAAGTACATAAAGTCAGCTGCTGGTTCAAATATACGCTGGTTGTTGTATAATCTGTGAAGAAACTCAACATGCATTGAAGGTTCGTGTACGGTATAAGGATCAGAGTTGCTTTTTTAATTTTCAAGGCATTTTCATTGGCAATATTAAGTTAATATGTTATCAGTTGAGAGATTTTGCATGCATAAATTAAGTTTCAGCCTCTTTTATATTCATTTTATATCCATATCCAATGCCTATTTATTTAAGCTTCGAAAATAAAACAATATTATTGCTAACTTAAAGCAGCTGTTAGTCGATACAACAACAGTTGACAATCTTGAGGTGAACTCATATACACAATACGTGAGTGCATAAAAAATGAGAAGAACAAGCACGATTTTGGCGCAAAATCAACAAAAATGACAGCAGAATCGAAGTTTCCCATCTCTTTATCTCTGCGAAAAATTCAGTCATAAATACAGAACGTAGCAGCATCGAAAAACTAAAATTTATTCATTCTAATTGCGTTTTAATTGTATGAAAATTTAATTAAATTGCTTTCGATTGCATTTTTGTGATATTTACAAATAGAAATCAAAATAAAAACTAGACAAAAAGATGTCGTACGCATATTTATTTAAATACATCATCATCGGAGACACAGGTAAGTGTTTTGCGAACGAGATGAGCAGAAAAAAATGGTTACACTAATGAAACTGAAAAGTTTGCAAGAATTGTGAAACATTTCAAGAATGCTTGGTGCTGCAATCGTAGTCCTTTGTAAATAATAAATCAATCAAATCAGAAATATTTATTACTTTATATGATGATGAAACAATTTTTACAACTCTAAACGAGTAGCCAGTAAATCCTCTGCAGTTAGTGAAAATGTGAAAAATCAATAATTACGCTGTTAGTTGGTCGTGTTGTTTTTGATGTGGCGCTGCAAACGGGGGTGTTTCTTTCGATGCCCTGCTGTTGCCAATGCCTGCTCAGCAACTTTTGTTTGGAGGATTCGTCATTTTTATGACTCGCTGCTTCCTTTTTATCTTTTGGTTTTGCGGGTGTTGTTTGTTGTATAGGGAGTGAACAAGTGGGGGACTTCGCATATAAAAGTCGTCACTGTTGAGTACGTTGGCTTGATAACAGTCGATGGAAAGAATCGAAACAGCTGTTTACATTTTATTTTTTCCCTAGCGCAATGCTTTGATGTGTTTGAAAAATCACTCATTCGGAAAGGTTACCATATTGCAGTTTATTTTTATGGAAATAAACAGCTTTCACTTCTGCAGAATACCATAAAATGATATGAGTAGGTCGTTCTAGGTTTGAATAAATTTGTTGCACTTTTGCACGCCACTAAAAATATCCATATTTTAATTTTCCTTGAAGTGAAGTAAGATTATTTTACCACTACGAGATGTATAAATATGTGTGTATATTTAGAATTATAATTTCATACCCACATATATCAAATTTGTATACATATGTGTACATATATATGGAGAAGACAACTATTAAAATAAAAGATTCCCCTCAAACTTACCTTTGCGCAAGTGAAGTAAAGATTTTCCACTCAAGTTAAAAGAAAAACACCCAATTTAATTACGGAGTATTTAAATGGACCAACCATCCTTTCAAATTCAATGTGAACCTAATTTGAATTTAAAATGATGGCATAATTGAAGATGAACGGCAACTCAAAGTTAGCACTTTTTGCATGTATTGACTCATTGAAAGTTCAATTCCGGAAAAATTTCACGCTGCTCTCAAGTGGTTTAGAAGTTATAGGGCTCGAAAGTTGGGAGAATGGACCTGGAAAACTTGTGGTTTATTTTTTTTTACAAAACGTAGTGTTAAAGGTATAAAAAGAAAGGTTATGCTGTTACCTATTCAACAAGCCATTAACCATAAAATTCCATGCATTACTTTTGCATTTTACATCTTATGCACACTTCACGGTTCAGCTTTTTACGAAATATTCATTAGCTTTTTTAAGCTCCAAATAAACATTTAAAAAAAAAGGAAAAAAAAATTTAATTTCCACTCAACTTCAATTGTTCCAAAATAATTTAGATTATATTAGAACTTTAAATAAATTCCCAGAAAAAAATGTAATTTTTTAAATATAGGCTTATCTTCTGTGAGGTTTGATCTGTTCGCCGAGGGATTAAAACATGGCATTCCCCTCGGCATAAATGAGTATAAAGTTGAAATATCCGAAAAGTTTTTAAAATAGAATATTTTTCAAATCTGAAGTTTTAAAATTTTATTTTAGAGCTAAAATATAAAAATTAAATAAAATACGAGGAAATTTTGTTACGTCTGTGACTTTTTTAATAAAAGATATTTTTTTCGTCAAAAGAGCATTTTATTTTTCAACATAGTCTCCTTTCAGATCGATACATTTAGTATATTCAACTTTTTTATATTACTTCCTGATGACCTGTTCATTCGACCCAAATCTCTTACAACTCTTACGACTCTGGAAATAGTCGCATGGGGCTAAATTTGCAAAATATAGTGTATGGGGTTGCAGTTTGAAGCCTCCAATTTTTGGAAGAACACTTTTTTCTCGGCCAAATGCAAATATTCTCCGGTGATAGTTTTACCCTTGACTCTTTGCGTATTACGCCATGACCTTATTGATCGATTGACTCATGCCATGGACTTATTGACCCCACAGGTTTTTGACGATTTCTGGCGTGACGACCTCTTTTGGACGAGCTGAACGTTAATCGTCACTTTTACTGGTACGACCACAACTGAATTTATTAATCCATTTTTCAACACCTTTAAAATTGATGTTGCAGAGTCCTCATAGTATTTATCAAGGTTTTCCTTGGCTTCGGTGATGACTTTTTTACTTAAAATATAACGCTTGATGAGTAAACGAAATAAATTTTTTTTTCATTTCCCTTGAAAATTACGGTTGTCTGCTTTCAATGGCTGTCAAACACAAGCTAGATGACGTAGCTTGCTCAAAATTTGAAAGTAGTCTATTAACATAATAGTTGACAGCACCAGTGTTGAGACAGATAAAAGAATGAAAAAGTACGGGAACGTTTGTGTTATTCAAAAACTTTGAAATAAGTAAAACGTCAAACAATATCTTTATTCAGTTGTCTGCCTTCAATATACCACCATATGAAGCAGCCCCACAACATGACTTACTGACTTACTTCTCTATACTTCATGTGGGTTACTCAACATGGTATCTTTGAATGTCATCTCCAGATCGGCGCCAACAATACTCCTTTCTGTCGAACTAAAAGCGATTTAATTTCGTTTCATCCTACCTGATAAAACGTTTTCAGTCGCCTGCAGACCACATATTATGTGTCTTAGAAAACTGTACCATGATTTTTTTTCTGAGTCGACAGTATTGGTTTCAATTTTCTGTTGGCAAAAGGGTGTCTTGTTGGGCCCTAATGAGGAAAGAGCACTACCTCAACATCTTAGAGATACATTTCCCGATTTTGTTGAGATGAATCCTATTCTAAGGCCGTGTGCTATTCGGAAACTTTTCACTCGTGGTAGGAGAGAATTTACTGAGTTGAATACAATTTCTGTCTGTTGAAATAAAATTGTAATTTTTGCTGTGCCAAAAGGACGATGAAATTTTGACAACTAGAAATGTTGACGTTTTAGATTTTGGTAGTGCGTTAGCACAAGAATTTAATTTAATTTGCGAAATTGTTGATATATATTGAAAATTAGGGATTCTGGTTGCTATGCTGTCGGAAACACAAAATTTTTAACTGCTTTACGATTCACAAACTCACAAGTGTTTTTTTTTTCATTTTTGCTTGTGTCAAAAATTCTCTTTGCGATTGTCAAAGTTTATACTAGCCCCTGGGGCTACATGAATTTTTGACAATCATATTCACCTCACAAGTGCCAAATATTCTCTTTCAGACTGTCAAAATTTCATCATCCGAGTGAAAAGTTTCCGAATAGCACACGGCCTAAATTCTTATTCAGCCCTATTATGAAAAATGTTCTCCCGGGAGTTGTAAAAGAAAGTTTTCGTTTTTAAGATGAAGCTCGAAAACTTTTTGGAAATTTTAAATGCAAATTTGTTCATCAATCTTTAATATTCATGAGTGTAAAATAAAAAATGTCATATCCTTCTCTGCTATCTTAAAAGCGGAAACTCCCTTTAACATTTCCCGAGAAATATTTTTTATGATAGGGGTGATTTACTAATCTGAGGTTAGTAAATTGCATACCGATTGCAAGAGTTATCCTAAGTGTAATCTCAATGCTGATATCGTTGGAGAAGTTAATGTTGGATCCCATGTAGTCCTTAACTACTTATCGCTAATGACGCATATTATGGCCAATGATATTATTAATAAGAAGCCATATTTTTTATTTTCGAATTGGAATTTACCAATTTTGAATTTTCAAAGTTCGAATTGTCGTTTACAATAGCAAAAAAAGTAATGTGTCTAGTATATTACAAAATAAATAAATAACTGGCCATTTCAGCCTTTGAAAGGACTTTGACCTAGCTTCTTATGATCAATTGTGTTGTGCGTGTTATTAAGTTTGTACACAATTGACCGAGAACCGGACCTACAGGTTTAACGCCGACTCCGAACGGCGATGAAGGGAATGTTCTCGTTCTCAAGAAGATTTACATGGCCTTTTGATTACTCTCTGAGGTTTGCTATTGTCTGCAGAGAGGTGGCGGCCGTACAGAAAAATTATTTTAATTCAAATAATTTTCTGTCGCTGCTGGGGTACGAACCTAGGTCTCCACGTTCGTTGACGTAGCGGCCACGCACTTTAACCAACTACGCCACGGACGCCACGTCTAGTATATTATCTTATTCCACTCACAAATAAATATTTTTATCTTGTCATTCACATCTCTTCAAGTCTTCACAATGCTTATTATTTTCTATGTCATAATGTGCAATAAAATTTTCAAGCGATCAGGTGATATAATAGAAGAAACTATTCCAAGCTTAATAAACACAATATGAAATAATTAAAAATTAATTGTGAAGCTTAAGGCCAAGTATGTTAATGAAGAAAACAACAAAAACAACAACGGCTCTGTATAGAGCAAATCATACAGCAGACTAGACAGAAGGTCGCTATACCAACTCTTTTATGACTTTGATTGTGATCCACTCAGTTACTAAGGTTTGCTGGAATTCAACTAGTGTCGAGAAAATTACTAGCATTTTACTTTTGGCTGAAAGAACAACGCTTTCTATTTTTAGCAACTGAGCTTCTTGAGTTACATACCATCAGAGGGCAACACAATCGTAATTAAACGCCAACACAAACGTTGTTGTTGTTAGCTGTTTTCTTCGTTATAATACTTGGCCTTAAGCTCAACAAGTAATTTTCAATATAATTAAATGAAAAGGTCGCACTAAATTTAATACAATATGAAATAATTTTTCCTTAATGTATATATATATATATTTTATTATTCCTTTTACCACGGCCCCCCCAAATAGGTGTTGGCAAATCGTGTTTGCTCTTGCAATTCACTGATAAGCGTTTCCAACCTGTGCATGATTTAACGATCGGCGTAGAGTTTGGCGCCCGGATGATAACCATCGATGGCAAACAAATCAAATTACAAATTTGGGACACTGCTGGACAGGAAGCATTTAGGTGGCGTACTATTATTAATTATTGAATCATAAAAAAATATGTAAACTGTCGATTTTCTCTTTCCAATCTTAGATCAATTACGCGCTCATATTATCGCGGCGCAGCTGGTGCACTGCTGGTCTACGATATCACGCGTCGTGAGACATTTAATCACTTGACAACATGGTTGGAGGATGCGCGCCAACATTCAAACTCAAATATGGTTATTATGCTGATCGGCAATAAGAGGTAAGCTTATCAATCTTAATCAAAATATATGCCAAGGTTTCTTTGGTATGATTCGGTGTGAGAATTGTGTGAATTTCCGTTAAAAATAAACAATAAAATGAGTTATTGCAATTAAATATTGATCTTTGTGGCCCTATATAAAAGTAGCGCAGCTTCAATTTCAGTAGAGCGAATGTATTTGCAATACTTTTATAGCTGATATGAAAGAATGAATCATGGAATTTATTAACGAGTTGCGCTTTGATAGTGGAACACAAAGGTTTTTGTTTTTGTTATGTTAAGGCGCATGTTTTGCTAAAAACTAAGTTATTGATGAATTAAAGTAGATGCTAAGTAATTTAATCACAGTTAAAATGTCATGATATTTTGTAATCTTAAAAGAGTCAATAAATTTAAGGTTTATAAAAAGATTTCAATTTGTTAACGATGCTTATGAAGTAGTCAGTAGTTTTTATCTGCGTCTGTTCTATGTAACTGTACTTAAAGTCTATTAAAATTTGTTTTAAATTATTCACTTTCAGTGATTTAGATTCGCGTCGTGAGGTTAAAAAGGAAGAAGGCGAAGCTTTTGCACGCGAGCATGGACTGGTCTTCATGGAAACATCGGCACGAACTGCTGCAAATGTCGAGGAGGCATTCATAAATACAGCCAAGGAGATTTACGAAAAAATACAAGAAGGAGTTTTCGATATAAACAATGAGGTAAGCCATCGCAATATTAACAAAAAATTGCACTATATGTTTCTCTTCTTTCTAGGCAAATGGCATTAAAATTGGACAACAGCATTCCCCAACTAATCCATCACTGCCTGGTTCTGGTAATCAGGCTGGGTCGGCAAGCAGCGGCTGTTGTTAGGTGACACTTCTTAGCTGCTGCAATTGTTAAGACAGACAGATTAAGGCTTAATTCAACAAGAAAAAACCTAATATATATATATATGCTAACTTCTATTTTTTAATATTAGCATAACAACAACAACAAAACAACAACATCAAAAACAAAAACAACCAGATTTTCAACATTTTTCTAGCAAGCAAAACTATTGATAAAATAAAAAGTCTTAAAACTTCACTTGAAGAAACTATTACAAAAAAGAAACCCGAAAATTTAATGCAAATAAATCTCTAGATTATACAAAAACCAAAACTAAATATTTCAAATGTTATTGAAAGTTTTAAATATTTTTGTTATTTCTTATAAATATGTTTACTATTATTGAAGAAAACAAAAACAAAAAAAAAAAAATAGTGAGATTCAATTAAAATAATTGCTGTATTCACAAGAAAATAAAAGCGATCCATTTTTCAACTCATTGGGTTTTGTAAACGTTCAGCATAAATGCTTAATTATACACTAGAATATGACGTATAAAACCTAAATTATATAAAATACCAAAACGTAGTAATAAACCAAATATCAAAAAAGAGTGGTGATTAACTTTCAGTTTTAAGACTCAATTAAAAAACATACAAACAATTAAACAATTGCAAAAACATGCGATAAACTTAAAGTCTACATAGTTGTTGTCTTTAATTTATAACTTCTCCTTCATATTTTACCTTCGCTTGCGCAATAAATAGACTAATAAATTTTTCATATACATTGGATTATACATATTTTCAGATGTTTTGTAATTAACTTATTTTACTAATTTGAATTTTCATGCATTCACAATAATTTTGTCTCAATTTTCTCCGAAATGATCTTGCAACTATAATTAATAGTGACTATTTCTGCAATATATATAAATTAAAAAAAAAAATCTACCTAACAGTTTGGACAAGAAAACTCTTTTGCTAAAATGTTTCTTTGCTTTGTTCTGTCTAATTCTTGCTGATTTAGTGTTTATTTATTTTGTTTTTTTTTGTCCTAGTTTTGTAAAATGCATTATATATTAATAAAAACAAAAAAATAACTATTCTACACTTAATATATAAAGATAAACAAACAAAATTATTTTATGTAATATTGTAATTTTATGAAGAAAAATTAAGTAAAATAAAATTTGATATACATACACATATATTTGAAGTTTGCAGTTTTGAAATTAAAGTTATATTTTAATCTCTTTTTTATGTGCAGCTAATAAAATTTAACCGCTCCGAAAAGAAAACAAATGCGATAAACTCCCCAACAACAATTTATATTGAAACTCTGAGTGATTTGAATTATTTTTTGACCAATTTTAACCTGCAGAATCAATTTTTTATAAAAAAAAGTGAAATGCGAATTGCCTACTTTATTTAGGACATACCATTTGGAACTAGGTCCCCTTTTCTTTAGGAAATAATCCCAAAAATTTGAGTTTTAGTCTTAGGCCTTTTTGAAACTGGCCATATGAAGTCCCATATGATATAATCATATCATAACCAATATGATATAACTCCTAACTCACAATAACCCCTAAAATTTGGGAGTTATTGCGGTTTTTGCATTAGGAGTTATTTAATTCTCGTTAGGAGTTATTTTCTTTAGGATTATTCAGGATTTGGAGTTACTTAATTGTTCAATTAGGAGTTATTTTTTGTAGCCAAACAGTCATACTGTTCAGTACACAGTGCAATTCAGGTTTGTTAATTTCTCGTGGAAGTACTTGTGAAACCCAGAAATTCTGTCTGCATCATTACTTTTCTCTAATTCAATATCTGCAACTTCGCTTAAGTCACCAAAACACGATTAACCGCAAAACAGCCATTTCAAAATATCAAAAAAGTGCTTAAAATTCACTGAGCCAAAAAATGTGTGATATCGTAAATCTCTTATTTGAACGTAAGTGGGCAAAAGTAATGATGCAGAATTTCTAGTTTTCACAAGTACTTTCACGAGAGATTATCAAACCTAAGTCCTAAAACGATGATCTCAAGAAAGTTGCAGTGTTTTTTTAATTAATAAGTATTTATTATGACCTTTCAAAAGCGGACATAATGTGGTGAGAATCCCAATTTGATGTATGACTGCTTAATAAGTGGTCATAATCTCAAATCCAATTTTTAGGAATATGTCCTCAAAATAAGGGGACACAATCCCAAATTTTCAATTTGGAGTGATTTTGTAAATAAGTTTTATTTAAATAAAAAACCGAAAATTTGGATTTGACCACTTTTTATCCCCGAAGGTTACAAAACATGTCGCATTTCTTAAAAAATAACATGTTGGAAATTTAGACATTTTAAGTACAATCTTCTGTCACCCGAAGTAGTAAAAATAAAAATATTTTCCAAAAATTACTCAGTCCATCAAAATTGCTGACAAGTCCATCACTGTCACAGAGTACTCAGAAGAATGGAAGCGAACTTTATTTGCTATGCGCCCTCTGGCTTAAAGTCACAAAGGCTGTAAAGGCGCACTTTTTATTTGTTTCTGATATATATCAGAAATATCCTCATTGATATAAATGTGTGTATGACAGTTCGACACTATTATAAATTAAGCTTCAATATTTGAGGAAAAAATATACGACTATCGAGAAGCAATGTAATTAAATAAAAAACAAGGCACGAACGCGAACGCTTAAAAAGAAACGATCAGCACTACTTTCTAAATGAATTAGACCCGTTGTTAAGTAGTGAAAAAAACCGATAGCTCCTCGATCTTGCTTACCATTAGTGGACTTTTTCGGGATACGGAAATGAGGAGAAGACTAATTGTTGAGCTCCAGGTCAAGTATGTTAATAAAGTAAACAACTAACATAAAAAATACAAAAAGTTGGCTGTATAGTAGACATGCCCGTAGGTTTTGAAGTGGCAGACTATATTTATCATTGCCCTTATTCTTTCCTTTGTTCCCAAACTTTTCCTTATCCTCTTTTTTATTTTTATTTTTATATTTGTCATAATAACTGTGCTACTTGTCCAAACTCTTGATTTAAAGAATTCCAAAACTGTTGAACTTATTCTTTTTCGAATCCTTATTCTTATCCTTCTCCCCTTTCTGTTCCCAATTTGTTTAAAATCTTGTCCTTAATGTGTCCAAATCCGTTGTCTATTCCTTATCCTTTTCCCAATCTTGTCCTAAATAGGTATTGTTTAAAGTGTGCCAAAATCCTCGCCTTTGGCCTTATATAAATCCTTGTCGTAGTCCTTTTCAAAATCCTTATGTGAAATCTTGTCCTAGTCATAGTTCAGTTCCATGCTCTAGTCTTTCTACAAATATTCCTGGTCTTAATCTTCGCCCTTATCCTTTTTCTAGTCCTTGTCCTAATCTGTATCCAAATTCTTATCCCTATTTTAATTTTAATTTAATTTTTTTTATAAAATTTTTTTTCTGCAATAGCAAAATTGCATTTGGTGCATTTTGATCAATTTGAGGGATTCCCTGAAAGGCCTCATTTCATTTGATTATTTTTATAATGTGACCGAAAAACTTAACTTTACTGTCGTTTCATAAAATTTACCGTAGCGCCAATAGTCACCGAGTTATAATTCCTTGCAATGTTTTTCATTAGGAGGTTTCAAATTTTCGTTATGAGGTCATAGAATCAATCTTTGGGGACGTAAAATAAAATTTACTTGATACCTCTACAGGGCGTGTAATATTTGTGTTGCATAAGCTGCTACCTACGCCACCTGATGACGTCATAATTTATTTTTTTTTTATTTTTATCGAAAGGCCAAGTATAAATCCTTCAATTTTGTTTCATACCATTTACCGTTGCGCATATCCTTATACAGTGAAGATTGGTCTTCACTTTCGATCTTGTAGCGGCTCTAGCCGCGGCAGTATATCTTCTCAATTCTTAGTTAATTTTTGTCATGAGGGCTAAGACCTAGCCTTTACTTGCGTGTAATATTTTTTTATGTAACACATCTTAAGTTTTGGTGCTCTGACAGTTCCCTTCATGTTCTTATGACGTCATTATTTTTTCTTTCGTGTGATTGCACTTTTATAATCACCCATAGTCATTGAGTAATAATTCCATGCAATGCCGATGCATTTGCAATAAATTCTTTTTCAACATTTTTGGTAGTAAATTTGGCCTTGTTCTTCGAGGCTTTTTCAAAGACTATATTTTTCATAAAGTTTTATATGAAAAACCTCTTGAAAAGTACAAAAATGGTAGCATACATCATTGATTTTGAGTTTGTTGAAAAGCAAATTTTTCAAACTCTTGAAATTTATTTTCGTTTTGGCTTTTTAACCAAATTTGGCAAACCTCTCAGCGCCTGACTCTGTCCACTCTTTCCAGCCATATACAAATTTAACCTAGCTACTCGCGACCTAGAGATTGATTTTAGACCTATGTTTTCTTGGGAAAATTTTCTAAGGATTCATCGTAGATTACGTTTTAGCTATACTCACTGGTACTATGATAACGAGCATGATGGAATGTTTATATTTTCATGTTGTTTCCAAGCTGAAAGAATAAAATGAAAACAAATGCATTACAAGGTCTGTAATTTTAATTATTTCTTTATTGTTGTAAATTATTAGATGTTGCTACGGTTTTTTATTTCTTTTTGCTATATAATTTTATTCAAATGAGTTAGAATTATGATACATTTCTTATGGTATAGCGTGTTTTTCGGCCTATTTTGGACATTTAAGAATATGTTTGAATAAAGTTTTATAGTAGTAAAAATTAAAAATGAATCGGTAAAGGACAACTTGAAAAATTGTATGTAAAACAATTTCAAGGTAAGTTAGCATAAAAAAGAAAAAACAAAATAAACACACATAATAATATTAGTAATATTAATACTTTGATAGACTTAAACTCAGTTATATTGAAATTCTAATTGAATTTATTTTTGCTATTTTAAGTTTTGGGCTCAAATATTATAATTATATGCAGTGTTACGGAGAGATAACTATATATTCATATAATATATTTTTTTTTTATTTATTTTTTTACTAACTGCGTATTCGATTGGGATAAATTCTTAGTTTTATTTTAAAAATATAAAATAAAGCATTTGAATCAAACAGGAATTCAAGTAAAAAATAAACACAAAAAATCAACTAAATACTTAAGATAAAATGTACTTTTTCGTAGTATTTGTAAAATCCGAGTTCAAAAGTTAAGTGCTTATGATTTATACATAATATATTAAATACAAATGTTAAAAATTTTTTAAGTTCAATCTTAACTATATCAGAATTTAAAAGTTTATATATTTTGAATTTTATTTAAAGATGCCTTAAAGAAGCTAAATTTTTTAAATCTATTTGAAAAAGTGCTAAAATTTCAAGAATGCAAATTTTGACAAAAGTTTGCAAAGCTTGAATTTTAAGTGATCGGAAATTGTCAGTTAAAAAGTTGAGTGCAGCAATTATTTTGCATTTTCTGATCATTTTAATTTACTTAACTTTTATGATTATAAGTTTATCGCATATAATTATTGCATTTAATTCATTTGCGTCTTAAAGTAATTATTCAAATATAGGGTGTTTTTTTTTGCTTATTTTTGTTGGAGGAAAAAAGTTATTATTATTATTGTTGTAATTTAGCTGATTGTTTTTTTTTATTGTATTATTGTATTGTATATATGAATATATATGAATTGTAGTGATTTTTAATATAATTTATAAGTGGCTGTAGAAATTTTGCATATAAAGTTGTACATATGTATGTATGTATTTTATGTAAATTTTTTTAATAAAGACCCGTTGTTATGTGCACAAAAATACGGCAGTGATACACTGCTATGATCGCTATCGCTACAAAAAAGTACTATCTTAAATACTAACTTTGAGTGAAACTTTTTCATACAATACAATAAAGTGAAATTTTCTGAAACAGCGGATTTAAATTGTTAAAGGTTTATTTAAGTTACAAATTCCTAAAAAAAATATTAGTTTTTTTTTTTATTTAAATTTTAGTTGAGTCACGGTTAATATATAATTACAATATTATAACTTTTTTCGGAACGTAGCACTACTTTAGAATTATGTAATAACAAGTAACTACTTAAGTAACTTCTAACACAACTTTAACTACAGCTCATTTTTTAAGTCTAGTTAAGTCTACGCATTACTTATCTGGTGAATGCAATTAATTTTTTTTTGTTGTTTTGTTTTTTTTTTTTTACTTATTTCCGCAACATCACAATTTTGGGATTTTCTTAACTATTCACGTTTCTTACAGAATTCTATTAAATAAGAGAGAATGCCGGACAAGGCAATAAATATACCAGCAAAATAGAAGGCATTATCCCACCTGGAATGAGAGAAAAATACAGTAGTGAGTGAATTTTCATAAAATAACTCTTTAAGCGAAATAATTTTGCTTATTTAACTTATTAAGGGGTTTGAACACTGTAAAATTTAAAAAATAAAAGTTTTTTCCATTAATTAAACCTTTGTACCCTTAAGAATACACATTTCGAGTTTTAAAAAAATATTCGAACCCTAAGCATTCGAAAAGAGCGGCAAAAACTTTAAACGCCGTTTTCTCAAAATCACTTTATTGATCTCGTTGACAGCATAACGGAAAGAGTTTTTGTCGGTTCGACTTGATCTCAACGGGATTTTGTAGAAAAACGTGTTTCTATGGCTTGACGAAGCATAGTTTTCATCCTTTATTTTTGATCATAAATTTTTTTATGGAAAATTTCACGAAATTTTTTTTTAAACGACTGCCATTTTTTTGCAAATGGATATTTTCAAAATCCCCTACGTTAAACCAAGTCAATTATTTATAATTTAAGGGGGGTTATATACCCAGAACTTTTTTTTCAAAACATTTTGTATTTTCTTGAAGCTTTAAGTCTCAAGAATATGTTGTGAAAATTTCAAGCCTAGTGAGTGAACCACCTTCTAGAGCGCGCAGTGCTGGCCCTTATTTTCAAACGGGTTTTTCTCGAAACCATGTTTTCAAAGTCGGTGACCAAGATTTCTTGAAACTCAGTGAACCGATCGTTTTGATTTTTTTGCAGGCTTATTTTACTCATAATTATCTCGTACTTGTCATAGGATTTTTTTTTTCGTAGCTTCGTTCATTTTTTATAGGTAAAACAATGACGAATTTTTAGTCGAAAATCGTTAATTTACGTTCGGAAGTCCGTCATTTTGTAAAAAATCAATATTTTCAAAATCGGCTATGACAAGTACGAGTTTTAAGTATCTAGTTTAATAATATTTTTAATTTTTTTGTTTCAGATGAATTTAGGAGGAGCCATCTTGGTCACCGCATTTCACCTTTTTTTCAGAGTGCTCTACAAAAAATGTATCTACCTTAATATTATTTTTTTTTTGTTTGTAATAAAAAAAAAACTAAAGATACTCTTGAATGTGTATATTTTAAGGTATAAAAACCCTCATTCAAATATATCCCTCAGGTTTCCTTAACAATTCACAAACATGACATTTTTTTTCGGCCTCTGGGTATATAGTCCCCCTTAAGTAAATCTTTTTGGTTTTTTCCTTTTAGCCGTTCCGTTTTGTTGCAATGCTGTCAATGCCAATGGGATCAATTTTCAGGAGCGCCATTTTTGATAGATGACGATGACAGCGAGGCAACATGATATAAAAAAA
The DNA here is from genome assembly GCA_943735915.1 of Pherbina coryleti. Classification (NCBI taxonomy): domain Eukaryota; kingdom Metazoa; phylum Arthropoda; class Insecta; order Diptera; family Sciomyzidae; genus Pherbina; species Pherbina coryleti. The sequence goes on from OX030950.1 coordinate 32,364,070, forward strand.
GATATAAAATTTTTTCATGTAACTAACTTCATTCAATACATATAAAAAGTTTTATATCTACATGTCAAGCCAATTTTTTTTTAATAATAAAACAAAAACCACCTGAAGTTTTAGCGTTTACAGTGTTCAAAACCCTTAACTTATATTTCACAGTCTGAAAGCATTTAAATAAGTTTCCACCAGCAAAATATTTTTACTTTTATTTTAAAGCAACTCACCTCAGTGTCACTTCATAAATAGCACCCGCCACTGGTGGCCCAGCAATCATGCCGACACCCTGCACTAATAGCACCAGCCCGTAGGCACAAGTAAAATCATCCAAATCCACGATACTAACCAAAATACTTGGCGTAAATGAGAACGAACTGGCAAAAGTGAAGCCAAAGAGTATGCAGACAACTAGAAGGCCACTATAGCTGGTAACGACCAAAGGCATCAACACCACTGAGAGACCACAGACTGTATAGAAGAGACAGAAAAAAAAAAATTAAAATAATTACAACGAAAATGAATGAATCTCTTGAGCATAGCGTTGAACAAATTAATTATGTCAAAATAATTTTTGTGAAAAACCGAAATAATTTCAAACTTACATAGCATACAAATAGAATAGCAGATATTCACATTCATCCATGGTCGATCGCCTACAAAGCCCAGACCAACCATGCCAATGGTCTGAGCAATGCCAATGGCGGATATGAGTTGTGCACTATCCGCTGTGTCGTAGCCATAGGTTTTCATATATTCGGGTAGGTAAAGATATGGAATTATAAACCTAAAATTGAAAAAAAAAAATTATAAAAATGACAGTAATAATTTTATATAAATCATATAAGCAGACATTATCGTATATTTCTAAATGTTATAGTGTTATAAGCATATAAATATTTATAAATAAACACAGTAAAAATAAAGAGGAATTGACACGCGTGATACACAGCGTTAAAAAAATGACCACAAATTATAAGCAGAATACAGTATCCGCTTCCTCGATCGAATAGCTGCTACACAATATGGCATTTTAGAGATATTAAAAAAATTAAATAAGACGAATCAAATCTTGGGCTTTGTTTGGGTCTTTTACATGATTCCATTATAACTGACGATCGGGCTAAATGAATTTGAGCGAGAACAAATTAGAGTAAGAGTAAGAGTAAGAGTAAGAGTAAGAGTAAGAGTAAGAGTAAGAGTAAGAGAAAGAGTAAGAGTAAGTGTAAGAGTAAGAGTAAGAGCAAGAGCAAGAGTAAGAGTAAGAGTAAGAGTAAGAGTAAGAGTAAGAGTAAGAGTAAGAGTAAGAGTAAGAGTAAGAGTAAGAGTAAGAGTAAGAGTAAGAGTAAGAGTAAGAGTAAGAGTAAGAGTAAGAGTAAGAGTAAGAGTAAGAGTAAGAGTAAGAGTAAGAGTAAGAGTAAGAGTAAGAGTAAGAGTAAGAGTAAGAGTAAGAGTAAGAGTAAGAGTAAGAGTAAGAGTAAGAGTAAGAGTAAGAGTAAGAGTAAGAGTAAGAGTAAGAGTAAGAGTAAGAGTAAGAGTAAGAGTAAGAGTAAGAGTAAGAGTAAGAGTAAGAGTAAGAGTAAGAGTAAGAGTAAGAGTAAGAGTTATTATTATTATTATTTATTATTTATTGATTATAATTTTGAAAAAATACATTTCATGATTTCCGCGAAGCGTTTAAGGCTTGTCTGCAGAATAGAAATTATTAATATTATTTTTTTTAAAAACTTCTGAATTCCATTTCTCTTTAAAGATATTTTATACATTAAGAAATTAATTGTGTTTTAAGAAAAGCAATAAATTATAAATAGACTAAAAGATAATAATGTATAACTAATGTTCCATAGCTACTATTTTGAGATTTCATTTTAGTTGCAAGTTTGTGTTGTTGCTGGTTGTTGTGTTGTCGCTAGTTGTTGGGTTGTTGCATTGTTGCAAGTTATTGTGTTGTTGTTGCTGGTAATGATGTTGATAATTCAATGTTGTTCAATGCTATCTAGTATATAATATCTACAATGTCGTTGCAATACAGTGTTATCTGTGTTGCTTCCAAGTATACTTGACTGCTGTCGTTAGAATAGCCAGTATTGTGGTTAGTGTTGCTTTGTTGTGGTGCTGTTACTGTTTTGATTAATGTTGTTACTACGGGTGTTGTGTTGTTGCTGGTAGCACGATGGTGATCGCCTTGCCATCATTATTTATTTGTTGCTGTTGCTAGATTGTTGTTGTTAGTCTTGCTGGTATCGATGTAATGTTGTTGTTGCCAATGTATTGATAATCTATGACTGCAAGTTTTGCTTTTGTTGCTAATTTTGTTAGTATTGTTTTTTCTTGTTTGTTGTTGCTGTGTTCCGGTGCTGTTACTGCTTTAATAATTGCTGTTGTTGCGGATGTTGTGTTGTTGCTGTTACCACAATGTTGGTCGCGTAACTTGGTTGGTGCTGTTGCTAAATTGTTGTTGTAAGCATTGGTGGATGCTAATGTTGTGATGCTATTGTTGTTAATGTTGCTTGATTGGGTGCAACATATTTTAATGTTGTGTTACGATTAATGTTGTTGCTAATAGGTAGTGCTATTTTTTTTTAGTTGCTAATAGGTAGTGCTATTTTTTTTTTAGTTTTGTTGTTTGGTATTTGGTGCTAGTGTTTCTATTTTGCTGTTGTTAGTTTTGCCAGTATTGTTATTTTTGGTTTTTTGTAGGTGTTGCTGTATTTTTGCGTTATTAGTGTTTTGAATAATGTTGCGTGTGTAGTTTTATTGCTGATGTCACTGTGTGTACCATTTTAGACTTTGTGTTACGAGTAATGTTGTTGCTATTTGGTAGTGCTGTTCTTCAGAGTTGTGTTGCTGGTTCCTTGGTGCCCATGTTGTTGTTGTTTATAAATTTCATTGTTTGTTTTGGGTTTTATCTGTTGATAAAATAATTTTTAATTAGTTTTCTTCGTTTCTCAACATGCGTGATATTGAGTATCTCTGTCGGAAGTTGGTTAAGTAGAGTTGGTATTGTTGTTTCCAGTGTGCTTTTGCCGTAGTTGTTAAAAAATGGTGTGACTTTAAATCTGCCTTCCATTCTTTGACGCGTACTATGGTGGTGGTTGATCAGGTTCCTGAAGCGTGGGTCGTCATAGAATTCGCAGATTAGGGATGATTTAAACAAATCTTCGACGTTGAGGAGCTCAAGTTGTTTACAAATTGTTCCATTACTATATTGCATGTGGTTTTTTTTTGCTAGAATTTTTAGTAGATAATTTTGGCTTTGTTGTAGTTGCCTGCAGTGTGTTGAGGATCCCCATGCCGTTATACCATGGCGGATATAGGATTCACTTAATGCTTGATACGCTTGCTTCAGTACTCGAAAATTGCTACAGTTACTTAGATGGTGCAGCATGTATGAGGTACTTCGGAGTTTTTTACGAAGTTGGTCGATGTGCTCATGCCATTTGAGGTTGTGATCAACAATTACGCCGAGATACTTATACGTTCGAACCACTTCTATGAAGGTATCGCAACTATCATTCGCATTGTAGCTAGAGGCACGATTTGCATGCAAGCACTCAGTGTTATGGAATTTTATTTTGATGTCGCTATAGAGAATGTGTGGAGGCTTTATATGGACGAGTTTGGTTTTGTCGGCGTTAATTGTAAGACCGTTGTCGTGTGACCAGCGCGCAACGATGTCTAGCTCATGTTGCATTTTTGTGGTTGCAATTTTTAGGTCTATATGGGAGACCACTATTGATGTGTCATCAGCATAAGCAAAGGTTGTACTTTTTTTTAGCGATTTTAGCATACTATTTGCATAAATTATATACAAAAGTGGGCCTAGCTTTGATCCTTGCGGAACACCATGTATAATTTGGTGTTCTTCGCTAACTTCGTTGCAGACTTTAACACGGTATGTTCTGAAGTCAAGATAGTTTTTGAACCAATTGAGGCAGTTGCCACGAATCCCTACTTTTTCCAGTGAGTCTATCAGCTGGCTATGCGATAACGTGTCGAAAGCTTTGCTGAAGTCTACAAACAAAGCCAAGCTATGATGACTTTTACTCGGGTGTTCGTTTAAATTGCTCGCAAAGTTTCCTAAAAGCTTGTTGATGCTCTTACCTCTTTGAAATCCATATTGATTTGGATCGATGATTTTATATTTCACCATAAACTCTCTTAATCTCCGTACCACGATTTCTTCGAGTATTTTCTCTATTATGGGTAGTATAGCTATAGGCCGGTAGTTGCAATGATCTGATTTGACTCCGTTTTTATATATTGGTCGTATTATAGATTGTTTTAGGGCCTTTGGGATTTTCATTTGATCTATGCTGGAGTTAATAAGTTTGGTAATAACAGGGGCTACGATGTCAACATTATTTTTTAGGTCTTTAGGTCTGATTTCATCATTTCCTGGTCCTTTCTTTTCATTTAAACCTTTTATTATGTTGGAAACCTCTAATTCATTTGTTAGTTCAATATATATTGAATTCGAAATGGCGCTTTCAGTATTATTCATTGTCTTAATTTCACATTCATGTATTGTTTTTTGTATGTTTTGTTCGAAAGTTTTCGCGAATTCGTTTGCGATTACGGAAGCTTGCTCGTTTTTAAAATTTTTCTGTATAATTTTATCTAAATTGTTTGATTTTTTCCCGATTATTTCGTTGATAGTTTGCCACGTTTTTTTTATATCTTTTCTATTTTCATAAAACTTATTTTGGTAATAATTATTTTTTGCATAATGCAGTTTTTTATTAACTATATTTCTAAATGTTTTATATTCATATTCTTTTTGCTTATTTCTCGGTTTTAATTTCCATTTTTTATAAAGTTTGTCTCTTTGTTCACAGCACTTGATTAAATATTCGTTGATCCATGGGTTAGGGTTTCTTATTGTTGTTTTTTCTTTCACTTTTATTTGCGATTTGGCGTAGATATCTTTAAATGTGCTCGATATTTTGTTATAAATATCGTCAACATTTTGTGATGTTAAAATTGCGTCCCAGTTAGTGGCGCACATTAGTGCATTTACCCTACGATCACTGATTTTAGTTTTCTGTTGAATTTTTTCTCTTCTGTTGTTGTTGTTATTTTTTAATACGAGGCCGCACATTAGTGAGTAGTGGTCAGATATATCTGTTGTTATTGTTGCTGCGTGAATGTCGCTTTCCGTGCTTCTAATGAGTAGATGGTCAATGTTTGTTGTTGTGTTTTTACTAATATCAACTCTCGTACTTTCTGTGATTGTGCTTTGCACTCCATTAGCTGCCAGCATCTCAAGGTATTTTTTTGTGTTGTTACATTCTTGTTTGTGTAAATCTATGTTCATGTCGCCTATGATCAGAGCGTGGTGTTGTTTGTCGATTCGGTCAAGCAGATGCTCCAATTCGTCGACGAACATTGGTACGTTGAGGGACGGTGGGCGGTAAATGGCAAGCATGGTTAATACATTTTTGTTGATGTTGAGTTTAATTTGCATTGACTCGAAAGAGAAGCTATTAATCGAAATGTTTTCGTATGCAATTGAGTTTTTAACGTAAATAGCTATGCCTCCTCCTTTACCTTTTTCTCTATTAAGAAACTCAGAGCTGAAACCTTCGATAGTAAAAAGGCAGTTTTCATCATTTGTTATGTTGGTTTCTACTAAAATAATAATGTGAACTAATTGGATTATATTGTTTATTGCCGCTAAAAAGGGAGTAAAGTTTTTGCGCAGTGAGCGGATGTTTAAATAAATACTTGTAAAGTGATAAGTTTCTAATTGGTTTTTGGGAATGTTGTGAAAATTGCTATACGTTGTTGTTGTAATATTATTCATGGTGTTTTTTTTTTTTTTTTTTTTTTTTTTTTTCCTAAATCATAAGCTCGGTATCTGGTTCACATAGAATTTGAATAACAGTCGTTGATTCGTTTTTTTTGGCAAGAATTCGTCCCTCACGGACCCAAACAAATTTCCAATTTGATTGTTTAGCTTTATTTTTCGCGAGCCATAATAAGCGACGATTAAATGCTGTCAGCTGATCGTTGATGTAAACAATTTTTCCTCTTTTGTTGTTGACTCCATCTTCAAGCTCTCCGTCTAAATTTTCAGCATCAATTCGTTTGCCACGCATTTTTTGCATAAGTTGCTGTTTAATATGCAAAGACGAAAGCTTGATTATAATATTGTTGTTTTTGCGCTTTGTGCGAAAAGCATCGATTATATCAGTTTCGGCTATGTTGACATCGATCGTTTTTGCAAGTGCTTTCACAATATTTTTTGTATTTTCGTTTTCTTTTATGGGAATGTTGCTGATCTCAATATTCATTTCAAGAGCTTTTTGCTCTAAAGCGTTGATTTTTTGTTCCATATCAGAGATTCGCTTATCTTTCTCATCATTTTTTATGCTGAGGTCTTTGACTTGGGTAGCTAATTGAGTCATAGTGTCGTTTAGTTTGGTAAATGCATTGCTCATTTCCTTTCTTATTTCATCTTGCGAGGTGGTGACTTGTTTGGTAAGCTGCTCTATGAGTGTTCTAATGCCTCTAAGAGTAAGAGTAAGAGTAAGAGTAAGAGCAAGAGTAAGAGTATGAGTAAAGGCTCAACCAAGTTATGCGTAAGCAAACAAAAGCAAGAGAGCAAAAGTACGATCTTGTGTGGAGCAGTGTTGCCACTTTGGCGAGAGGAATTTTGTTTGGCGTGATGACGAAAAAGTGGCGGTTTCAAACTTTTTTTTTGGCGATATTTCGACGATATTTCTTAAAAAGAAGTCAAAATACTTTTTTTACGTTATGCAACACTTCACAATGCAAACATTTTTTCACGTTTCTAATTATTAATTTGCCGAGCAACAGTGCTACCACAACATAAAACGTAAAATCACTTTTCACAGCTTAAATTTGTTCAGTTTGCGCAAATTGATTGCGATTGAGTTTTATCACAAATTGATAAAAACCAGTAATATTTTTTGGACGTTGTTATAGATGTGGTATTTTTTATACTTAGTTTTTACTTTACTTTATATTTTTATATCGTTTATAACTACATATAGTTTAAACTGCAATTTCTAGTCATATATACAAATATAATAAATACAGTGACTCAAAAAATTGATCGCATGTGTGTAAGCAGTGCGTGTAGCAGTAGATTGTGTACAAATTATTAAAGCCACTACTGTAAAAGTAACGGTTATTAATTTTGTTATATTATTATTCTCATTTGGCAGTAATATATGTAAAAAATTTCAGTGCTTATTTAAGTGTTGGACTGGAAACACTAAAAGTTCATTCGATCAATTTTTTGAGTTTGCTAAAAAATAATAAAAGAATAACCAAACTTCGAAACTATTTTATTGAATGTGGTCATTAACTTTGATTTTAGTGAGACTTGTTTATTTAAGGTAAAACTAAACTAGTTTTTAAGTTTGTAACTACAAAATGTAATTATTTGAAAAATCTTTCAGATTTAAGCAATATCACCTGAAAAGTTTAAGCAAATTGAACATTTCTTGCGTGAGGGTGTTTCTCATAGGCAAATTTCTCTATATGTAAAGTGCTCTATTTCAACAGTTAGCAAAGTTCGCGCTCAATGTGAAAATTTGACGATTAAGAAGTGCGCTGGACGGAAACCCATTATATCAAATTTATTAAGGCGTCGAATAATACATCAAATTACACATGGGGTACACGATAATGCTGTTGAAATAAATAAATGCTTGAAAATAAATTACGTCATTCATGTTTTGGACGAAACAATTAGAAATCTTCTAGGAAAAAATGGTTTTAAAGGTCGCTTTGAGGTAAAGAAACCCTTATTGTCTAATCGCTATAAGAAATTGCGCCTCAAATTTGCCCGTAAGTACAAAAGTTACAGCATTGACGATTGGAACAATGTTATATGGTCCGATGAAACTAAAATTAACAAATATGGGTCTGATGGGAGGCAGTGGACTTAGACAAAAAAAGGTGGAAAATTATCCAGTAGACATGTTCAGCCAACAGTGAAATTTGGAGGAGGCTCAATAATGCTGTGGGGGTGTATGACTTGGATTGAAGTTGTAAAGTGTCATAAAATTGCAGGAAAAATTACAGCACAGGACTACATTAATATTTTGAAAGCAAACCTTTTCCAAAATTTGGATATGTTCGGAGTTGTTTTGGAGGAATCGATTTTCCAGCAAGACAACGACCCAAAACATACGGCTAGAATAACAAAAATGTGGTTCCAGGAAAATTCTATAAACGTCTTGTACTGGCCACCGCAATCACCTGATTTAAATCCGATTGAGCACTTGTGGTGGAGCTTAAACGCGGATTCAGGGATGGTGAATGTGCGCCACGAACACTCGATGATATCTGGCAAAAAGTCCAGATAAAATGGAATGTACTGTCACAGGATTTATGCAAAAATTTGGTGGAAACCATGCCACGAAGAATAAATGCTGTTTTGGAAGCACGCGGAGGCTACACAAAATATTAACTTTTAAACTCAAATAAATGATCGAATATGTTTAATTAATTTTTCTAATTTATTTTACTACAAATTCTGAAAAATTAAAAAAAGAATGTGTTTTTTTATTTAAGAAAAATTAAGTTTGTAAAAATATATAATCTTTTCATAATCCATTTTTTCGTTTTCCTGTAATATTTGTTTTGTAAGAAATTCCTGAACATGCGATCAATTTTTTGAGTCACTGTATATTCACAACATTATATATTTATTATGGTTTTATTTATTTTTTTTTAAAAGTTACAAAAAAAAAATGTTTGGCGGTTTTTGGCGGTCTAGGTATCGACAAATGGCGATCAAAGAGTATAAAAAACTGGCAACCCTGGTGTGGAGTCGCCCATTTTATTATTTGGACTCGTGCCAGTTTATTGGAATTGATTCATATTGATTTTTTTTTTATGCATAACATACTGGGTTTTTTATTGAAAATTGAGAATTGTTTTTCGAGTTTTTTTTTAACTTAAGAAAATTTTTGTTTAATTCTCTGATATTTTGTTCGCTTCCGCATAACTTATATTATAAGTTACATATTACATATTATACATATTATAAGCTTTTGATAGTGATGAAGTGACGTGATTTTGTGGAAAGTAAGAATTTTTATTATAATTTTTTTTTAGTAGCGTAAAAAAGGGAGGGTATTGTGACACGGCGGGTGCAGTGGAATTTTGTATTTGTCGAAATTTACGACAATCATTAGAAAAAACAGAAAATTGAAGAAACGCGTGATTTTCGACCATGTTTTATGAAATGAAATCTGACTTTTTTTACCATAGGATACAGAAGCTTTTTTTAAAGTAAGGTTTATTAATATTTCTTCCGATCTGCGGTGATTTTTGACACGTTCTTTACTTTTCTTGATTACGTAAGAACAATTTGTGTAAATGACTTAGGGGAACTTTAAGTGCTGAATATAATTGGAATATTCTACGATGTTTTTGCAAACATTTCTAAAGGTTCATTTTGATCTGTATTAATTGTCACTAAAATGGCATACAAAGTTTAAAATAAAAAAATGTTCAGAATTTTCTACAATTAACCTTGCACTTCTTTACTATTGAAAATATTTTTGTGGAATGCTCCACTGTACCCCCATATGTTAAATGTTTACCTTGATTATTCTCCGATGCTACTGTACAATAGAGTGGGTCGGCCTGCATACAAAAAAAAAGTTTGAAAAAAACCACCCATTTCAAAGCTGATCTCGAAAATTTTTTTTTGGACCATCGGAAAAACAGCCGAAATGGTATTTTTTCTATAACTTGAGCATAACATATCCGATCTTAAAAAATAATATGTCGTTTAAAAGTGCTTTACGAGAACTACATTTTCTCTTCAGAACATTTTTTCAGAACTTCCAAGGTCATATTTGACTAGTAAACCTCGTTAGCCCGATTTATCCCCCCTAAAATTGTTTTTTTTTCATAAAATTCCTAAGAATTTTTTTACATTTTTTACAAAAAAATTATTCAATAACTTTAAAAACAAAGAAGTTATAATGGTTCAAATATTTGGTACAATGCTTTTTTCATTATGTATGAATTACTTTTTTTTAATTCAAACAAAATTGAAAATGAACTGAATTATTTTCAAAATTAAGTAATAAAATTAAAATAAAATATTTTTCTTAAGATATTTACAACGTCACGTACTATCGTTTTTTTGATGTGACGTCTTTTTTGCCGTCATATGAAATGCACTTTAAGGGATTGTTACTTTTTGTTGATGCTTCGGCTTCTGCTCTAAATTTTGTGCGTTCTCTATTGTACAAGTAGAGTAGAGTTCGATGCCTTTTAAATTAGGATTCAAATTCAGACGAGAAGTATTTATTGTTTTAGAAAATTACTTCGCCTCTTTCTTCATAAGATAATGGTTTTCGAAATCAGATCCAACATTTACCGGAAAAATTTGAACGAGGTATAATTCTTAACACGAACGCAAGAAATATTTTTTATTAGAATTTTTGCATACATTTCAATATAAAAGAGGCGTTAAATACGAGGATTGTTTCATATATTTCGGGAATAAATATATAAATATATATATATAAATATATATATATAAATATATATATAATTCTCTTCTTTGATTAATACATTTTTGCATCCGTTCGAACCATTTATCATAACATAAATCCCATTCCGGTTTGACACCTGAAAAACATAGTTCTTGAACGCATCAACGGCTTCTTTACCGTTCGTGAGACGGCAAAGAACAAAGTACAAACTTTTTTGCGAAATCATTCCTGAGTAGTACGAGAGGAGTAGTAGCTATGGTATGAAGCTACGTCAGTATTATAAAAATCGCTTTATATACATAGTTTCCTAATATATTTCTATATTTAAAGTTTAGAATTTATCTCATTTGAATATTGAATCGACTCAACACTAATTACTCATTTATTTTAATGATTTTAATTATTTAACATTCATGATAACAACTATGATTCAAGTTTATTAATCTATGGCCAAAGATTTGACAGTTAGAACTTGACAAAAAAAAATTGAAGGTGAAATACGTTTAAGATTAAAGTTATTTTGTTTTGTTTGCTGGTATTTTCTATCAATTTCTAAAGAAAAAACTTGTCAGAGTTCGGGTTATCCTATAGATTTTCTGCATTGAATATTCAAATTTTTTTTTTCTACAGAATTTACTGATTTTTTGCTGTCACTCGGTTTGTGACACCTGTCACGTTCGGTTTATTATTTATTATTTTTAAATGTGCGATAAGAGCAGGAATAATCTTTTAAATATTGTTTTTTGAGAAATAATTACTTTTCGCTTTGGCTGATGGAAGTGGAGAACGTACGTACAGTGACGTTAAAAATTAAATACAGTGGCTCACAGCTTATTTCAACCAGCATCTAATAAAAACTTCAAGCAGCTTTAACAACTAAACTAAAAATTATATAAATGCAGGTTGTCAGTGTTATATTTTAACTTATCATATATGACTTAATTTATTTTTTATATTTTTATTTAATATTTTATAACAATTAAAAACAATTATAGGCGAACAAAAGTATTTTAATATTAAGCATGGCCACCCTTCTCCTGGTCAATTATCAATTTGAGCCTCTTTGTCATGCATTCGAACAGCTTTTTGGTCACTTCCGGTGTAATTTTGACCCATTTTTCAACCAATTTTTTAAATATTTGTTGATAAATTTAATTTATTTTTACGATTTCAATCTGGGCTTCAACAAATCAGATATTAACCAAAGAAGGAGTGAAGAAGTTTTTTAAATAGGTGCTTATTCTTACTATATGAGGAAAAATAAATTGAGAAATAAAATCATTTTATGATTTGGTTTAAAAAAAAAAAACGCCCATAACGATGCGTTACCCGATGCATTACCCCCTGAGTACATCTGCCGACGTCACGATTGCAGCTGTTATTTTAAAGCTATAGTTATGAATTTTTTCGAAAAAGATCAATTGCAAAAATTATTCCAATTGAACGAAAATCACGCCTATCACCCGTACAAAGTAACTATATCGAAATGTTTACATCTCTGCAAATTCCATAAAAAATAATTTTAAAAACTTGAACGAGCTTTGATTTCTCAAACATTTCTAGCTTGCAGTGAGCGCACCTACCTTCTATGCAAAGTGACGTCATCAAAATGAAATTGATGATGATATAGAGGTGAAATCTCCTTAAACTTCACAAAAGTCACTTTAACTTGTAAAAAAAAAAAAAAATAAACTGGCCATTTCAGCCCTTGAAAAGACTTTGACTGAACTTCTTATGATCAATTTGTGTTGTTCGTGTAATTAAATGTCTGTACACAATTGATCGAGAACTGGACCTACTAGTTTTATGCCGACTTCGAACGGCTAATGTGCATGTTCTCAAGAAGCTTTACATGGCATTATTTAGTCTTTGAGGTTTGCCATTGTCTGCAGAGAGGTGAACATCGATCAGAAAAATTAATTTCAATTGAAAACATTTTCTATGTGTGGTGAAGGATTCGAACCTCGAACCTCGCAGCTCGAAAATTTGTGCCGAGTGGTCCACGCACTTTAGTGCACTCGGACACGGCCTAAACAAAAATTAAATTATTGATTTTATATTTTACACATTAGCTTTGATATTTAAAAACTATAAATATTATACATAGTTTGGAATTTGGTTAAAAACCAGGTCCATCCCCCAAAAAAGCTGATGTCAAAATCAAAATAATAACTTCAAGTATCAATACGAATCGATATACAGTAGTTTTCTAAAAGTGCCACATCCTATGTATAATCCCGCCAATTTTTTAATGATTCTACCTACCCATCTAACCCCGTACCAAATACTAGTGTCCTAGTATAGTATATATAGTGTTTTTCTAATATTGCCACATCCCTTTGTTGAATAACGTCCACTTTTTCACCGTAATTGGTAATAATTCTTCCTACCCTTGTACTAAATTTTCAATATTAATCAATATTAACCGAGATACACTTTTTCTAATAGTGACACACAGCACCCACTTTTTTAAAAAAGGACCTCCATGTTTATGGCCTCCAAGTCTTGAAAAAAAAATTACTGCAATCGAATAAGTGCTTTAGGAGTTATCGATGCACATACATTTACAAAAAAAAAAAGAAACCAACGAACTTTAAAACCTCTCACTTTTTGAAGTCGGTTAATAAGGCTCGTTTGATATTATAATCCATAAAATGATTGGCATGAGTCTAATGAAATTGTTTGGTGTTGAACAAAAATTTGGGAACTTGAGTGTTCTCTTGTGTTGTGTGACGCACGTTTGGTCATGTCGGATATACAAAATACGTAAACAAGTTTCACAATATGGATGACTAGTTATAAATAGATCACATTTGAGAACGTGCCAACTTAATAATGCCGTTATGATAAAGCCTATTAATCATAAAGTGTCGTTTTATGATAGCGTAAATAGTAGTTTTAAATGGTAGCAAAAAACAAAGAGTAATGCCATCATAATAAATACATATCTTACCATATAAACAGAAATAATGTCGATAAATTGAATAACGTAAACTTCATATCCAAGAAGAGCGAAAAATCGAAAATTGATTTCATTGTGTCTACAAGATTGTCATACCAGGTCTGAAAGAAAAATACAAAAATCATTCAGAGAGTAAGAAATTTTGAAAATATATTTAGACTATAAATTTAAAATTTTAAAATTACTATAGTTCACTAACATTAAAACATTGAAAGTTCTGTCCTATTTTCAAGGGCATAGGTATATTACCATATGTTATATATTCTAACCAAATCTGTATAACCATAACCTAAAAAATGGTTTATAAGGTAAGATGAAATTTTTGGGGACTAAAATAATTTCCCTAATTATAATTGACTAATATAATTAACTTTCGTAGTTTTGACCAACAAGATCCGAGGAGCTTTTGGAGTACTATACTGCCGTCATAAGGAAGAGTATATATATTTCAATATTCTGAGATAGACGACTTATAGCAATTTATCTGATCATGTATCACGAAATTCGACATTTAAGCTTGTATCTAAAAAATAAAAAACAAGTGCGAAAATGAGCCAAATCGGATGAAAACCACGCCTACCTCTCATACAAAGTGACTTTATTAAAACGGTAGAATCTCTTAGAATTCCACAAAAATTAATATATGGACTTGAAATTTTTCATATGAGCTTTGATATTTAATATAAGTATAAAATTCAACCAAATTGGATGAAAACCACACCTACCTCCCATACAAAACGATTTATTGGCTGCTTAAGACTTTGAATATACTTTGGTTTGGCCGCGGGGGTATTTTAACTTCGACCCAGAAGTTCGAAGGTTATTTCTTACTAGTTTTTTTTTTTTATTTTTTCATGAATGGATCGCGGTTATTTGGGATTGATTAATTAGCCTTCCAATGACTTATGAACAATATTAGGCGGACTTAAATTATGTCCGTTGCTTTATATTTCGTCAATAAAAAATTATATTTTTGCGAAATTTTTGCGGAAAAAATGTAGGAAAAAGATTTCACGTGCTACTTATGTTAAGGAAAAAGAGAAGTGGGAAAAATTTTAGGGCATTATTGATCGGAGACGACTTTCAAATTTGAATATAATCGGAGAGCGCTTTCAAATTTGTTGGCGTCTAGGAAGGTAGCATAGTGACAACGGTTACGGGAGATATCCGAGTATAAGAGAGAATTAAAACTGTTTTTTGTGTTGTGATGAGCTCGAGTTGTGCAACAGAGATAGCAAAAAGACTAATTTATTTTTTGTGTCATATTGGGAATTCAGAAAAAGCTATACGTCAAAATGTTCATAACAGCATTGACGTTTGTCTCTTTTTATGACTGCTATGTTAATACTTCATCATCATCTTCATAAAGTCGCCGATTTGGCGTTTTATTCTGTGCAGAAAACCAGAAATATGCAAATATGCCTAAACTTAATGGCATACTACTGCAAGTCAAGCACAATTTTCGAATACCCCTCTTGGAAAAATTGGAAGGCTTCCATATGGAAGTGATTTGGAAACATTCCTAATCGTTTCTTTTGAAAACTTATGCAAAGTTTTAAATTGATATTGTTTCCAAATGGCTTTCTTAAGGATGTATGTGGAAACAAGTAGCATTAGACGTGATGGAGAAACATTCCTCATCGTATCTTTTGGAAACTTTTTGGTAGTTTAAAATTGATGTTGTTTCTAAACCGCTTCTTAAGGATTGCATGTGGAATTTTTGCTTGTTTTGGGGCAATTTCCATTTCAATTCATTTCGAATAATCTCGAATAATAAGGCGACCTCAGTAGTCGAGTAGGTAGCATGCTTGACTGCCACCCTAGAGGTCCCAGGTTCGAATCCTGGCCAGGCTAACCATTTTTAGTTGTTATTTATTAGTTTTTGTTGCGACATTAATTTTCAAGCCAATGGAGAGGTATGTTTCCACATTCATTTTTAAGACAGTGTAGAGGAATGTTTCCCTGCAATGACATATTGTGTATAAAAAGAAATAGAGTGTCTAACGAAACGGAATGCTTCCTACATTCAACGGAATGTTTTCTGCTTATATCCGGGAATGTTTCCATTTCCCAGAGGGTCAACTCAGAAAAGCACCAACTAACAAAATATCACATCATTTTTTTAATTAGCCACCTTTTTACGGCACATGATTGCACATTGGGGTTACATTGCAGCACATTTTCTATTTAGTTATAGTTCGAAAAGTGCAGGGCTAACTTCATGCACTCCCTAAACAAAAAAATAGTTAAAATTATGGCACAAGCGAAATATGAATATAACTGTACTATTAAGTATGGAGAAAATTGTACTTTGAATCGCAAAAAACTCGAGGAGTGAGTAAACGATTATAAAAAGTTATGAAATCTCTACTGGCCTAAAGATGCCGCTCTATTAGAAGTAAACAAATGGAGAACCATACGGATGTAAGTCACAATCTACAATAAATTGATAACGAATTTATTTCCAAACCGGCTGTCAAAGTTTTTCCATGTTTAGCTTTTTTCTGTTTTATTTATTTTATTATAAGCAATTAAACTAAATCTTGAAACGTGCTACATCTTAATAAAAAAATCCTTATCAGTGAACAATTGTGCCTCAGTCATAATTTATACAGTAAATGGCAAAAAGAGCATCTAAACCGTAAATTTGTATTTAGATAATTGCACTTAACTAGGTGGGGAATACTTACATCTTCGTCCTCCTTAGCTATGGTGGTCATTGAGTTCCTATAAATATTTGGGCACGATGAGGCTCTCAGACGATAACGATGCGTGTTTAACATGGCGCCCCGATAGTGTATCGAGTTGCGATGTATACGCATATCCTTAAGGAAATTCGAGTTACGTATGGAGATGTTGTGCCGCAAATTTGGGCGATACATTGGCTTCTTGGATTTAGATAGACGCCGCATGCCACTGATGCTGTCGGTACGGACACGCTTAACCGTTGTTGGCAATGTTTTGAGCTCCTTATGCTCCGGTATTGTAATGACAGCCTCATTGTGCTTCTTGACATTGGCCTCGATTAGCGCATAGGCCTCGTCCTGAATTGACGTGTGGTAGCAGTGTATATCGTCACGCAGTATGTCGAGCGAGTTGTGGCGTCCGTTCGTTTTTAAATTGGACGTCGTGTTTTTACCACCCATGAAGATATTCTCGTTGAGCGAATATCGCGAATTTGCGAAGTTATGATCGTGGTTCTGTTCACGCGAAAACTTTTGCGTTAAGTATCCTTCATCGGTGGAGGAACGCATCGAGCCGAATGAAGTCCGAAATGGTGGTGTATATCCGGTGCCATTGGAGCGTTTCTCCGACGGTGAAAGTGTTTCGACTGAAGCCAAATAGGATTTCTTGGCGTCCTCTGTTGTACTATCAACCATCATGGTGTTGTCTGGAGAGACAATAGCTGCACCCGCTCCTGCACAGGCTGCAGCCGCACCGGCAGACGACATTGACAGCAAGTTATCGCGCGAGGGCGCTTCGGCGCCTTCACGTTGTCGCAATGAGCGGCGACTCAAGCTCTTCAATTCATAAATACTGTCCAGTTCTTGGGAACACAAGAAGGTCGGCAGAAATAGTTCACTGCGATAGCGTTTCATGCTCTCCTCGATGGCATCGCCAATCTGTTGATTAGCCTCAGTGTTGTTCTTGGTGACCAAAGTATCGAGAACGGCTTCCTTGGTGACTCCCGTGTCAAGCATTTTCTTGATTTCCTCCAGGCAAACGCTGGAGTTCGAAAAGGTTGTCTCACTCTGCGAACGACTCTCTAGGCGATTCTCTTCGATTAGCCAGTCAGGATCGCGCATTAGCGCTCCACAGACGCAGGCGTTCAACATGGTGCCCGCAAGTATCAGCGTGGCACCACGCCAGCCATAAGAATCAATGAGCCACTGCGTGAGAGGAGCATAGAGAAAGGTGCCGATGCCCGTGCCAGAGGCACCGATACCTGTGGCAAAGGTGCGTTTCTTGTCGAACCAGAAGGCTATGGACACAACTGCGGTGACATAGCCGATACCCAAACCTAGACCAGAAATGATGCCAAATGTCAGATAAAGCATCTCGACAGAGTTGCAGAGCGAGGACAATCCGAAGCCAAATGCTGAGAGCAAACCACCAAATATGGTCATCTTGCGGCAGCCATACTTGTCAACTAGATTCGACCAAATTGGACCCATCAACAGCGGCACCGAAAAGAAAAGCGAACTAATCCAGGCAGTCTTCGAAGGTGTTTCCTTAAAGTAGGCCAACAGTTCGGTGTTAATAAGCCCGAACGAGAATGAGAGGCCATCGGCAATGAGCGAAACAACCAAGGAGGCAAAAACCACAACCCAACCGTAGCCACCGTCAGGCATTTCGGGTTTCTTCTTTTCTGTGGATGTCGACTCAATGGAGTCGCCAGAGTCATTGGAAATGAGACGCGTTCGCTTTTTGACATTGTTGTCATTCATAATGCTGATACTAGCCGAGGTGACGGTGATAGTAGCTACACCATTGTTGCCACCATTTGGCGCTCTCAAAAGACTGGTCTTTACCAAGTGGCCATTTGGATCGTCGTCATTCAGGTCATCGGCGGAAAGATTGCAGAAGGTGACTTCGGGGAAAAGTACTTTGCTCTGTGGCGTGACAGCAGCTTGAGCGGGTAAAGGTTGATAGATGCTGCCATTTTGGCGGGCTTGTGAGCTGTTTGCTGAGGGATTTGTGACCATTTTGAGAGGTTATTTAGGTGTGTGTTTAGATTGTTAAAGTTGCAAAAGAGATTTGAAATTGGTTCAAGTAAGATATATTGGCAAAATCTCTGTTGTTACTCAAAAGCTCAAGTAGAGAAGGCTCCACGTAAAATTTATTGTTTTAGCTCTGTTAGGAAAGACTTTCCTTTGAACACAATAGTTTTCAGCAATTTTTATTATTGTTTTAAAGTTGCTTTCGTCTTTTTTTTTTTATATTGTTTGTATCCTGACAAACTCGTTCCAACTCCTAGAGTTTCCTATACTCGATAGAAAAGCTTTTGCTTTGTGGGCTTAACTTATCTGCGGCGCTTAACTTTTGGAGGATCCTTCTTCGTAATGTATGGAAGGAAAATGCACTGTCACTTGTTTTGGGATATAAAGTGACGATTTCCTTGCAATGCGCAGACGTACGTTTAAAAGCGTATTACGGCGGTGAAAAATCCTTTGATTGCAAATGAGCAGAAGTGGTTCATCCGATGTCCGTGGACAGAGCTGAAAGAAACCATAAAAAAAAAATAGTTATTAATAATTGTTAAAATTGAAAAAGAGTCTTTGAACGATATACAATTGGGCACAGTAGAGCTCTAAAATTCAACCGTTTGTGTGCTTCAGATAAAATATAACACAAAGGAGAAGGTTTAATAAGGAAGGGTTGTAAGCATTCTATGAAAATCGTTTAAATTCTATGCAGTGCATTCAATAGACCCATCCAATCATTATTAAGTCAATTTAAGGTTAAACAAATACACGTCACCTTTTTTCCATTTCACCTTGAAATTCGAAACATTTCGAACATTTCGAAACAAAAAATACTCAAAAATTACCAAAAATGGACTATGGTGAGGAACATGACTTTTTTTTAAGAAAGGGTCCAACAAATTTGTAATTAACGCACCAAAAATCATAAAAGTTAATGATGAATCTTGTTAAGACTACATGTCTATTGACTATTTTGTGTTAAACCTCAACTTCCAAAAAGAGAGTTTGGTGGACCTGAAGGTGAGTACAGTATATCTGTTACCAAAATTTACTTAATATTGTTTAATTGGGTCTGATAAATGAATGAATAACATACATTTTAGTATATTTCCAGAGGGGATTGAAAGCTTACCTTATTGACCCTCTTCCTTTGTTTAGGAAGTTACTGAGTTTTTTTCTTGTTATTAGGATTAAGAGACAATCATGTTAAGAAAAAAATAAGTTTGCCGGTATAGAGTCAATTTTGAAAAATATTCGATCTGAACTTAACTATCGCGTTTGTAAGGGTGCTGTTTTTAAATTCAATATCAAATTTCGTAACTGGAAATGGAGAAATCGTGTCTTGACCCATTAAAAAATATTCAGTTTGAAAAGATTTGAGGTCAAAATGAGTTTGTAGCAACATTTTTCAATTTAAACCAAGGATTCCAGGTATTACACCTATTCAGTCAAGATTACCTTGGTTCCAAAATGGGGTGATAGATGCATGGCGGATAGCTGTAGAAACATCTGAATTTGAATCTGAGGCAACGGTTTTGCTTTTTCTCATTCATTTATGTATAGTAATTTTGAGACCTCATCCACAAACATCTCTCTACCACCAATTATAACTTTTGAGTCGTAAATATTGATGAATTTTCAATATGAGTTCAACAGAAATGAAGAATGGTAAAAACGCAGAACCATGGTAGGGCCGGGACCCGAACTCGAGACCTCTGGGGTAGCAGTCAAGCGCGTTATCACTCGATTACTACCCGTCTTTTTAAAAATATTCAGTTTGAGTAAATGAACATCATTAAGGTTAACGTAAGAGGAATTTGTTCAAATCCATGGTCATATTTTTTAAAATCAACATAGAGGTTTCCGGGTCCTAGATCATTCCGGGAACTAGTCATTAAAAAAATTTACCTAAAGGCTTAATTTGCGTCAATGAAAGTATGTAACAGTGCTTCCAAGGTTAAAATATTAAAACTTAAAATGGCGGACCCGGTTTATAACCAAGTATTTTAAAAATATTCTATTTTGCGTTAATAAAAGTTTGTATCGGTAACTTTACGTAACTTTACGTTATTAAAAGTGTTACGTAATATATTTCAACTGCGTGAACTTAAATTCGTAAATCCGAAGATAACTTAGCAAAGACACAAACCAATATTTCTTCTCCGTACGAAGTTAAATTCGCACTTTTTTGTAAAGATACGAATTTAACTAACGACATTATGAATTTAACTTTAATTGTTAGGAAATCACTTTGATATTGACTTGCAAATACAGAAAATTTGAAAAAATTTATGAAAATTTTTAAAAAATATTAATTAAAAACAAATGCAAATAAGTTCTTTCAAGTTAGGATTTTGGCCATTGCAAATTTTTGAAAAGGATTAAATTTTTGGTTCATGGTACTACTTTTCAATGACAGAATCCTCAAATCTGAAACGCAGAATTTCTATAATATGCATATTAATGGACAGGTAATTTATATAAAGTTAAATTCGTAGTGTCGTTAGTTAAATTCGTATCAAAAGTTAAATTCGCAAAAAAGAGCAAAAAAGTGCGAATTTAACTTTGTACAGAGAAGAAATATTGGTTTGTGTCTTTGCTTAGTTATCTTCGGATTTACTAATTTAACTTCACGCAGTTATATATTTTAATTTGTAAATTTTTTTAGTTAATGTAAGATTGTTTTTTTTTTTTTTAAACCAGTTATTAAAAAAAATGGTAATTTCGGGATTTTTTATAAATCCCGTTTTTACCAGGGTACGGAAAAGTTCGTAAATAGCTCTTTTGGTGCGAGCTCGTGTAGCTTTGAAAACATCTCAAACTTGCGTACCAGAGCAGAATTATAAAAGCAATGAGACAGTTCATGAGCTGCACATGGCAATTAATGGTATAATTGAAAATAGGCCATAGTAGAGCTCACAATTTTATACGTTCTTTGAACTTAAGACTTTGACAAAAATGGATATTTTTGACAAATGCGTTTCACTGGGGTTATATAAGGCACGATAATGGATTATATGAGCTACTTGAACAAACAGATTATTTTTTAGTCCACTGGAATTTGAATTTTAAAGGGTTTTGATTTTTTTTTTGTTTACTCCTTGATAATAATTTATGATTATATTTAAAGCTGGTTCTTCTGATTAGTTTAAATAATTATGGAACTTGTTACATAATTAAAAAAAAAAAAAAAAAAATAAAAATATAAAAATAAAAAAATAAAAAAAGTTAGATAATTTGAGTTTTGATTTTTTCGACTATAAATAGATGTATAATCCCAGTATATAATCCAAATATACAACAATTTGGGTTATTGGAACTTTTTGAGTTTTGTGGGGTCCTTGGCTCTACTGAGACTATGTGTGGAAATAGTCGGATCAGTGGAAATTATTTTGGGTTTGGTGAACTCTTTGGTTGAAAATTGATTTTTTATTGATTTCTTATACATATATTTTTATTTTTATTGTTGTTTATATGAGTTTGGTTTTTTGTATGATGATATAAAGTAATACTCCAAGGAGTCCATAAAACCCAGATGAGTTCAAATAATCCAATTAGATTCATTGATGATACTAGTGGAACCTTTTTGATTGATGTTCACAGAGTTTTGTTAAAGAAGTCCACAAAATCTTAAAAAATTCCAATAACCCAACTAGTTTCATATATTTGCAGTGAAACCTTTTATCCTGAAAATCATTGAATTATATCGAAGGAATCCACAAGGCTGCAAAAAGTTCCAATAATCCAACTAGTTCTATAGACAGTCCCAGTGGAATATATTTAGCTGAATATCATATTCAACTGGAACCTATTTGCCATAAAATCATAGATTTTTGTCCAAGAAGTTCACTCAAATCATAAAAGTTACAATGACTTGGATGAGGGCTACATTTTTCTCTGCACCGCCCAGCTTTCATTAATGCCGTGTTCAGCTCACGAATTATCATCAAAATGAGCATCAAAAGTCTCATCTATGCTCTCGTACATGAGCGCGTACATTTTGTCAGATACACAGAATGAAATCTTATTTCTCAAAGTCTGAGCGCGTACGATTACTTATGTAACTTTTCGAATCTTATGGTCTAGTTAGACTCACATGGCACAGCAGCGCATGGCTTAGCAAGTGTCACTGGGCGATCTGTTCAATGCGATTTGCGTGTATCTGATTATGCATAACATGACAACGCATGGCAATGCTCAGATAAAAACAGAAATTCAACGCTGAATACATAGATAAACATGTAAGAACTGTTCCATTTTGATAACTGTGTTCTTTCTATGCGTTTGACATTTTGACGAAACAGTTTTGCATAATCAGCACTTTTTTTGCTATGTGCTAGCTGCTTATCTATGTACCATGCGCTGCTGTGCCATGCGAGGCTAACTAGACCATTACCATCACCAAGGCATTACATTTTATTGAATGTTTGACAACACAAATTGAAAGAGAACAACAAGAGATGGAATAAAATTTTTGCACAAAATGAAGATTTTTTTAACATGCACAGAACAGAGAATTATCTGTTTTCGTTACTCAAAATTATTTTTAAAACCCTGGGGAATAGGTCGATACCTTCGATACCTTAGAGGAGGCAGGAAGCTAAATCTACAGCGGATAATAGCCACAATTCGAAAAATGTTTGGCTTAGAAGTTATAGCACTCAAGTTGTAGCGTCTAGTTTATAGTTTTTAAAATAATCATAATGATCTTGTTTGCAATTGAAAGCGTGTCTCTTATCTTACTATTTCACACGAACAATTTTTTTCGATTCGAGTAGTTTAAAACTTTCAAAACTTTACAAAAACTTTCCAAAAAATTTAGCTCATTGTTATATTTAAAGCTAAAACACTTTTAATAAAAGTACTCAATGAATTTCATAGCGCGACGACAAAAGCGAAAAACCAAAAACGCGCCATTCTTGTAGAAACATTTCGGAAAAACTGCACCAAGATTTTTGGCGACATAAACAACGCAAAAAGTTTTTGTTGTTGTTTTTTTTTGCTTTCCTTCAACTTGACCTCTCATTAAATAAAAATAAAAGCAGCAACAAACTAAGAAAAATTGTTAAAAACGTAATGTTGTGAAGAAGTGTAGAAAACAAAAATGGCGCACGGTAAGAGAGCAATTCTCATAAATTGTTTTGAGAGTATTTATGTCGAAATGAGCCGAAAATCGAAAAACAGCTGTTTTGGCAAAATATTCAAAATACTTATTTTTATTTTTTTTTTTTGGTCTCTGCTTTTTATTTTTGTTTACTTGCGCATTCGTTTGACATCAGCGATGTTGAAACTTTTTGTTTTTTGTGTTTTTTTTTAGTTTTGCAACTTATTTTGTTGTTTTTATTTATTTATTTATATATTTTTAAGTGCTCAATTTTTGAAATATTGAATCAAATTTTGTTTGCTCTAAATTTTTTGTTTGTTTAAATTTGAACAATTTCTTAATGCATTATTTATTTTTGGGCCATATAACGTAAGTGATGTGTGCATTTTCCGGTTTTAAGCAAAAAATTGATTTTCTTTTTGCAGCAAAAATTAAAATTAATATTAATGCATAATTTAATTTATTGTTGCAACTGCTGTATAGTGTGTCGATTGAGTTATGGCCGGAATAAATTTGTTTATAACATAGCAAATTTTAAAAATAGTTAAGAGTTTTCAAAATTAAAATTTTAAAAACGAAGAAAAACTGTGATCTGGTTTGGAAATTTAAGTCCAAAAATTTTGTTTTGGTAATTTTTTAACACTAAAAAAAGCATATTTTTTTTTATAAAAAACCTCAAACTATACTGATCTATAAGCTCCTCACTTGCCTTAAATTTTTTTTTACACATAGCAAAAATTGATAATATAAATATATGGGCTACAAAACCCGATTTTATTATACACTATTCGATAAAAGTCTGCGTACAGAGGAAAACATTATTTTACATACGCCATAATTACGTAAGTTGCTACTTATATTTCGGGATCTGGCAACACTAAAGTCGTTCCAGTTAAACTGGCGTTTTCATTGCAAAGTTTGACATTTTTTAGCTTATACGTATTCGAACTCAATTTGACTTTTGACAATGAAGCACCATCAAAAACTTCTGTATAACGGTGGTATCCAGAATTCAAGTAGGACCGTTCTTCGATCACTGACGAATTTCATGAAGGGCGTCTAAAATCTGTTTTTGTGCCACAAAACATTGATGCATATGATAATGCTTGTTTGTCATATGAAATACCGTGATATTGAGGCATCCCTGGGCTTTATTTCCACCAGCATATATTACATTTAGCATGAACACATTGTTGTGAAAGAGATTTGTTCGTTTTGGATTCCACATAATTTGACAAACGCTCAAAAAAGGCTCGTGACGATTGGTGCAAAGAAACGCTCAAGAAATATGATCGTGGTGCTTCAAAAGACGTATATAAAATCGTGACTGGTGACAAATGATGGATCTATGAGTATGAGTCTGAAGGTAAATATCAGTCGACTGTATGGGTTTTTCAAGATGAACCCAATCCAACAAAAGTTGTTCAAGCTCGAAGCACTGGGAAGTAAATGCCTGTTGCCTGTTTCTTCCTGGTCATGTGACTGGTCATGTGACCACGGTACCACTTGAGACATGTCAAAGAACGGTCAATTTGGAATCGTACACAACCATTTATTTGTCAGAAGTGTTCCGTGAAATAAGAAAAATAAGCAAGCGCCGAAGAATTATTCTTCATAAAGACAATGCAAGCTCCTACACATCAGCTCAAACGACGTCGTTTTTGAGCACTAAAAACATCGAATTCATGGGTCATGACCGGGTATGGGCACCACTACATTTAAAGCTTCTGTACTGTTTCTGTGTTTCTCTTTTGTCTTTGATTTGTTGTTGCCTTTTGTGTTGCTACATAAGCTTTTGCTCTCAATTCTTACGCTCAACGCTCCTGGAGCGCTCTCTGCCCATACCCGGTCATGACCATGGTATAATCAATCAGGTAGGTGTGACAGTTTTCCAGCGAACATGAATTGTCAAAAATCATACAAGACAAAGCAAACAAAAAAAAAAAAAACAGACGAGTTTGACAATCCATGAACGATCTCGTGAGAAAATAGCCTGTTGTCAAACCTACCTGTATAATTGTATCATGGGTCATGACCAGCTATGGGCAGAGAGCGCTCTGGAAGCGTTGAGAGAAAGAATTGAGAGCAAAGGCTTATGTAGCAACACAAAACGCAACAACAAATCAAAGACAAAGACAAACACAGAAGCTTTAAATGTAGTGGTGCCCATACCCGGTCATGACCCATGTGGAAAAACATGGGCCATCCGCCGTACAGTCCTGATTTGGCAACTAATGACTTCTTTTTGTTCCCGCATAGCAAGGACAAAATGCGTATACAACAGCTTTCGACGCCGGAAGAAGCCACTGTTAACGTTTTGGAGGTGTCTCAAACGGAATGGGATAAATGTTACAATAAGTGGTTCGAAGACATGCAAAAATGTATAAAACATAAAGCAGAACTTTTCGAAAAAACAATAAAGCTGTTTTCAATTTAAAAAACCCGTTTTTAATTCTATTCCCTAAATATATGTAGCAACCCTCGTAAATTTCTTTCTTAAAAAATATATTCATTTATTGGCACTCCATAATATCAAAAGTAAATATCAACTTCAGATTTACTTGAACAGTTACAGTCTGGCAACTACTTATCTGTTTTTTTTTTTTTTTTTTTTTTTTTTTTTTTGGATAATTATCTGTCGGAATGTCCCTTCCACTGTAAAGAGAAAGTGTTCTTCCACTTTTTAGTCGACAAAAGGTATATTTCCGTACTTGAAAATTTGTAAAAGCTTTCACTTTTCGCCAAAAGCTTGTAGAAGAGAGCATCCATCAATTATCAATGGAAAACATTTTTACTCTAAAAAAATTTACAAGTTTTAAAATGTTGACAGAAATGCCAAAAATGTCAAATAAATTTAATTACAATTCATAAATTTTAATTTTATTGAAATTTGCCTCATGGCTCTTACTGTCAGATTTACATGACACAATTAATCAATCTGATCGAATATTTTTATCGGATATTTTAGAACTTTTCAAAAATATTTTTCTATATTTTATGTATATATTCTAAAATATATAAAATATTTAATTGTCGTCAAATGAAATAAAAATAATTTACAAATAATCTTAACGTCTTAACAAAAGTTCCAAGAGAAAATTTATTTACTCTCTCAAAAAAAAAAATTTTTTTAAAAATTCGAAATAAATTGGATTTAATTCCTACACAATGAAAATTATTGTCGTAATATGAATTGATCTCTCAATATTCCGCTTTATTACTATTTCTTCGAGTTGATTTGAATGCTTGACCGCACTAAAAAATATATTATTAGGTGGCAGCCCTATAGTGTAAAAAATTTCACAATTTTGATATTCTGACAACGTATTCGGATTCAGTGACCCATTTTTACCTAGTGTTCGCCCCAGCGCCGAATTCGCAAAAGTAAAAAAAAAATTAGGTGGCAACCCTATCAGCCATCTTAAGTTTTAAATTTCTGACTTCAGATTCGAAAATATATTATTATACACTATTAATAGACACTAAAAAATATATTATTAGGTGGCAGCCCTATAGTGTAAAAAATTTCACAATTTTTATATTCTGACAACGGATTCGGATTCAGTGACCCATTTTCACCTAGTGTTCGCCCCAGCACGGAATTCGTAAAAATAAAAAAAATAGGTGGCAGCCCTATCAGCCATCTTAAGTTTTAAATTTCTGACTTCAGATTCGAAATCAGCGACCCCCTAAAACTGTTGGATAATGTTTAAAACTCTTAAAAAAATATATTATTAGGTGGCAACCCTAATGTTAAAATATCAAAATTTTGAAATTCTGACATCGGATTCGGATTCAGCAACCCGTTTTTACCTAGTGTTCACCCCAGCACCGGATTCGTAAAGAAAAAAATTAGGTGGCAACCCTATCCGCCCTATCTTTAGTTTTAACACGTTAGTCGCCATGTCAGTCATATGTGTCTGACGTTAAGAAGTTCTACATGCGCCATGTCAGAAATATATGTATGTCCATGTCCATATATAGGCCCATGTGAAAATTTACAATGGCCCATGTCAAAATTTTTCTGATATTATCGTGGCGATTAACGTGTTGAAATTCTGAAATCGGATTCGAAATCAGCTACCCCCTAAAACTGCTAAACACGAAATCCACAGAACCCTAAATGGTCTTAATACGCTTAAGTTTCACTTCATTGAACTATTTGGATACTTGAATTATTTGGATACTTGAAATAATTGGATACTTGTGGGCTTACAAGTTTTTGCCGATTGTTTTGAAGCTTATCAACTTTCAGACCCGACAAAATAAGTCACAACAAGTCTAGTCAACGAAAAAGCAGGAATATGACTTGTATCTGTTTGCTTTTTTTGTAAGCAGGCTAAAGCTTGGTTTTTCAAGTATGAATACATTCAATATTTCAAGTACTTGAAGTTGCTTGAACTTCAAGTAGGCTTGTGCAGTTCTCTGGCTCATACCATAAAACCCTGTGCAAAATTTGTTAAAAAACTAACAGATTAGTTCTAACCCTTAAATGCATAATGTTGCAAAACTACAACACACCTTTAAAATTGATATAACTACAAGAATATTGTATCACTCTATTATGTTGTACATAAATTACAAACGACATGATGCATTTTAGAATCTGGCAGAACTTTTTTGAATCATTGACATTTGTTGATTGACATATCATTAAGTTAAATTAAGCTTTCGCTGTAAAGGTCAGGAAACACGTGAATCATGATACAATTATACAAAGTATGAGTGACAACTGGCTATTTTCTCACGAGTGTCTTGCACCGACTATCATTTGCCTGTATATTTTACTTTCTATCTTATTTTTTAATTTTTTCGTTTTCTAATTTATACTATTTTTGACAGTTGATGCAAGACGAAAAACTGTCAATCCTACCTTGTACAATATAATTGTATCATGACGTGAATTGTCGTTTCGTTTCAAGTTAAATTTGTTTATTTTCTAGAAGAAAGTGTATTAAAAAAATACTCATTCGATAAATAAACATCAATAATTCAACGGTAAGTAAATAAACTTTGCTATTTGAATCTCGTATTTGCTAAAAGTGTGTTTATGTGATTGTTGCAGATCTGCAACTCTATGCACTTAGTACATTTACACTTTTAATGATTTTAGTCTAAAATAAATGGCATTTTAGATGACGTCACTAAACAATGAATGAAATTTTAGACGGAGAACGGTCAGAAGATGATCTGACAGTGTTGAAGGAGAAAACGAAAACTTCTCCAAAATTCTTGAAAATAACGAAGAAGATAATGTTGTCGATGGAAAAGAAGATTTTGTGTGGAAGATTGTTATGATGAAGAGCTTGCGGAACAATATCTCTCAACAAGCCACGCTTATCGTAGTGCAAGTATGAAGGGGCTTATATGGAAGAAGAAAAAAAATTTGTTTTGAATTTAGATCAGTGGGCCCAAGAAATTTTAAGCGCGGTCCAATGCTTAAAAAAACAAAAAAACAAACACAAAATGTTGCTCATGGTTGCTTTTGACAAAAAATTCAAACAAAACAAAAAAACAATTACAATGCAATAAAATCACATAAGGACTGCTAGTGCAATGCGACAAGACTAAATTTCTACTACAATAACAATTGTTGCATGATAAATTACTCGACACACAAGTCACGGGACAATCAGCTTCAGCATCGAAATTGCATGCATTTGTTTTTGTAAAGTTCGCTGGAAAATGTGCTGAACACTGACAAGTGCGGTTTGTGTCGTTGTTTTTTGCAAGTGTTATTTGATTTTAGCTCATCGCAAAAACAAAATTAAAATAGAAAACAATTTGTATGAAGGGCCACGCGGGCCATATGGGCAACTACGTGGGCATGTTTGATTTAGATCAAACATCATTTCGAGGCACTCTTACATATCCAATTTAAAGATCATTCTGGTACTGGCACTCCCTATATATTTTTATACCCCCACGTTTAAAAAACGTAAATGGGGGTATATTAAATTTGTCACTCCGTTTGTAACGCCCATAAGGAGGCGTGGTAGGTATAGAAAAGTATATATATTCTTGATCAGCATCACCACCCGAGTTGATTTAGCCATGTCCGTCTGTCTGTCCGTCTGTCCGTCTGTCCGTCTGTCCGTCTGTCTGTGATCACGATTACAGCCGTAATTTTAAAGCTATCATCACGAAATTCAATATTTAAGCTTTTATCTAAAAAATGAAAGTCAAGTTCGTAAATGAGCCAAATCGGATGAAAACCACGCCTACCTCCCATACAAAGTGACTTTATCAAAACGGTATAATCTCTTAGAATTCAACAAAAATGAATATATGGAATTCCAATTTTGCATATGAGTTTTGATGTTCAAAATACACTCTAAGTATGAAATTCAACCAAATCGGATGAAAACCACGCCTACCTCCCATACAAAGTGACTTTATCAAAAGGGTAAAATTTCTCTAAAATCCACAAAAATGAATGTATGGACTTGAAATTTTGCATATGAACTTTGATATATAATGTGTACTATGTGTATCGAATTCAACCAAATTGGGTGAAAACCACGCCCACCTCCCATACAAAGCCATTTTATCAAAAAACAAAAGCGAATATTTTCTGTTAAAAATATAACGAAAACGTTTTTACGGATAAACATTTTATTGATTGCTTAAGACTTTGAATATACTTTGGTTCGGCCGTGGGGGTATTTTAACTTCGGCCCAGTCGAAGATCATTTCTTACTAGTTTTCATATTTTTTTATACAAAAAATTGTGGAAGAGTCTAATCTCTATGCATTGCAAAATAATATCTAAAACCCTTTAAATGACAATGAAAAAGAGCAAAGAAAGTTCATTGCGATTCTGTTATACATGTCAGTGGTAAAATATCCTAACGTTCGTATTTATTGGTTGGTTAAAGTTGGTTTTGAACCCATAAAAAAGTTAATGACAATCAACAGAGTTGAGACTATTCGCAGATACTACTAGTGGGAAACATTGTTGTTCGGCTATGTCGCAGTGTTCATAGAAACGAGAACCATACTTTATACTTCGACAATTTTTATATGACAATTCCCTTGGTCCTCCATTTTGCCAAACATGGGATTTTTTTGTCTGGATACCATCCAATAGATTGGTAAAATGCAAATTACCGCACAAAAAAGCCATGATGAAAAATCGTTTCCTCGCTGTTTTCAACATGTAGGCGATTCCGAAGGTGTTGAATAAGTAGCTGTTACTTACTTATACTTTCATCTTGTGTTGGGGTAGAACCACTGTCCCAAATAGAAAGATTTGACAAAGCCTAAAAAAGGAAAATCAATATTCCATGTCCTAAAATTACCAAGGATTGCAATGCACATATGGGTGGAGTGGATCGTATGGACAGCTTCATAGGTAGATATCGCATTTGTATGAGAAGACATTTTCCTCGCGGTTTTTATGAAGAACATGTAGTAAAAACTCCAAAGGTGTTGAATTAATAGCTGTTACTTGGATAGACAACTCAGTTCTAAGTTTACTTTCATCTTGTGTAGGGGCAGAACCAGCGTCTCAAATAGAAAGATTTGACAAAGCCGAAAAAGAAAATCAATACTCCATGTCCTAAAATCACCAAATATTGCAATCCACATATGGATGGACAGCTTCATTGGTAGATATCGTTTGTATGAAAAGCAGAAAAGGATATATTCGTATTTTCCACCATCTTATTCATATGTGCGTTATAAACTCCTGGCTTATTAAAAACTGTAACAAGCGTGGAAGACGAACTGTTGAGAACAACATTGAGAGGGAGCTTTAAACAAAGAAAGGGCGAGGACCAGCACAGTACATTCTTTCAAAGTATCTGCGAACAGATAATGTTGGAAACTACTGGCCCCAAAGTAGCCCTCGTGGAAGATGCAAAATGCCTGTATGTATGGGATACATTTAAACAAACTGTGAGAAGTGTGGAGTCTCGCTTTGTTTTAATAAAACAGCCAACTACTTTAAAAAATTTCAAGCATAACTGCATAGTGTTACAGATATACATTTACAACAGCATACATTTTTGAAATAGTCTTAAGAAAAAAAAATTTGTTTTTGTTTCCATTTTCTGAAATTGTGCGGGCATAGTTCCATATAAATTTTTTTTTCAAATCGAAAAAAGTCATCCATTTAAGGGCTAATCTGCCGAACATAGGTATAGTACGTTCAAGGACCCTCGAAACATATATGTAAGAATCAAACAATTAGTACAAAGAGAATCAAAGAATTTCTCCAAACTCACCTTTTAATTAATTGCTGCGATTTGAAAATATTCTCTTGTTGTTGCTGTTGTAGTCCTTGGAGTAACTCCTCGCAGTTAGCTTGGCTAGCTTTATTACTTTTTTCACTATTTAAACGCGTTTTATTAACACTTTCACCGACAATTATTTTCTTCAAATCACAACAATTGACAATCGTTTTGTTTTTGTTGTTATTTATGTTATTCAATACAGTATTACACCATTCACCACTAATATTAGTTTTGTTTGTAACACCACTAAAGCCACCAATTAATTCACCATAATTACAAAGATCTTCAGTTATTTTCAATTCACTGTCACTTTCAAGTGACACCAAGTGTTTATTTAACGTGATTAAACTTTGTTGTTGTTGTTGTGGTTGATTAAAAATTCTTAGACGTGGATCACGTGGTGTATAGTGAAGGAACACTTTATTCGATTTACTACTATTGTTGTAAGTACGATGATTGTTTTTGTAATTGTTGTTAAAGAGTTTGGTATCAATTGTTGTTGTTGTTGAAGATGATGATGATGCCAAATTGCTGAATAATGTAGAGTTACTTGGTTTTGTTGTTGTTGTGGTTGTTAGATAACGTAATTTTGTCCGAAAGTCATTCATTAAGGATGATAAATTATTGATCACAGTGTGGAGAAAAAGTTTAGCTACGATTAAAATTGAGATGTAAAAGGCTTTAAACGACGACGACGAAAATGATGACGCGGTATTAATATGTTTTGTTATTGTTGTTGATGTTGCTATTTTAAACGCTGTTGGGCATAGAAGTGTTAACGTTGCTTTAACAGTGGTTTTTGTATTTTTCGTTTTGAATTTTGTTGCTAGTTTGCTCTGTGGCGTCGTCCACTTCAACAACGTCTTTGGCAGAATCGACTTAAAAATTGGAACCAACATGCGGCAGTTGATCTTCAGCAAGTTTGGAAAATTACAAATTATTCGTTATTACTGTTGTAGCTACAACAAATGGGCGAGCGAGTTGGATGATTGATTCTTTTTTACTCGTTTTTTTTTCGAAATAATAAAAATTAAAATAAAATAAATTTGAACTTTTTGACGGCAGAACGTCCAATTATTCTCAATGTGCGGGATGATAGCGCTTTGTTCCTCTCTACTGTGCCGACCTCTGGTGGTGAGAACAATGTCCAAAATTACTGAAACACGTTTGTAGTTTGTGTCAAGTACACACGCTTTCTTGCTGTCCCGCTGACATGCTGCTGCTGCTGCTGGTTTTTAATTTTGAACAAATTATTTTAAATTTCCTGATAATGATTAATCAAAAGAGAAGAATTGTTGTTTTTGTTGTTATCGTTGTTGATTATGAAGATGTTGCTTGCACGCAGTGTCGCTGTTTCTGTTGCTACTGATTATGACGAAGGTTGATATGCGTTGCCAAGTATTAAAAATGATGGCAGACTAAAACGAGAGAGAGAGAGAGAGAGAAAGAGAAATAATTAGATAACAGTTTTTAAATTACAGTCTCAACAAATAGTGTTGAGTGATTATGTATGTTTAATTAATATTACATTAAATTATTTAATCAAATGCAAAGAAATAAATTTTTTTACTCTCTTAACTAATTAAATATAAACTTTGAAAAAGCTTTAATATTTTAATAATTTTTTTTGAAATGTGAGCTTAATTAAGCCAGTTTTAAAATGAGAATTTCCATAATTTCACCCAGCATCATTGATGTCGCCCAGTTGCATATTTTGGCCTGCATTTAAGTAAAATTGAAAGATCGATATTCTAAAATTTTCAATTTTTTGTTAAAATTACTCAGACTATGCGATTAAATGGATTGTTCTAAAAACGTGAAAATTAAAAATACTATTTTTTTTTTTTCAAATAAAAATTATAAACCTTCAAGAAAAATAATTAATTTTACGAAGGGATTTCATAAAATTTCTAATCATTTTTAGAATGCTATGTTTGGGAATTTTTTAATTCTTATTGGGATATGACTGCCGTGTAAAAAGATTTTGGCGAATATTTATTAATACAGTTATGATTGAAAAAATAGAAGCACAATTTTTTTTAACAAAGACTTGAATTTAAAGCTAAAGGGTTATTAATTTCAGGTTTCGAAAGTGCAGCCCTGGCATTTGACAGCAGTCAAATGCTCCCGTTATCCAAACTGGTTTTTGTGCAGTTTACCATTTTACAATACACCACCGAACAACGCGTTAAAATTGTTAAATTGTTCTAAAAAATGTGCATATTTTTTGAAGAAAGTTTTCTTCAGCGATTGGGCCCATTTCGCGCTAGGTGGATACATGAACAAGCAAATTGGCAATATATGGGTCTCTGAAAATTGCAAAGCGATTGTGGAGATGCCATTGCATTCGCAAAAAGTGACTGTCTG
This sequence comes from Pherbina coryleti, assembly GCA_943735915.1. Lineage (NCBI taxonomy): Eukaryota > Metazoa > Arthropoda > Insecta > Diptera > Sciomyzidae > Pherbina > Pherbina coryleti. Next base: position 32,397,927 of record OX030950.1, read on the forward strand.
GTGTGCATTATGGTCTGGTGGTGTCATTGCCCCGTATTTTTTTGATAACGATCAAGAAGCAACCCTTACAGTCAATTCTGAGCGCTATGACTGTATGTTACGCGACTTTTTTTGGCCTGAAATTGAAGTCATGGATCTGGACGATATGTGGTTTCAACAAGATGGGGCCACAAACCACACAACAGCATCACACAACAGGGCTTTGTTGCAATAGAAATTTCCAGGACGACTTATTTCGAGATTTGGCGATGTCAATTAGTCTCCGAGATAGTGCGAGAAAGACGCCTCTGTACTTTTTTTGTGGACTTTACGATGAAACGAAGGTGAACATGATTGAAAGTGTTGAACAAATATTGAATCACGCAAGGAATTTTAACAGCGGGCCAATTCTTAAAAAAAAAACAAACACAAAATGTTGCTCATCGTTACGTTTGGCAAAAAATCAAACAAAAAAAAAAAAACAACAATTATAGCTCGACACACAAGTAACGGGACAATCAGCTTCAGCATCGAGTGTGCGTTTTTTTATTTTGGCTTTGCATGCATTTGTTTTCGTAAAGTTCGCTGGAAAATGTGCTGAACACTGAACGAGTGCGGTTTGTGTTGTTGTTTTTTGCAGGCGTTCTTTGATTTTGGCTCATCGCAAAGACAAAATTAAGATAGAAAAAAATTTTGTATAGAGGGCCACTACGTGGGCATGTTTGCTGTAAAGGCTCTTCCGTCGATATTTTCGAAAATGAAAGGCCCTATGACGACTTCGGCATAAAATCCGCACCAAAGAATCACTCGTGGTGAGTACATTGGCAGCTCCTCAATCACTCGCGGGTTTTCGGATCCCCAAATGCGGATTTTTTGCTTATTAACGTAGCCGTCAATGCATGGTAGAAAAAAGAAGGTAGATGCAAGGAAGAGAACTAGGACTCGGAACTGTAAAATCGAAATTATTTCCATCTGAATGATTTTGTTGTTGCTTTTTCTTCCTTTCGCTATTTTGATAGTTATGATTGACAAAAGGAGAGCACAAGCAGCCCTGCATCTACCTTGTTCATTCTACCATGCGTCAATGTGGAAATGATTTTCTTCAAAAAACACATCAGCTGCAGTGCTTCAGCCAATTAAACCTTGCACGCAAGCAAATCCAAATTTTTCGTCAATATTCGCTGTAGTGTGGACGTGGAGAGGTCGCAGGCTGACGAATTGGGAAGCTTGTGTCGTTTTCAAAAGTTTCCTTCACTGCGTCGATATTTTTGACCTAACGTGCGAGAAGTAGTCATTTCGGTATCTTCACATCTTGCATTGAGTAAGTCTCTTGGAATTTTTTAATTAAATTGCAAACATTCGTCTCAGTAGGCACCAGAGATCTGTAACAAGTCAATTGAAAATCAAGTAACTTGAAAATAATCAACTTTCGACTTGACTTGTAGAAACTTGATATGTTTCTACCCTACAAGCCCCGACTTGCTTCTGAAAAACGAATCATAAGTCAGACTTGATTCTATTTTGTTTCTACATTAATTGGTAGAAAAAAACAAGCTTTCTACTTTTCAAGTCTGTTTTCAAGTCTATGCGACTCCGCTGCCGCAGAAAGCCTGTGACGATCGTCTACTTATACTTTTCTATACAAAGTGACAAAATAAAAAATAAACAACAACAACAACAAAAAAACATACTTCAATCCAATGCTTAAAAGCAGAGTCGACCGCGTAGTACAGACGAGTGTGGAGCAACACTTCCTCTTTTTGCGTATACACGAAAGAGTAAATGAGACAAATGCATAGTTACTGCGGTTGAACACAAATTTTCGTAAAAAATTCAACGAAATCTGTTCTTTTTTGACTGTGTAGCATTATAAGGCGAATTTTCTGTATTTATAAATGCAAAATGTCAATTTTTGACAACTGTCAAGTGACCAGTTGTTAAATAATACGTCTCTGCAACCCTACACCTCTTGTTGATAAACACGTTATTCAAAACGTTTACTTTTTTTTTTTTTTTAAATCACCCTGTAATGTTATCAAAAATTTCCATTAATTTTTTTATTTTATAAGTTTATAGTGAAAAATTTGAAACCCTTCAAAAGTTATAGATTTTAGACCAAATTTTTGCGCCAAAAAAGTGCAATGTGTGGATCGCTGGTTGAACTTTAGACAAAGAGAGATGATTTATTGCTTCTTATTTAGTAAAAGAGTAGATAAAGCTTTCAATATAATGTGGTTAAATCAAATATAAGTTATTTATATAAATGTATGTTGTTGTTGATGCTTAAATATGTAGCAAAATGATTAATGTCAGCTGCTTTTCTGACAGTTCGAAATTGACTCTATTTTTTTTTGCCAGTTTTTGTGTGCCTTAAAAACCAAGAGCATAAACTGAGAGAAAAAGAACTGATTTTTCCCGAAAGCTTTAAGGAAAAAACAACATAACCGTTCATGAACTGTGATGTCAATTAATTGAACTTAATTATTTTTGACATTTATAAGTTTGCCTTTCTTGCCACACAGCTGTTTGTGTTAAACTGTCATGCATCTCTTAATGATAATTCATTAAAAATTTTAATAACAAAAAAAAAAAAAAAAAAATTATGCATTTTTAACTTCTTATAGTCTTATAATTGTTTGTTAGTTTCACTAAAATTTAACAAAGTTCATGTTCATAGTTTTATTTACAAATGCTTTTGACTAAAATTGAAAAAAAGAAAGATAATAAATCAAAGCAGACACGTGATGACCTCGTTTTACCGAGGACTGATTAGCCCATCAAGCCCAAAAGACGCGATTTCTTAAATCGTTAAAATTTATGTAAAATTGTTTTCATGGATAAAAAAAAATTCAATATATTTAGAACAGAAATCAAAAATCTTTTAATAAACTTTCTAAATTTATTCTCGGAGACTATGGAGTTAGTTAAAACTTTTAAGACTAATAAAGTCATTTATAAAGTGTCAATTATTAAGAAGATAACGAAAATAAAAATTTATTGTCTAACTGAAATGCGCAATTATCAAATAAAAAATAAAAAACTAGTAACAAATATTTGATATCTGATAAGATTAAATTATAAAAATTCCACTAATATTTAGTAAAGGTTAAAATTGATAGAGAATTGCGTTTATTTTAAAGATACACTTTTAATGTACATATGTATGTATTTGCGATAAATTTTCCAAAAGTGTGAGGTGATTGTTGTGAATTGATGCATTTCTTTTTATTTTAACACGTTTTTATAAGCTTCCCTTTATTTGTCTGTCCCGTACAAATTTTGGAATCAATTTTTAACCAACTTCCCGATGATCTACAGTTTTGAAATGTAGATCAGAACTGAATGTCAACACAATATTAACTTATTTTTTTGTCTGTACGTTTGGATGTTTGGGAAAAATACGAAATTGTTTGATACATATTTAAAATCAAACAAAAAACTGAAAAGCTCATTGACATTTTTTAGAAAATATTTTAATGTGAGTTCTGAAACTTTTTAACAAAAAAAAACCGACTTCAAAATCACTACAAAGTAAAAAATAATTTTAAATAACTTTTCCCATTCATTTCTTGGTAATATTTTAAAAGCTATTTATATGTATTATAACATTGGAAATCTTATCATTTTCATTTTTTCTATTTTGTTTTATTATCATCAATATATTCAATGCTTTATGTACATAAAAGCTTTGAAGTCGGCGCTTATCTTACTATGTCGAAATCTTATTATTTTAATTTTTTCTAATTTGTTTTATCATAAAAATATTATTAACTTTATGAATATAAAAGCTTCTTAGCGATTTTTTTCTTTTAGTTGGAAATTGAGTACGCTGAATGTAGCCAATGTGTTCCATACATTATTTGTGCAGCTGTTACACACTATGTCATATTCAATATGAGCTTTACAAGCTCACCCAAACAAGTTTAGTGAGAATTTTAATGTGTACAAAGCTTTTAAAATTACTACAGTGTCACCAAGTACTGCACGGATGGTAAAAGATCATGATGGTGTGTCAAAGATGAGCGCCGACTTCAAAGCTTTTATGTTCATAAAGCAATTAATATATTGATGATAATAAAACAAAATAGAAAAAATGAAAATGATAAGATTTCCAATATTATAATACATATAAATAGCTTTTAAAATATGACCAAGAAATGAATGGGAAAAGTTATTTAAAATTATTTTTTACTTTGCAGTGATACGGCCCAATAATTGGCCGTAATTTGCAGTAACTGTACCTATCCATATACTTAATTCCAGCATCCTAGTGTCAATATTATTCGATATATAGTGTGTTTCTAATATTGCCACACCCATTTGTCGAATATCGCCCACTTTATTTACAGTAATTTTTAAAAATTGTGTCTACCCTTCTACTAAATTTCAGTACCCTAGTGTCAATACTATTCGAGATACAGTGTTTTTCCAATATTGCCACACCCCTTTGTCAACTAACGCCCACTTTATTGACTGTAATTTGTAATAACTATGCCTACCCCAGTATTTTTACTGTAAATTTCAGTACCCTAGTGTCAATATTAACTGAAATACAGTGTTTTTATTATATTGGCACACCCCTTTGTCGAATATCGCCCACTTTTTATAAAAAGGAACTCCGCGTTCATGGTATCTATCTGTTGACAAAAATTTACGGAAATCGGGCACGTGCTTTAGGAGTTATCGATGTACATACATTTAAAAAAAAAAAAAAAAAAGCGGACAAACCAACGAACTTGAGAACCTCCTCCTTTTTGAAGTCGGTTAAAAAAAAATATTAAATTTATTCAAATACTTTTTTAATTTATTCAAAAACCGAATCATTTACCAATAACGCATTTGCATAAACAAACTACGTAAATATTTAAAATTTATTTAAATACTTTTTTTAATCAAATAAAATATTAAAATATTTAAACGGATTTAATAATAAAAATATATTAAAATTATACACGAATTTTTTAAAATATCTTTCAAATATTAACTATTTGAAAATAAAACTATCGCATTTAAAGGAAATTTATATAAAAATATTGAAATTAAAAAATAATATATTTAAATTCAATATGTTACTAATGGTTTTATAGTTCTGGTTTGGTTTTTTGTAATGAAGATTATAATCTTCACAAAGCATCTTGGCTAAACATCTAGGCTATATAATATTCGTAACAAAAACCAAACGAGAACTATAAGAAACCGAAAGCAAGAATATTAATTCTAAAAACTTCATTGAATACTGCAGGAAAAGAGTGCGATGTTGTTGCTGCTTGTCGGCTATTTCAGCTGTATGGAATAGGTGTGTAGGTATGTGGTATAAATAAAATTTAAATACGGAAAAAAAACGAGTTGAAGGGAAAATATTTGATTTATCCACGTAAATATTTAAATAAAATTTATACTCAGGCGTGGATAATGATAATATGCGTTTTTTCCCATAGTGTAAGAAAACATTTTTAATATACCACGTTTTTAAAACGAACTAAAAAGTATACAATAATTTCTCCTAGAGTGGGGCTTTAAGGAGCTAAGAATACCTTGGTGTGTAAGTAAAATTCTGTCAATCATTTTTTAAGATTAAAATTTAATTTTGAAAACAATATGATACAGGAAACGTGTTTACAATATGCCTTCTCCAAAAAGTATCGATTTAAAAAAAAAAAATCGGAAGATATCAAAAAAGGAATTTCCTACCGAATTATTAAAAATAAATTTATAATTTCAATCACAATGATAAATAAAATAAAAAATGAGTTAAATATACCGATTGAAAAACGCCCAAAGAAGCTATCACCAGGCCAAGAAAGAATTGTGAAGAGTCTGATAATAACTGGAACAAACACAGCCACAGCCTATGGAGTAAATATAAGTGACAAAACTATTCGAAGGAGTCCTGTAAATAGTGGACTAAGAGTTAAGTAGTAAGGTTAACAAAGTCAGCAAAGGTTAATTCTTGCAAAAAAAATATGAAAACTGGAGTTTAGAAGATTGGAAGAAAGTCACTTGGTCTGACATAACAAAAATCAACCGAATTGGCTCCGATGGACGCTTGTGGACATGGGTAGATACGAAAGTGGGTAGATACGAGAGTGGGTAGTTACGAGAGTGGGTAGATACGAGAGTGGGTGTACCGGACCGGAATATCAGTGAAACCCTTAAATTCGGAGGTGGCACTTTGATGGCGTGGGGCTGTTTTCGTGCAAATGAGGTGGGAGTTCTACGTCGGATAAGAGGTATAATGCGAGGGACTGTTTATATCACCATTCTTAAGAACTTTTATTTGCCTAATCTTGATATTTTTGGGATCGAGCCGGGTCAAAATGACATTTTCATGCAAGATAAAGACCCGAAACTTGCGGCAAAGATAACTAAAAAGTAGTTTGTTGAAAATGGTATTAAGATTTTAGATTGGCCACCCCAATCGCCTGATATAAACCCCATCGAAAATCTGTGGGCAATTTTAAAACGAAAGATTTTTAGCCAGAACTAATAAACACTGTGGGCGTGGCAAAATCTAAGTCCAATTGTGCTTACAAATTTAGTTGAAAGCATGCCACAAAGAATTAAGGCTATCAAAAAAGCAAAAGGTGGTCATACCAAATATTAAAAAGAAAAAATATAAAAAATTCATTATGTTACTGTTATTATTATTTTAGTAAAAACACCGATTTTTTTTATGCTTAACTTTTTTTTCATTCACTTAATAAATTATATATAATTTTATCGATATTTTGAATATAAAAAATGTTAAAATAAATATATTTTATGAAACAAAAGCGGTTGTGCATGAGTTTTGTCGACAGTTTTCCCCGTCAATGTATATATAATTCTGATTACATAGTTCTTATAGATTCATAAGAACTATTGTGTTACTTGCGGTTGCACCCACCTTATGCTACATGTTTTTAACAACTTAACCAACTTCTGTAGAATAATTATATCATTGGGCACCAAAATGTAACGAAATGTCGTATTTTTTACAAAAGATTTTTTCAAACAAAATAAGGAATAGGAGCCAGTGGAAACAACATTTAAAGGTAAATTATATTTAAACAATTAGTGTTGAGATATCCTTGCCAACAAGTCATATTGTGTCAAAATCGGTCCATTGTAATCTATGAAAATTTATTGTAGAAATCTGTAAACTTTTTTGTGACGCTCTCCATAAAACTTTTGCAAACATGCTCCCAAAGACGATTTAAAAGACACATACATGTCAAAAAGTGTCACAGTATATTTGGTTGATTGATCGAGTAGCAGTATAACTCGTAGTAGCAATAACTTGGTACATTCAGCATCAATCCCCAGAGTGTGCGTCAACATTGAGTTCAATGTTCGATATCAACGCGAGCGGCTGGCACAGCAGCAACAAGGAACGAGTAAGTAACACAATTTAATTGCAAATCATAATCTTTGGAACAAGGAAAATTTCAAAATTGAAATCCAAATAAAACAGTAATAATAAAATTACCTTCTATTCCAGCGACAAGTGAGCGTTATCAGCTTTAAATGAGCTCGCGAAGTAATCAAGTAGGAGCTGATGCGTAGAGAGTGTGGGGTGGGTATAAGAGGAGGGATATAGAGTGGTGTGGTCGAGTGATTTAAAATAAGAGTAAACACACATGCAAGTAGGGGGTTAATTAGACGCTTTTGACGCTGCTTATCTTTTTTGAAATTTATTGCTAATTTGTGATAAACGATAAGTAAATGATTTTATTGCGTTTACTTTAGGTTAAAACAGACTTTAATTAACCTGTTTTTTCTAGTTTTCCAGAGATTTAGGATTGTACCAAAAAGAAGCTTGATAAGGAATGCAGAGTAAATTTAACAACAATATTGTTGCAGTTGAAACTTAGTTGTAGGATTAGTAACGTGTTATCCATTACGGGTTTCGGAAAGTGCAGCCCTGGCAGCTGTTAAATGCCAAATGCCATTCAAACATGGTTTTTGTGTAGTTGAAGGTCTTCCATTTTTGCAACAACAAAGCGTTCAAATTGTCAAAAAAAAAAAAAAGAATAGAGAGGCCCATGTTACACGGTGCTCGTTTGCTTGGCGTGCAATGAACACTTTTATTTTCTTTTCTCAATTTGCACGTTGGTAGGTCACACGACAGAAATATGCACGCTAGTTTTGACATTTCATTCAGTTCCTTGCTTTTTCTCCTACACTTTATTCCAACAAGGGTTTCCTACAACTATTTTCTTCATACTGTTATAGTACAATAGTAGCACTTTTCTTCACAAAATGTACTTTTCAGCTACTTAAACGCCCAAATCTTTCATTTCACCACACAGCAACACTGTTGCACGGTGCTCGCTGCCATGTACACTGAGCAAAAATGAACATATTTTGCTCGGTCTACAAAGTGTTCATCCTCTCACTGTCTCACCGATTTTTGACATTTTTCCATTGGAAACAACAACAAAATCATTTGCACGCCGAGCAAACGAGCACCGTGTAACATGGGCCATACTGATTTTTCGAAGAAAATTTCCTTCAGCGATGAGGCCCATTTCGTGCTAAGTAAATACGTCAATAAGCAACATTGCCATATATGGGGCTCTGAAAATCCCCAATGATTGAGGAAAAGCCATTGCTTATACAGGGTGGGCCATATACAATTTTGTTTTTAAAAAATTCATAGCTTTATTAGTAAGAGGAAACATTCCCATTCATTATGGAACACAACGTCGTTCAAAGGGCTGCCTCGGCTTGCTTCGCATTAGCGCATTCTGTCACTCCAATTTTTCAAGGCCTGTAGCTCACGGATTGCTTGGATGATATTGGTCTTAAGTGCTTGAATCGTTTCCAGATGTAGATTTTTTACTTTTTGATGCAGTATTATGTATAGTCATTATAAAATTTTTGCCAATACTTAATATCTAATACTTCGGCTAAAAATATCCTTTTGGTCTTTTATAGGCCAAATTTAAAAGGAAAAACAATAATAATTTGTTTTGCTTTTTTTCACGAACTATGTTTATTCAGTGGGTTAGTTTTCTTGTAGGCCGACGATATGTTAAAAATATTACCATAGAGTATATTGTATGGGGAAAATCTAACCCCCGATTCCGGTACCAAAATTAAATAGTATGTAAAAAATCCTTTAGATTGTTATACTCGTTTTTAGTCTGAACCAATTTTGGCGTCCACAGAATTGCATTTTTGTACATTTTTGAGCAACTTTTTTACTAGAGAACTACTAATGGTTGATTTTAAAAGAAAATCAAGCTTTTCATCCCATTTGATAAATACTCCATCCCATTTGAGAAATACTCCACCGATATTGGACGGTTTTATATACTATGTATTTAACATACTTTTTAATTTTGGTACCGGAATTGGGGGTCAGAGTTTCAATACACTTTATTATATACATTCCATATTTGTAAAAAAAATTATGGAAATCAGTAAAAAAAAGTAGTTTTAATCTTATCTCCCCGCTTAATTTCAGTAATTGTATTATTCAAGCTTGTTTCAAGTTTTAACTGACATTCATTTAACGAACTATTTTTTGGCCTCCTTATAGCGCACAATTTTTATTTAAATTTTTTTTTTAAATCTACTAAACTTTTTTGTCAACACTGTAAGTATATATTTTTAGTAATAATTATTATTTGCACTTACGCCAAATGTTAGGAAACTTTTTGCACCCACTGTTTACAAAGCGTGTGCTAAGTGATAATGGGAATTATCATAAATTTATTTGATTTACTATAAATTAACACATTTTAGCTATTTTTTACATGTTCTCACATGTACATATACATTTTAAACGCACTGTTGTAACTTATTTTTTTGTTGCAATTTAGAAATTTTTTTTATATTTTTGGTACGCCAAAAATTATGCAAAATTTCAACTTAAATTGCTAATTTTTTTTTAAAGCGCGAATAGAACGCCAGCGTCAAACGCGTTCGACGCGCGTTCTCCAACGTTTAAGCGTGGCTCTTTTCCGCATCTGTTGCTATTCTTAACGCGTCTGAAGTATTGAATCCATTCTGAAGTAAACCAAAATTCCAACTAAATCTATTTGATTCAACAATCAAACGTCCAAGTAAAATTTACGTATTACTTGAGAAATTAAGTGAGCGTCTGTCGTCTTTGCATTGTTGTTGTTGTTGTTTTTGTTGTTGCAGTAGTAATAGCTGTCATTGTTGTCGCTATTTATGTCGATATAGTGCGCTTATCATCAATTTTAATCTAATAAATTCTTATCACTAATAAACTATTAAATAATAATTTTATAGAGACTTTAAATAGAGCGAGTAGGTTTATTGTAAACACATGTCTACAAACAAATAAAACATTTAATAATTTGGATATTTCTCAGATGTTGAGCATTTCTCGTGCCAAAAGTTATTTCCTAAATTAATTTGTTATAAATTTAAAACGACTTCTAAAGAAGAGCGAAGAAGAAGCAACACGTGACTTTGTTAAAAAAAAAGATAAGAAAAGCAAAGAGAGCGGTTCGCAAAAAAAAGGCAAGATAATAACGCCAAAATTTTATTTAAAAGTAAAAAAAATACAATTTATGCCACGCGCTAAACTTATTTAATCTAACCAACATTCAAACTCATTGTATGAAGAATAATAATCTTATCGGCTTAACTTTATATCGAGTATGTAGCAGGGTAACAAACCTGTTAGATACGAGTATTTTGCCTCGACGCATGACAAACGACGCATAGTCGAGATAATTTATGATAGCTTTTTTATAGCTACAACATAATATCTGATAATACTACATAAGCTACGCAAAAGCTACCAGTAAAGTTCTACCTTGAAAAACCCTGACATATATTGAGCAAAAGCAAACATAAAACTTCGAAAATTTTTTATTTACGTCACGAAGTAGATCGTGTAATGGACAAAAATAAAAAGATTTTTGTCTCGAAACCCAACAAAATGGGTATCGTTGTAAAGGAACTACTTCAAATAAAGTAGATTCAAATTTTCAGTTAAAATAAAAAAATGTGGATTCAACGGCCCTTTAAAATCACTGTTTTTAGACAATTCTATTGTTTCTTTGAGCGTCTAGGAAAAAATATTTTTGTAACCAAATTTTTCGAATGATCAAAGAACTTTATTTTTGGTTTGTATCAAAATTATGAGAGAAAAAACACTTTGATTATTTAGAAAAAAAAATAAATTAGACTTTTCACAGGATTTTGATAATGATAAAAAAAAAATAGAAAATTAAAAAAAAATTATCCAATTCAAGAAGTCAAAAAAAAAAAAAAAACAAATTCCCACCGAGTCCATTTTCAATATTGGCCATTTTCAGTGCACATATATTAATGCATCTTTCTAGCATACTGAAGGAGTTTCATTAAGATCGGCCAACCTTTGTATGTACCTTCCATACAAGAAAGGCAACCTTATGCCATGTCTACAGAGAGAGTTTAGTTTGAGTTTCCAGTACAAAGTTGAGTTTTGCCACTGAACGCAACATAAACTCTTGAGTTCTCCAGTACAATTTTGAAGGATGAAACTCAACTTTATTTCTGTGTTTATCAAAACTTAATTTGAGAAATCCCTAAAAATATACTAATGTTCTTACAAAAAGGTACGTTCAAAGGCAAATTGTACAATTTTGTGGTGAGAAATGTCAAAAACAGCTGTTTGTTTGTGCAACTTACTATTTGCAAAAAATTAACAAAAAAGTGAAGAAAAGAACTTGGGCAAGTCTAGCAGATGAGGTCTTCATATCAGTATGGGCCGATAAAAATTCCGATTTGCGCAGCGTAAGGAAGAATTCGCATGTGTATGCAGAGATGACTGCAGCCTTGTCCTCCAGTGGAATTGATATCACGGTGGTGGATGCGCCGACAAAATATGAGAACACAAAAGTTAACAAAGAAATTTCACACTAAACACAATTCTGCCGACGCATCTCTGTGTGAACAGTCATGGTTAACTTAAAACTAAACTCAAGCTAAACTCTCTGTGTAGACATGGCATTAGGGACTGACCGATTTAACTATAATTGGAATTTTTCTTAAATAGCTTAAACTAACCGTAAATACCAAATTAATTTTATTTTCAAAGAAGAACTTCGTCTATTTTTGACCAATATACAAGAGTATGGGCTCAGTCTACTGTGCGTCATAACAGTTAAACTTTTAAATGAGGTCTGACGAAGTAAGGCGAAGTATATGAAGTAAAACTAAGAATAGCAGAACAGCTGACAATCAGCAGAACATAGTGAACAGCTGATTGTAGTGTAATGCCATGTCTTAACAGAGAGTTTGTTTGAGTTTTGTTTTAAGTGAACTATAGCTGTTCACACAGAGATGCGTCGCCAGAATTGTGTTTAGTGTGACATTTCTTTGTTTAATTTTGCGTTCTCATATTTTTTCGGCACATCCATCAACGTGATATCAATTCCACTTGAGGACAAGGCTGCAGCTATCTTTGCGTATACATGCGAGTTCTTCCTACCGCTGCCCAAATTGGAATTTTTATCGGCCCATAGTAATATGAAGACCTCATCTTCTACACTTTCCCAAATTATTTTCTTCACTTTTTTGTTAATTTTTTGCAAATAGTAAATTGCACAATTTTAGAATAGCTGTTTTTGACATTTCTCACCACAAAAATGTACAAGTTGCATCTGAACTTGCCTTTTTATAAGAACATTAGCATACTTTTAGGGATTTCTCAAATAGAGTTTTGATAAACACAGAAACAAAGTTGAGTTTAGTTGAGTTTCATCCAGCAAAATTGTGCTGAAAAACTCAAGAGTTTATTTTGTGTTCAGTAACAAAACTCAACTTTGTACTGGAAAGTCAGACTAAACTCTCTTTGCAGACATGGCATTACCAAGTTATTTTCTTCGTTTTTTTGTTCATTTTTTGCAAATAGTAAATTGTACAATTTTAGAACAGCTCTTTTCGACATTTCTCACCACAAAATTGTACAAGTTGCATTTGAAATCGCTTTTTATAAGAACATTAGCATACTTTTAGGGATTTCTCAAATTGAATTTTGATAAACACAGAATCGAAGTTGAGTTTAGATGAGTTTCATCCTGCAAAAGTGTACTGGAGAACTCAAGAGTTTATTTTGCGTTCAATGGCAAAACTCGAGTTTGTACTTGAATCTCAAACTAAACTCTCTTTTTAGATATGTCATTAAATAGCACAGTGCAGAGCGCAGCCAAAAAGATGTCTTCTTTTTAGCTTTGAAATAAGGCTTTCAGGTGTAGTGCCTATACAGTAAAATATGCCTTGATTCGAAATGGGCTGATAGATAAGTGAAAAGAAAGGGGCAATCAAGCGAAACAGATTCTACATCCAGTAGGATGTTCTAGACGTTGTGGAAAGCCATAACAAGTGAATTTGAGGTAAGTGTTATTGCATTATATCAGTTAATTCTAGTTATATTGTTTTCATCCACAAACTTCTCCATCAGTTGTAGTTGGTGTCAAGTTGTAAATACTTCTTCAATTTCAGTTAATTACAAATGAGGAAAGAAATGCAGAAAGGCTAAAACGTAGGACCGGGATTCGGACCCGGGACCTCTGAAAATTAACTGGAAGCCTATTCACTGTTTTATCGCATATATTTTCTGTTCAGTGATGAGGCCCGTATTTGCAGAAAATAAAAAAGCATTGTTTGAATCGGTGGATTTATAGGTCGTTTAATAAACGATTTTAAGCTCTGGTTTAACATTTGCAAAAAAGTATCTTCAATGTTTGAATTTTTAAAATAATGAACAATTAAGAGTTCAATAAAGTATGATTATTATGAAAACGTAATTGGCGAATAACAATTAAAGCAGTTACAGATGATATGTTGGCATATCATTTGGTTCATGTCATGAAATTTTTTCGGATATTTTGGGTATGAAACGTGTTATAACATAATATTTACGAAAAGTGTTTAATTTTGACCAAAAACAGCGTCAAATTGAAATTGCTCAGGAGTCGCTGAATGGAGCAGAACTATTAAAAAGTATCTACTTATTAACATGTTATGAAACATGTGTTTATGATGCGCTTTTCATACGACGTTTAATCGACCCAATTTTTCGTTTCTTTTGCATGCATTGCTGGCAGAATTTCGTTGATAACTCGTGAAATGTTGCCCGCTCATTCGCTAAGACCAATGACCAATGTCGTAACCGCAGTCGACAGATCCAGAACCATTGTTGCCACTTTGGTAGATTTTTTTTTTCTTCAGATCGGATTTTTCGGATCAAATTTTGTATTTTTTCAATTTGATAGATTTTTTCATCTTTGAAGACTTTAAATACTTTGCCAAATAAGACCAATGGATATTAAATAAAAATGGAAATCACCTTTGGTCCACCTTGTTAAAATAATTAACATTTTGTAACACTTCCCAAGTATTATATTTTTTTTTGCAGAATTGCCCGCCATTTTTTGCATTTGTTTTCTTTTGGTTTTTGGTGTCGCTGTGATTTTATGTGCAAACAAATTTTATGGATAAGAAAGTGTATTCATACATTGGATGTGTATCTCAATTAAACTTTATTAATTTTATACAGACTTGTAATAAAGAAAGCACGCCACAAAACAGACGATAGTGATACTGGGGATGTTGAAGATGCTTGCAGCAGATAGAAAATATATTTAGAAAATTTAAACTTAATTTACTTATAATTTTCCTATATTCAGTCAACAGAAGAAAAATGGTGAAGCATTTTGCATTGCTTGTGATAAAAAAAAAATATAATCACAAACTTTTTCGTTTTGAAGAATTAACATTGGTCATGTTCTCCCTATGCCACCAAAGCTACTTGTCTTTTCGTTCTTGAAAGAAAGCAAAGAAACCAGATCGAAGCTTAGTTGTTATGTTAGAAAATGGCGGTCTCTGATTATTTACTTGTTGATTTTCAAGGAAAAAAGTCAATACTTTATTGATTATAAAAAATACGAATTTGAATTAAAAGAAATCCTTCAATTTTTTATGCGTTCAATAAAAAATATAAAAATTCCCGTTATTTTTTTTTTCGTTATCTTTATTTTGTCCGATAGTGTAATTCCATACATAATTTAAAGTTGCCATTTCTATTACCTATCGTTCGCCTCAACTGCCTTCTTGACACTTATCTTACTGAACATAATAGACAAAATTTCAAATGGATTCTGTTATCAACTTTATTAGCACGTCACAATCGAAATCACACGCTATGGTATGGTCCCTTCCCCTTCTTATAACTGTCTTCTTCTAAATCACCAACAAAAACACTCATGCTTCAAAAAAAAAGCTACCGTTATACTCCTACTTAACAAACAAAACGAAAAAATCATACATTTATAAGTAATCAATAATAAGTGTCACAATAAGATTAATGACGTCATTCAACACTAAATGGTTAAGATTCCCTATGACAAAAAAAAAAAAAAAAAATAAAAAAAAACAAAAAATATGGCAAACAAGCAAGCATTTAGAAAAACTTTGACAAAATAGAAATACATAATAATAATCAAACTAAGAAACTGAATGTCCCGCCTTTTACGTCATGACATAATTAATAATATTATATTATTTATTAAGCACATTAATTAACGTAGATACGCTTAAGCTCTATAGCATATTAGTTGGCTGAGTTGGTGACATTTTTCGGATTAATGTTCATTGTGTTATTGCATCATTGATTAATGTGATTTCAGGCTGAATAAGATTGAATAAGATTACAGCTTAAATCATTTGCTATTCCTTGTTATTGTTTTATATCGTTAACACTGACTGCACATTATTTCATCTTGCCCATCTTACTCTCCGTGCGAAAAAAAATATAGGTATATTTCGGTGGCAATTTTGAGGTTTATTTTCATTTTTGTTTAAGAAGGTTGATTTTTTGGCACTTGGTCAGACATCGAGGCGTACGCGGTGTTATTTACAGGCAAATTTTGAATTCCGAAATATCAAAATAAAAACAAAAAAACAAAAAACAAAAAAAAAAAAAAAAAACGAAAAAGAGAGAAAAATAAAAAAAACTATGAAATGTTTTTGAAATTGCGTTTTAAGTGAGTAACATTTTTTGTCAGTTTTCTATATATACACGGTGAGAAAAAATTAAGCATTGCTTGAATCAAGCAAAACCAAATAGGCTATCAGTTTACACTCAAGCATAAATTTCTGAATTCAAGCATTATTTTGTTAAAATTGAGCAAATTTAAAACTCATAATATAAAGAAAAAAAAAGAAATTCAAGAAACATCTGCTTAAAATTCAAGACTATTTTTTTTATATTCAAGACTAATATTTGCTTGAAGTGAGGAAAATTTGCTCGATTCAAGAAACAATTTACTGAAAACAAGAATAATAAGCTTGATTTAAGAAATTGATTTTCCTTGAATTGAGAACAATTTGTTTGATTCAAGTAAACAATTTCCTGAAAACGAGAATTATTTGCTTGAATCAAGTACATAATTATCTTAATACTAGAATGTTCATATTAGAAATTTAATTTTCTTATTATAATGAAAATGCTTGACAAAATATGTAGGATAACCGATCATAAAATAATACTAGATTATACTAAATATATCTTGTAGACGCTTACAAGTTTCCAAGTAAAGCAAAAGATAAGACACTGCGCCTTCGAACCATGCCATAGTTTGTCAATTTGCACCATCTTAATATGTTTTCATGTAAACATGTTGTGAATATAAGCATGCCAATATTAGTTGAAGTGAGAAAATTGTGCTTGATTCAAATAAATAATTTTCTGAAAACTAAAATAATTCTCTGCGATTGCTTAAATTAAGAAATTATTTTCTTGATTCAAGTCTTGTTCCAGGTTCTAGAATCAAGTATTTTATTCTTGTTTCAACCATTTATTTTACTAAATTTTAGTAATAAATGCTAATTATAAGTTTATTTTTCTTAATGTTAGTTGTTTTTTGCTTGATTTGAGCAAATGAGGCTAAATTTAAAATTTTTTTAGATCAAGCAAATTATTTGTTTAATATAAGAATATTATTTCTATCCGTGTATATGTTTTTGTTTTGTTGATGCCGTTTGGCATCGTCGGCTGTGGGCGTTACAAACACAGCACGTGTTTACCTTCACGTAAATAGTTTTTTATTTTTGATTTTTAGCAGGAAACTGCATGAAATTGAAGACATAAATGATTTCGTGGAAAATGATGTAGTAGAGCAATTAGGTAATATTTTTAAACAGCTCCCTAGTGCAGTAATGGTACTTAAATCATGATTGGTTACAACAAGATGTTGAAGTCAAGCTTGTTGGCGATAACACTTTATTCGACATTGGCGCTGACGATGAACAAACTGAAGAAGCTTTTGCAGAAGCGCCACTACCATCAGTTGCTCAAGTTTGGCAGTAATATATTGGCACGGACATAGACGTCCTTTTTGTAGACTTATAATACATTTTCATTATTTTTTATAAATAAAATATTTGAATAACAAAACCAAATTGATATGTGAAAAACTATTTTTTAAACGTAGAATACGTTATACGGGGGTGTTGATCTGGAGCACAAAATTTCGAGAAAATGTTTGTCACTTTCATTATAAGTTTTTAATACTTTATGCATGCATTGAAGAAAATTCAAGTATGGTCGTAACATATTTAATATGTCTTCTTTTCATTTGTATTTAAATAATCATATTGCTACATATAATTTTTTTGATTCTATAAGTAAATCAAAATTTAACTCCTTCAAATTTTGTATTAATTTTCATATGCTTTGTATTTTATGTATTATAACATCATGTGTAAGAGCAGTACGATTATCTGTGTGTTCATCACAGAACCAGTGTGAGAAAGAGAAGAAGTAGCGAACGATGTGTACATACACAACATTGATAAGCGAAGCAGAGAAACAAAATTGTGCTTACCCAGTTGGCCACGTCATACACACATTTTAGAGGCAGCGTAACTTTAAACGGGCTTTAAACAAGAAAACGTTATTCATAAACATTTTTCGTAGTTGTTTAAGAGCTGCGTAACTTAAA
The DNA here is from genome assembly GCA_943735915.1 of Pherbina coryleti. Lineage (NCBI taxonomy): Eukaryota > Metazoa > Arthropoda > Insecta > Diptera > Sciomyzidae > Pherbina > Pherbina coryleti. The sequence goes on from OX030950.1 coordinate 32,415,860, forward strand.
CGCCGAAATTGGCGTTTAAAGGTTACGTAAATACAACCATGATTTTTTGTTTGTTTTTTCTTTTAATATCAAAGACATGCTCCATATGCGCCCTTTGCAGCATTTTTTTATGCGGCGGCCATTGTAAATCCATAGGAATTCTTAATTTTTGTAGAGATTTTCTATAGTTCAGACACAAACCTTACAATCATAAGCAGAAAATGAAAAAATGTTTATGAATAACAATGTTAGCAAGGTTGCATAGAAGCTGCGTAAAGCCTTAAACAGTGCGTAACTAAACAAGCGTTTAAAGGTTGTTTAAGGAAATCTATTGAATAAGGCTGTTACTGACTAACGTATTCTACGTCTGACCTATGCGCCCGTGTTATCTAACACAGGCTTGAGCTTTTTTCTTTCAATCTTTGTAACGTCGACGGCCGAGGATGCCATATGGCATCACCTGATTCTAACCAATTTAGTGGACCAATTTAAAAATGTCTTCCATATTCGTGTTCAGATGGTCCAAATTAGCCAATATGTGAATTTTCGTCACGAAACTCCAAAAAAAGTTGTCCCGCCTCTATAGGGTTAATGTGAGGGAACAAGAAGTCAATGGGTGCCAAAGTCAGGACTGTAAGGCGGATGGCCCATTAATTCCATGTTTTGAGTGCTCAAAAACTCTTTAGTTTGAGCTCATGTGTGGGAACTCTCACTGTTGTGATGGAGAATAATCTTCCTACGGTGGTTGGTTTTTATCAATTCTCCGAAAACTTCCGGCAAACAAACAGTTTTGTACCATTTAGCATTAACAGTACTCCGTTGCTCAAGTGGCACAGTTGCGACATGACCGGTTGTCTTAAAACACTGGCAATATTTTGCTTGGATAAGCTCCGTCCGCGGACAAATTTGGTCGGGATTTGCTCACTTTGAAAAATCTAAACAGTGGATTGCTACTTTGTTTCTGAATTAAAAGTGTAGATCCATGGTTCGTCATCTATGGTGATGTGTTTCGAACCATCTCCGCTGTATTTTTTCAGAATTGCAAAAAATCGACACGAGCCTTTTTTTAGCAACCGTCAAATTATGGGTTATCCAACGGAAAAAAATCGTCCTAACGTCTAGTCTCACTAATGCCCAAGGATGGTAAGTCACATGCCGGTCTACTTCCAACAGTTCACGTACAGCATGGATGTTTTCTGCCAAAACAGCCGTTACCAAAATGTTGTGAGCACGTTTATGCTAGAAAATGTCAAATTTTCGAATGAAACGGTAATGTTCAATGTTGCCGAGGCGCAAGAGTTAAAAGGTAGCCCTCGAGTAATGTTCTCGTAGTTGCAATAAATGATATATACGAGAGCCGTTTGATAATTCCGTGAAAAATGACATAAGGAATGATTTTTACGGCAAAAAAAGTTTTCTTTCTCAATATAGTCTCCTTTTAGCTCGATAGACTTCCTACAATGTTCCTCCTATTTTTTGATCCCATTCGAAAAATACGTTTTCGGAAGGTCCTCAAAATAGGCCTCTGTTTCGGTGATGAGTCCACCTCTCTGGTGGTGAATGTCTTTCCGCTGAGCCATTTTTTCAGGTTTGGAAACAGAAAATAGTCGCTAGGGGCCAAATCTGGAGAATATGCTGGATGAGGAAGTAATTCGTACTTCAATTCATGGAATTTTGCCATGGGAGCTGGGCATGTGTGAACGCGCGCATTGCCTTTCTCTTCAAACGTTCTAAAGAAACGGGGACATTTCTCTTTCAAAGCGTCGTTGAAACGGTCTAATTCGGCTGCATAGTATTCGCCATTGATCGTTCTTTTCGGTGGAAGGTAACTGCCAAGCAGTAAAACAGTGAAATTTTGACAGTAGTCTATAAACAGATGGTAGTTGACAGGATCAGTGTTGCATTTAAAGTTATTTCGCGGGAAATTGAAAAATTCACTAAATTCCCATATTGCCCTCGTAATAATAATATGTTGCAACTTTCATCTCGGAGACCTAAAAGAATTATCAAAAGGCTATAAAATTGCTCGCCAAAGTTTAATATAAATTCAAAAAGCTTCTACAAAACAATAAAAACTGGCCTTTTTGTTCCGAAGTCAAAACCACTGAGTTTTAGAAGTATCGCAGTTACCATAAAACTTGTAACAATTTTTATGGGAGCTTGTGTACTGTTGGGTTATTTAATATGAAGAGTCAGCTAACACAATGTTTCGATTTATTAGGTGACGGAAAATTCAAGAATTCAGAGCAATTTTATGCCAGAGCTTAAAAAAAAACGTCAGTTTGATAAGATAATAAATGCCGCAAACTTTTCAAAGAGCTAACCTAGTTCATATTTTCAGTCAAAAGATATATTTTTATATTTTATAAAATTTTTACCCACCCTAGACTGACTTTGCACATGCTTAAGCTTGTAGGTTTTGTCGTTTTTATTTTTACAACGTGCATTTAAAATGTTGACATGGTATTTTATTTTATGACAAATTGAATGAATTGCTTAATAATTCCATCAACGTGTGACGATAATGAAGTTTGTCATATTGCCATAAGGGAACAATTAATGCTTATTCTTCCTACATTACGACTTTGGGAAAGCATTAATACACACCAACATACACATTCATACAACATGACAGCATGACATGTATGCTGTGTAGATCTTTACACGTGCATTTAAGCACATTTGTTGTCGGGATTAGAAGGTTAAACAAAATTGCCATTGATATTTGGATGACAAAGTATTTGAAAAAAAGTTGAAAAAAAAATAGCTTAAATAGAAAAATGATTATTATCCGGATTGATTTCTTTTAACTCCACTTTGTTAAGATTAAATGTTTCTTCTGGCTAATTGCGACTTTAAGCTTAGATAACAACGTGGTTGTCAGCATCTTTTAATAAATAATGCAATAACTGAATAAATTTATCTTGGATGGCAACTGATTTCCATTGTTTGCATCTTCAATCTGTGCAAAGCGGATATCTAGCTTGACTTTTAGTTGTCAGCAAGAGTGTTCAGTGTGCATCCGTTTCCGTTGCGCACGTTTCCCTTAGACAGGCTGTCTCGGACACTTACATGTGCTTGAAATATATGCTCGGTACTTGCATTGAGTTGGTTGTTTAGACAAGAAACTTTGAGGCAAGCATTTGTTTGAAACATGACTTCTTTGGTAGATTTTTTTTCCCCGAACTAAAAGTAAATTAAATAAAATAGAATTGAATTGCTTTAAAATACTTTATGTGAAAATTTGAATTTTAAACTTAAGGTTTTTAAGCAGATTTTATTTGAACATTTTCAAAATTTTCACGTTCTTCTACCTTGTTTTAATCACAATAAATAAAACCATTTTTATGCTCAAGCGAGCGTTAAGCCTCTGAGCTTAAAACTCGTAGTAAGATTGTATTTCTAGGAAATTAATTATTTTCCAACCCACAGCCACACCTTCATCTTAGAGATTATTTCCCAACAACATTCGCCCTCCCCTTTTCTCCTCACCAAGACATTTTAAGCCACTTGTCAGTGAAATCAATAAAACCACAAAAATTAATTAACATTTATTTAAGTGATTACGTTTCTGTGCTACTGAGAATCACTCTATGACACTTGAAGTGTAAGCAATCAGTAAATGTCAAGCAACTGTCATTTTTTGTTTTAACATCTTCGCACATCCACAAAATAGTTTTTTATTGGAGAATATTGACAGAATAATAAAGGGAGGGTTATACAACTTTTTTTGTAATTAAATAAATATTTATATATTTTTACTCATTCTATACTGCGAACCACTAGAATCTATATCTATTGGGTGGGTGAGAGCTGGTGGTTGAAAAAAAAAAGTTTGTTGTTATTTTCTTACACTTCCATCCAGGACTGACAGGCCATAAATCTTTGCACTGCTCCAGCCATTACCAGTTTGGTCGTCGGTCACGTATTCGAGTTACTGAAGCAGAATTTATTCTAATGATATACGTTGTTGTTTAAGATTGGATATCATAAGAGAAATGTTGGGTTTGATTAAGAATAGGTTGTTTTAAATTTAATAAAAAAAATTTTTTCAATACATATTTTAATAAGCTTATTTAAAACCGCAACACAGCTGAATTACTGACGATAGTAGCTGAACGCATTAGGGTGTGTTGACCATTCAATGTAGGGTATGCAAAACCGGTTCGAATTATTCGGCGTTTTGGTGTTTTTTTTTATTATTCGAACCGGTTTTTTTTAAAATCGAAATTTTCGAATAATTCGAAAACCGGTTTTTTTGGCTCGAATTATTCGACTGCTCGAATAGTTAAGAAATATATAAATCCACAATTGAAAATTGTAAAATTTTACGTTTTTACGTTTCACTAACGTTTCTAACATTTTTTATCTCTGGCTTCAATTTAATTTTGCTTTGTTTGAGCTCGTTTAAGCATATGCTTTCATTCCTTTCATTGGTCATTTATTTTTGCTTTCTTTTCTTTAAACAGCATTTACAAGCGGCTGGCGTATTTAATGTATGTTAAGCATGATTTTTAGTTTATAATGCATTCTTTTTTAAAAAATATATTGAATTATCAACAGCTTGACATGAACTCAGAAGTCTGGAAGTATTTAAAAAAAGATAGGAAATTCAACAAGGCTTATTGTACGAAATGTCTTAAAAAATCTAAAAGCATTAAGTACAAATATATAAATAATCATTAAAAGATATAAAACATGTGTTAAAAAGATTGAAAGAAAAACTCGAAACATAATTCTACCCAGTGAATCGAAACTACCATTTTCGAAATCATTTATGAACCATTTCGGGTAGAAACGTTCAATTTCGGCACTAATAAATGAAACTTTTTTGTATCATTCTTCGGACTAAAATGTCTCTCAAAAATTAACCTTTTTTGTTCGAAAATGAGTTAAAAAATAACCATAAATTTTACATTTTTTTCGGAAATTACTTAAGAAAGAACCATATAAGTTTTTTATGAATTTCGAAAAAGAAGTTCAGTTTTTATTTTTGGGAAAAATTTTTACGAATTTAATATTCTATAGCAAGCACTTTTAAGCAACAAAATAAAAAATCAAAAATTAAAAAAAAAATTCTTCGCAAACACTTTCGAAAAACTCTCACCTTACGCAAAACCTTCGTTTATAGTTCAGTGTTCAGGGAAAAACCTTCGTTTATAGTCATTTATTAAAAAATAGTTGCTATTTTTGTTTAATAAAAACTACATAGATATATGTAGGTAAAAAAAGTAAAACATTTATTTAATTTGAAAAAAATTTTCCTGGTCGAATAATTCGAAAACCGGTTTTTTAAAAATTGTACTATTCGAAACCGGTTTTTTTTTATAATGTCGAATAGTTGCATTCATATAGTTAATTCAATAGCATTCATTAGTAGTTAATTCAATGCCTTTAAATTGAGAGATCTTGAGTTCAGTCCCCGGCTTAGAAACTTGAAATCAAGCAATTTTTACTGACAAAAAAATATTATACTACAAAATACCTGAAAAAATGTATTTTTGGGAATTCCGATAGAGAAAAATGTTTTTATTTTTAAGTTGGCACTACTGTCACTGACATCTGTGCCAAATTCCACGTTCTTTTGTAAAAAGCCTTCAATTCATTCTTCGTTTCGGTTTTTATCTCGTCTATCGATTCAAAACGTTGTCCACGGAGCGGTCTCATGAGTTATCCGAAAAGCCAGAAGTCACATGGTGCTTAGTCAGGCGAATACGGTGGTTGCGGAATAATATGGGTCGAGTTTTTGTCGAAATGATCACGAATTACGAGTGCAGTGTGAGATGATGCATTATCGTGAGGCAAAAGCCAAGAATTGTCTCTCCACAAATGACCCATAACACCCAAGTAGCATTTTTTGTTGACAATTTGGCCGGTTGAAAGGAATTCATAATGCACCACACTACGATAATAGAAGAAAACTATCAACATGACCTTGATTTTTGACTTGGTGAGCTCTGACATGGTGTTTTCGGTCTCGGCTCATCTTTGGCACGGTATTCACCTGATTGATCGGCTATTCCCGGGTCGTAGACTTAAGTCTCATCTCCAGTTATGATGCGTTTCATTTGGTCTTGAGAGTCGGAAAGCATTGTTTCACTCACATCAACGCTGTTTTTCCATGAATTCGACTGTTTTTGGCACCAATCGAGATTTCACTTTTCTGAGGTCCAAATGGTCACTTAAAATGGTTTTCATTGATCTTTTCGACATATGAACAAGGTCAGTAAGGTCTCGGACTGCCAATCAACGATTTTGGAGCACCAATTCTTTAATTTTGTTGACGTGTATCAGTTGATGTCAGTGATGTGATTCTGATTTAGTAAAAAATCCCAATCGCATCCCGATTTAAACCTGTGTATCCCACCAAAATGACACAAAAAACCCACAAAAAATCCCACTCGATATATATATACCAATAACATTCGTATCCAATTAATGAAAAGAAATAATCATCAGAAAATTTTTATATTGAAATCTGAATTTTTTGCTTGAAATAGTTTTCCAAAAATTTACAACAGAATAATCGATTTGGTCATTAAAAAAAAAAGGCGAGTCATTGCATTCATCCTCGAGGGAATACTTATTTACCTCTACAAATTCGAGAGGGAATTGCTCTAAAGCAACTTTAGGGTCCAAAAACTCTAAAGTTTCACTCCAATTTTCTAGCAAACTACAATGCAAGGCTGCATAGTAAGCCATCTTGTAGCTGCCGGAGATGTTTTTTTTTTAGTGGAAACGTTAAAAAAATTGATGGAACTCTATTAATTGTGCTAAGTTTTTTGGACTTTCTGATATATTCTTATATTCCTATATCTCTAGAAACTATTTCACATTCATCAGGCAAACAATTTTTTTCTTGCTTTTAAAACCAGTCTAGATGATGCATTTAATTAGAATCAAGTAATGGTCTTGTTGAATATACATTACCCCTTTCTTAGATATATAGAATCAATGAAACACCAATTGAAGGAACGATTGTAAAAGATTACAAAAAAGTGATGCCAACCAGTTTTGTAAAGAATTTAAACTTGTAAAAATGATGACACAGTAGAATATCCCACCTAAGCATTCGAAATCCCACACGTTCTCAAATAGGCCAAATATCCCAAAATGAGCCCGAAATCCCACCAAATCACATCACTGGTTGATGTTGCTGGTCGTCCTGGCCGTGCTTCGTCTTCAACGCTTTCTCCACCCTCTTTAAACATTTTGTATCACTTATAAAGTCTTGTTTTCGATAGAGCTTGCTCACCGAAGGCCTTCTGCAACATTTTCAAAGCTTTAGCAGCAGAAATTTCATTCCGCACACAAAATTTAATGGAACTGCGTTGTTGAATACTTTCAGACATAATAAAAAACGAAAAATTCACTTTTAGCTATTTACAAAAGGACGTGTAGCTCAAACACTAAAGCGGGAAGATCATTCACTGCATATGCATTTGCGTCCGTCTACTCGCTGGCACAATTTACGCAAGAAAATTATGGCAGAGTTCAATGATTGCGTTTTACATTCAGACTAAGCAGGGCTACAAACATGTTTGAATTTATTATTAAAAAAATCTTAAATCCTGAGTATAGTGCATTTCTGACTCGTTTCTTTTATTTCTTCTCTTTGTTCGTTATAAGTAAAGAGCTGTCAAAAAACGCAAATTACGTAAGAAAAGTTGAAATATTTTCGACTTTGCTTGCGTAGCGAGTAAACGGACGCATATGCAAATGCAGTAAATGAACTTTCATCTGTAAGCTTTCATATATTTCTATTGTTCAGCTAGTAGACGCACGCATATGCAATGAATGAACTTCCCGCTTAATGAATATTTTGACAGTAGTGCCAACGCCGTAAATAGGTATTTCATAAGGGGGGAAATTACTGGAGCAAAATAAAATTATATATTATATTATATTTAACTTAATTTCTGCTAACAAGAATATGCAGTTAATAATACACAATTTGTAATTTATCTTCCCACATAATATGGCAAAATTAATTTTTTTTGGAATATTTGCGTTTTTATTTAATATAGAAAAATATTCTGGATTGCCAAGGGGGGAAGGGTTTTAACCCCCAGAACCCCCCATATCTACGGCGTTGAGTAGTGCTAACTTAAAAATAAAAACATTTGTCCCTGTCTGAATCCCCCAAAAATTTATTTATAAACCTTTCTTCAGAACATTGAAAAACTTGAAAAATTCATCTCGGGCAAAAAATGAAATTAACTCGTGAACATTTTCCTGTGATTATTTTTCAAAACTTTGGACATTGATTATCAAGACACAAAAGCATCGATGAACTTAATTCTTTATGCGGCGATAAAGCATCCTCCTGCACTACTGTAAAAAGCTGGTATAACGAATTCAATCATAGCCGACGTTCGCTGCAGGACGAATTTCGTGAAGATCGTCAAAAATTTCCGGAAATAAAAAAAAAAAAATTACGTGGTCAACGATTTTCGACACCCGAGGAAGCGCTTGTTGCATTCAAAATGTTTCTTTCGAAGTCATCTCAATCGGAGTGGAAAAGGTGCTTCCAAAATTAGTTTGAACGGGTGCAAAGTGTACTGATCTTCATGAGGAATATTTTGAAAAACAATAAAATTAATTTCGATAATAACTCTTTGCTTTTTCATTATTAGGCAATAATCACTCAACCCTCGTAAGTTATTATTTAGAGCAAAAACTAAAATTGTATAAGTATTATAACGAACATTTTTTCAAAAAAATTTTTTAATAGTCCAATGTATATGCAAAAACAACAAAATTAAGCTATTTTGGTCAAGAAATCAAAATAAATATGGCACAGTGGAAAATTGAACCGTCTTTCTAAGTCTACTTTTACAAAGATCATGTTTTTAGTGATTTTATCATTCCGATATATATCAAACTTCAAATTGAAACTGCGTATTTGTAATCAAAGCTCATGTGCAGAATTTCAAGTGCTTAAGTGATTAATTTTTGTGGAATATATAGGGAATTTGCCACTTTGATGACGTCACTTTGTATGTTAGGTGGTAGGTATAGTGCGTATTTGGAATGAAAGCTTATATACAAAATTTCAATGTTTTAGATAAATTTTTTTAAAGTTTTTTGTGAAACTGTTCCCATAAAAAAAAAACGATAAAAAAAACAACATTTTGAAAATTTTATTTTAGTCACAAGCGAAAATTTTAATCCTTTCATGAAATTTCCATAAAATTTCACTTAAATTTCTGAAAATATTTTAAAGCGTATAAATTGGCATTTATTGCACACGCTTGACTTAATTTGCCAGATTTTTGGCGTTAAATAAATCCAAGGTTTCAGCTATGCTGTCAATAATGGCCGCTAAAAGATTAATTGCGCTGCGGCCAGGCATAAATTAGTTGACTTTGATTGAAGAAAGGAAAATCGAGAATACAAAATAAATCAAAGATGAAAATTTAAAAAAAAAACAAAGCAAAAGGCGGGCGGGGGTGGAAAAGAACGTAACTGGCAACAAGAACCACAAAATCGATACTTAAAAAGATAAATGAGCTTAATTTGTAACTGAAATTTAAGGCTTTTAATGTCTTGCGAAAGAGTTGAAGATGCAGGAAAGAGAGAGAGAGAGAGATAGCTAATTGTTTTTGCTAATACTTGGTGTAATCAACAAAGTGAACGTGACAGTTTCTCTAAGATTGTCAAAGAATTTTGACAGAGAGAAAAAAAGAGACAAACTGGAGAAAAGTGTCAAATCACTTGCACACAATAAAAAATTGCAACCTTCGTTTAGAATTTACCATAAGCTGTTTTTGACAAGTTTTTTGAGAGATCTCTCCTCGTTAATAACACCATGTCCTCATGGTTAGTATTTTACAGAGATATTTAAAAATATAGTGGGACCGTTTTTACTGAAAATTATAGAATCTATTAATGGATTCCTTTAATTTGCTTTCAGACTTAGATTTTTTATGGATTTGACCACTATTTCGAGATTGGTATCCCATTTATTAGTATAGAGCAACATGAAGAAGTCGGAGGTTAAAATTACTGCACATTTACCTATACTGTACAGTAGCCCGTATCCCCAAAACTAACCTATATTTAATCCCACCTCAATCGTTAGGCATTTAAAAGACATTTTCAAAAAAAAAAAAATTTTTTTTGGTGCTTTTTTCTTGTTTTCGTTATATCTTCTGTGTTTCTTGTCCGATCCAAAACATTTTTCATTTATGTGTTTATTGCTTTTTTGCAAATTTTTTCTGATTTTATTTTTTTGCGAATCTTGTTTTTTTTTTAAATTATTATCCACCTTATCTCAGTTGCTACTATGTTAACAAAATCTAAAAAGAGCAAATAACTAAAGCTCACAAAAAATCATTAAGACCATGGAAACAAATGATATCCATAAAATTTATTTTTGGTGCAGTTCCGACCGATTTTATCCCAAAAATAACACTTTCGAAATGTTCGTCGCTCATACTCGCCTTTTTATTAATTTTCTAAATCTTTACGGGCTTCAAGGTGGCTTGAATGGCTTTTGTAATGTCATTTTCATTACAAAAACTAATCGAGAACTATAACAAACCGCGGGTATTCAGCGATAAATTTTGCTCATACCATTTTGATAAAGTGTCAAAGTTTTCGGTGATTTATCTACTCTATTGGTTAAAATGTTATATTCTTGGCTTGGGTGAATCAAACATTTTTTTTTTTGGCAGGGTATCGAAGTAAATTGTGGCGTCCGTGGCGTAGTTGGTTAAAGTGCGTGGCCGCTATGTCAAAGAACTTTGGAAACCCAGGTTCGAACCCCAGCAGCGACAGAAAATTATTTGAATTAAAATAATTTTTCTGTACGGCCGCCACCTCTCGGCAGACAATGGCAAACCTCAGAGAGTAATCAAAATGCCATGTAAAGCTTCTTGAGAACGAGAACTTTCCGTTCATCGCCGTTCGGAGTCGGCGTTAAGCATGTAGGTCCGGTTCTCGGTCAATTGTGTACAAACTTAATAACACGCACAACACAATTGATCATAAGAAGCTAGGTCAAAGTCCTTTCAAGGGCTGAAATGGCCAGTTATTTATTTATTTATTTTTATTTTTTATCGAAGTAAATGCTCTCAAAGCAATGTATTAAACAATATATTACTTTGGTGAATAAGCATAAGTTTCTAATGTCCATACAATTATTTTTACCTAAGCCAACTTAGGTGATTTTACTATTGCTTATTTTTCGGTGTAGGAAACCCCTAAACAGGGAGAATAACATGTAGTTCATAGGTATCTTATAAAGATTTAATCAATGATGGTTTAAGAAGATCCATCCCCACATCAGACGTTCAACACGACAATTTCCGTAACTCTTAAATTGAGAAAGACAATCCTACTTATACAAACGTGTGTGCATTAATATACGTCAGTCTATTGCTTAACGCTTATATAGAGAATGACACTCTTCCTTATATAAAGGTAAGTGTATTAATATATGAGCTGTTAAAAATGAAAGTAAAATAATTTCACTTTAAAAAAAAAAAAAAGTTAATCTCAATTAAGTTGGGTATAGGTACCCTATTCCTAAACAGCAATTAACTCAGATATATGACATACATATATGTAGATAATAATAATGATGAAAATGACCTGAAGCTGAAGATGATGAAGATGGAGATGAAGATGAAGAAGAAGATGAAGATGAAGATAAAGATGTAGATGAAGATGAAAATGAGGATGAAGATGATGATGAAGATAAAGATAGAGATAAAGGTAAAGATAAAGATAAAGATAAAGGAAAAGATAGAGATAGAGATAGAGATAAAGATAAAGATAAAGATAAAGATAAAGATAAAGATAAAGATAAAGATAAAGATAGAGATAAAGATAAAGATAAAGATAAAGATAAAGATAAAGATAAAGATAAAGATAAAGATAAAGATAAAGATAAAGATAAAGATAAAGATAAAGATAAAGATAAAGATAAAGATAAAGATAAAGATAAAGATAAAGATAAAGATAAAGATAAAGATAAAGATAAAGATAAAGATAAAGATAAAGATAAAGATAAAGATACAAATAAAGATAAAGATAAAGATAGAGATAAAGATAAAGATAAAGATAAAGATATAGATAAAGATAAAGATATAGATAAAGATAAAGATAGAGATAGAGATAGAGATAGAGATAGAGATAGAGATAGAGATAGAGATAGAGATAGAGATAGAGATAGAGATAGAGATAGAGATAGAGATAGAGATAGAGATAGAGATAGAGATAGAGATAGAGATAGAGATAGAGATAGAGATAGAGATAGAGATAGAGATAGAGATAGAGATAGAGATAGAGATAGAGATAGAGATAGAGATAGAGATAGAGATAGAGATAAAGATAAAGATAAGGAGATAAATATTCCATTTTCAAACCAAGGCAGACTTGATGGAATAGGTATAACACCTGCAACCCTTCAAAGCTGAAAAAACATGAGCTTGGATTTTAAATACGCACTCGGAGGTTAAAACTAAGCAAAATCGGATGACCGCGCCTACATACCATACAAAGTGACGTCATCAAAATGGCGATGACCTGGGACCCAGCAGATTTTTTACCATAAGTAGAAGATTTATTCTTAAGAAAGTTTGACAACAGTTCCAAACAGATTTCGGTCCCGCTATATCGTGTGCTTCAATTGAAGCTTGGCTGTCCACCAAGATCATATTTCTTGATGGATTGATACCTTTTTTGTGTAACGCTAGAGTTTCTTTCACAATCGCAAAGGTTTCTATGTGAACAGTTTCTACAGTAAGGTTAAGGTTTCTATATGAAAAGTTTATACAATAATCTGATGATAAAAATATTTCTATATTAGATCCGTCCATATGGATGTCGTGTGTATTGAAAGGGTGTTTCGGTTCGGTGTTTCGGGTTTTTTTCAGGGAGAAGATGTACAGCTTCTGTTTAAGATCTCTTGGGGTTAAGTAACCAGAAATGTTAGCGAGATCCACGGGGCTGTACTTTGTGAAAATAGAAGTGTGTATATGGGTCAATTTTTACATAGATTTGATTCCTTAAGTTGATTTCGCTTTAGTTGCCATTGTTTTCATGATCTCATCTAAAGGGAACAAAATATTTGCAGAATCAATGCAGTCAACTTTTTGATATTTTTCGACTAGCAAAAGAGAGAAAAACACTGCTTTGATAAAGTGAATAGCGCTTCTATAATTCCGCTTTGGTTTTATTGCTGTTGCGCTTATGAGCTTTTCAAAGTTAGTGGACTGCTAAAACCACAGAGACTACTGATGAGTCGGAGTAGCGTCCGACGAAACCATGGTCTAGTCTGCTCGGTTTGTTCTGCAAAGAACTTTTGTTGTTGCAGCAACCTGTTGCTTCATGAAATATTTGGCATAAAGCTCAAAATATAATTCTTAAAAAATTAATTTAATCGTGGCCTTAAGCTGGTATTTTAAATTAAAACTTTTAGACAGGGTGTTGTTCAGGAATATTTAAAGAATCAAAATTGACTAAAGTTTCTTCGGTACCATTTTTGGTACCCGAGATATAAAATCTTATATTCATTTTTTTGAAAAAGTTAAAAAATTGCATTCAAGTATACATTTCTCAAAAATAGGAAAATGCATATGCAAAAATTATACTAATTATTAATTTGGCAACTTTAAGGAATACGTTAACAGTATAATCAATACCACTAAAATTTAGACTATTGGGTAACAGTCAAAAGTTTTGTGCTATCTCGATTACAACTTTTGCTTCGAATATTCTTCACACAGGACACTGTGGATAAGAATCGTGAGTGACATCGTGTTTACCAATATATTGTTAGTTTAAGCCTATACTTACTTTTGCTTTAAGACGTACGTAGTTTTTTTTATAAAAGTCAAACCATTTTAAGGTCGTTATTTTTTACTGTTTTCCTCAAAAAACAACTTTGTCCTTGCGGGGCAGGAAGACATACTTTTTTTCCTTAAAATTTTTTTGCGTGTTCTGGACAACCCCATGCAACTTTTGAGACCTCTTAGAATGTGAAATTCGAAAAAAAATTGTAATTCGATACGCCCTATTGTCCATTTATTGGCAATGTAGTCTAGTTAAAGACCGGATTTCAAAATCCGTAAGAATCTCAATACTTTTTTGTAATAGTGTAGGTACGCGTTGATTTTTTAAGGTTTTGGGGATTTGTATGGGCTGAATTTGGATATAGCCTGAAGTACTCTATCGGATGTAAAAAGTTTGTCAGAAAGAGCTTTGAGACCAGCAGAGATATTAAAAATAGTTTATTAAAGTTAACATGCTTACCTTTCTGAATTTTGGCGGTTGTAGGATTTCTCTATAGCTGCATAATATCTGAAAAAAAAAAACAAAAAATATGAATTTTTTAACATGAAATAAACTTACAATAACAAACATGAACTAACATTTTCTATAGATATTTTAAATTTTTAATCAAAATAAGTGCGGGTAGCACTTTATTTAAAAAAAACATTTGTCCCTCTATGTCACAGTAGTTTAAGCCAAACCAACTGAATTGTTAACTTAACACATAAAAAACAAACATCGCAAAAAAAAATAAAAGAAATAAAATAAAAAACTGAAAAACTGAATAAAAACTACGTGGCGCAGAACACAGCAAAATGTAAAAACACTGAAGTTGCTCTGCCAGACAATTTCCAAACGGCCCCAAAGTGGCTAAAAAGCAGCCGAGAGAAACTATATATTTTTAGAATTTTTTAAATTTGCTATTTTGTAGCCACACTGAACAAACATACAAACATTTTTACATATATAAATACAAAGGGTTGACATCACACTCGAGCTATTTTATACATAGAAAATAAAGGCACATGTTTTATTATTTATAAATTTTTCATAAGAATAAATAAGTACAGAGCGCAAATGTGACAAATGTCATGAGACAGCCGAATGAGCGAAAATTATTACAAGAGAGATAAAAAGTAAATGGACAATTACAAAAACAAAAAAAAAAACTTAAAATTAAGGTCAACATTAATTGCAGCACATAATTGAAAGACATACACAAATTCTCTCAATGAGCAGGCACAAAAATAAATCCACCACATTCCATCAAGGGACCAAATGTCAAGGGTTAAAAATAAAACGTGGTGCACTCATATAAAAGGGTAAAAATAAAACTATTTTCTTCTATTATTAATGTTAATTAAATATTGCAAGCCCGGTGTTAAGGGAATAGATAGTTAACATGGTGAAAAAGTATGTTTTTTTTTCCAGTAATAGCTTTAAATAACCTTTTTCCCATCAAGAGCAAAAAAAAAAGTTCTTATTGAGTGTGTTGCAAATATCAAACGCCCACAGTTTTTGTAAATCCACTCCTTCTTCCACGCCTAATATTGGTGCAAACGCGCCGCATGTGTTCTTAACATTTAAACAATGAATGTTCAACGTAAGCCAGCAGCAGCATCAATTTTGTTCACTAACGAGATCCCATTTCAAGAAATTGGTTCAAAGTGCGTCAGGATATTATGTTAGAGAAAGTTTTAATAAATTACGTCGCTGTCAGGACATGCAAATGATGGACATTCAGCAAGACAGACAAAATAAAGAACGTGCACAGGTTAAATTGAGATAACATTTTCGTCGAAATAATTTATGATTGACAGCTCAGATGTATAATAATTTGATTGAATTATTTCACTTAATTCAAGTGGCAGACGAAGAAAACAAATACACTTAATTTTTCATTTAATGCGAAATTAGCCGAAGGAAAATCATTTTTTTTTTGTTTTGTTTTTCAAGAGAAAAAGCTATTACGGCTAATTATATTATATTTGAAGGTTAACGTTACATTGAAAAAACAATTTTATATCAATATAGTCTGTCTGGTAAGAACGTAATCGGCATAACTTCTACGAGGGTCGCCGTTTATGTCTTGCGCCTAGCAATGCAAAAACATAGGTTAATCAGTAAAAATGATTTTATTGTTCTTCAAATTATTCTCCAAGATGATCAATACACTTTTGCATTAGTTTGAACCGATTTTCGAAACAGTTTTGTAACCCTGAAGTCGGTACCTCCGAAACCAGGGATTTTAAGCCCTTAATGGCCTGTTTGGGCGTAGAAAAACGCTCGCCACACATTTTTTTTTCTTAATATGAGGGAAGAGGAATAAGTTATTTAGTGAACACATAGAAAGTTTTCGTTCACCGCAACTGAAAAATTAGCCAACTACGCTTCGTTTGCGAGTTGTATTTGTCACAAATGAATATTCAGTTGTCAACTTAAAAATATATCTTATATATATATACATATATATGGGGTGTTCCATGCCATATCGGCCTCGACCGGTCGGACATGTCTCCGATTTGATTGAAATTTTCAGGGATAATAGACTAATATGAGAAATAAAATTTCCCCAAATTTCGATTTTTTTAATCCACTCTTCTAGCTTTTACAGTACGTCAAAGAATTTTGTAACACTTTCTTTGTTTTGAAACTACACGTAACTGGTTAGACTAAAAAATAAAAAAAAAACACTAATATATTGCAAATTGAGTCTAGTTTCCTAATTTTTAACAATAAATTTAGTATTTTTGATTTTTACACTGAAAAAAAAAAATTTTTCCTAAAAGTTAAGTTTCTGAAAAAGGCCCATCCTTCAAAAAATTCGAAAAAAATATATGTCAAAGCTGTGTGCTTTACGCAAATTTTAAGCCATCGTTTTGGAAAATACCATTCTTAATGTAGAAGTTATAGACGTTTTACTCAATGTATGCCGAAAATTTCAAAATAAAATTATATATTTAGTGAACAAATTTAAAATCTAAATCATTTTAAATTAACAATTTTATATTGAGAGCTACAGGACGCAGTTTTTAATTGTAGTCTGCTTCCATCTATTGGCACAGCATGGTGAATGCCTAAAGTTCCTTTGGCTGTTTTGCAGCTTTCATACCTTATCTTTAAATACTCTCCTGCTTCAATATAATCTTCTACTGAGGAAAAACACAGATTATAATTAATAAGGTTTTCTTGAGCCCATTGAAACAGCTGTCAAAATTTCTTCGCGGGTGCCTTTCTGCAAACAATAACGTCTTGCCAATCGTTTAAGTGTACCACCAACACCGTCACAGGCACCTTTTCCATGTGCAGTAGCGAAGAAGCTCCACTCGGCTTTTACTCCAAAGTCCTGAAAGTGATGCGTCAAGTTTATAAAATTTTTTTGTTTTTGTATTGTTGTGGTGCACCATCGGAAAAATATTTAATTTTGTTTACACAATGAAATTTTTTTTTAGAAAATCCAAAAGTTTTTTTTGAAACATGAAAACCGCAATTGTGTCATGTTCCAGGCAGCTTGATATTCCAACGAAAGGCAAGTGGTAAATTTTGTTTGATTCATTGTTTAAAAAGTAGACGACGAATGGATGCACAGTTGCTTGATTGTTATTCCAATGAAAGCCTAGAACAGCTTCCTGAACAACGAAGGCATAGTTTTCCGAAAAGTCCAGCACTACAACAAATTCACCTTCTTTTATATTGTCCTTTAGGCTATTGAAATAATTAGCTAGTTGTGTGGCAATAAAGTCATGTTTAATTAATTTTGTAAGTTTTTCTAAAAATGTTAAAATAAATTCGTCTTTACTTTTAATTATAGTTTTTAAAGAACACCTGTTATTGATAAAAAAATAATGTCCAAAAGCCCAAAACATTTTCTAAAAAAAGATTTACCTATCTGTTGCTATCCATTGCTTGTAAGTTATGGATTCTACCGACTCTTTGTTAAAGGTAGCATTTAAAAGTGTTTCCAAAGATGCTTTACCTGGACATGAAACAACTGTTTCAATGGGCTCAAGAAAACCTTATTAATTATAATCTGTGTTTTTCCTCAGTAGAAGATTATATTGAAGCAAAAGAGTATTTAAAGATAAGGTATGAAAGCTGCAGAACAGCCAAAGGAACTTTAGGCATTCACCATGCTGTGCCAATAGATGGAAGCAGACTACAATTAAAAACTGCGTCCTGTAGCTCTCAATATAAAATTGTTAATTTAAAATGATTTAGATTTTAAATTTGTTCACTAAATATATAATTTTATTTTGAAATTTTCGGCATACATTGAGTAAAACGTCTATAACTTCTACATTAAGAATGGTATTTTCCAAAACGATGGCTTAAAATTTGCGTAAAGCACACAACTTTGACATATATTTTTTTCGAATTTTTTGAAGGATGGGCCTTTTTCAGAAACTTAACTTTTAGGAAAAAATTTTTTTTTTCAGTGTAAAAATCAAAAATACTAAATTTATTGTTAAAAATTAGGAAACTAGACTCAATTTGCAATATATTAGTGTTTTTTTTTTATTTTTTAGTCTAACCAGTTACGTGTAGTTTCAAAACAAAGAAAGTGTTACAAAATTCTTTGACGTACTGTAAAAGCTAGAAGAGTGGATTAAAAAAATCGAAATTTGGGGAAATTTTATTTCTCATATTAGTCTATCATCCCTGAAAATTTAAATCAAATCGGAGACATGTCCGACCGGTCGAGGCCGATATGGCATGGAACACCCCATATACAGCAAGTTATTTCGGTCATTATTATTTATTATATTAATTGTCTTTCCCCTATGTCCGCCCGTCTTCTTGTGGATTGTACTCATTGCACCTCTGTTGCTGTCTTCGTCTGCGTATTATATAGAACAGTGTGTCCATAAAGTAACTCTGAATTATAACCGTTGAGTGTATACAACAAAGGGAAAAACAAAGGAAGTTTTCAGTTGAGAAAAACAATTTTACAATTGCTGCAATTTAAAAATCATTCGCGTATATGACAAACGAAATTAATTACCTGCAACTAAAGGACGCGTTTCTCGCAACTGAACTATTATTATGACAACTGTTGAAAAGTTTGCAAATAACGATCCCAAGCACGAAAAACGAAGTTCGTTTGCGGCAAACTAGCAGTAAATGTTTTTTTTCTTTGCGTGTGCCAAGTCGGGATTGTAAGGCGGATGATCCATCAATTCCGCGTTTTGAGTGCTCAAAGACTCTTTTGTGTGACCTGATGTATTGGAACTCGCATTGTCGTGATAGACAATCATCTTCCTCCGGTGGTTGATTTTCCTCAATTTTCCGAAGACTTCCGTCAAACAATTGATTGTGTGCCATTTAGCATTAAAAGTTCTCCGTTGCTCAAGTGGTACAGTTGCGACATGAGTGGTTTTTCTGAAAAATCTGGCAACCATTTGCTTGTACAGGTTGGGCCATCGAGTGGTTCTTTTTAAATCATGGGTTATTTTAACACTGACAGATGTTTCCCGCTCAAAATCTGACATAAAGTCAGTTTCATACCTCCGTGGAAAGAAATGAGTCGCTTTACGCTTCAACAACGTTGGGAAATATTGGAAACTCATTTTCAAAGTGAGTGCTGTGTAGCCCAAACAGTGAGTTTATTTGAAAAGAAGATGATTTGGGCGAAAAATCATCTTTTCTGACGAGGCGCATTTTCATCTCTGCTGGGAACAAAGTTTCGGTCAACGGTGGGCGTTACAGAGCCATGTTAACCGACTTTTTTTTTACTAAAATTGGAGACATGAATTTGGACGACCATGCAGGTTCATGCGGGATGGCGCGCCATGCCACATAGCTCATCCCAGAATCGATCTTTTGCGCACCAATTTCCCAAATAGTGTTATCAGCCCTCTTGATGATGTCAATTGGCCTCTTCGGAGCTGTGGTTTGACCCCTTTTGCCTTCTTTTTTGTGGGGAACCGTGAAGGACCGATGTTATGCCAACAATCTGGAAACGTTTCAAGCACTATATCATCCAAGTAAACCGTGAGCTAAAGCCCGAAACAATCAACAAAGTCTGAGAAAATTGGATTGACAGAATGCGTTACTGCGAAGCCAGCCGAGGCAGCCCTTGAACGACGTTGTGTTCCATAATTAATGGGAATGTTTCCTCTTACTAATAAAGTCATAATACATAGAAAAAGGTTAATTTTGTTAATTTTACGGCATTTTTTTAAAAAAACCTTGTATTTGGCCCACCCGTATGTGTTCCGTCCGCGGACAACTTTCATCGCATTTTGCCCATATTGAAAGACTCAAACATTGAATTGCTGCTTTGTTTCGGGCTCATAAGCGTAGATCTATGATTTGCCATTTTGTGATGATGTCAAAGATGCGTTTCGAACCAACCCCCGCTGTATTTTTTCCAGGGTTCAGAAAATTCACACATCTTGGCTGAGTTCGAAAACGTTTTTATACGAAGCATCAGTGTGGTTTTTCTTCGAATTTTTGCTTGGTAGATTCACTAAAACTGCGCAACTGGATTGTTATTTTTAAGTATGCTTTGTTTGCTCAGGTTTGATGAATCTGCTAAGCACCAATTCAAAGAAAATTCACACTGATGCTTTGTATAAACACGTTTTGGAACTCAGCCCTTCACTTACAATCATTTGTTTGAAGCACACAAAGGACACAAGGAAAAAAATATACAAAAATCATAAAATTTGTATGGGAGCCTCCCTAAGGAGTGGTCGGAGGGAAAATGTTCCTTTTGCAAAAGTAATGGGAGTCGGTTATATATATTAACCCCCTCCGGCACTTCCTTAAAGCTCCCCTGTTCAGGTGTAGGAATAAATAAAAAAAAAAAAATCATTTAAAGGAGAGGGTTAATATGTATGACCGACCCCATTACTTTTGCAAAAGGAACATTATTGCCTTTGACACCTATTCTCTCCGACCAATCCTTAGGGGGGCTCCCATACAAATTTTATGATTTTTGTATATTTTTCCATACACCTGAACAGATGACCTTTAAGGGAGTGCCGGAGTGGGTTAATATGTATATAAAAATTCATGTAAAGCTTCTTGAGAATAAGAACATTCCGTTCATCGCCGTTCGGAGTCGGCGTTAAGCCTGTAGGTCCATTTCTCGGTCAATTGTGTACAAACTTAATAACACGCACAACACAATTGATCATAAGAAGCTAGGTCAAAGTCCTTTCAACGGCTGAAATGGCCAGTTATTTATTTTTATTTTTTTTGAGTGTAAAATTCTGAACCCTGATTTTTTCAGCATTTCTTTGCACCATCGACATGAGCCGTTTTTTTTTTTTTTTGAGCAACCGTCAAATGGTGGGGTATCCAAAATAATTGCTACTGCTTAGCATAATGCTACCGTTAAATGTCAACGGTTCCACCCACTACGCAAGATTTAAGGTGGAACGGGTCCCATTGTTGGTAACAGTACAGGTTCGTTTTAAGAGTTTGTCCATAGGGGAGCAGCTCATAGAAGATGATTCCGTGGAAATCTCACCAAACACACAGCAAAATCTTTCTGACTGTCAATCCTGGCTTGGCGACCGTTTTTTGCCGAATAACTGCGATTCGACTACGACCGTTTTCGCTCGACGTTGTCGTAAATGATTCACTTTTCATCACCAGTCAACATCCGCCTCAGAAATGGGTGGATTTTGTTGCGTTTCAGCAGCGATTTGCAGATGGAAATTTGGTCCAAGTGGTTTTTTTTTGCGTCGGATTCTTTTCGTATCTAGTGTTATTCAAGTGGTTTCAAATGCTTTTTTGTGCAATATTTAGCTTTATGAAGGTCGAACTCGACGATTTCCATGATCATGTCGATATTTTTGATCATTGGCCTTGGAGAGCATCTTTGACATCGAAATTATCGGAACGGAAGCGACGAAACCAAAATGGTGCATGAGTGGCTGTTACAGTATCAGGAATTGGCTCAGGTTTTTGAATTTAATAAAAAAAAAAAATTGTAAAGTATGGCGTTTTTTGGGGTTGCTGGTGTCCATTTTTGACGCGCGCTCAAACAAAACTGAGTCAAGCAATCACAAAACCATTCGAGAAGTATTTTTAGTACGAAATATTATCTTTTTTACGCATCTAGCGTAACCTGATCGTACTTATACAACGCGAGATACAAGTTATTAAAGCCATTTATAGAAAAAATAATGGATTTCCAAAATTTGTATGTCGAAAATTGGACATCCAGAATGTGCCACATCTGAGTTAGCCGCGGGGGCCACATGCCAATTTTCAGTTTGAAATGATGTAAACTCAGTATTTTATTTCAATTCAAAGTTTTACGTATACACCTATAAAAAACACTATTTTATAGTTTCTTTTTTTTTCATAATTATTTAAATATCAATATAATTGAGGCCAGAGATCATAGAGTAAGTGTCTAACCGATATCAGTGAAAACATTTTTTATTGACATTTGCCAATTAAAAAAAGTTATATAACTGTGTTTTTTTTATTAAGCAATTAAAACAGGCCAAAACATCGCATTTTACTTAGGATGTTGAGCTGTTTAATCAGCTGTACAACAGATTCTATTTTTTTTTTTCAATGCTCCAGTAATTTTTTCATACGTAACTTAAGTGTTGGTGGAATGTTTCTTAATTATTATATAACACAAGCTGGGAAATTTAAATAAAAAACTTTTAATTATTATCGCTTATTAGCATACGTAAGCGAAGGGAATTAGCCACGTTTTACTTTGTTATTTTGTTCGTCTTAAAAGGCGAGTACCTACATTTATAATGCTTCCAAATATGAAAAAATTTCATTTTAATCACAAACAGCTTTGCTGGAAATGCAAAAGCTCGTGTAAGCTTAAAGTTTTCAGGCAAAAATAATTAAGCAATTGCTTGGGGCTTAAAATGAAGATTGAGAAAAATGAAGTTTTCTTTAACAATGTCCAACAGGGGGAGGGGGAATTTGATATTTAATTTGGAATAGCAGAAGATGAGCGTAGGTATTTTATTTTCAAATAAAATTTTCTTATTACCAACACTGCCATAAGCGGTTTTTGGTTTTAAGCTGTAGTTTTACATGCTTTGGCATCCTTTCTACCTCAGTTCGAGTCAAGGACACGCTAGAAGATTTATGCTTTTCGGGCTGTTAAGAGCTTAACTCGATTTTACCATCCCATGCATGAACATTTTCAATAGATCCTTTTCGGTTGACACTGCGTAAGATGATAAAAATCTTTAATTTCACAAAATTAATATGTGACAATTTTAAGATCTTCAAAGTTAGGCTGAAAAAAGTTTGCATATTTTGTGCCTATATCTCATGAAACATGCTGAAATTGGAGTCCTTGAAAAAGACTTCGTAATTGCGTAAGTTTCATTGTTTTTCTCTTGCTCCCCATAATGTAAACAAGTCATTTTTTTTAGCTTATTTTTTATTTTTTTCAAGTTTTATTTTACTTTATTTTTTTTTTTTTTTTCATTTATTTTGCTGTTTTGTGTATTTGTATGCTGTCAAATGTATCTCTGGGCTAACAAAAAACTTTTTTTTTTCAAAGCAAAAAACTTCACATATTCATGAATACATAAAAACAAACACACATGCAAGATAACAACTACTGCTGTGTGTGCCAAACAGGATTATTTGTGCTACAGTGCGTATGAGTGTTTTTTTTTTCCAAACTAAGCTTATGTGTTCCTTAAGTGTGCGTGTGCGTTTGTGTGAGTCAATGCGAGGATTATTAATGCTGTCTGCGCGTTGTTGTTGGTATTTGCTATGGCTGCTGGTTTTTTTGGCTCCATTCGCACACACTCATAGTCATTTGGACACCCACACACGCAATTGCGTTATCTATATTGATTTTGTGTGTTTCTCGCATTGTCCCTGTTTTTGTATCCATTTCACTTGACTTTGCCCAATACAATCGCGGTTGGAGTAACGGTCGTTTATTATCAAATAGTACAAGTTTAAGTTTAGCAACAAACAAAATAAAAAAAAAGCGCCAATGTTTGCGTGTGTTTGTTTTTTGTTTTCTTTTTTTTTTTTCTTTATAAAGACTCTTTTGGGATTGCCTAACCCAGCTTTGTCACTAGCAAAAGCTTTTAAGCACAGCATATTGCAAATATGTACGAGTTCATGTATTTATATCGTGCGTAAAGGGAGATGTGCGTGGATGAGGTTCACGTTTGTGGATGAATTTTTATTATAATCATTGAAGAATTCTTTGACACCGTTGCTGGGGCAAACTATTGACAAAGAAAAACATTGTCTTAATATAAGAGCCAATTTAATGGCAGGTTTGATATTTGTTTCAGTTCATTTAAGCTTTATAAAATCGAACACAATGCAGAAAATGTGCGTTGCTTTGTATTATTTATGTTAATGTAGAACTAAGCAAAAGATATAAGATAAGAAAGCAAGTAATTTCGTTGGAGAATGAATAAGAAAAATTCATTATGACGCATCGCACTTTGGGAGGAATATAGACGAAACCTTCGCATACAGGGCTATTCCAAAGTATCGGGGTTTCATTATTTTTGCTTCTTTTTGCAATCTGGATTTATCCAAGATGTGAAAAAAACACTTTGCAAGTAATATGATCCCAAGGATTGGTCTCTGTGGTCATCCAAAGTTGAGTTTCTAAACAGTTTTTTAATTTTTTTTTTTTACAATGTTGTTTACACTTCTATGTACGAATTGTAGATTCATTATCAATGAATGCAATTAACTCAAACTTAATTTCTTAGAATAAAGGGACTTTAGATGTGCTTTTCAAATATAAAATTTTTCAAATTGCATTTTGTTGATAAGATACGCGCTCCTTAAGTTGCGCCATTTTTCAAGTTTTTAGAAGAGATCCAAAATAACAATTATTTCTTTTTTTGAGGTCGAAAAAGTTGTCGATATTTTGAAAAGTATTTTATACGTTGCTTGAAAATAGTTATTTTTGTATTTTTTAAGTCTTTTCGTAACAGTTATAGACGAGAAAAAATTTTTTACGTTGCTCAAAACTTTTATTTTCGAAAATTTTTTTTTGTAATAAAAGATATTTTAGAGAAATAAATTTTTACGTTATTTGATCTCGATATGTCTGATTGGAGATGAACACATCTTTTCTCAACTGTCTTGGGCTTCGACGCAATGTTGGTTGCCTTAGCTTTTTGTATAGGTTCTATCATGGGAAGTGTTCAATTGAGATACATGATCTGACGTCATCAGCTCGTGTGTTTCCTACACAGAAAATAAAAGAATTGATTTATTACCTAAACTAGTTTAGCTAATGTGAAAGTTTCTATTTCACCTAATCTTTTCAACAACTTTTCTACATACACAGTTAATTTAACAATCATGCATTAGGTAATTCACCTAATTAAAATTAGTTAATTCAACTAAAATTTTGCTTATTAAATCATCTAATTCTTCTAGTTATTTTACCTAATGCAAGTTGTCGATTTGTTCGTACACCAGGGAAATAACGCATATTAGCATTATCCACGCCTCAGTGTAAATTTTGTATAAATATTTACGTGGATAAATCAAATGCTTTCCTTACAACTTGTTTTTTTCCCGTATTTGAATTTTATAGGAGCACAGCGCTCTCCTATAAAAAACATAAATAAAAACATAGTGAGAAAATTTTACAAAAAGTAAAGTCTCATGCGAGAATTAAACTTGGACCGCTGGCGTTACAGTCAAACGCTTTACCGCTGTGCTGTTACGCCGTTTGATTACTTGTGAACAAAATGTATATAAAAATATGAGGTCCACAACTCTGAAATTATTTTTCCACTGGGCATCTACAGCAATTTGATTAATTGGTATGTAGAGTAAATTGCTGTATTGGAAATTTAGCTCAATAGATAAGGCGTTGGTTGTTGAAATCTTGAGATCACAGGTTCGAATCTCAGCGGTGGCAAAGAAATTTTTTCAGTCATTTATACAATGTATATATCTCTCTCATTCTATCTACTATAAAACAAATCTTTCTTCTCTATCATGTGACGAAATGAAGTAAAGTCACCTAAGGAAGTTTCACTTCAAAATTGAAATTGCAAAACAAAAAACATAATTTGCATATTTTTTGCACGGCATTCCCACTTAAGAGTGGGAGTAATTATGAATCTCTAAATAATTAGATGATTTTTCTACACTTAGTAGGTGGCTTGCCTAATCTGAAGTGGTCATAGTTTAAAAAAAATTAGCTTATTCTTCTAATAAATTATGTGTCTTATCTATTTTATGGTTGAAGGTACACCTAAATATTTAGGTTTTTTTAGCTACTCTCGCAGTTAAACTACCCAATATAATTGCATATAATTAACATTTAGAAATTGGTAGCGCACCTAATCAAATTCGTTGACTGAAAATCACCGGATTAGCTGAATTGACTACATTTTTAGGTAAAAGTTCTACTCTTTTTTTTCTGTGTACGTCCACTCGGGCAGCGCACCAAGCCCATCCCTATAACAATGCCTTAATACACAATAGAACCTCGTATTACCAAGACAAAAAAACTGCAGAACAATCTCCCTGCGATCCTATTCCTCAGCAGTTTTGAGCTATGAAAAATGTAAAACTAATCTAAAAAAAAGGAAGTAGAGGCTGTAAAAAAAACAAACAGAACATGTCTGGGCAGTACTACCAACCTTAACCTGGAAACCGATAAAATTTACCCTAACGTCTATCTTTCTAACGATCATAAGAAGCTAGGTCAAAGTCTTTTCAAGGGCTGAAATGGCCAGTTATTTATTTATTTATTTTTTTTAACGTCTATCTTTAGCTCTCCTAAAAAATTTGGTCTTGGAATATAAGCTCCCTTTTCCTGAAAAACATCACATATAACAAAAAAACAAAAAATCAACGAACAATACAATTCTCTTTAAAATAAAGTTATAGCAACGTAAAAAATTTTTTCTCATCAATAACTGTTATGAGGGAACGTAAAAAAATACAATTTGAAAATAAACGTTATCAAACACAACAAAAAAATTTAATTTATAATTGAAGAGAAAAATAAGTTCCTGTTGAAAATGACAATTACTTAAAGATCAACATGTTTCTTCTTGCAGTATAACAGTTATGGCCCAATTTTTTTAAATATTTCTTGTAACAGTTATGTCTCTGGTTTTTTGTAATATTTTTTATTTTTATTAAGCTTTAACTTTTCTAATTCCTCCTTATTCCGAAAATTTTTTTTAAGTAGTCCCTATGTTTTCGTTATATCTGCGGTGTTTCTTGTCCGATCCTGAAAAATTATATATGTATGTGTTTGTTTTCGGTTTTGTAAATTTTTCCAGATGTTTTTTATATCAGTTCCTACTATATGATCCCGTTCCAAAATACAAAAATTTAAAGTTCATAAAAAATCATTATAACTATGAGAAAAAATGGAAATGATAAAATTTATTTTTAAAACATTTCCAGCCGATTTTATTCAAACGATTATGCTTTCTACTTTTTACCTATTATTAAGACTTATAGGTACCATGCACACGAGGATATGTTCGTCAACTTGGTTGATCCTCATATACCTACACTAAGGGAAAAAACATTAAATTTATCCAAAAACTTTTTTAATTTATCCAAAAAGCGAGTCATTTTTGCACCAATAACGCATTTGCATAAATCGACCACGTAAATATTTAAAATTTATTTGAATACTTTTTTAATTAAATTAAATATTTAAATATTTAAACAGAATTAATAAAAAATACATTAAAATTATGCACGAATTTTTTTAAATATCTTTAAAAAAAAAATATGCGATATTTGAAATAAACTATCGCATTTAAAGAAAATTTATATAAAAATATTGAATTTAAAAAACAACATATTTAAATTCAATATGTTATTAATGTTTTTTTTACAATGCCATTGCCTGTATAATTTGTTTTCGCTTCTTTTTTTTCGTTCTCTAATTTATACTATTTTTGACAGTTTGTGCCCTAATATTGCACCAAATGTTAAAAATAGTATTAAATAGAGAACGAAAAAGTAATGTACAAAACATATGTAGGTAAATGACAACCGGTGTAAAATATTTCATAGGAAATATCAAGTTGTCACTCCACCCTACATCATTTCTATTCTTTGCCAAACTTGCAAGCTATATTACCCTTGCAACAAAAACTAAATGAGAACTATAAAGCTGCAAATGCAAGAAATAAGCTGCAGGAACAGGGCGATGCTGTTGCTGCTTGTCGGAATATGTGTGTACGTGTGCGATGCTGTTGCTGCTTGCTTGTGTGGAATATGTGTGTACGTGTGTGGTATAAATAGAATTTAAATACGAGAAAAAAATGAGTTGTAAGGAAAACATTTATTTATCCACATTAATGTTTAAATAAAATTTATACTGAGGCGTGGATAATGCTAATATGCGTTATTTCCCTTAGTGTAGAAAAAAACTAGTAAAATCATCTAAGCCGGCTTGGGTAGAACCAATTTGTATGGAAATTAAAACCGTATGTTTATTCACCAAAGTAATATATTGATTTATACATTGCTATGAAAGTACATACTTTGATACTCTGACAAAAAAAAAATGTTTGATTCACCCAAGCCAAGTATATAACATATAAATAAATAGTGTAGGTAAGCCATCGAAAACTTTGACACATTATCAAAATGGTATGTACTTGAGCACTATGTTCGTCAGAGCAAGCACGCTAATATAAACTGTCGAAGCCATAATTTACAACTACAAAATACTTAGTTAATTTATCAATATCGAAAAGTTCAACATGTAAAACTTAGATGTTTTGACGAAAAACTTCTTATACATATTATAAATTATACGAGGTTTTTTGTTAATTTTGCAGAAGTTTTATCTCGGTGTAGTGGGTGGCAAAACCAAAACAAAGTATGCACATATTTTGTAGAACTTGTACGCTCGTGTATGGGCAACTTTATAATCTCTTAAAATAGCAATTAATATCGAGTTTTCATTCGAGTAAATTATGCACAAAAAAATACGTTTTAAGAAAATGAATTTCCAAATGCACGACTTGGAAAAAACAAAGTTGCCAACAAAGAGAAATGTTGTGGAATAACTATAAGTATAAGTAACTTGAAAGCGTTTCCGTACTCATTTTTCTAGCACGATACAGAAGAAGAACAAGCAAAATTTCACTCTCTATTAATCGAACTTTACTTGAAAAATTTCTTTGAACACAAATCTCGAGATTCAAACAGCTGATTGCCAAAGTGATAAAATTAAATTGTTGTAATAAAAATTTATGAAATTGATTAAAATTTAATAAAAATACAGTTCAAATATACAAAATGAACGCAAATGGAAGCCAAAGGTTCCTAGAAAAAATTTCACGTGCAACTTCTTTGAATTTTCCATTCTTTTAAATAAACCAACCAATTTAAATTTAATTTTAATTGTCAAGGAACAGCTGTTGTGCTTGAAGTTTACTTAAAGTCGTTTCAATACTTTTTGGCAAATTACTCTCTATTACTCGAACTTTACTTGAATTTTACTTGAAAAGAGTACGGAAACAGACCTTGGTTTGTTGACAAAAAAAAAAAAAAAAAAACTCGACAGATGATTGATAACAAGCAAAATAGCTGATACATTATATAATTAAAAGCAACAAGTGTTATAGTTAAGATTGCCGAATAGTTTTTGCCATGCCAAATAAGATAACAAAACGACACCCAAGAACGTGTCGAGAAGTAAAGAATGTCCCGAAGCTAAGAAAAGTAGCGAAAACAGGAGCAGATCGTTCCTGTACATTGACAGCGAATTAGAGCTCTTAAGAATGCATCTGCAACTAATGGTAAGAGTATGGCGATTAAAACATCATCTCAACAAAATTTTGAAGCTAACCAAGTTGATATGAGACAATGAAGGAGACAATTTTCAAACAGTGTTGTTTTCGCTTCCGGAAGTTCCGTCAATCAGTACTGTGCACATGCAACCTACACGCTAAACGTTACGTTTTCGTACTAATAAAAAACGGAGTGGAGACAATTATGGACAATTTGTCGGTCAAGTTAATGCACATCATGGCGTGGAAGTTGAAATAGCATTTCAAGAAAATATGGGCAACTAAATTGATAAACGTAAAAATAAACATTCGCTGCTTTACGAGGCCCTCACTCAACCTCAAATTAAATTTTATTTATACCACACAACTACACACATATTCCATACAGCTAAAATAGCCAACAAGCAGCAACAGCTGCACTCTGTTCCTGCAGTTTATTTCTTGCAGTTGCAGGTTTCTTATAGTTCTCGTTTAGTTTTTGTTGCAAGGGTAATATAGCCTGGATGTTTAGGCAAGATGATTTGTGAGTGCGATTGGTGATCGCATAATGAGATTATGTAGGGTGGAGTGACAACTCGATATTTTCTCACAAATGTCTTGCACCGGTTGTCATTTACCTGCATATTTTGCTTCTTATTTTGAAGAAAATATAAATATAAAGAAAATAATACTATAAAATCATTAAAACATATTGAGTTTAAATGTGTTGTTTTTTAAATTCAATATTTTTATATAAATTTTCTTTAAATGCGATAGTTTTATTTTCAAATAGTAAATATTTGAAAGATATTTTAAAAAAATTCGTGCATAATTTTAATATATTTTTTATTAATTCTGTTTAAATATTTATATATTTTATTTAATTTTATTTATTTTATAATTTTTAAAAAATTTTTAAAATATTTTTTAAGAATTATATTGTGAGCTTGATGCCAAATAATTCATGAAGCAACAGGTTGCTACAACAAAAAGTTTTAAAAAATTTTATTTAATTAAAAAAAGTATTTACGAAGTTGATTTTTGCAAATGCGTTATTGGTGCAAAATTTACGCGCTTTTTGGATAAATTAAAAAATATTTTGGATAAATTTAATATTTTTTTTCTCTTAGTGTACACGCGAGTTTTTTTTTATGAGAAAGACTTCAAGACAAGTGGACTTGCAAAAAATAAAGTGATCTATCAAAATAATTGCTTATCCTCCATCACAATAATACAAGTTCTCACACATCTGCTCAAACAGTTTTTGAGCACGTGGAATTGATGGATCATCCGCCTTACCTTCTCGACTTGGCACCCAATGAGTTCTTCTTGTTCCCTCACATTAAAAATCTGTTTAATTTCAACAAAAATTGGTTAAAGCTATTGCAAAAGTGTATTTTTTGATCATCTTGGAGGATACTCCGAAAAATAATAACAGCATTTTCACTGTTTTTTTTCTATCCAGCTCTCAAGAAAATTACTCAAGAAAAATACTACTTATATTTTTTGAGTGTGAAATATATACATACACTATATGTGACCCGGTCTACGAAAAGGGACCTTCGGTGTAAAAACAAGTTTTCGAGAAAACAGCTGTTTGTAAACGTTTAATTGTCGCACACTGAATGGCGTCTTTTCATTTATTCCTTTCCAAAAACAAACTAGATCTAGTGATACTAAGTAATATCGAATTATAGATTTATTTTATATTTCGATTTTTATGTAAAATGGCTGGTTTCCCTTCAAATAAAAGTATGAAATGATGTTTATTATGTTATAATTCAATGTCCAATGGAGCATTCCAAGATAATCGCTACCAAGGCAAAAATTTTATATTTTAAGATATCAGATTAAAACCTATTATTTATGGGAGAGCTTTAGTCTTAGTTAAGTGTCATATTTTAAAAAATTAAAAATAAATGGTAATCTAACATATTTTCCACTTTAAAGTTAAGCTTTATAACGAAAAATATTTTTCACTTTTTAAATAGAGCAGCACTGTAAGCACCGTTCTATGCGTCAATTAGTTGTCAGTAAAAATATTTAAGTGGAATATGAACAAAAAATTTACGAAGGTAACAGCTAATTGTTGTAATTTAAATTTAGTAAATTAGCGGAAGCAATATTTTAGATTATTTAAACTTGCTAGGTTATTTGTAACACCCGTCACAAAAAACAACAAATAGTTATGTCAATACAAAAGTTGTAATCCAATTTAGGTGTAACTTTATAAAAGTAAGGCTATGCATGCAGCTTATTAATTTCTAATATTATTTTTTCTCTTTGTTTTTGCAGAGCGCCAATTTAACACGATAAAATTGTGTAACACCCGTCACAAATTTATTTTTCTTAACTATTACACCTCGATAGTTAGGTAAGATTTGTATATATTTGAATAGGTCTGTTGTTCTTTCATACACTACACATATTAATGTTACGTAGGTTGACTTTTAAGTCTTGAGGTATGCCAACACTAATGCGAATATATCAAATTTGACATTGTCATAGTAAAGTTCAATATTTTTAATGCTGAACGTACACAGAAAGTTTTGTCATACGAGTGCTTTTTGTGTTGTTTACAGATACTTTACAGAACCTTTATATTGGTAAAAAAATGGAATTAAATGGTTAACATTTTCTTGCGATGATTTTCTACGACTTTCGATGTGGATTAAACCAATAGCAGTGTTCCGATAGAATTCGATTTTGTTGAAGCCCCATCTCGAGACACAATGTTTTGCTGGTTTTTTTAATGTGATCATAGTCGCACTTCGCTACAGGACGAATTTCTAAAGGTCGTCCAAAATAGGCTGTTGTGATACAAAAAGTTCAAGTTTCATTGTTTCTTTAATTCTCAACAAGCAAAGATTTGCAACACAAAAAAGAAACAACTACAGACACTACAGCTATATTCCACGTTGTACCAAGTATACCGAGAACTACTCTATAACTTCATTGATTAGGCATTCTTCGCAACGGGCACTGGAAAAGGACCCGTCGATGGTATCGGCGCAACAACGAAGCGCAGATTATGGTGTGTCACGAAAACTCAAAAAGTAAATTTAAATAATATATTCGATTGCTTCGATTACCTCGCCAAGGACCTAAAGCACAGACGTCAATATAATGAAGGAAGTTCTTCTAAAGAGGTGGGAAACTTTAAAACCTATTCCGTAAATACAAAAAGTCATTAGTTTATGCACTTGTGGGAAATAAAATTGCATACGGAACAGCAGCATATTCCAAACAACATAATATTGCAGTATTTGAAGATACCATATCCTGTGATTGTCTCCTGTAATTTGATTAGTTTTAAATTTGTCTTTATTTTTCTACTGTAACACCCGTCACAATCTGTGTAACACCCGTCACACATTAAAATTGTAATAAAAACCTCCAAAACGTATTTTTAATTTTTTTGTTTTAATACAGGGTTAATCGTCATAGATTATTTAATTGACAGAAATTAAAATGGTTTTTTTAACAATACTAGTTTGGCTGAATTTCACAAACATTCAAAGTGAAGTCTGATTTTTCAATGAGTACTCGTAACACCCGTCACAGGTACTTTTATAAAAATTACACAAACATTGACCATGATTTTGAAAGATTTTTTTCCACGTATGGATAGACAAGCATAAAAGCAATTTTTTATGACTGCAAAAATTTTAAATACTTTTATATATGCTAAAATATTGATATTTTAAGGCGTGCAAATGTAACACCCGTCACCGTGGAATGTTCCCAATTTTTTTTCATTTTCACTCATTTCTGCTCTTTTTTTGGAAAATTCCTGACAAACTTCTTTACGAGTTGGAAACTTCTGCTTTGCGCCATTAGAAAGAGCACACATTAGTCTATCCGAATCGCCAAAAAAGTGAAAAATGATATTTTCACACCGAAGGTCCCT
Organism: Pherbina coryleti; assembly: GCA_943735915.1. Taxonomy (NCBI): domain Eukaryota; kingdom Metazoa; phylum Arthropoda; class Insecta; order Diptera; family Sciomyzidae; genus Pherbina; species Pherbina coryleti. The sequence goes on from OX030950.1 coordinate 32,449,232, forward strand.
TTTCGTAGACCGGGTCACATATGTTGTTTTCCAAAATTTTACTTGCATTAATAATGAGACTTGCATATATTTCTTGACATTTACAGTGATGGTGTTGTTAGTCTCCAATTAGTGCAAATAAAAAATGTTTTCTTACGAGCTGGATTTACTTTCCAGTAATTTTAACAAAAGAAAATTACTTTTTGATTAATTTTCAGTTTTTTGTATGAAAATATGCTTAAATTGAAAGCTGGAAAGAGGTCCTCAGGCGCAAGACTTAAAAGGCAACCCTCGTTATATACCTAAGTACGATTTTATCACATTTTAAAACAACCGCACAGTTGATAAGTTCAAAATTATCAAATTTAGAAAGTTGCTCAAACCAATGCCTTAATAAATCGATCGTTACCATCGATTACTTAATTAGAAAAATTAATAATTAATAGGAGCATTGCGGCTCTTTTATGTATAGAAAATAGCATGTATTGTATAAGATTAGATTAAAACTACGTGACAATAACGAATTAAATAGTGTACAGTGAGAATGGGGCGGAATTGTTCAAATCAGAGTTAAAATCTTTTGTTGCCAACCTCTACTGATTAAATTCAAAATTAATTTGGTTGAACGATTATGCGATTGCGATTATGCAATTCTTTATACACAGTTTATAAAGGCAGTTCATTGAAATCGAGACATTCTGTCTAGAATGACATTTGATTTAAGAATAAGTCAACTTGGACATCATTTTAGATACAATGAATCACTGCCAGTCTTAATTTCCATTACAGTAACAATGCTTGCATGAAAAATTACTCGACACACAAGTAACGGGACAATCAGCTTCAGCAACGACATCATCGAGTGTGCGTTTTTTACTTCGGCTTTGCATGCATTTGTTTTTGTAAAGTTCGCTGGAAAATGTGCTGAACACTGAACGAGTGAGGTTTGTGTTGTTATTTTTTGCATTCGTTCTTTGAATTTGGCTCATTGCAAAGACAAAATCAAGATAGAAAAAAAATTTGTATGAAGGGCCACGCGGGCCATATGGGCCACTACGTGGGCATGTTTGATCTATAGGCTTATGAACTTACTATACTATTTGAAATTAATGAAAATTGAACTTTTGCAAAATTTATTTAAAATAGTTGATATTTATTTGTTAATAAGACTTATCAACATTTTGTTTCGAAATCAAAAGACAAAACTATGAAATTACATTAAATATAACGAGATCACATCAAAAAGGTTAACGTACATTAATGAAATCTCTTAAAGTTTAAAGAAAATAATTATAAAATCATTTTGAATTTAATAAAGGGTGACTAAATTTAAATAAAACAAAATTTTAATAAAGCTACATTCATGCCATTTTGCATGTAATAGCGCGTCACTTAAATGACCACCTCGGCTTCGCTGGTAGTGCTTCAAGCGATCGCACAGTATATCGTGTAGTGGACCGCTTTACGTAGCAAAAATGAAGCAATATTGAAAAACGTTGCATGGAATTATAACTGCGTGATCATTGCTGCTTCATTTTATGGTGCTACGACAATATAGTCGAGATTTTCAGCCACATAATTATAATAAATAAAAAAAGAAAAAAATTATATTCTGATGGCACCATGCCTCTCAGGGAGCCGCTTTATGTAACGTAAGTGAAACATCGCATGGATTTATTGCATGAAGCTAAGGTAAAGTCCAACACAAAAGAAAAAGCAAAAACAAACGCAAAACCAAAAGAAAAAATTTTAAAATAGGACAAATATTAGAACAAGGATTCAAATCTAAACGAGGATTAGAAAAAGGATGAGGATTTGTACAACCATTGAAACCAGAAAAAATTTAAGCAGTAGGCCAAGGGTTTGGGCACGAATTTGGATAAGGATTAAAAAAGGACGTGATCAAGACTTTGGTCAAGGATTCGGACAATCATTCAAACAAGGATTTACACAAGAACTGGGACAATAATTCGGATAACACTAGAAGATATCAGACACTCAAGAATCGGGGCAAGAATTATGAAATGCAATTGGGACAAGAATTATGAAATGGAATTGGGACAAGAATTATGAAATGGAATTAGGAAAGGATGAAATCAAGAATTTGGACATGGAATAAAGCAAGATTTTGGACAAGGATTAGAATATGGTTTATAAAAAGGACAAAAAAAAAGTGTTTGGTCAAGGATTAGCACAAAGATTCAGCCAAAGGATTACGACAAAGACTGGGATAAGAATATAGAAAATGCTTAAGACAATAATTATGGCAAAATTTTAACAGAGATTGCGCTAAGAAGCTGAACAAGGATTATGAAATGGATTTGGACAAGGACAGGGACAAGAATTCGGACATGGATTAAAACAAGAATTTAGACAAGGATTGCGACAAAGAGTTCAACAAGCATAAGGTCAAACATACGAATAAAGATAGGGATGGAGACAAGGGACAAGGGAAAAGATACGGATACAAATAAGGCTGAGGATAAGTAACGTTGTTATTTTAAAACCTACGGGTAGGTCCATGACAGTTGGCTGCATTCTTTTTGACTTATTTTGACACTCTTTTGCTCTTTCGCTGTGCTCAAGTTGCAGTTCAGAACTGAAAAATAACAGGATTTAGATTGCACATAACACTAAGCAATAATGACTGTCTAGCTTAAGCAGCAAAAAGTGTTGGAAAATAATGTTAAGAAGTCATTTACAAACCAGTTTTGCTATGAATTTAAATTGTACGTAAACTGTTATGGAAGGCTGTAGGTGTAATAAACGTAAAGGCTGAGATCAGACGGCGTGCTCGGCGTGCAATGAACACTTTTATTCTCTTTTCTCAATTTGCACGTTGGTAGGTCACACGACAAATATGCACACGCTAGTTTTGACATTTCATTCTGTTCCTTAATTTATCTCCTACACTGTATTCCAACAAGGGTTTTCTATTACTATTTTCTTAATACTGTTATAGTATAATAGTAGCACTTTTCTTCACAAAATGTACTTTTCAGCTACTTAAACGCCCAAATTTTTAATTTCACCACCCAACAACACTATTGCACGATACTCGCTGCCATGTACACCGAGCAAAAATGAACATATTTTGCTCGGTCTACAAAGTGTTCATCCTCTCACAATCTTACCGATTTTTGACAGTTTTGCATTGGAAACAACAACAAAATCATTTGCACGCCGAGCAAACGAGCACCGTCTGACCTCAGTCAAAATAGCTCTTCAAAGCACTTTTTAAAAAATTTGATACATGCTGGTGTAAGACCTTAAAGAGATAAATTAAGCACTCTCAATTTGGCGGGTCCACAACAAAAAAGCTTTTTAAAATTAAAAAAAAATTAATATAAACTGCTAAAGATTCCCAAAGTTTCCCATCGAGCTGTATGTAAAAGCCCCCAACCTCCCACAATCTTAACCTACTTGCAGTCACTTATTGTCAAGCTCAGCTACACAAGCGCTACTTATGTCTAATTAAGGTTTAATTTAAGAAAATACACTAAAAATCACGTCATTTTGCTAATTTTCAATTTCAATTGATGGATGTTAATACGTAGTAACCTTAAAATAATTGTACTAAAAAGTTTCGTAGTAAAAAGTAGCGTGTGAAGTCGTGATGTTGTTAAATCACTTTAGCACTTAACACAGCATGCGATAAAACGATAAAAAAAATTTAAATGAAAGAACTAAAGAGTCTGACAGCAATGCTGCGCTGCATATATTTAATAAAAAAATCTTTTAAAATTTTCAAAAATTTCCACATTATGTTTCTGTGGCAGTGATAGTGTTACTATGCACCCCTACCCTGGCACTTTCCCTTCACCATGCAAATTAGTTGCAAAGAATTTAATGCAATTTTTCGTCGTCTTATATGGAAAATTTGTTGATTTGACATTTTTTGAATTTGATATCAGTCTGTCCGTCTATCGCTTGGTTGGTTCTGCTCTTCTTCTGTTTCTTCTTTTCACACACTTCACTGTTTCTTTTTTATTTTTGTTTGTTTGTACTTTTCATCTTATGGTGTGTGAAAAGCTTTCGTCAAGGACGTCAAAGGATAAACTTTGCTGGCGGCATGGTTTTGGTTTTAGTCGGTTTTATTTTTTGTCGCAAGCTTTTTATAATTTAAAAATGTCGCCAACGCTTTTGTTTTTGTTTTTAGCTGGAGAGGTAAGATTTGACTTCGTTTATTTTATAAACTCAAGGCATACCTTATTTGCTAAGGCTATTGGTGCTAAGAGGATGGTGGGAGAGAGGGTGGGGTGAGTTGGATTTTTGTTTGTATGTTGTGACTAAAGTAACCTTCACAGATTTTTATGTGGATTTCATTGAATATATTATGCACCAAAGTGTAACGCATACTTTGCAAACTGAATGTTTGAAATATGGCATTTTATAACCAATTAGGTCAAATAAAAAATTAACAGTTACCGTCATTTTTAATCGACAGAAAGCACTAACAATACATTTTTAAGCACTGCAAAAAAAAAAGGAGGATTAGGTGTTATTAAGTTACGTTAGGTTTAATCAACTGAAGTTCCTAAAAAAACACCCTTACTTTAAGCTTATTTTTTAAAAAAGGAACATCAAGTTCGAATATGAGCCAAATTGGATGAAAATCACGCTTATCTCCCATATAAACTGACATCATCAAAATTGTAAAATCATTACAAATTAATGTAAACACTTCAAATTTTGCACACTCAAAGTTTGAAATTTGTCAATAGCGGATGAAAACCACACTTGCATCCCATACGAAGTGACGTCATCAAAATGCTAAAAATTCCACACAAATGAATCACTAAACATTTGAAATTCTGCACATAAGCTTTAATATATTGACATGATATTTTACAGATAAGCTTTGATATTTAAAACGTACAAGGAGGGTGAAATTTGGATAAATTGGATAAAAACCACGCGTAAACTCATACATGCTGACGTCATCAACATAATAAAGTCTTTATAACTTTGGTTTTTAAAATCGAAGATATTATATTCTTTACTAGATTTATAATAAGCTTTATTATTGCTCGGATTAAATTGAATTTATAGACATTGTTCCTGGGAATTATAGAATATTCTATATTTCCCAGGATGCCAGATCTCGGCTTTATGGAATTTACTTTCATCATACAATATATGGTATTGGCTCTCTGACTGAAGAAGGAACAGAAACAGGAGTGTACGAGCCAGGGATCTAATACTTCGAGCCCATGGGCAAGAACAGTAGCACATTCCAAACGGAATTATACGCGATAGACAGGTGCGTACACTTTAATCGGAAACATAGTTATCCTATCCGACAGTCAAGCGGCTATACTGGTGATGGAGTGTCTTGAATAACTTAATATGCTTGGGCTAAAAAACAATCTAAGAAAAATAAGAACTTGTAAGAAGAAACATTTTTAAATATTTCGAAAAGGTATATTAAAATAAGTAATATCTTGATGAAAAGTGAAAATAACAACCAAACTAAAAAGCATGTAAGATAAAAGTGGGGACTATATTTCCTTAAAGTTTCAGATTTTGATGAGGTCCTTCACGTGTCGTTTGAAGTAGGACCTTTTTTGAAATTTTCAATTTTCAAAGCTGTTCTTCTTTAAGAATATGATGGTCCAGAAATTTAAAACCATAAATTCCTAATCTAGAGTGCAAGTAATACATGGCTGAAAAAATCAACGGTCCCGGACTTATAGTGTCGGCACAGGCCCTAATGCAATATCTCAAAAATCAACAAATTTTATCAATGGTTACCATTCAATGGTTAATTGTAAAGATGAGATAATTTAAAATAAGAAACAGAAGAAATAGCTTAAAGAAAGGGCTCACTTTATTGTTGATAGTCTTCCTATCAATTCAAGGTGTCTTTTGGAAAAAAGTAAGGAAGTGCAGCCCTTAAGTTTGTAAATAATTGTGTTTGATGACTCTAATAAAGAGTGTGTAAATACTTATGACGCCCGAGATTAGTTATCATTTACTAGTTTATTTTGTAATATATATCGCTAGGTTTGTTAAAAATTTGTTTGTTTACTTTACATACTGCAGAGAATGCAACAACCAAAAATATTTCTGAAAATTATTCCCAACAACAATAAAGTGGGGTCTTTCTTTAAAACCTTTAAAAATATTAGTGATGTGTATATATTTTTGACTAGGGCTGTATATAAGACTCACATCTTCTAAGATGCAAATAAAATTACAATGGTATTTATATAAGTCGTAAAAAAAAAGTTTTAGCCTACTTAATTAAACTATGAAAATTACTCAATTTCGGATTTCGAATGGGTGCCGATCCGAAGTTAGGTAACTAAAAAAATAAATGACTACGGTTTTTAGTATTAGATACCCATAAGATCATCCTTCAATTTTTTATCAAAATCGTAAACTATGCAGCTCACTCATTAGACGTTTTCATATCGAATTAACCACATACGACCTAAAGAGAATCAAAGAATGTATGAAGATAACAAAGAATAATCTAAGAATCATTACAGGACTGCTAACAGGTCACCGTAGGTTGAACTATCACCACAGAAATATCTGAGTTACCATATAATATAATACCGGATAATTCATAATGAAATGATAATGATAATGATTATGATAGTGATAATGATAATGATAATAATAATGATAATGATAATGATAATGATAACGATAATTATAATGATAATGATAATGATAATGATAATGATAATGATAATGATAATGATAATGCTAATGATAATGATAATGATAATGCTAATGATAATTATAATGATAATGATAATGATAATGATAATGATAATGATAATGATAATAATAATAATAATAATAATAATAATAATAATAATAATAATAATAATAATAATAATAATAATAATAATAATAATAATAATGATAATAATAATTATAATTATAATAATAATAATCAAGTTACGCCAACTATTTTTGAAATATAATTAGTTCACATACAGCGTCTTTCTTGGTTATTTTAGTTTGCTAATAACGCTCGTTTTTATTGAGAGTTCTTTATCCTTTTTGTAGAAAAGTTTATTAAAAATTATCTGCACATCAAATTATATTAATTTCAAGTCTTTTACTTTTAAAACCACAATTTTTTTGAGAATATTTTAGACTTCAATTCACTGAACAGCACTTTTTCGCATGTTTCGAAGACACTCAACTGTTATGTGACGGAATTTGAACTTACTTCAATCGCGTGATGATAAAAATAAAGTCGTGTTTTAACTGCTCGAACACGTGTTGCCCACGTTCGTATGTATTGCGGCACTACCTGTCTGCCTAGCTAAGGAATAACTGACTGATCAGCTGCTATACGTTTTTCGTTCTTTTTCAAAACTTTTCACACAAATCTCGAGAGTTGCTGTTGTGCACAGAAAGAAACAGCAGAGAAGAAAAAGTTGTAGTTGCTATGGTTGCATGCAGAAGCAAGAGCTGACATACAAGTAGTCATAATGATTTATTTTTGATTCCCTTGTTCAAGGGTTGCCAAACGATTTGAAAAATACAGAAGTTCATCGTGTGGTAAAGCAAATAAAACAATTGAAAAGTAGGTGTCAATTTTTCACATTATAATTTAAACGGTTATTGGGCAAATTTTTCTTTTGGAATCATTTAAAAATTCTATGAGCTTTCTTCATAAAACCTTTATGAAATCGAGAACATCATTTTCCCTTAAAAATTTTAATCTGTAATCAAAATTAATGTAACATGTTTTGGAATTAAGGTAAATATCTGTAAATTTCGCGATAACTAAATTGTCAATTGTTTTGAAAATAGCTTTAAAACGTTCAATAGTTGAAAAGCTTTTTAATGTTAAAAAGTCTTTTAAAATTTTGTTATTCATAAACATGTTGAAGCAGCTAGAACTTCGTAGTTAAAATAGGAACACTTTCGATTTGAAATGGGAAGAGTGTAAAAAATGGTTTGTGCATCAGATAAATTCAAAGACTTTTTTAACTGTCAAAACTATCAAACTTCAGCGCATTTTATTTTATTTTTTGGTAATTATTTTGCAATGTTTTGAGAAATTTTCTCCTTTTTTTTAAAAATTTTTATATTTTTTAACTTTTTTAACATATTTTGCAATTGTTTGTAATATTTTGAACGATTTTAATTATTTTTGACAATATTTGTGCTTGAAAAAATGAGAGCAAATAATTTTAAAAATGCTTTATGAGAGGTTTATAGCAGCTCAATAGGAAAAGCGATCATTCTAAGATAGCTTCTTGGCACATCCTTTAAGACTCGGCGATCATACCCCTTCACTACCAAATGCCATATCTTGTTTTGTATGGAGCTGCTACGTAAGTGGTATTAATTCCTTCGTCACATCTTCGAGCACGTAAGAAGTGATTAGTCAAGAATCCGAGTATCTTCTTTTGGCAATGAAGAAAGGATATGGATGTCAATGTCTATATGGATATAGAATTTTTTTTTTCATTTTGTTTTCGTTATCCACTTTTGTTTTCTATTTCGCCTTACACTATGCTGCAAATTTGTCGAATTTTGCTCCGTTTCTTGACTGTTGTTTGTAATAATTTTTCCTACCCCTGTATAAATTCAATGCCCTAGTGCCAATATTAAACGAGATACAAAGTTTTTCTTATAATGACACGCCTCTTTTCCGTATACCGCGCAATTTTTTAAAAGGATACCTCGGTGTTTATGGTCTCTCTATCAGTTGACAAAAAATTACGGCAGTCGGGCAAGTGCTTTGGAAGCTATCGATGTGCATACATTTAAAAAAAAAAGAAACCTACGAACTTGAGAACCTCCTTCTTTTTGAAGTTGGTTAAAAATGTTACAATAACTGCAGTCACAAGCTGATTCCGTAAAAAACTGTTTCGTTTTGTTTTGTTTTTTACTTTTGCATTTTTCGCAATTTCTTTGCAACACATTGCTTTGCAGCTGCCGTGTTCATCTCCTAAGATATTAGTGCTTTTTTCCAATTCAATTTAAGCAATATGAAAAGATAGATCGCTTTAGAGGGGTGTTCACCTACTTTCCGACTAGGACGTTTCAGGCCGTTTTAAATAATCCTCTCATTTATTAGGTCTTTATATGAGGTCTATGAATCTGTTTTCAAACATTTTTTGACATTTTGTTTGTTTTTGATATATTTTTAAATAATTTCATATAGTTTTGACAATATTTGTGCTCAGATGAGAACAAAAAATTTTAAAAATGCTTTCTCGACGGTTTATTCAAGGTTTCAACGATTATTTTTAAATTCTTTCATTTGTGAAGCCTTTAAAAGATATTTTTAACGTTATTGAACGTTTATGTTTTCGATTTTTTTCTTATGAACGCTTTATAAGAGGTTCATAGGACGCTTACCTTTCAATTTTGCCGCAAATTGATTCATGTGCCGAAATTCATGTCTGGCAACCCTATTTTGCTCTCACCACTTCGGTATACATTTCGCTGTTGGAAGTTTTTTTCCACTTTTTTTACACCTTTGCATACTTTTTTGTTTGGCTCTTGTTGGAGTGGAAAATTACCAGGCTTTTTAGTGGTTGTCAATGATTTTCAAATGCATCTTGAATAGCGCATAAGTGCGTAAGTAAGGAAATAGGCATGTTTTCTTGTAGACAAGAGTCAGTGAACAACGACAAACATGTCATTACTTACTCATTCCAAAGGAAAGGCATTTTATTCTGTGGTATTAAGAATGTTTTATATAAGCAAAAGTACAAAAAAAAAAAATATATTACTTGAAAAATCCATTAAAATATGCATTTTCTGTACGCTTGAGGTAGTCTACACAACGTATTTCATAAGCATTAAAACAAAGAGACGTAATAAAAATCTGGTTTTGTTGCAAAATTACCAAATTCGGCAGTTATTTTATTGAAGTAACTGAACCACTACAAAGCTCCTGTTAACGTTAAGGACCCCGTTCATTTTCTCAATAATTTCAAACTTAATACTATTTAACCTCGACATAACTATGAAATTGCTTGTGTGCTCGCCCAATAATAAGAAAATTTAAATGAAATAATAATTTAACGGGCGATTCATGTTTCAAACACGCAAATTTCGCATGTTGAACTTCAGAGTTGGCGTCCCTCCCACCACCTGTCTGCAAAAATAAATAATTAACTTTGTTTTATTTAAGTTACATAAAGTCTATAGAAGTAAGTATAATAAAAGCTTAACGAAAAAACGCAGACTTGTATTACAGTTAGAGCAGAACGTGCTTAAACAAAAACTGAAATATAAAACATTTCTCTGGCATTTGCAATAATATGTATGTGTGTGTGCGGTTTTTTTATTTCTATGCCGCAGCACGAATTTTAAAACGTCATTCAGCTTACATGCAAATGGAATCGATTTAAGAAATATGGTCAAAACACGAGAGAAGTTTACAGACAGTTCCACAGAGAATATTTTTAGTACTTAATGGAATTTATTCAAATACGAAAAAATGTACTTCTTTGTAATGCTGCTATCTCAACAAAGGTCACATACATTTTTAATTTATCATAAAATGCAGCGTCATGCCACGATAATATGTTAACTATGCCTACTCACCCATAATCACCCATATAAAAAAAATAATTTAAAACACTAGTTTTTATTTGTATAATTTTTTGTTACAGAAACATCAAAGTATTCAAAAAATCGGAAAAAATAAAGAGTTCAGTTAAGTACGAAAGTTATCTTTCAATGTTGTACCCAAAAATACATGATACCCGGTTTAATATTAAGCGTGTTTTTTTAAGAGCTTAACTTTAAATAATAATATAAGGCAGAAACATTGTTGGAATGAACTTTTTATTATTATAGTCTGGTAGATAATTCCATGGCATTTATTTTTTAAATAGGATTTCCGGCATATGTCCGCCGTGGCTACGAGTTACGTTGTCCATTCGATTAGTCCAATTTTTCACTACTTTTTCCAATAAATCTGGCCGTATGGCGTCAATGGTGGCTTGAATATTGACTTCCAATGTTTTTTAAGATTTGCTGGTTTGTCGGCATAAACCATTGATTTAACATAGCCCCATAAAAAGTAATCGAAAGGCGTTAAGTCGCACGAACGAGGGGGCCAGTTAACAGAACCACTTCTGGAAATAAAATTGTCACCAAATTGATTTTGCAATAAATTGATGGGTAAGCGCGCTTTATGGTAAGTTGCGACGTCTTATTGGAACGAAATGTCGTCGATGTTTAGCTGATTTATTTTTAGAAACAAAAAATCAGTCAGCATGGCTCGATAGCGCTCGCCATTAACCGTAACGGCAGCTCATTTCGAAAGAAATAAGGACCGATGATGCCACCAGCGTGTAAACCGCACCAAACAGTCAATTTTAATAGATGTAACGGTGATTCGTTTATGGCTTGAGGCCATTTTACTAGAATGAGCTTCATCTAAAATGAGTTTCATCTAAAATGAGCTAAAATGGACAAAGTGCTCTGGACGATTTGGAAGCGTTGTTCTGGCGTTAAACAATTCATGATCAATTGTCAAACTTTACTGAACAGAAATGTCAACACAGTCTGACATTCTCAACTGTCAAACCATAGACAACAACCATCGAAACTTCTTATGTAGCTAAAAAAACACCCTTTATAAATGTTGTATACATACATCAAGCCGGGTCTATTTGTATGGAGAAAAATAAAGTCAGCCGGTAGTCGACTTTAAATGTAGAGGAGGTCTTAAAACTTATTTTTGCATAAATTGTAAATTTATAATTAAATAATTTTTTTTTCTGAGTAATCCCAATGGAGCGGTTTTGGTTCTCCGGAACCCCTTTTTTGGCCATAAAAGTATATTTTTTACAAGTAAAAAGTTTGTAAATTTTTTTCCTTCAAATACATTTTCCAAGTTTACGAGGGCTGCCTTTTTAGTCTTGCGCCTCGGCTACACTAACAGCCGATTTCTTCACCGAGTATCAAAACGAGTTAGTTGGAGATCTTATTGGAACTAGGTTTCAAATTAATTTTCAGTTTTAAAAAAGCATAGTACTCGGTCATTTCTTCACATATTTGATACTCAGATCGTTTTGTGAAGAGAGTATTAGGCAATGATACTTGGATTCACTTTATGCCAGTTTTATACCCAAAAAATTGACACTAATATGTCAAGTTTACTTAAATTCCAATAAAATTAAATTTTTAAAATTGTCAAAATTTTCAATATAATAAAAAAAAAACGTAATTATTCAAAAACATTCAAAAGAAAATAAAAAAAAGTTAGGCAAGAAGTTCCTGAAAAAAGTGCAGATCCATTAACTGATTTCCGTCGGACACGGAGCTTGTGGGGGGCGCTTGTTGTGGAGCATGGAAGCATGGAAATAAAATTAACAAACAAACTAACGCAACAACAAAGATTTGTAAGTCGGAACCGAGCGAAAAAATCTGTGTCATCTCATGAATTAATTGAGGCGTGTACAGGCGTGCGATAGAACATACGTTCACAAAATGGTGCATCTTCGTTAATTTCGAGTTCACGTAAATCGCCACCAAAAATTGCATCACCATGCATGTCCGGGAATAAAATGCGTCGGACGGACATTTTTATAAGCAGCACTATATAACAATATACACATTTGCACTTAAAAACTTGAGACTTCTCAATCAAAATCAAATTTGTTTTTTAAAGTGAAGAAATCAAAGATCGCAAGTCCGAGTATTAAGCTGGCTAGACTTCCGAATTCCAGGGACCAACTAATACTCAGTATCAGATAGAACCGAGTCTCCAATCAAAGTATTTACGCCTTAGTTCTCAGTGAATAAATGACTTATTACTCGAGAGAGTACTACACAGAAAATAAAAGAATTGATTTATTACCTAAACTAGTTTAGCTAATGTGAAAGTTTCTATTTCACCTAATCTTTTCAACAACTTTTCTACTTACACAGTTAATTTAACAATCATGCATTAGGTAATTCACCTAATCAAAATTAGTTAATTCAACTAAAATTTTGCTTATTAAATCATCTAATTCTTCTAGTTATTTTACCTAATGCAAGTTGTCGATTTGTTCGTACACTAGGGAAATAACGCATATTAGCATTATCCACGCCTCAGTATAAATTTTATATAAATATTTACGTGGATAAATCAAATGCTTTCCTTACAACTTGTTTTTTTCCCGTATTTGAATTTTATAGGAGCACAGCGCTCTCCTATAAAAAACATAAATAAAAACAAAGTGAGAAAATTTTACAAAAAGTAAAGTCTCATGCGAGAATTGAACTCGGGCCGCTGGCGTTATAGTCAAACGCTTTACCGCTGTGCTGTTACGCCGTTTGATAACTTGTGAACAAAATGTATATAAAAATATGAGGTCCACAACTCTGAAATTATTTTTCTACTGGGCATCTACAGCAATTTGATTAATTGGTATGTAGAGTAAATTCCTGTATTGGAAATTTAGCTCAATAGATAAGGCGTTGGTTGTTGAAATATTGAGATCACAGGTTCGATTCTCAGCGGTGGCAAAGAAATTTATCAGTCATTTATACAATGTATATATCTCTCTCATTCTACTATAAAAAAAATCTTTCTTCTCTATCATGTGACGAAATGAAGTAAAGTCACCTAAGGAGGGAAAGTTTCACTTCAAAATAGAAATTGCAAAACAAAAAACATATTTTTTGCATATTTTTTATTATTTGCTATCTAAATAATTAGATGATTTTTCTACACTTAGTAGGTGGCTTGCCTAATCTGAAGTGGTCATAGTTTAAAAAAAATTAGCTTATTCTTCTAATAAATTATGTGTCTTATCTATTTTATGGTTGAAGGTACACCTAAATATTTAGGTTTTTTTAGCTACTCTCGCAGTTAAACTACCCAATATAATTGCATATAATTAACATTTAGAAATTGGTAGCGCACCTTATCAAATTCGTTGACTGAAAATCACCGGATTACTTTAGCTGAATTGACTACATTTTTAGGTAAAAGTTCTACTCTTTTTTTTCTGTGTAAGAAGAGGTTTAATTCTCGGATTAACACTAACACTTTGTGAAGAAATCGGCCGTAAGCATTGACAGATGAATTTTGACAGTTCTATTCGAAAATTTTACATTTTCTAGCATAAACGTACTCGCAATGATTTGGTGTATGTGCGCTTATTGTGTTGTTTGCAGCGGTTTGAAAATTGTATTTCAGGAAAAAATGGAATTAACACGTAAACATTTTCGGGTGATGATTTTTTACGATTTTCGACGTGGACTGACAAGAAAAGAATGCATCGATCAACTAAGTTCGACTTTTAGTGACAAAACTAGGAGGGTGTGGTTTGGAATACATCTACGACATCAGCACAGGTGACGAATCATGACCTTCGCTTATGAGCCCGAAAAATAGCACCAAGCCCCACTGCTTGGGTATTTTAAAGTGAACAAACCCCTACAAATGTTGTCCGCGGACGGAGCACATTCAAGGAAATTGCTGCCAGTTTTTTCAGAAAAACCGCTAGTTTGGCAACTGAACCACTAGCAACGGAAAACTGTTAATAAAACTGTAGAAAAACCAACCACCAAATGAAGATCATCCTACATCAAAACAATGTGAGCTCCCACACATCAGCTCAAAAAAAAAGAGTTTTTGAGCACTCAAAACGTGGAATTGATTCCATTATTCGCCTTCAATCTTGAGTTGGCACCCAATGACTTCTTCTTTTTCTTTAATATTAAGAAAAAAATGTGTTGCGAGCGTATTTTTACGCCCGAACAGGACGTTGAGGCCCTTAAAAACCTGGTTTTGGAGGTACCAACTTCGGAGTGGCAAAACTGTTTCGAAAATGGTTTAAACGAATGGAATGGTTAAAAAAATTGTATTGATCATCTTTGAGAATACTTTGAAAAACAATGAAATTATTGTCAACATGTGTTTTTCCATTGTTAGGCGCAAAACTTAAAAGGTAGCAAAATTATATATTTACAGATTTTACAAAAGTTTTGACTCCGAAAAAATTTAAACCCAATTATAAACTCTTTTCTAACCTCAAAAGCCCGACAATTCTGATACCAAAGTTATAGATGTTCGAACTTGACTCATTATGAAAAATCCTTAAAGTGACATTTTCTGGCCAATCGAATAAAAATAAATTTTAATAGATATGCTGAAATTTTGCATTTTTGGAATTTTTGTTTTTTTTCTTTCTTTTTTTTTTTTTTTTGTAAAAAGACTAAACTCGACCTGTTCGAAAAATGGCTCTTCTAACAAAAAAATTAATAACGGCCAGGTTCTTGAACGTTATCGCACCATTTCTTGCGTCAATATTAGTCATAGTATCAGAAAATATTTTACCTGCATTTTTAAATACTGTCAAATTTGCATTTTTGCATTATTGGGTTTTTTTGAAAAAATTATCACTTTTTTCCCATATAAGTCACTTTAACCAACAAAAACTTGTTGCAGCACCTCTAAATTTTCTTCGATCGAGCTCATATCTAAAGGCTCAACCAAGTTATGCGTAAGCAAACAAAAGCAAGAGAGCAAAATAACGAACTTATACAAGTTCAAAGTAGGAAAAATGTAAATATTAAAGTATTATGTATTAAAATTTAAGTACACTAAGTATACGTTTTTTCCCGTATTTAAATTTTATTTATACCACACACGTACACACATATTCCATACAAGCAAGCAGCAACAGCATCGCTCACGTAAACACATATTCCGACAAGCAGCAACAGCATCGCACTCGGTTCCTGCAGTTTATTTCTGCAGTAGCAGGTTTCTTATAGTTCTCATTTAGTTAATGTTGCAAGGGTAATATAGCGTGGATATTTGGCCAAGATGATTTGTGAGTGCGATGGTTGGTCGCTATATGAAATCATGTAGGGTTGAGTGACAACTTGATTTTTTCTGGTTGTCATTTACCTGCATATTTTGATTTTTATTGAATTTAAATATGTATGTTGTTTTTTAAATTCAGTATTTTTATATAAATTTCCTTTAATATCACGGTGTAACAGTGAAAATAAACTCGGCTCGAGACCTAGTAGAGGTTGTAGGTCTGGTTGAACATAAGATAACTGCATACTTAGTTTTTTTAATATACCCTCAAAATCGGGATTTGTGGTCAAAAAACCGATTTTAGGTAGGTGCATGTATAGTTTGTTATGTAACTCCGTTATATCTAGCTCAATTTTAAAAATTTAAACATTGATAAAAAGAAGAAAAATATACCCTTAATATAATATATAGACCGTTTTTTTACAAAAAGAATTGACAAAGTTACAGGTAAAATCATTTGAAAATTTCTCATTTTGTTTTAATTTTTTCAACTTCAACAACGTTTTGTTAACAAATTTTGTTTTGTGGCACTATTAGTTTTAGCAGGATTCTGAAAGCCTGGTAAATTTTGCGTTCAACAAGCTATCATTTACTTCAATTGGCTGAAATACAAATGCACTATCGAATTTTTAGTATTTGTAATAAAATACAAAAAATTTTAATTTTTTTTTTTTTTTCTAAAAATGTTTATTTGACCTTTTTCGTTTATATATATTATAATCGATTTCACGTTTTAGGGACCAGCAGAAGTCTGCCAGCATGTTTATGGAATTTTTTCCCTGAAAGCCGGTTTCTATAGCTTCCATCTCCTGGTGGAATTTTTCTCCTTGTTCATCACTAAACTGCCCAAGGCTATTCGGGAAAAAGTTTATATGGGAGTGCAAAAAATGTATTAATTGACATATTGCAGTCCATTTCTTCGTAGGCACTTAAAAATTCATTTACAACATCTAATTAATTTCGACTCTTCTTGTTGCCGAGGAAATAAATGCATATCGAAATAAAATTATTCCAAGCTCTTTTTTTCAACTGGATTTAATTTACAAACGAAATCAGTGTCCAAGAAAATTTTCCGAATTCGTGGGCCCACAAATAAACCTCAGAATAACCGAAATGAATAAATAACTTTTATAAAAGATTTGAACGTGCAGGATACTTTCTTTGATTTTGGACTCACTTAACCTAGGAAACGCTGCAATCAGATTTTTTTTTTTAGCTTTGAACCAAGGATTTCAGGTGGAATACCTATTCAGTCAAGTCTGCCTTGGTTCGAGGTGGAATACCTATTCAGTCAAGTCTGCCTTGGTTCGAAAAAGGGGTGATAGATTAGTGGGAAGGAAAGGGCAACCAAGTGAAACACGTGTAGGATGTTCTAAGCGTGGTGGAAAGCCAAAGAAACATATGAATTTGAATCAGACGCAAGTGTTATGCCTTTACCTCAGTCAATTCAAGTTATAAGTCAATCTCATCCACAAACTTCTCTGCCATCAACTACAACTTCATATCGTAAATATTGATGAATTTTTAATTTCAGTTAATTAGAAATGAGGATAGAAAATTAAGAAAGGTTAAAATCGAAGAACCATGGCCTGGCCAGGAATCGAACCCGGGACCTCTGGGGTGGCAGTCGAGCACGCTACCAACTCGACTACCGAGGCCGCGGTAGGATTACATTTTCAGGTCGCACCAGTAGAGTATTTAAAACATATTTTTTGCCAACTTGAAATGAAGCACTCAGTGGCTACTCCTTTTGCTTATATTTATTAGTCGCACGACTATCCCATTCGCAAATAATGCAAGGATACTTAGTATATCCACCTTGCATTCCAAACAGTATTGTTAGAGCCTTTAAGTCGGCGACATACATATATCAGAATTTAACATATCAAGAATCACACAAAAAGTTTTTAAATAAATCATACTCTTGCAAGATCCCTCAATAAACAAACGCCATTCATTTGGAGCGTGTTTGTGGTTGAAAACTGCAAACAGTTTCGTCACATCCGGGCAATACACCAGCTTTATGATAATATATATAAACGAAAAAGGTCAAAAACACATTTTTAAAAATAAAAAAAAATTTTTTGTATTTTATTACGAATACTAAAAATTCGATAGTGCTTTTGTATTTTAGCCAATTGAAGTAAATGATAGCTTGTTGAAAGCAAAATTTAACAGACTTTCAGAATCCTGGTAAAACTAATAGTGCTACAAAACAAAATTTGTTAACAAAACGTTGTTGAAGTTGAAAAAATTAAAAAAAAATGAGAAATTTTCAAATGATTTTACCTGTAACTTTGTCAATTCTTTTTGTAAAAAAACGGTCTATACATTATATTAAGGGTATATTTTTCTTCTTTTTATCAATGTTTAAATTTTTAAAATTGAGCTAGATATAACGGAGTTACATAACACACTATACATGCACCTACCTAAAATCGGTTTTTTGACCACAAATCCTGATTTTGAGGGTATATTCAAAAAACTAAGTATGCAGTTATCTTATGTTCAACCAGGCCTACTACCTCTTCTATGTCTCGAGGCAAGTTTTTTGATTTGTTTTCATTTTGTAACACCGTGTATTTAATATTTAAAAGATATTTTAAAAAAATTCGTGCACAATTTTAATATATTTTTTTATTAATTTTGTTTAAATATTTAAATATTTTATTTAATTAAGAAAATATTTAAATGCAAATGCGTTATTGGTGCAAAATTTTTTGGATAAATTTAATATTTTTTCCCTTAGTGTATAAGTTCCTAAAAAACCTAAAAGAATTGTTATATTAGGTTTCCATAGCATCGTTTATTTAAGGGTTATCCTCATCATCAGCTCTGAATACTTTTTGGGACCACTGGCAAATGTCTCTAAACAATAGATTTAACTTTTTTCCGAACTATTGATAATGCTGCGCATCTCCATAGGCATGGAAATTTGGCGAAGCTTTTCCCCGTGCTCATCGGACTAGGGGGAAATATTTTTTTCCAATTTTAAAGGACATTAAATTTGCAAGAATTTTACTCAAGGCCTTAAAACAAAATTTTACTTAATTTAGGAGTTAAAGGAAATTAAGTACGGTCCCATAGTATAAAATGTGACCTTAAAAAATCGGTTATTTGAGCTAACCCAGAAAAATCCCTTGGACGATATGTTCTATAGACTAATGGCTATCAGAAACCACTGGAATTTTTACAGTTATTTCAAATGAACCTTAAATTGTCACACAGTGCTTTTAAATGAATTGATACAGTTTTATTTAAATGTATGCTACATGTGCTAATTCTTTGACCAACACTGTAAGTCCTGATCAAACTTCTTCAATCAGCTTTTTAAAAAAAAATCTATTAATATGGTTGTAAATGATTTACTTTTTGTAAAACTGATACTTTACTAACATATCATATCATATGACATACTCGTATAAAATAAATAAAATAAATAACTGTTCATTTCAGCCCTTGAAAGGACTTTGACCTAGCTTCTTATGATCAATTGTGTTGTGCGTGTTATTAAGTTTGTACACAATTGACCGAGAACCTACATGTTTAAGCCGACTCCGAACGGCGATGAACGGAGTGTTCTCGTTCGCAAGAAGCTTTTCATGGCATTTTGATTACTCTCTGAGGTTTGCCATTGTCTGCAGAAAGGTGGCGGCCGTACAGAAAAATAATTTTAATTGAAACGATTTTCTGTCGCTGCTGGGGTTCGAACCCGGGTCTCTAGGTTTGTTGACATAGAGGCCACGCACTTTAACCAACTATGCCACGGACGCCATACTCGTATATTTTAATTTAATTTTTGTTTTATTTCATCATATTTAAAAGAATAAATTCCGAAGCAAATCCAATGCCCTTAATAATTCATCGTATAATTATCGGGCGAATAATTTTATTTCGTTGATTCTTTAATCTCTCTTAGCTAACCGACATTTTAGAAATTAATAAACTATCTACGCATAAAATTTCCATAGCATGACATGTTGTATGCATTTGTCTATCTTTTTAATATATTTTGCTATCTTCAACTTTATTTAGCGTACACTATTCAATAAACTACATGACGCGTAAATAAACTGCTTGAAAAATCTGCATATTTTTTATCTCACAAAGAACTGATAAGATAAATGAAAGCGCTTTTCATGTTTCAAACAAAATCGCAAAGAACACTTGATGAAAATGATTGTTCAAAATAAAGTATAAAAAAGTATATGCGCTTCGTTGGCAAGAAAATTAATTTATAACCAAAAATTTGTCCGGAGTTAAGCCGGATTAACAACAAGATATCAGCAGCAAATATAAAACACTGGATAACAGCTATCTACGAGCAAATCTGTCAGATAAAATGTAAATCTTTTAAGATGCAAATGGAGCTGAGTTCTTTTTGAGTCTATGAGTTGTAGCTGGAAGTGAGACGACTGCGTCAGAAAATGTTGAACAGTGTCTCGTTGAAGTCACGAGATGTTGAACAAGTTATAAACAAACAAAACAATTAGACAGCGGTTCAGACAGGCGAACAGTTGAAGACAAACAGACATGCTTAACAAAGCTATACAAAAAGACATACACAAACGCAAGCACAAATACAAACACACACACACACACATATACATTTATGCACGCAACCACCGCGCGATGTCACTGCCAAGTAATAATTTATGCAAGCTGCGCCAACTCATGCGTAAAACATAAAATATATTTAAATTAGATTCCAAACTTTTTACTCGTTTTTACACTATATAAACAATATCATAAAAATTCGAATTTTTTGTTTTTTTCCGACTATTTTGATGTGAAAGTATGTAGCAAACAATTTTTTTTTTGCCACAAAAATTTACGAAAGAATATTTTTTTTTTTTGAGATTTCATGGTTCTGAGGTTAATTCAGCACTTAAGCGTGAATTTATCCGATTTGATTGTGGTTCGAATTCATTTGTCAATTGACGCAAGCACATAAATATTTTATCATATTAGCAATACACGAGATTTTTAAAGTTTAAAAGTGGAAGTTCAAAAAACGAAAATATTAAATATTTCTTATTTCTAACATAAACGGTGCTACAAGAATTGAAAAGCTTTATGCTGAAAAAACACATAGTAAAGGTTGTAGGTATTATTTAACCTAACATTTATGCTTACTTGGTTTTTTAATACACCCACAAAATCTGGATTCAGGGTCAAAAAACCGATTTTCGGTAGGTACATATACATTTCATAGCATAACTCTTGTACATACAGTTTGATCGCAAAACTGAAAACGGTGTTTCATGATTAGGGGCTTTAAAATGGTGTATAAATCGAATGTATTGGTAAAGTTATAAAATAAAATATTCAAAATTTTTGTATTTTTTCTGCATTTTTCTACTTTTGCAACATTTTGTCTTAAAATCAAACAAGAGTTATGTTATAAAATGTGCATGTATCTGTGTGGGTCGGGTTTTTGACCTTGAATCTAGATTTTGAGGGTGTATGCGAAAAGCCAAGTATGCAGCAATTCCATGTTTTATCATATCTACAACGTCTACCATGTCTCTTGGCCGAAGTTTTCAGCTTTCAGTGCGACACACAGTAGTTTAATCCCATACAAAGTTTGGAAAAAAATAGAACGAGTCATCGTAGAGCAATAAAATTTGGTGCATAAGTTACAATTACCTCTATTTGAAGTTGTTAAAAAATTTTTTGAAATCCGCCCACAAACACGCCTACGTATTTTTTTTCGTATTGAAGTTATATCAAAACAATTCACTGAAGGATCTGAAATATATATGTAGATTAAAAAAAAATTGCCACGCCCACTTCCCATACTTTTTATACGATATTTGCATAGCATTAAGATGGAGTAGTCGTATACCAATAAAATTTGGTAAATACAGAAGTTGAAATGAACTATATAAGAGCACTTACAAAAAATTTTGCAAATCCGCCTACAAACACGCCTACCTCCCATATAACACAAAAATTTAAACGATATTTTTCTTTGTATTGAACCTATATCAAAACTTTAGAAGAACATAAAATATATGTGTATATTTAAAATTAAATTGCCACGCCCACCTCCCACACAAAATTAACATAGCATCTAAAACTCAGGAAGGACTGGTCGTAGATCGATTAAATTTTGTATATAAGTTGCAATTAGCCCTATTAGAGCACATGTTAAAATACCTGGTTCTATTCCTGGCGAGTACACAATATTTTTTTAATTAAAGAAATAAATTTTTTTTTGTTATTATATAACATTTAGGAATTTCCTTTATAATTAAAATAAGAAAAAAAGAAGAAAACAAAAATATAACATATTCTTTATGACAATGTGTGCAGTACGCATGGGTATAAATATGCATTCACTCTTTTGTTCGTTAAACCCAGGTTAGCAGCTAGTAGCAGGCAAATTTTTTCTTAAATGCTTACTAAAAGCCAGTTTAAGATTTTTGTAGGTAGAAACCGTCGATAAGTGTCGATAACATAGTTCTGGTCCACCAAACTTTGGAATCTGGGAAAAAACATGGCTCGTCCACAAAAATTGAGAAGACTTATCTTATATATTTTTTTTTAAATATGTTATTGAAACATTTCTAAACTTAAATTAAAAAAAAAAACGAACAAAAATTACAACATGAAAAAAATGATTTCACTTTGAAACCACTGTGCGACACCGTGTAATTTAAGGAATAGCTTTTTTACATTTGAGATTGATAGAAAGTCAAACATTGATATGCATATGATAAAAGGTTTGCTTTTCACAAGAAAAGTTACATTGCGACACAAATTGAGGGTCATTGTTTCGGGGTTAAACCAAACTAATCTGAAACGATAGTATCATATTTAACATCAGTAACAACAGCCCGAATTTCTTTTTGCTCCACTAAGTAACAATTATTTTTTTACAGTGGTTTGAAATTTGAATTTTTTGGTCAAAAATTGAATTAAAAAATATGAAAAATTATGTGTAAAACTTAATTCAGGGTGATTCTTGTCTTGAGGAACCGATAGTAAAATTTTCTGAGGAATATTTTCTCTGATTATTTCAACCCTCTAGCTTTTACCCGTGGTGGTCAGTTCGAGCCTTTTTATAGTAAATTCCATAAAATTCAACTTTAGAGTCAGGCAAAGGATTTCAAAACTTTCCACAAAAATATTCTATAAAATATTTCCTCAATGGTCACCGAAGACAAGTAACCTCTACAAGTTAAGTGTATACGTAGAAAACAAAATGAACTGAGAAGAAATTGAATTTTAATGTTTATTTATTTATTTATTTCATGGTGACACTTTGAAGTACACAGAAAATAAAAGAATTGATTTATTACCTAAACTAGTTTAGCTAATGTGAAAGTTTCTATTTCACCTAATCTTTTTAACAACTTTTCTACTTACACAGTTAATTTAACAATCATGCATTAGGTAATTCACCTAATTCAAATTAGTTAATTCAACTAAAATTTTGCTTATTAAATCATCTAATTCTTCTAGTTATTTTACCTAATGCAAGTTGTCGATTTGTTCGTACACTAGGGAAATAACGCATATTAGCATTATCCACGCCTCAGTATAAATTTTATATAAATATTTACGTGGATAAATCAAATGCTTTCCTTACAACTTGTTTTTTTCCCGTATTTGAATTTTTTATTTCTGTGCAACGCAAAACATAAAAGAAGTGAAACATATCATAAAGTGTTAGCCCAAGGAGAGCACAGCGCTCTCCTATAAAAAACATAAATAAAAACAAAGCGGGAAAATTTTATTTTTTGTCACAAGCGAGAATTGAACTCGGACCTCTGGCGTTATAGTCAAACGTTTTACCGCTCTGCTATTTCACCGTTTGATAACTTGTGAACAAAATGTATATAAAAATATGAGGTCCACAACTCTGAAATTATTTTTCCACTGGGCATCTACAGCAATTTGATTAATTGGTATGTAGAGTAAATTCATGTATTGGAAATTTAGCTCAATAGATAAGGCGTTGGTTGTTGAAATCTTGAGATCACAGGTTCGACTCTCAGCGGTGGCAAAGAAATTTTTTCAGTCATTTATACAATGTATATATCTCTCTCATTCTATCTACTATAAAACAAATCTTTCTTCTCTATCATGTGACGAAATGAAGTAAAGTCACCTAAGGAAAGTTTCACTTCAAAATAGAAATTGCAAAACAAAAAACATATTTTTTGCATATTTTTTGCATATTTTTTGCACGGCATTCCCACTCTTAAGTGGGAATGCTTCTAAATAATTAGATGATTTTTCTACACTTAGTAGGTGGCTTGCCTAATCTGAAGTGGTCATAGTTTAAAAAAAATTAGCTTATTCTTCTAAGAAATTATGTGTCTTATCTATTTTATGGTTGAAGGTACACCTAAATATTTAGGTTCTTTATCTACTCTCGCAGTTAAACTACCCAATATAATTGCATATAATTAACATTTAGAAATTGGTAGCGCACCTAATCAAATTCGTTGACTGAAAATCACCGGATTACTTTAGCTGAATTCACTACATTTTTAGGTAAAAGTTCTACTCTTTTTTTTCTGTGTAGCATCGAATTTTATATAATGTCCATGTCATTATCATTATCACCATCAAGGTATGAAAAATTCAATACTTCAACATCGACATCCATATTGATTTCTTAAACTTCGTGTTCTACAGGGTTTTCCAATAAGAGGTATTATTTTGGTATTCAAAGAAAAATGCCATTTTTTGAGAAAATTATCGGATGTTTATTTCATAATAAATAGGAAGGTATGCCGTTAATAATGAAAAACAACATCAGCCAAATGGCCACCACGACCACGCTTACAGGACAATATCCTTTTCAATATCCTATATCAGTTCACTGTTAATTTAACACTTCAGACTGTTAAATTCAAGAAACTTGTCTGTTGCATGGAAATATTAGTTTTCACTGTTAATCGAACTAATTTTTTTCTGATTGTATGTTTCATCAATAACCTACATGTCTCTACATTATAATTCCATAAAAACTCACAGACATTTCAACAAAACAAAGCGTTTTATTAAAAAATTAAAATGTCAGTGACTTTTGGGACACGCTTTATCTGGCATAAATGAAACCTTTAATATTGAAATTGAAATTTTTGTGAATGGTTTGATAACTTCTAATCACCAAAAAACTAGAAAGGAATTATTTTTGCTTTGGTCGAAGTTACAATACCCTCACTTACCGTGTTGAAGTATACTAAGGTACTTATTTATTAATTGAAATCAGTGGAAATTTTCTGAGAGCTTATTTATTTTTTAAAATAGTTCAAATTGGTTAGTTTGAGGTTATCTTCTTGGTATAACAACATATTTGGTATATTTTACTTCTTTGTGGATCGTTAACATTTTTTCTTATTCTTATGCCTAAAATATCATTTCCCAACAAAAATCTTTCTATTTCATAACGTTTAACAAAAATTTGTCAATAAATTAAATATTGAAACAAAAAAAAAAAAAAAAACACCAACTTGATGTGGCTAACATATTTATAAATTCTTTTTTTTTTTTTCTTATTTTCATTGAGCCTCTATAATTGTGATCAATAAAAAATATATGGGGTCAATGTTTTAGAAGACAAAAAAAAAACATGAGAACTGACTACCTAACAATTACAATCAATTTAAAACATTCGATACTCAATATAAAAATTTACCAAAACCGCAGAACACTGTCTCATTTTAGGGGTTCAGAATATACTGGAATTCAATGATCGTGATTCTAGGCAATATTAATTTATTTATTTATTTGTGCCTGTGCAACAATTGCCATATTGTGACAGCTGTAAGCTTCAAACCTACCTATACAACGAAACAAAAAAATTGACATCAATAATTTTGCAATATTGAGTAATCATGTTTGAAACTTTTTCTGTCCCGACGATCATATGAGATCGTCTTATTATAGCAATCAGCTGGTTGTTAGCTGCTTCGAACCATTTGAACTCAATGCAGGGCAACCAGTTTTGTTGTTTCTCGTTTTAATGTTGAGTCAAACCAGATATAAATACATATGTATGTAGATATTTACACTCTGGATCGAGTTGCATACAAATTGACATATCTGTGCCCAGAAGCAAAAATCGCTTAAGGCGATTCAAGACAGAATTTAGTTCTTCATGTAGGCAGCACAATGTCGGTAGCATCTGGCGTGCTGCAAACTAATGTTATAACAAAAAAATAAAAAACAGAAGAAACTTTCATGTTTACGACAATTGGAAACTTTGAAGCAAGACTCAAAAAACTTTAAAATCAGACTTAAGTGGTTATGTATATCGACACTGATATAATCACATGAGTAATTTACGAGGGCAATTTGAGAAGTTAGTGACTTTTTAAATTTATCGCGTCGTAACTTTAAATGCAACACTGGTCCTGTCAACTACCATCTGTAAATAGACTACTGCCAAATTTTGAGCGAGCTGCGTCATTTATTTTGTGTTTGAGAGCCATTCAAAACAGGAAAGGGAAAAGTGAATTTCGTCTACTCAGCAAGCTTTATGTTTTGCGTGAAAAAACATAACAGAAACTACGGAAAGGTTTGAAAAATATTATGGAGACTCTGCGCCATCACTTTCAACGGTTAATAACGAGTTTTCCATTAAGGACTTGACAACTTTTTTTTTAAATAAAACGCAAACCATTTGAGATATTCCAAAAACTTTATTATCGGCTTGAAGAACAATCAAAACATTTATGAATGGAACTCGACTTCGTTCATATGACCACCGCGTTTCGAATCGTTGGACCCAATTTTCGATGACTCGGCCACACGTTTCGGCCGAAACGGTCGCTATTTCGCGTTCAATGTTGGCTCTGAGCTCTTCCAACGTCGTCGGCTTGTTGGCATAGACCAATGACTTGACGTAGCCCCAGAAAAAAAAAAATATAGTCTAGAGGCGTTAAATCGCACGAATGAGGCGGCCAATCGACTGGCCCATTTCTTGAGATAACACGCTCATCAAACTTACTCTTGAATAAATCGCTTGTAACGTGTGATGTGGTGGCTTGTGGCACCGTCCTGTTGGAACCACATGTCATCCAAGTCCATATCTTCCGATTCGGGCCAAAAATCATCGGTAATCATAGCGCGATAACGACGGCCATTCACAGTAACGTAACGGTCGTTATCGTCAACGAAAAAATAAGGTCCAATGACGCCGCTGGCATGCAAACCGTACCAAACAGTTATTTTTTGTGGATGAAGTTGAGATTCATGAAGCACATGTGAATTTTCACCCAACCAATAACGCATATCTTGCTTATTGACGAACCCATTGAGCCAAAAATAAGCTTCGTCACTGAAGATGATTTTGCAATGAAATTCATATCTTGGCGCATCTTTTCCAGAGCCCAATCGGAAAACGTACGTCGCTTCAAATGGTCCATAGGCTGCAATTATTGTGTTCAGCTTGATCTTGTTTGGGTATAAACCAAGATCCTTACGCAAAATTCGCCATAAAGTAGTCTGGGCGATGCCCAATTCTTGAGAACGTCGTGGAATTGTCTGTTTTGTCGTCTCACTTCGATCAAACCGTTGTCTCACTGAAACGGCAACATTACACAACGAATATGTAGACTCAAATTTTTGCACTAAACTTGTTATTGTCTGTCTACTAGGGTGAGAATTACGACAGAAAATTGCAGTTAACGCTCTTAAAATTGCGATCACCGACTCCGAATTTCGGAAGTAAATTCTTATAATTTGCAGACGTTGTTCGTTCGTGTACTTTACGTGATGTTGAGTTTACTGAATAAATTGACAGTGACAATTCGATGATTAGTGAAAGGGTGCGTTCAGAAATTTAATTCAAAGTTGTCAAGTCCCTATTGGAAAACCCTGAATGTGGTTTACTGAATAACTGAGCAAAATAGGTCATCATGCCAGAAATCGTCGATAAAATCCATGGAACAATATTGGACGATCGAAGAATGAAAGTATGTAAGGTGCCTGATGCCTCAGTAGTCGAGTAGGCAGCGTACTCGACTGCTACCGCAGAGGTCCCGGGTTCGATTCTCGACCAGGCCATGGTCCTTCGTTTTAAACCTTTCCAAATTTTCTATCCTCATTTCTAATCAACTGAAATTGAAAGTTCATCAATATTTACCACTTGAAGTTATAGTTGATGGTAGAGGAGTTTGTGGGTGAGATTGCTTTATAACTTGAATTGATCGAGATAAAGGCATAACACTTGCCTCAGATTCAAATTCACATGTTTCTTTAGCTTTTCACCACGCTTAGAACATCCTACACGTGTTTGACTTGATTGACCTTTCTTTCCCACTAAACTATCACATCATTTCGAACCAAGGCAGACTTGACTGAATAGGTATCCCACCTGAAATCCTTGGTTCAAAGCTAAAAAAAAAAATGGTTACATCACAACACACAAGAAACCAAGGATCAGTCAAAGCAATGGACTTCTCCACTTGAACGTGCACCAAGAAAGGCCAAGGTGGGTCTATCGACCAACAAGGACATGGCTACAGTTTTTTTGGGATGCATGTGGAATCATTCATATTGATACCCTTAAAAAATGGTAAAACGATCACCGGCGAGTATTATTCACAGCTTTTGGACATATTTGACATTGATTTCAAGCAAAAGCGACAGCATTTGGCGAAGAAAAAAGGTGCTCTTCTACCATGACAACGCACTGGGGCACACGTGTGTAGTCTCCAAGGCAAAAATTCCATAAATTGGGCTACGAACTGCTACCCCATTCACCATATTCTCCAGATTTTGCCCCCTGCGACTATTTTCTATTTCCAAAGCTGGAAAAATGTTTCGGCGGTAAGAAATTTGGGTCGAATGAAGAGGTCATCACTGAAATAAACGTCTATTTTGAAGATCTTGATAAAACCTATTATTTAAAAAAAAAATACTTTTTATTCAAAGTCACTTATTTATCAAATTGCCCTCGTATGTATGCTCGATATTTAAAGCTTAAGTATTTGTTTACTGGTTTACTGGTCGTATAACTAGTTGTTGTTTTGCAAAAAAAAAAAAACTAAAAAAATAAATAATCAAAAAAGTTCAATTATAATAATTTATGCATTTATCAATGTTATTTTTTTTTGCAGCGCTGATAAAGTGTTTCATAAGCAGCTGATACCAACTCTAATAAAGTAGCTTTTATATGAAGAGCATTTTCGTTGTTAATAAAATTGATAGAATTTATTGGAACAAGTTTTAGACATGGTTTTTAAAGCGCAGCCTCGATAGTTGGAGTTGGTTGCAATTTATTCTGTTCAACGGGAAAAGCTTGTTTTATAAAAAAAAAAACAAAAGATTGTTTTATAAAAAAACTTTTAAAATTAAATCAAGCTTCAGTTCTTTTTGATATGTAATATTTTACCGATCGGTTTCCAGCATGTGGGAGCTATGTCGTAAAATGATACGGATATCCGTAACAGGAAGTCGGGGAGCGCCATTTAATTTATCACATAATTATTTGCAGAGCTTCCAACGTTGTTCACAGAGTGCCTTTTAGGCTCGAATAGCTGCTACACAAACCACAAACATGTGTTTTAAACACAAACCACATTGATATCTGTTTTAAATCACAGTAAACTGAACGAAGCCACAACATTGAATAATTACAAATAGAAGGTGACACTGCCGACGTTGAAGCGACATTACAGCTATGTGGCAGATATTTGCACTACAGATAATTATCCAATTCTATAACCCAAATTAATTGTCTTCGCTTATATGTAGAAAATTTCCCTCAGTTTTTTTTCACTTGTTTTGTTAAATAGAATAGCCCTTTTCTAATTAAACAGTTACTATCTAATGATAATTTTGATATATAATATCATACCGATCGGTTTCTAGCATGTGGGCGTGATGTCGTGAAATGCGACGGAAATCCGCAACAGATATCTGATATCTGTTTTAAATCACAGTAAACTAAACGAAGCCACAATTTCCCTTCAATTTTATTTAACTACAGCGCATGCTACTATTTAGTTTAGACACAAACCTGTGTAGCCTTCATGTAAAAGAAAAATAATAACCTTATTTTTTTCAACATCTAAAGTAAAAGTTAACAAGACCAAACAGCCGTTTTTGGCATACACGGTTAATATTTTAAATATATATAAATCTAATTTGATTATAATAATTTTGTGATTTGCAGAGATGGGTAAATCCAGAGCAGAGTATATGTGAGATTACCGGCAGAAAAAAATTCAGAAAAAATTTAAAGCTGGAAAGGTAAAGCAAAAAAAAAAATTGAGAAAAATTGAACTCAGCGTAACAGGGACTTGCGGAATGTTTTCAAAACTTTTCAGATGATTTTAATCACTATAAATGTTTTTTAAACAGGGTGATTACCAAGGCAGACAATGGCAAACCTCAGAGAGCAAAAACTGCAATGAAAAGCTTCTTGAGAACATAAGCCGGTCGGAGTCGGCATAAAGCTTGTAGGTCTAGATCTCGATCATTTGTGTTCAAACATTTCGCAAAAAGCACAACACAATTGATCATAAGAAGCTCGGTCAAAGTCCTTTCAAGGGTTGAAACGGCCATTTCGTTTTTTTTTGTTTTTTATTACCAAAGTGAGGTGTCAGGTGTTACATATCATATGCGACTACTGAAAGGCTCGCTCGTTTTTTGTTTTAATTAATGTCTGCAAGCACGTTTCAAAATTTTGGACAAAATTTTAAAAACTACGTGAAACTGCTTTTTTACCGGACAAGGTTAAATTTGAAATTTGCACTGATAAGATAATATATATATGGGTTTGTGTCTGTGCTAAGATATCTTCAGGTTAACGGATATAATTTCATGCAATAATTTTAAAATTTTGGGATTGCATATATGTAGGTCACGACCATAAAATAAAAAAGATTAGATATTATCCAAAGAAAGGTTTAAGATTTTCTAAAAAAAAAGAAATAGAGTTTCAAATTATTTAATAAAAAATAAATGCTTTTCGATCAGGATATGAACCCTGAATGGGATAAATGTTATGACAAATGGTTCAAAGGAATGCAAAAATCTTTTCATTATAAATGAGAATATTTCGATAAGCACAATGACATGACATTAGGGGTATTCACGGGTTGATGCGAAACGCAGTTGCGACGATTGCAACATTGCGAATTTTCGCATCATTCCTACAACAAGCACATTGGAAGCAATTTTGCAACTATTCTTGAATTACGTCACTGCTCAAACCTATTGCGAAAACGCACAAGCAGTGATGCAAAACAGCTGAAAACAACACATGAGTGTTGGTTGTTTTCAAGCATAGTTGCCATCTGGGTAAAACTTAAAATAGCTCAGTTTGTACGTTGATTTCAATAATTTTTTGTGATTTTGAAATAAGGTGGCAATATGTTTCTTTCAGTTGCAATATTGAAATATAATATAGTTGCAATATTGATGTTTACGGTTAGTGCGAAAAATATCTTGCATTTTTGCATTCGTGCAATTCGCATCAACCCGTGAATACCTTTATTATTTTTGCTTTGCATGTTTTATAAAACAGAACTGATGACAGGTTTAATGGGTTCGTATTAAAGATGGTAATGTACGAACGTCACATGGACATTTTCGATTGTGGCGCCATCGGGTTTATTTTTCAGGTACTATTATTCATCTTGTCATTGTATTTTAAGAATTGTTTTCTTACAATAAGTTCATAAGAAATAAGTTCATAAAATTGTTCAAAGAAGAAATGTGGCTGACAATAAATGGCTTTTGGAAAATAAATACTTATTAGAAGACTTTTATTTTAAATTACCTTACAATTCGCTCAAAGTGCTAGAGCATAAATTATTTAAGAACTTGTTAAAAGATAAAAGCTTTTCTCATTTTAATCATGGTAATATTGCTCTTCATCAGATACAATTCCTTCTTTTCACTCTTTAAACCACCACCACATAACAATTCAATAAAAAAGCTCACACAAATAAATGGTTTCATGCAACATAAAATCAATTTTATTCTGAGGTTTCGCTCCTTTTAACTGGACACAACAATAATAAAATAAAAAGAAAATAAAAAATGAAATCGACAATACAACAAAATTCTACCATAAAACTTTGCCCTAGCAAAACGATTATAATAGACAGTCAAGAAAAAAAAAAAACAAAAAAAAAAAACGAAACACATGACAATAAAACTTTTTGCAAATTTTCCATGTAAGCTTGGTCTGGTAAAAAAAAAAAACCCCCACAAAAAGGACTCACATCACTACAAGAAGAAAGGTGGACAATAAACTAGAAAGCTTGTGGTGTCTCTAAGCTTTCAAAGCCTTGGATTTCGTTTCAAGTTTAAGCTTGTCGAAATGAGTGTTTGTGAAAAGGATGTTTATGGAGAAGATTTTTTAAGAGGAGCAGCCATTTTACACAATGTGAACAGCTTGTTTTTAAAAGAGGCGTTTATGTTATGAACTTAATAACAGGTGATTAAAGGTGATTATATACAAACTCAAATCAAAAACTAGTTAGGAAAGTTTAAGTTTTTGCTTAAAATTTTAAAATTGACATTTAGAGAATAAAGGAATGTGAAACCTAACATTATTTAATATAATTTTTAATAAAATTTGGCCATAGTGACTACGGCATAGTCAATACATTTAATCGTAGAAGTGCTCTAAATCAATTAATAGCTCAACGGTAAAGAAGACAAGGAAGAGCTCATGACCTACGATGACCTAATTTGATTAAAACTTTACTGCAATCAAGTAATTGTACCGCTTCATCAAAGCTGGCTATTAAATTACATTACATCATAGTTACATACATAAGCAGCTCAGCAATATTCAAAATTTTAAAACATACTTATGTATGTATGTCTATGTCGGTCTCTCTCCTAACAGTATTTTCTAAAGCCATAGTTTGGAAAGTTTTGATTGGTATAGTATTCAGTGTACAAATTAAAGCACCTCTAAGATTTCACAAATAATCTCCCGAATATGCACCATGAAATTGATTAATAGTCACACAAGATTGATTGATGACCACTGAGTGCTAACCGATGAGTTAAAAATATCGCCTGTAAAAGAAAATCTATGGTTTAGTTTTTTTCGGGTTTTGTGTTTTTTTTAAAGCGTTTATCTAATATCAACAACAGGCAATTTATTTTTAACAATATAATACATAAAGATATAGGGAAGATTTAATAAAAATCAGGGATGGAAAATAACGATTATTTTTTAATTTTTAAATCAAAAGATCTTTTACAAAAAGATGTTATAAAATAATTGAAGCAGTGAGTCAGAGATTCCGTTTTTGATATGATTTTTTTTTTCATGATTTTTAAGATAGAAATCAACTTAAATCAATTATTTCTATTCTTGAATAGATTGATTCTATTGATTCTATTTTCGATTTTTTTTTCGATTGATTCTATTTTCGATCATATATAACTATTATTTTTGATCGTTGACATTTTTTTATCGTTATTTTTTCAAGCAGAAAATAAAAATAATTGTTGATCGTTTTTTTTTCAATCAGAAATAAGTTATTTTTTATCGTTATTTTTTCAATCGGATATAAAAGTTGTTTTTTAAATCGATATTTTTCCGATCAGCAATAAAAATTAAGTTATGATCGTTATTTTTTCAATTTTGTTTGTTTTTATTTTATGTTTTTGGACATTACTCATATATTTCAATACATAAATTTCACCCATTTTTAAAATTTTCACATTTTAAAAGCCTTTAAAGGAGATTTTTATTGTTATTGAATGTTTATGAATAATATTTTTAAATTTTTTTCTTATGAAGGCTTTATAAGAAGTTCATAACTTTTTATGAATACAGCCGTAAAAATGTAATGAAAAAATAAATGAAAATAAAAAAATAAATAAGAATAAAACATAAAAAAACAATGAAAAATAAAAAAAGAAAATTTAAAGGACAAGTTTTCTTATTCTAAGAACAAGGATTGGAGAAAGGACGAGGATAAGGATTTGTACAAAAATGAAGACCAGGAATAATATCATAAGAAGTAAGAACTTGGACCATGATTAGAATATGGATTTGGACAAGAACTCAGATGCGACAAGTAAAGCGTTTTCCATTAAGGACTTGACAACTTTTTTTTTAAATAAAACGCAAACCATTTGAGATATTTCAAAAACTTTACTATCGGCTTGAAGTACAATAAAAAAATGTATGAATGGAATTCGACTTCGTTCATATGGCCACCGCGGGCACATATGCAGCGGTCGATTCGTTGGACCCAATTTTCGATGACTCGGCCACACATTTCGGCCGAAACGGCCGCTATTTTGCGTTCAATGTTGGCTCTGAGCTCTTCCAACGTCGTCGGCTTGTTGGCATATACCAATGACTTGACGTAGCCCCAAAGAATATAGTCTAGAGGCGTTAAATCGCACGAACGAGGCGGCCAATCGACTGGCCCATTTCTTGAGATAACACGCTCATCAAACTTACTCTTCACTAAATCGATTGTAACGTGTGCTGTGTGGCTTGTGGCACCGTCCTGTTGGAACCACATGTCGTCCAAGTCCATATCTTCCAATCTGGACCAAAAATAATCCGTAATCATGGCGCGATAACGATGGCCATTCACAGTAACGTTACGATCGTTATCGTCGACGAAAAAATATGGTCCAATGATGACGCCGCCGGCATGCAAACCGCGCCAAACAGTTATTTTTTGTGGATGAAGTGGAGATTCATGAAGCACATGTGGATTTTCACCCAACCAATAACGCATATTTTGCTTATTGACGAATCCATTGAGCCAAAAAAAAAAAAAATTACGACCGAAAATTGCAGTTAACTCTCTTAAAGTTGCGATCACCGACTCCGAATTTCGGTAGTAAAGTTTTATAATTCACAGACATTGTTCGTTCGTGTACGATAAAAATGTTGAGGTTACTGAATA
The DNA here is from genome assembly GCA_943735915.1 of Pherbina coryleti. Lineage (NCBI taxonomy): Eukaryota > Metazoa > Arthropoda > Insecta > Diptera > Sciomyzidae > Pherbina > Pherbina coryleti. The sequence goes on from OX030950.1 coordinate 32,483,852, forward strand.
AATTGACAGTGACAGTTCGATGATCAGTGAATGGGTGCGTTCAGAAATTTAATTCAAAGTTGTCAAGTCCTTATTGGAAAACCCTGTATAAGAACAATGATTAAGACGTACTCAACACTAAGGGCAAAATTAGGAGAAGGATTACCACAAGGATTGTAAGAAGGAATAGAACAATGATTTGGACACCCTCGGACAATATTTAGTACAAAGGTTTCGACAAAAAACTGACACAAGAAGTGGCCGAAGATTAGGTCGGGAATTTGGATATGGATAAAAATATAAATTTAAACAAGGTTTAGGATAAGTATAGAAGGACCAATATAATAATCAGGATATTGGTGAGGACATATTAGGGTATAAGGGAAAGGCTTTGACGTGACAGCATATATTTATCCTTGACATTTGTTGATCCCTATATCTTCCCGTATTTCCAAGGGAATTATTTCATATGAAGAGTCACATTTTATGGGAGGTAGCTGTGATTTTCATTCGATTTGGTTAATTTTCGAACTTAATCTTCAAAAAAAGCTTGAACATTAAATTTAATTACTTCATAGCTTCAAAATTACGTCTGTATCTTGACACAGGTTATACGGACATCGTTAAATCGACTCAGGAGGTGAGACCTATCAAGAATATATGTACTTTTCTATAACTACCATGCCTCTTTATGGGCGTTATAACGAAATAACAAACTGATGTACTCCTTTCGTAATAAACGTAGGGCGTAAAGTCGACATTTTTTTTCTATTATTGGGTTTATGGGAAGAATGGTAGTAACAAGATTACGTGTTCCGCAAATGAGAGAGAGCATGACGTCATCCAGCGCTATTGACAGACTTTGGAATAATTTTACTTTGGGGCCCACGCCTTATCATTTTTTTTTCTTATTTTTATAATATGTATATGGACCTTCTTAACCTATTGGTACAATACAATTTTGTAGGTTTCAAATGGTTTAGGAGATAAAAATCGTGCAAGATTACAAAATTGATATTTTTCCGTATACGAAAATATACAAATTTTTGTACAGAAGAGTAGATATTTTTACTTTACTTTTCCGCAAGAATTTATTTTCAATTTCGTCAATTTGCCTAAGCGATCGCACATTTTTTGGTTTTTGTTCAACAGAAGCGCTGCGTGACGTCATGCACTCAATTGAGAAAGAGCGCATTAGATACCGGGACTGCGGAACGCGGAATCTTGTTTCTATCATTCTTGGGTTTATGGAAGCTTTATAAAGTACATTTGGAGCAAAAAATACGAAAAAGATTATGTTCGATTCATGCACATCACTTTCATGCTGACAATTTTAAAAAGTAGGCACTGTAATAGCAAGAAATAATTACAGTTTGAGCGATTTTAGATGTAGAACAGCACGCTTGCCTTTTAATGTATTAACACATTGGGGTCGGGCGTTTTATGACGTTGCATCAAGGTTGGAGCGGCCAGTTTATTGAAAAATGTGCGTGAATTTCATTGTTAAATGTCTTTTTTTTTTTGTTTTTCACTTATTAAGACCCGTATAGCTTTATTTCGCTCTTTCTACCGCCCATCAAAAAAAACTTATAATTACGTGACCCACCAACAATGCATTATTACTATGGTAGTATAGGTAGCTACCAAGAATACGTTCATTTTGTATGAATTTTTCCGTTGTTAAAAGTCAATGTCGAGAATTTCATCAACTCATTTTGTAAAATTTAAAAAAAAAAAACTTGAAAAAGTAATTTTCTTAAATCAACCATATAAATGTATAAACTTTACAAACTCTAAGAAACGACAGCACATTTGGGCCAAATATTGCTAATGAACAAATGTGACCAAATAATAAAACTCAAGGTTTTCGCCAACCTAACAGAAGAAGTAATACTCCGATGAAATAGCTGTCATGATGATGCCGGTTAGCAGTAGTAGCAACCATCAAGGAGACCAGCAGCTCAAACATGCTGCTTAAGGTTATGGCAGGATTTGTACGTGTTTGAATGATTTGTGGCTGTTGTTGTTGCTTAATGTTTGCATAACCTACAGGCAGACAAGGTTTTGTTACTTTGGCTCTTAAAAGTTGTTATTTATTTTCCTCTACGCTTTCTTCTTTGGAGAAGACAAGAAAAGAAAAAATATTTTGTAATTTGTTTTTGGAAAAACTTTTACTATAAAGTCAGGTAGTTTGATGATGAAAAAGTTACAAATTCAAATTTGTTGACCAGCCCGAAAATATGCTACAATTTCTGTTTGCCAAACATAACTAACAGTTTTATATAAAAATTTTGTTTATTTACTTTGTCTCTTGGCAACAAGGCATTATTGAATTTTGTGTTTAGTTTGAATTCGACTTTACGCAGTTAAATTGAAGCAATGTCGCCATATTTATTTATTTATTTATTTTGAAAAAACTTTCAAAATAAAACCCACTTAAGCGCAATGGGAACAAAAAAAAAATGGAGACAGAAACGATTGACGCCGTTATAAAAGGCTAAAAATAAATAAACAATTTTTGTTAACACTTCCATTAGAAAATTTTAATGCAGAATCGACTGATTGGTGTCAATAAAAGCACAAAAGAACCACTCATTCCGATAATTTTTTTTTCTGAAAACAAATCACGTAGGAGAAATGTTGCGCAGAGGCGTACGAGCAAAAAACTGAATATGTGCTTCCTTTGTCCCTTTTTTATTTTAATATCAAATTGCATAGAATTCCTTAGAAAGGTTTAGTACTCGTACTTCTCCGGTGTCCACATTTGAAGCTGCAATAAAACAAAGAGCATGCAATGAGAATTGAAAAAAAAAACACCAACAATGCAACGAGGCAAGGCGTGCATAAATAAATGATGGGTAGATGGATGGTTCGGTTAAGTGCCGCAATGAGTCAATAATTGAAGTCGCATCAACACTAGGAACTACACAAACATTAGCAACAACAAAGCCACAAACGAGTGTGTCTGCAATTTAATATAGCATTGGAAGCAAATATAAGCAAAAACCAATAATAATCGTTCATTTCCAATGAAATATCGTCAATGATCAGTAATTGATGTTTATTGTTTTTCACTTTAATTCAGTGAAGTAAAGAATTACAGCTATTAAATATACCAAAAAATCGAACTTTAATTAAAAACAAATTGTTTTCGATAATTAACACTCTACGTAGCAGAGCGCACAGTAGTGGAACCCGATATGAAATTGTCAATCGTTGTCAAACGGAGTCGTTTCGAATTCAAATCGAGTCCGCGATCTTCTGTTCGCGACCGTTTTCGAATACGCGAGCTGCAGAAAGTGACAATTCATTAACGAATCGTTATTTTACAGTTAATTGAATTGTGAACGAGTCTGCGATCTCGTGTCAATAGGAGAAAACATAGCGTTCATTTTGATATCATATTAAAACCAAATTTATTTCTTGAATAATTTTTTAAAAAACTGTATTTAAAATTGTTTTTGCTGAGCGCTTTGAACGAATATATTTTAACGTATTCATAAAAATATTTTAAAATATGTAGCTTTAAAAGGATCAATTGTTAAATAATAGTTATTAATAAACACGTTGTAGTTGCTTTATCGTGAAAATAGGAACACTTTCGATTTGAAGTGGGAAGAGTGTAAATAATGGTTTGTGTATTAGATAAATTCAATGACTTTTTATTTATTTGCCAAAATTTCATCAACAATTTGATATTTAAAAATCGAAAGTTTTTCAAAGTTACCCTCTGCACTGAAAAAATTTTCATTTTATTATCTCTTTATGTAAATATTTTGAAATGTTTTGGCAAATTTTCTTGTTTTTATTTATTTTTTTTTTTAAATTTTTTATACATTTTTAATTTTTTTGACATATTTTCCAAATATTTGAAATATTTTGAATTATTTCAATTATTTTTGACAAAATTTGTTCTCAGATTGAGAACGAAATAAATTTAAAGAGTTTTAACCATGGTATAATTATAGAGGTAAATTCGCTAGATGAGAGCGTACTGCCGCGAATGTCAAAACGCAGTTGACAACTCATATCAAATCGAAATCATAGAAATGTAAACGAAGTTAAATAGTTGAAGCTGTCTTGTTGTATTAATTAAAAATTGTAGAAAATGGTTATTTTTCGTATTTTTATTGATATTAAACTAATTTAAAATTGTTTCCAGCCAAACATTATTGAAAATTAAACACAAAAACTAGAGCACAACTAAATAACAACAAAAGTACGGCAGGAAGTACACAGCTGATTCTGACAATATCGGCAGTAATGACAAAAGAGAGCACAATCAGCTCTGCGACTACCTCTTTTACTATACTATGGTTTTAACGCTATTAAACGTTTATGAATAATGTTTTTCAATATTTTTCGATTTTTTTCTTATGAAGAGGTTCATAATTTTGATTGTTTGAAAGAAAAGAACGCGAAATAATGCGACCAGGGGACTTCGAGCATAATAACTCGATGGTTTCGCGACTTGTATGGCACGTAGCCATACAAGTCTCTTCTGTTGAAAGAAGAGGTAGTGTGTGTTTGTATCAACATCTTCGATCCCAAAAAATTGTTGATCATGTCTCTGGAATTTTTTGAATATGTAGCGCCCACACGTCTCAGTAGGCACATGATTACGAGGAAAATTTTCTCAAATCGTAACTGCGATTGAACGCGTATTTTTACCATAAAATTCAACGAATTTGATATTCTTGCACTATGTTGCGTTCTAGGTTAAATTTCTCGCTTTTAAAGATGACAAATGTCAATCTTTGACAACTGCCACTCGACCAGCTGTTTAATAATACGCCATTGCAACCCTATACCTCTTGTCGATACAACTCGTATATTTTTATATGAAAAAATTTTTTGTTCAAAATTGTTTTTTTTTTTTCTACGAGTTAATTTTATGTTTGCTTTTAATATCAATAATTTTCGCGCATTTCTTTTTAAAGATTTCCATATTAATTTTTCATGATTAATTCTCAAATTTGCTTTTAATCATTTTTACGAATCGTTTAGAGCTCGAAATGGGTCCGCTATGGCGAGTCCGAGGTTTTATATTCGTTTCGAATATGAATCGAATTTGACTTCGTTTTTTTGTTTATAAGGTACATGGAAGGATTCATTGTTGGAGCAATAAAATTGTGAAAATTTCAAGTTGTACTTGTAATAATAAAAAATATTCTGCCCCACCCACTACACATAAAATCGTCCACAAGATTACTGTTTACACATTTTAACTTCGGATATTTTTTGATCGGAAATAAAATGGTGTATCGAGTCATATTTTACCACGTTTAAACGTTAACATAAATCTTATATGTAGTAAGAAATATGTTACCAAGGGATCCCTTTTATTTATAATAAAATTACTTTTATGCTTTTTGGAAACATCTTCACGCTTACGTTTGTAAGGAGGTTATAAGCGTATTCTAAATCTTCAAATTGAAATGTTTAAATCAGTTGTTTTTTCAATGCCTTTTTTTCCTTCAAATCTGTGTCACACACACTGAACACTTTCGAAATTATGGAAGCCTTTAGCAATCAAAAATTGCCACCTGATAACCAAGTGACGTTTTTTTAGTGTGATTAAAAAGCGACAACAGTGCAAAAAGTAATTGACCACGTTTACAGGGCAACTAAGCGACAGTAAACTCAAATTAAGTTGGTTTATGGCAAGCAAAGCAACAAAAATAATCTAGCAAGATCTAAAAATAGTATTTATTGAAAACGAATACAGACTTAGCTATTATTTGTTTCAGAGAATCACACTTGGAAGAACTTATTAAAAATTAATTGAAAAATTCACAACTTACCGGCACGTTTTTGTTATATTTTAAAGATGTTTGCGAAGAAAACTTAGTTGTCAATTTATAATATTGGACCAGTAATGCTTGAATGGAATTTTGGGGATATTTTTTCACGCTTTTTTTTTTTTTGTTGGGGGCCACGCAAACGTGCGCAGTTTTTGCCGTCGTTCGCTCTCTCTGTCTTTTGCTCGTTGCAGCCACGAGACACTTGGGAACCTTCGAAATACGGTCCCAATAATTTATTTATATTTATATTGCTATTAGTGTTGCAGTGTTTACAGTTTACATTTTAGAAGTTATTCAATATAATTGCGACTCTATTATAATTATTTTTATGAAAATTAGCAAAACAAATAAATATTTAACTCTGAGCTATGAGGCTTTAAATATATTTTTTTAAACAGCGTTATTGACTTTTAAACGAATTTAAACTCTGGTTCATGTTATGGCAACTTAACTCAAAAGTTCAAACAATATTTACATCAATTTTAGAATATTTTTGCTTAATTACATGCAAAACTATTGATTTTATGCTTTAATTGTTCTATTTATTTCTAGTTTTGTTTGGAATTCCTTTAACTTCTCTCCACTGTGCACTCGCACTCGCGCAGCTGATGGGATGGTTTAACTAAATTTATTGCAAATAACTTGATTTTTACGATATTTTCCTTTCGCTGTAATTGTAAGAGCCAACTTTTGGACGTTTTGTAGCCGTAATTTTAACTTTACAAACTTTAAATCAACAGAGATTCTTATGATTAAACTGCTTTATTCACTTTTAGCCTCTATATATTTTTTTTTGATTTGGTTTTAGGAATTTTATCAACTGCTGCTGCTGCTTCCGTCGCTGTACGTCTGAGAATTTCAACTGAGTGCTGAATGTTGCTCTTTTGGGGCTATGTTGGCGCTGGTGGAGCTTGAAATATTTTTTGCTCGTGATATTTTTGACACTTGAACAACAACAATTAAACACGCAAGTCTGCAACACCAACAACAACAACATTAACATCTGCTTCAGGGATGTTGGTTGTCAGGGATGAAAACGTCAATACTTTTTTAATCTAACTGCAAAATAGCGTACCTTCTACACTTCACATAAGTATGGAGCATGGGAAAAAACAAGGTAGTCTCGTGCATGCCACGTTTACAAGGTATGCTTGTTTTGGAACAATTAAAGATGAGTGAAAATGGATTTTTTTCACTTTTTTTTTTTGAAAATGTGTATTTGGAGCTAAAAAAGCTAATGGTGAAAAAAATTTCTCGCCGCTCTCAAGTGGTTCAGAAGTTACAGGGCTCGGAAGTTGAGAAAATGGACCTCAAGATTTTTTTCATTTACCTACAAAACCTAGCATTATGGGTATCAAAAGAAAGGTTATGCTGTTACCTATTCAACGAGCTATCAATCATTAAAATCCCCGCATTACTTTTGAAGATATAGCTTTTTACATATTATGCACACTTGACTGTTCACACTTTTACAAAATAACCAAAACGTAAGTATAAAGATCAAATTGGAAAAGTAATATAAGCGAAATGCGAATAAAGTAGGCAATGAAAGTATTTAAATCCTACCTGTTAATGTTGATCTTAAGACATTTTAGAAAAAGTTTTCATATATTGCGAATAAAAAAAAGAAGCGTAGTCGCATGTTCTGATATACACATTGTATATAAAAAAGCGCCGCAGGCGAAAAATTGTTATTAAAAATCGCGCGATTTCTAATAAGAGGTGTTATTTTGGTATTCAAAGAAAAATGCCATTTTTTGAGATAAATGATCGGATGTTTATTTCATAATAAAGAGGAAGGAATGCCGTTAATAATGAAAAACAACATCAGCCAAATGGCCACCACAACCACGCTTACAGGACAATATCCTTTTCAAGAAATTTTCTATAACCAAATCGCAAAGTGGCTGCCCTATGTCCTCGATAGCCTCACGAATTCCATCTTTGAGGTCTTCAATCGATGCTGGGCTGTTGGCGTGGACCTTATCTTTCACGTGGCACCAAAGGAAGAATTCGCAAGGTGTTTTTTAAAGTCGCAGCTCAAAATTTTTCAACAATTTCTGTATTGCGGTCCGACAAGGTGCTTCACGGCTTTAGTTTTGCGAACTGTGGCTACAAGATTTTCACCATTTTTGTAGTGAATTTTAATAATTTCAATGCATTGTTGAAGCGTGTACCGTTCCATTTTTAGTAATGGCGTAGTTTCTACTTGTCAAATGTCAAAGAACAAAAGCTTTTAAAGTGAGCGATTCACAATAGCGGGCGATTCAAAATTACACCTCTTATTGGAAAACCCTGTATGTACATATTGTCATTTAAAATCCATGATGCCGTAACACTTAAAAAGTTTGCTGGCTCTCTAATTTTGCCTATTCACTGGTTTTTGGAATTTTGTTAGTAATATAGCCTGTTTGGATGTATTAGTTTAAAGGCTTGTAGAGACTTGAAGTTTAGTTTACAGTTTTTATTGTTACGATGAATTGCTGGAATGAATAATTTTAAGATTTTAATAATAATTGTAAACAGCTATATTATACGAAATAAGTTCATTTCACAAATATTTATTGAGCTGCCTAGTCTGCTGTGTGATTACTCTATACTGATTTGTTGTTTTATTTAGTTTTTTTCATAAACAAACTTGACCTAGAATTCAACAATAGGTCTTTACATTTGAAATTTATTTTTGAATCGAATAAAGGCAAAATACTCACTTGCCCACGGAAATATTCACAACTATGATATTTATAGTTTTTTTTTGGGAAAAAATGACGCAAAACTTTAATTTGACTCGCATATTTTTTCCACATCTGATCAAAAGAATGAACAAAAGATCTGCTTAAATTGAGAAATAACTATCTCCCTCGAAAGAATATCAGAATGTATATTAAAAAACGCTCCGTTGTCAAATTTTGAACTTAGACAGCTTAAAGCAGCGCTGTGAAGTTATTATGAAGGCATTATTTTTAATAAGGATATTTTCGTCAGCAAAATTGTTCTACTAAGTTTCGTTAATTTCTCATAACTAATGTTCAGGCTTCACGTGATTTTCTCCCTTAACAAAATTATTGCTACCATTGAATTATATTCCATGTCTTTCAAGAATGAAAGACTTTTTGTGCTTAATAAAAGCTTTACATATAATGTACTTGGAAGTTTACTTTGTTTACCAAGTATATTTATTTTATTTAAAGCACGATCAGTATTTAGCACGATCATATTGATTTATTGACAATGAACATATTATTTAAAGTATAACATTTAAAAATATTAAAATAAAAATATTTTGTATATGTATACATCTTACATGACACGAAAACTATCATCAAATCAGAAAATTAATAAGTGGAAACTGATTTGAAAAATTAAATTTTTTTTAAATAAACAAATGTTTAGTTTTTTTATGCCGTTTTCCATTATAAATGCAAATAAAATATGTCAATATTTTCTTGACAGTAAAAACTTCGAAAGAAATCTTAAAGATCAATTTGCATGATTTTTTGTTTTTCCTTCAATTTGCAAATTTTACCATATAGTCATCATATCTTAAAAAGAAATATTTGCAAAGTATCTATTATACTGTTGAGAGTCAAAAATATAGGAAAACCTTTAGCAAAAAATTATTTTTGTTTGCAATTTTAAAATTGAAGATGGCATCCCTGGTAATGTGTTTGCAACACTGCTCTTTTCGATATAAAATTTGTGTCAAACTAGCGCTGAAGGCTTTGTGTAGCGTAGCAGTACTATGAAAATTCAATTTCATTAAGCTTAAAGCATACTTTTAGGAGTTGCGATATTTACTACAGCTTTTGATGCGTAGTGTTGTCTTATTCGTTTCCATTTTGTTCCGGATGTTAAATTTTAATAATATACTAAAAATGGCGCTGAAAGATGGATTAGTACTTAGCTTATACCAAAAATCGTAACTGTTTTTATCAAATTCATTCAAAAAAAGTTTAAACATTTTTTTACTGTAATAAACATAGTGAAATCTACTGATTGCTAATTAATGCAGATGCAGCAGGCTGTTAGAAAGCTGCCAATGAAAGTTTCGAGTTTCGCTGTGTTCGATATATTAGTCAAAAACATAAATGAGCAGTTCATCATCCGACTCTGAGGTGCTTCCTGTTCAACAGGTTCAGCATACTTACTCTCGTAACACCAGTCGCAGGCGTAAGCGATACAAAGCCTCAATGACTTTGGAACAATTTGGTAAATATTCTGATTATGCAGAGAAGAAGAAAAAGTATGATCCGCAATCAAGCCGGGAGAAGGAGTCCTCCTTGTCGAATATATCAGATGAATCTGATCCGGATTGTTTGTGTTGGGAGGTTGCTTCAAGACGCATCAGACATTACAAAACCTTTCTGAATGATGTTTTCAAAGAAGTGGCTCAGCTACGTGAGGAAAATAAACGATTGAAAGAAGAGTTGCAGGCTTTAAAAAAATCAGAAGGTGACTCTTAGCTATTAATTCGACTTTAATATTTATGCAATTGCATAAAGAAATTAGCAATAAATGAGCGTTATTTTTTATATAAAATAAAAAAAATCTGCAAAAATAAAGTAATGGGCTAGTAATGTAGTAAAACTAACATTTTGTTAATAAGAAATAAATAAAAAAAAAAAAAATAAATAAAAAACGGATTATCAGTGAATGAAATAATAAATTTAACGTATGTGAGTATTTGTAACAATAGTACCTATATTCAGTACAGTTTTCAAAAATTATCTTGTAAGAATTTCCTTTTAGTTTGGAGTTTTGGCCTTCATTCAGTATCACAAATAATCACAAGATGCTAAATTAAAAAAAAAATTGGAGTTTTGAAAGCAAAAGTTGTTTGAAATTAAAAGCTGGAAAAATAAATAGTTTTTCATAAAATAACGCATATAATCGCAGAACAAAACTAAATGAAAATAATTTGGTTAATAATGAAGGTTGCATGAAACAACTGAATTTTTTTCTCCGAATCAGATCTCTGTTTAAAGCGTTTCATATATAAAAATTAAAGCACTTACTATCGGCTTTACTTTCCATTAGGGTAGATGGCACGAGAGCCAAATTTGAAAAACAATTGCTCATGTACGCGAACGCTTAAAAATATTTGTTGCATATATTGTAAAATAAACAAGGAAGACTCACGGCTGAGAGCCAAAGGTCAGAATTGTCAGAATGATGCAATTATACAAGCTAGGAGTGACAGTTTTTTCGTCTTGCACCAACTGTCAAAAATAGTGTAAATTAGAGAACGAAAAAAGTTGAAAAGAAAATAGAAAGTAAAATATGCAGGCAAATGACAGTCAGTGCGAGACACTCGTGAGGAAATAGCCAGTTGTCACTCCTTCCTCGCATAATTGTATCATGGTCCAATCCATGGTGTAATAATAATAAGCTGTTAGTGAGTTTGACACTTCTCTTTCAAAATGATAAATTTATGTCGCCCCGCTCCTGTCAAAAACGGATGGTGAATTGGAATGAAAATAAATCAGCTGACGTGCAGTCGATCGAAACTGAATGCCATGTCCACTTCTTTTGATGGCTATTATCAGTTGAGGCATTGAACATTCTTTCATGGCATTCGATATGTTCTTGAAGCAGACGATTTGAATGCAAGACAATTTGCATGCTGGCCAAAGCTTTATGTCGGTGGCACCTTTCAGCGCACGTTTTTGATAAAATGGCAAAACCATTCAGTCGAGAACTTGGCAAATAGGGAAGACAACTGTAATAACTTTTTGTCAACACAACACGGCACAATTAATTGCATTAAATATTTATATATACTTAACCCCCTAATGCATGATTTTTACGTGCAAAACACTCACTTTTACAGTTAAAACTGACAATAATTATAAAATGCGCAAATATAATATAATAATAATATAAGAAATATTAAGGTTGTCGCTAGGGTGAGAGCGAGTACCCATAATTGTCAAATCGAAGTTGACAGCGCATACAGAATCTGAAAGCAAAAATTGATAACATGTAAAGCCGATGAAATTGTTGCTGTTGCTTTTCATTGATTTTGACAATTGTGGGTACTGAAAAGAGAGTACGATCAGCCCCGAGACAAACTTATTAAGGGGGGAAATATACCCAGAGGCCCAAAAAAGAAGGTAATGTTTCTGAATTTTTTTAAGGAAACCTAAGGGATGTTTTTAAATGAGGGTTTTTATACTTTAAAATATACACATTCAAGATTATGTTTAGTTTTTTTTTTTTATTAAAAAAAACTATTATTAAGGTAGATACAGCATTTTTTGTAGAGCGCTCTGAAAAAAAGGTGAAATGCGGTGACGAAGATTGCTACTCCTAAATTAAACTGAAACAAAAAAAATGAAAAATATTATTAATCTAGATACTTGAAACTCGTACTTGTCATATCCGATTTTGAAAATATTGATTTTTCACAAAATGGCGGACTTCCGAACATAAAGTGACGATTTTCGACCAAAAATTCGCCATTATTTTGCCTATAAAAATGAACGAAGCTATGAAAAAAAATTCTATGACAAGTACGAGATTATTATGAATAAAATAAGCCTGCAAAAAAATCAAAACGATCGGTTCACTGAGTTTTGACAAATCTTGGTCACCGACTTTGAAAACATGGTTTCGAGAAAAACGCGTTTGAAAATAAAGGCCAGCACTGCGCGCTCTAGAAGGCGATTCACACTCACTACACAGAACCAAAAACGTACTTAATTACAAAGAAAAAGTTCTTTGTCCCAATGTATTATACATTAAAATTGGTCCAAAGTACGAGTTCCTTGATTCAATGAATCTTTGTTCTTACGTTATTTCTTTGATATGTTATGAAGAAAAATGATTAATTAATGACACATACAACTGTTACAATAAGTTAGTCTGTCCTTAGAAATTTTAAAACAATATCAAGATATATTTTAAAAAATCATTTTCTTATTGAGATAAAATTCTCTAATGGTTTTATAGATATTACAACACAAGAACTGGAACAAAATTTTAATGAACACGAACAATGAACTGTTCCTTAAAATTAAGAACAACGATTCATTGAACCAAAGAATTCGTTCTTTGTGGCAATGAATAGTTCTTAAAAATCAATGAATTTCGCTTTATGAACGAGATTCTTTGATTTTAAGAACAATATTTGGTTCAGTGTAGGTCATAGCTTTGTTATTTTTTGAGATATCGACTTGAAATTTTCACCACAGATTTTTGAGACTTAAAGCTTTAAGAAACTGCAGAAAAATTTAAAAAAGTTCTGGGTATATAACTCTCCTTAATTCAACCATGTCTAAACACTACTGTGCAGTGTAAGCGCTTGGTTATTACCGAAAGTTTTCTGACAGAAAGTGAAAATTCGAGAGGACAATTGTCAATCAAATGAGTATTCAAATGTTTATTTGGTAAATATGTATGTTGGTACAATGCAGTATTGGATTAAAAACTTTCAACAAGTGGCTGCTTAATGAATATTCTTTATTTTCTTTTCTTTTAATATCATAATATGAGAGGTATTTTCTTGATAAGCTTTATTGAGAGCTATGAAAAAGCTCTTGATATATAAAAAAATTCAAAAACTCTCTGTACCGCGGAACTTAACGAAATTTTTATATATTTATGCTATAAAACATGTCTGACTTATCCGGTTTGAATTCTAAACAAAATGTATAAGAACTTTTTTTTAGTTATAAAAAGTATAAATGAATAATGACTTTCATTAATTATTCTCATATGCTAAAGCATTGAGCATCGTAGCATTTTCTTCGGCAGTCAGTACTTTATTTATGTTTTTGTTTTCTAGAATGAAAATTAAACAAGCAACATAAGTAATTATTTAACAATATTTCTCTCTATATTATGATAATAAAACTAATTGTCTGTTTGTTTGTTTTACCTTTATACAGACCTAACGGGTGATTTGATTTTGCTCAAATTTGGCACACACATTATTTATCTACTCAAAGGAATTGTAACATACCGTCGTTGCGCATACAAAAAAGGTTATGTGTTTTTGAACAATTTTTCAGGAGACGAAAAAAACAATTTTGTTTTTTAACAATTTCAATACTATTTTCACATAGCTGGCTAACTTTCATATTTGCTTACTTCCGAACCAATAGGAATATCAAGAAACCATTTGGTGAATAGATGGGGGATACATATGGCTATTAAATGGTAAAATAAAAAAAAAAATCGAAATTTTACACATAGCCTTTTTTGTATGCGCAACGACGATACTTTGTTTTGTTCACTCCTCTTCCGCCTCCATAACATAATTTTTTATTATTTTGGGAAATATATGCAAACTATTTATATCTTTGTAATTTTTTTCAAGGACAATACATTTAAATTTTGACACCTAAAATGTGCACTTATGTGTTGAAACTACACACAATGATGGACAAAAAATTAAATACTTATTTAATTATAAAAATTAAATAAAATTAAATTAGAATTTTTAAGTAAAATGTGGCAAAGTATTTATCATATTCGAAACCTTTTTGCTAAGATGTGTATTATACCAAGACAAAGTTGTGCCAAGTGGCATTACTTGCGATCATGTCATGTGCAACCGTAAATAACTGTATACGATAAAATAACGGTTGGACGATAAAATAAATACAGTATAAGTTGTTGGCGAACATTTAAAAAAAGTGTATACTTTGCATAAAAACAGAGGACTTTGCAAGAGGTATTGTATAAAGGTTTACTAATTTTTTTGAGCACTATATTGTATAAATATTTGTTTTTTTTTTAGACAAGAAAATGGGGCGCAACAAACATTGTTCTGACAAAAAAGAGATATTATAAAAAATTTAAAAAAAGATGGCTTACCTACCGAAATATTTCAAGCACTCTGTGCTCTTGGGAATGGTACAAGATGCTTTTAAAACTTAATCTAAGGCTGAAAATAGAGGACGTCCAAGAAAAACCACAAAAAAAACCTGGCCGTTTTATTACTGTGGAGGCGAAAAATATCCTTTCGTATCTTCAAAAGAATTTTGAATGCAGTCGAAGCCAACGTGAGTTCAAGGACATCAAGAAGAAGGTAAGTAGAGTTTGTACTTTGAGAGCTTGTCCCATCAAGGTCACCACGAAAGGTCTCGTTGCTAAGCAAAAAAAATATAAAGCAAAGGAGAGACTTTGATCTAAAACATAAAAATTGGTTCGGTGTAGAAGGAAAGAAAAAGTGGCGAAACATACTCTGGAGCCATGAATGTAAGTTTAATTTATTCGGATCAGATAGCAGACACAATGTTAAACGTCCACCCAACACAGAATTTAATTTAAGGTATACAAAAAATGCGGTAAAACATGGCGGCGGGAACTTCATGGTTTGGGAATGTTTTTCATGGTACGGAGTTGGGCCAATACATCTCGTGGAAGGAATTATGAATAAAGAAAGTTACGTTTATGTTTTGTTGCCTTTTACTAGTGAAAATATGCCCATTATTTGGGACTTATCAGCTATATAATGATCCTAAACACACGGCAAACTGTACCAAAGAGAGGTTTCGAAAAAAAAAAAATGTTAAGCTACTGTATTCGCTGGCTCAATCGCCGAACCTAAATCCTATAGAAAGCCTTTGGAAACAAGTTAAAGATATTGTTGGTTCACAAAATTCTAGGAATAGAATTGTAGGAGTTGTGGCAAAATATACAGGTAGTATCGAAAAAATTATCTGATAAATACAAATAGAAAATACTTTTACCTAACTTTTCCTTAATATTGTGTTAAAATATTTTCTTAATTTAAGCAAACTGAGTGTTGTTTATTAAAAATTCTCTTGAATTAATCAATTATTTTGCTTGATTTAAGAATATGCAAAATTTTTCAAAATTTTTTGATTCAAGCATGTAAAACTATACAAGTTCTTTAAATCTTAAATCTTTTAACTTTAATTAAAATTATAAGTAAAAAACAATCAGTTCTCATCTTCTTATATGTAATTCATTATCCTCAAATAATTAATTTAATAATTTATTATAAGATATCAGAAAACCTTTTAAAATAAGATAAGTTCAGCTTTTGTTTAATGCAAAAACACAATGTAGCTAGCTTTTTATTTTTTTTCAGATACAAGATAAAAAATAATCTTATATATCAAGCAGAACTTTCTAATTTTCATACAATAAATAAGCAAATTGTTCTTTTTATAAAAAAAAAATCAAAGCATTTTAATATTGAGAAAATTGTTTATTCTTCTCAGTTGTAGGTAAACAAATTTCTCATATCGAGCAAATTATTCCCGTTTTCATCAAATTGTTTACTTGGATCGAGCATATTAGAAACTTAATAAGAAAATTAATAATCCTTGGCCAATACCATGGTATGTATAATCGTTGTCAAAATCTTTGTCCTACACTAAGGGAAATAACGCATATTAGGATTATTCACGCCTCAGTATAAATTTTATTTAAATATTTACATGGTTAAATCAAATGTTTTCCTTAAAACTCGTTTTTTTTCCCGTATTTGAATTTTATTTATACCACACACACATTCCATACAGCTGAAATAGCCGACAAGCAGCAACAGCATCGCACTCTGTTCCTGCAGTTATTTCTTGCAGTTGCAGGTTTCTTATAGTTCTCGTTTAGTTTGTGTTGCAAGGGTAATATAGCATGCATGTTTGGTGTGCTATATGATTTGTGAGTGCGATGGGTGATGTGTGCGATGGTGAATGTATGTAGGGTGGAGTGACAACTCGATATTTTCTCAGAAATATCTTGCAACGGTTGTCACTTACCTGCATATTTGCTGCATACTTTCTCTTACTTTTTCTTCCTCTTTTCTTCCTCCTCTTCAACTTAAATATGTTGTTTTTTAAATTCAATATTTTTATATAAGTTTTCTTTAAATGCGATAGTTTTATTTTCAAATAGCAAATATTTGCAAAATATTTAAATATATTCGTGCATAATTTTAATTTATTTTTTATTAATTTTATTTTAAATATTTTAATATTTTATTAAATTAAAAAAATATTTAAATAAATTTTAAATATTTACGTAGTCGATTTAAATAAATGCGTTATTGGTGCAAAAATGACTCGCTTTTTGGATAAATTAAAAAAGTTTTTGGATAAATTTAATATTTTTTTTCCCTTAGTGTACTTTATATTTTATTTTGGTCCTCATCTTTGTCCAAATACTTGCCATGATCCTTTTTCCTATACTTGTTCAAAACCTTATTCAAGTACTTGTCCTTATACTTGTTCTTATTTTAATTTTAGTTTAATTTCTTTTTTGCATTTGCTGCATTTAGGTTACTCTCAGGGGTTCCCTGAGAAGCTTGAGGAGGCATTAATGGCTCAATTTTTTTGGAAACCTATGTGGTCAACCAACGTTGTCCATTTAAAAATATCGAGTAACACCGGGTATATCAACTAGTAAACAAGATTTTTTCCATATACATATTAAAAAAAAAATAGGTATATATATAAAAAAATAGCTGTTCAAAGCAATGTCAAAAATCTTTTTGAAGATTTCAGATTTGAGAATCTTTTTAACAAATAATTCGGCTTAATTTATTGAAGGCACTATGAGAGGCCACAGTATTTCGTTTATATTCATTTTACAGTCAAGTACATTTTTGTTTTTTTTTTAATTTCTAAAAAAAAACTTTTTAAATTACAGTAACAAAATAATTTCATACAAAATCATGGAAATTTAAAAAGTATTTTTCTATTGAAGGCTACCACCGATCCACAAACAACACAAAAACAATCATAACTTTTTTTTATCATTGAACTTGTCTGTTTTTCCATGTGCAATAAAATAATTTATTAGTTGGTGGTTTCCTTTGGCTCTTCTCATATCTAAAGCTTTTCATGTGCTTTTCCGAACGAATTTTCACCAACGATCTCATGGTTGACATAAAATGAAAATTTCTTTTTTTCACACTTAAAATTCGATCCCGACGAACAAGCTGGTTCGAACAGAACTAGAGAAACCGAAAAAGTTCAACGAAAATCTTTCAGTTGCGAGCGGACCTCTGCTTAGAGTGGAACAAAAATTTAAAAACTAAAAAAAATAGTCCGCGGAAAACGTTAATTTTAATTTTTTTTCCTTCTTAATTCCTCAATACATATATATTATATCTACATATATATATATATATGAGAAAATACCAAAAATATACTAGATAAATTGTTATACACACACAGAAAAAATTGAGAAAAACGAACCGAGGCCAGCAAAATAAAAACGTTTTTAACCAAAAATAGTGCTTGAATTAAGAATTTTCTTCAAACGGCGAAAATTGCATAAAATTCAGAAAGTTACTTAATTGAAATAATAAAAAAAAAATAATTAATTTTTCCCATTTTAGTTTTTTTTTTTTTACTTTATTTTTAATTTTACACCGATGAAGAATTAATTTTTAAATTGTTGAATTGTATTAAAAATAAAAAAATAAAACGGAAGAGAGTAAGAAAAGAATAAAAAAGTATTGGATAAAATTCTCGAAAAACGACGAAAATGACTTTTTCGCGAATAAAACTTGCAACTTTGTTAGTGTGCTCGCTGCTAGCACTCAGTTTTCCCGGATATGTAAATTGTGCTAAGAAAGGTGCACAGAATGGGAGCCCTGCGCCCCCACCCGTGCCCATCGAACCGGAGGCTGTTATCGAGGAGGTCAATGCTAAGCAATTGGAAAAGCTGCTGGCCGACAAGGATTACGTAGCGGTGTTCTGGTGTAAGTTTACAAAAGATAAGAAATTTAAAAACTAATAAAAATAGTGATCAACTCGGCTATTATAGAAGACATCGGAATATTTCATCTCATCTCAATATTTCGAACAGTATTGAAACAAAATCTTTAAAATCTGACAAATTGAAATAATTAAAAAAAAAAACGTATTCAAGAATATCCCAATGAAAAATTTCCCTTTGTGAAAACGTTGTTTTGCCTGTGTGTAAGTGCCGTTTTTCATCAGTGTGTTCGGGTACTTATGTCAAAATTCCTGCCTAGCTGAGTTAAACCGTGTGCCCAGAAAGGGATGGCAATAGGTGCGTGAGTCCAAAAAGTTGTCTAGCTGCCAATAGATTTGCATTTTTATTTGTTCCTCAGCTAGTAGCTGCTGTCAAAGAAACACTGAACTTCTAGTTGTTAGTTGTTGTAGTTTCTGCTTTGATTTTGTTGTTGCTATTTTTTTTATTGTTGCTAGCACAAACACCACGAAGTATTCCTTCGATACAATATTCTATTTCTAAACGAACTATACTATCTAAATAACAAGACCAACAATAATAGAAACAACAAGAACAATAAGAGAAAAAAAAAATCCAAGATAAAAATGCTTAAAATTGTGAATTTATTAGCAAGTCTTTGTGTCGCTGCGTAACGATGCGCGAAAAAGAAAATACAGGGTAAAGCAGTGAAAAAGTTTGAAGGCATTAAGGAAAAAACTGCATTTCAAAGGAACATTTTTGCATGTCATAGTTTTGAAATTGGCGCCAAAATAAAAATGGCGCCACTAAACAAGTGAACAACTTTAGAATTCTAGAATTTCAATTAGAAATTCAGCATTGTGATTAAGTTAATACAAGGCTTATTCCAGCAGTTTTTTCATATTTGTTTTAACAAAGAAAACACACGATTTTTTTTAAATTATTGTTTATTCTTCCATATAGTCCCCTTTCAGCTCGATACACTTATTCCAACGATTTGCTAACATTGCGATGCCCTTTGAATAGTAAGATTTCTCAAGATCTCCGAAATACGCTTCAGTTTCCAATTTGACCTGTTCATTCGTCGCAAATCTCTTTCCCTGGAAAAACCTTTTTAAGTTTGGGAATAGATAATAGTCGCTGGGGGCCAAATATGGAGAATATGGGGGATGAGGAAGCAGTTCGAAGTGTAACTCTTGCAATTTGGCCATGGTTTCGATCGATTTGTGAGCTGGAGCATTGTCTTGGATGAATGGCCGTTTGTTTCCGATTTCGTTTTTCAATCGGTTCAATAATTTACAGTAATAGTTGACAGTGTTGATTGTTTTTCCTTTTCTCAAGTAGTCGATGAACAAAATGCCACTTGAATCCCAAAAAAACAGACGCCAACACCTTTCCGCCCGTTTCTTTAGACTTCGATCACCCACTCTTTTGCTGATTCCTTCGATTCTTGTGTATAGTGGTGGATCCATGTTTCGACAATGGTCACTATTTTCCGCAAGAAATCAGTCGGATTTTGTTAAAACATGTCCGAACATAGTTGCAAAGTGTGTACACGTTCATGTTTTTTATTGATTGTTAACGAATGCGGCACTCATCTTGCAGTGAGCTTTTTCATACCCAAATTTTTCATACACTTTCACTTTCGGATTTTCCAATACGAAATCGTGAATTTTATCAATACATTCTGGAGGGGTCACTATTTTTGGTGCTCCGCCGACGTGTTCATCTTTTGTGTGGATTTGAACTCTTTTGAACTTTTAATCTAGTATTTTATACGACGGAGCAGATTCATCATAATACTTATCGAATCGAAAATTCCATATCAATTCGACAATTTTTGAGCAAAATCTGACCTTTGTGATTTAGGTTTTTTTTTTTTAATTTTTGTAAGTTAGTAGTATACACTGTAGTAGAATACACTGTAAAAAATTTCAAAATATCGTAAAAAATACAATAAGTGCATGTATTCAAACAGCTGTAACTTCGAAACCGTAAAGTCCTGACTATAATAGCCACATGCTGGCATACGCTAATGCCAAAATTTAAACGAAAAGCCACCTGTTGCCAAAATAAAAAATATCCATAATTGCCATATACTGACTTTGAGAAGTGCCACAAAATAGTTTGTTTTTATTTGTGTGTATTTGTGAAATTTTTTCAAAATTAATGTGCAAAATAATATAAAAAATTAATCATATGAGCCTTTGCTGTTTGGCTTCAATTATTACTTCAATTTGACATTTGCTTATGCTGTGAGCGATTTAAATCGCTCTACAAAATGCCACTGAAAGTCAACGAAACTTAACGAAACTGTGGCAATTCCAATTATGGGTATGCTCATATATTTACATGGACTCGCTTTCGTTTTGAAAGATCCGTCTGCCAGCATGTGGTTATTATAGTCAGGCCTTAAGTCGTACAGAAAAAATCTGAGATATCTTAAAGACCTTGAATGAGTCTTTCTTGTGGTGTACTTTTTTTGACTCTTTATGAAATTTTTGAATTTTTTTTTAGCCTGAAGTTTTGTGTCACATTTTTCATGGTGATCGCAGTAAAGTTGTCACCTTTTGAACATAGTTATAACACATTAATTTTTAAGGCTTATACAAAATTTTAGCTTGGAATTCTAACGATTGCTATTTTTAACGAGTTTTTAAAAAAATGCCTTAAAAAAATTTCTTACTTTTATACCGAAAATTTCACATCTGTATATATAAAATTCTTCTGTACATGGCTTTTTTTATTTATTTATTTATTAAAATGATTTAGGTTTAAAGTTTGACCCTGTTGTTGCTGTGGTAGTGTTGAAAGGGGTATTTGAGAGTATAACTCAGAAACGAATAAACGTACTCAACGAATAAAAAGTTTTTCTGTACAACTTACGGTTTCGAAGTTACAGCTGTTTAAATACATACACTAATTGTATTTTTTAAGATATTTTGAAATTTTAACAGATAACAAATAATAACAGTCTATATCTTAAAAAAAAAAATAAAAATTAGAGAAAAAAATTTTTAGATATAACACGTTTCAGGAGAACTATCAACTCAGGGAGTTTAAAAATTTTCAAAAATAGTGATGTCAGAAACGTGGGTGTTTTGACATGGAATCACCGATATAAATGTGCAAAATTCACTGATCAATATATAAAATAATTAATTACTGATCAATATATAAAATAATTATTGTAGTAGGGAGTGTTATTAACAATAAAGAATTTTAAAAAGTTATTGATTTCTTAACCCAGGTCCCTTAAATATACTTTCAATACTGTCAGTATAGAAGTCCTAGCATAGTTGACAGATTCGTGTTTGTAGATAACTATTGTATTCAGTCCACTAAGTGGGGGACTTTAACTTCTCAATTCAGGAGAGCTAAAAGTCCCACTCGAGGAGAAATTATTTTAAACTTTATAGTTCGTTTTAAAAACGTGTTACATTAAATTTTTTTTTATTTAAATAATTATTTTCTGCTTTTAGTTTTGTGTTAAATTTTACAATCGAGTTTGAAGGGTTTATATCAGACATGCACGTTAACATTCTTTTTAACGATAACCAAAATTTTTATTTTGTTTCGTTGCAGCAAAATCGAAAAATTCAAAAAAATAACGTTATCTCAAAAAACGAAAAATATTTATTTCGTTTCGAAGTTAACAAAATATAATTTTTTCGTTGTTTAATTGATAAGTAATCAATTACATTATTTTTTAAAAAGCATTGTAATGATTATATAATCCTTAAGCAAGAATTTTATGATTAGTAATTGATTACAATTACAAATAATCAAAAAATAATAACGATTACTTGAGATTAAGCAAAATAATCAAAAATAATCAAAAGTAATCAAAAAAATAATTCGATTACTTTTAAAGATTATCTTTGATTCTTTTTTGATTATTTTAAGAATTTCAATCTAAAGTACGGAATATTTTGTGAAAGTGATGATGAAATTGACACAACTGGTTCTTCACAGGACACCGTTAAACCCGATTAGTGATCCCAACAGACCAACTCTTCTGTTACTTGCATGACAATTGAAGTGCTGAAAGATTTGGCAAAAGTATGGCTTGTTGAAGAAATCATTTCTTTCATTCAATACTCCTTTAATGCCCACAGTGCCAGTTGAGAGACTATTTTTTTTTTGCCGGCATAGTAAACCCTCTAAGACGGCAATCATTGTCTGATTTTTATTTTGAAAAATTAGTTCTTATGAATGCAAATAGTAATTTAGAGTAAAAAATACATTTAAATTAGTATTTTTAGAGTAAAATTTTTTGTATCTAAGACTGAAATTCTTAAAATAATCAAAAAAGAATCAAAAATAATCTCGAAAAGTAATCGGATAATTTTTTTGATTACTTTTGATTCTTTTTGATTATTTTGCGTAATCTCAAGTAATCGTTATTATTTTTTGATTATTTGTAATCGTAATCACATGAACAGAAAAGAATCGTACTTAATCAATTATTTTACCTTTTTGAAAAAAAGAATCGAATAAGTAATGATTACGACGAGTAATCATTACTTAACAGCTATATTTTTATCTATACAATTGCAATGATACTGAGTATCCGAAAAAATTAAAAAAAAATAAAAACAAAAAACTGAAAAAATTTCATTGAGGTTCTTGAGGCTCGAACTGACAACGTCACTATTTTAAATCGGACGTTGTACGCACTAAGCAACAGAACTCATATGATAAGATTTTCAAAATAGCAATAAATCAAACAAACTACTTTTTTAGAATGATTGTTTTTTACCTTAAGTGGTGAATTTTTGAAAATTTGAATTTGTTCCATTTATTGCTATTTAGTAAACACTGTCATATGAGTTCTGTAGCTCATAGCGTTTTCTGTATAATCGTGAGGTTGGAAGTTCAAGCCTTAAAAATTGCAGTTTTTTTTTATCTTTAATATTTTATGTATCAAAGAATTTCGCATTTTTGCCAAACAAAGAAATGGTCAGACAAAAAATGTGTTAATATTGCGTAGTCATCCAATTCTGAGCTACATTTTAAGTTTCAAATCTATAAGTATAACGCATGATCCAATAAGTCCCGAGACTAAGTAATAAAAAAAATTTTTTTTTGTAAATATTCTTCTTTATTCATTAACATGGGTTCCTTTAAGAGCAATACATTCATTCCACCGCTTTTCTAAATTTTCAATACTGGTTTTGTAAAACGATTTGTGCTTCGCCTCAAAATACGCTTCAGTTTCAGCCATCACCTCGTCATTGGAGCCAAATCTCTTGCCGGCAAGCATTTTTTTGAGGTCAGCAAAGAGCCAGTAGTCCCTGGGGGCCATATTTGGCGAATACGGTGGATGAAGAATCAATTCGAAGCCCAATTCGTGGATTTTCACCATCGTTTTCATCGATTTGTCACACGGTGCATTGTCTTGGTGAAAAAGATTTTTTTTTCTTCAAATGGGGCCGATTTTTCGCGATTTCATCCTTCAAACGCTCCAATAACGCAATATAATAATCGCTGTTGATTGTTTTTCCCTTTTCGAGATAGTCGATGAACAAAATTCCATGCGCATCCCAAAATACAGAGGCCATAACCTTTCCAGCCGACTGTTGTATTTTTTGTCGTTTTGGCCTGCTTTCATCGGTTGCTCTTCACTCAGCTGACGACCTTTTTGATTCCGGTGTGTAATGGTGGATCCATGATTCAACCATTGTCAGATACCGACGTAAAAATTCCGAATCATCGACACGTTGTTGTTTTTGGTTCGGTGTGAGAAAACGCGGCACCCATTTGGAAAGCAGCTTTCTCATCGACAAATGTTCCTGCAATATTGTTCCCACACTGCCTTTCGATATCTTCAGAGCCTCAGCTAGCTCGCGCACCTTTACTTTACGATCGGCCAATACCATTTTGTGTACTTTTTTTATGTTTTGTGGAACAACTGCCTCATTTGGGCGTCCTGAACGTTCAGCATCATTTGTGTATGTACGACCAAGTTTAAACTCAGCATACCATCGGCAAATGGTTGCTTTTGACAGGGCAGAGTCCGAATAACACTTTCGAAGCCATTGCTCAGGTTGGATGGTATTTTTTTCCATAAAAAAACAGTGATAAATCAACACATGGAATTGCTTTGAATCCATTATTTTGAAAATATCAACAGTAGCGTCACTAAAATCTCCGTAACTTCTGAACTGAACGTGAGATTGTCATGAAATTTTTACACGTTTTGTTTGAAGCTTGGAACTATCGAAATATTATATATATATTTCGTTAGAGGTGCCACCTAGTAGTTTGTCTCGGGACTTATTGGACCATGTGCGAGCTAATCGGGAAATTGGTTAAAATTGATTCCATGATTTGTACGGGATAGACACAAGAAATGAAGCTAATAAAAATGTGTTAATAAGCGCTATTTTGTCAGTTAATAAATAAAAAAATTGTTGTACCCATGTATGGTATGTGTGTCATGTATGAGTAATAAAAAAACAATTATAAAATTTTATAGCACTTTAAAAATAAAAAATGTTCATGTTTTTCAAGAGCATCACATGAGTGTACTTAACATTCTCTAGCATATTACTTTGCAAATGCTACTGTTCACCCTGTAAATGCACGCACTTGCTAGAGATGAAAAATAAATGCACTACATTCAGTTCGTTCTTATCTCTAAAGTACTTCCTATTGTAGCCATTATTTTCGACTTTTATAGTGGGATGCCATTGTTTTCACATATTTTTGTCAAAACTTTATTTAAAATTTAGCTGTGAGAAGTAATGTTCGAAGCAATATTGACATTGAAATAATAACCCGAAGATATGATTACACGCGTATTTTGAATATACTTATTGGTCAATTTGTTTTAAATGTTTGATTATTAAAAATTTTAAAAATATTATTTTTCCAAAATTTTATAGGTTACTTTCCTACATCATCAGGTAATGTTTTGTTTTTGTTAAAAATTTAAATAAATCAATATGAAGGCTTAAAACAAGAACTGAAAAAGAATTGCATTTAATATTAAATGCAATTAGCATATAAATACTATTAATATTATTTTTATACTAATTTTTAGTATACTATTTGAAATGAATTTGCTTCTGGAATACACATTCCAAATAAAACTTCTCAGTGCTATTTATTTTTACGGCTTCAGTTTATAAATACACTATGTGACATTATATACTCTAAACATTTTTGTTTGAATTCAAATGAAGGCATTCTAAATAATTTTTAAATTCTTCAAGGTTAACGATTGACTTGCAGTTTTTATTATAAATACTGGACGAATGTCAACAATGAATGCTACGAAAATTTATGTCTACTAAATCACACCATTTTATTACACATTTAAATGAAAAATTTAATTTGATTTAAAGCCTGATATGTGAATATTTTTGTATAAGAAAATAAATTCAGGCTATGTGCGAAATGGGCTTAAATTTATAAAATGATTTTTCTTTTCATTGCAAATTTCAATAGAAATAAAATACAATGACCAATTTTTTCTATAATTACAAATTCTCTGAGAAGGTTCACTATTGATGGCTGTCAAAAAAATACTGAACATCGTTGCATCGTCAAACTTTTTTTACTTCAGCTTTATAAGGTTGGTACTTTTTATCATAGGCATTGTTTTCAAAAATGTTAGGGGGATTTAAGTTTCTCCCCTTTTGAACATTCTTATAGTGAATCGGCATGGCAAACCATGTGATCTTTACATTTTGGGTATATGATATGTTCAGAAGATTTATGAAGAATACTACAAGAAACATTTGTTTGGAACATTTTAACCCTCTTACTTTTTAATGTATTGGTCTTTTTTTAACCTTTTGTGATAAAGGGCAAGGATAACCGATAAAATAAGAATATAACCAGGTTAAAATGTTTCACAAAAATATTTGCCAAACAATTCTACTATAAGTCCCTGAATACACTAAAGCTGAAAATTCAACTTGAACTCCAGAAATCAGTCAAAACTTAAAATGTTTTTAAGGGATAATTTAGTACTTATTTACAATTGGTACTAAAATGTAGCACAAAACTGGGTTCTAGGGGGTTACTTTGTATGGAAAAAATGTATTACGTAAAATTTTACTATAAAATATCAAACAAAAGAAATCTATACATATGTATGTTTAATATCTATAAATAGAAAGAAGAGAGAAAATTTAGTAATTTGTTCACTGCTGTACTCACTCATTTGACGCATCATACTTAGCAATAGCAACGTACCTTATCAGCTGTACTTTGGCTGAGAAGATTCCTTAGGTTCAACAAAGAACTATGAAAAACAAAATCAAAACAAAACTTAAAATCAATCTCCTTCTCCGATCCCCATTCTTTTTTATTTTACCGAAACGTGTTCCATACGTGCCATATAAATACTTGTGAATCGCAGCTTTTAAAACAAGACTTGAGTGGATTTACTTAATAACATCAAGTTGAAGTAAGGCCAATAAATTGATTTTGTTAACCCCCTTCTGCCTGCGGGGTATTTTAATACCCTAGAAAGTGTCGACCGTAAAAAATTCAAGCGAGGGCTAGATGAGAGACATTTCGGTTATTTATAGTTAAGTTAAGTTTTTTTTATAAGTTAAAAAAAAAAATTGGAGCAGTCTAATTTTCCGCGTTTACCTTCAGTTTTTACAGGTAAACATCTTAATTTAATCGAATTACAATCTTAAATTCAAGTACAATAAGCCCCAAGACTGTCGTGAAAGCACCACAGTCAATGGTTAAGAGCCCTTTTTGACCTAAACTAATCCAAGATAGGAAAATCCTCTTGATGTCTAATAACGTTAGGTGTTTTATATCTTGTATGAAGATGGAACCATTACCTTGGGCAACATACACTATTTTATAATATAGGTTTTTAAACTTCTACTTTTAATTTTTTGAAACCAAATCATCCAAACTTTTTCAAAAGCTAACTTTTATTCGTTTTTGTGATTTACCGTTTTTTCTTTTTTTTTCGAGGTTATGTGTTCATATTGAGCGACCCCTAACTTGTGTGCCGTAAATTTAGGTTCACTCAGGAAAGTCGTAGACCTCTGCAGTAAACCTAACTTTTAAGAAATCCATAAAAATTGTTATTTTTGCCCTATCTTGTTTCGTTTTCGGGATGTGACTTTTTTCTAATCTTTTTGAGTTACGTGTATATCATATCGAGTGACCTCTCTAATTACGCACCCAGAATTTGGGTTTCGCTTTAGAAAACCTATAAATTTTTCTCCGTTAGAAAGGTGCACTCAGTGACCTCGCTTAGATTTCCCGTCACGTTTACTTCATTGTCGTCCCATGTTTTGATATTTTATTTCACAACAAAACTTAAAAGACAGTAGCGAAAAGTTTTCAAAATATGCAATTTTGTTTTGTTTGGTTCGTTTCATAATCGTTTCGAAATAAAGGGTGATTTTTTAAGCGTTTGGTTTTTGAAATTTAAAGAAAATATAGAAAAATTTGCAAACATGAATGAAATATTTATTTGAATCGATAAATCAATGCCTACTATTTACTTTTTAAAGATTATTTCATACAAATATTGCCCGCGGCTTTGATTCAGGTTGTCCATTCTAAAAGTAGGTACAACTTCGGCACACATTTCCAACATTTTGGCCGATTGGCTTGTCCCTATAGACGAGAGACTTGACGTACTCTCACAACAAAATGTATAGTGGGCAAGGTTGCCAGTTATGTGGGAAAAATCCCATTCGTGGTCATTTTTAATTGCCCTTGGGATTTTTTTTTTGTTGGGAGTTCCCATGGTATTTTCTAATTCAGCGTGGTATTTTTTAATTAGCGTGGGAATTCAGTGTGGTATTTTTTAATTGCCGTGGGATTTGGGAATTTTTTTCTTAAAATAATTTTTTTTCACATTTATTAAGCGAAAACTTCATATGAAATCATTGCCATTTTACGCATCAAACGCTCTGTTTACACAACGATTTTATGTCGTAAGTTACGTATGTAAAATCTCTTAAATTTCTGTTGCATATGGGATTTATTGTGGTATTTTTTAATGCGTATTGGATTTTTGTTGGGATTTTTAGATTCATATGGGATTTTAGGTGGTATTTTCAAAAAGCGTGGTATTTTTGTGGTAATTTTTAATGATTGTGGTATTTTTTGTGGTATTTTTTAATTGTAGTGGGAATTTTTTCGTTTAATTTTGCCGAGGTAATTTTGGTGGTATTTAATTTATAGTACTGTGGGAAAAATGTAATTTCCGTGGGAATTGTTCCGAATTTTAACTGGCAATCTTGCTAGTGGGGTCGAATCGCACGATCTTGGTGGCCAATGGAATGAGTTGAAAAAAAAGATTAATGGTTCACCAAAATTACCTCTCAATTGGTTCATGGTATCGCGTGCACTGTGGCATGTAGCACTGTCCTGTTGAAACTACATGTCAACCAAATTTAATTCTTCTATTTTGGCCAAAAAAGTTCGTAGCAATCGAAAGGTGCCTTACTTCATTGGCCATAATGATGTGGCCATCATCTCTCTCTGAAAAAGTAGGGTCCAATGATGCCACGAGCCCATAAATCGTGCATTGGCAGCTCTTGACCTGCCTCTGACTGTCCTTTGAACTAAATTCGGCAATTCTGCTTATTCACGTACCCATTGAGCCAGAATGCAAGACTCTATTGTGAATGAATTTCATAATATTGCATTGAACACAACCACTTTTTTGTTTTGACAACCGCTGATTGAGCAGCTGTTTCCTTCATGTAAACATGACTATGGCCATGGTGTAATAATAAAATGGTGTTAGTGAATTTGACACTTCTCTCTCAAAATGATAAATTTTTTCGCCCCGCTCCTGTCAAAAACAGCTGATGGTGAATTGGAATGAAAATAAATCAGCTAATGTGCAGGCGGTCGAAGCTCAATGCTATGTCCAGTTCTTTTGATGGCTATTATCAGTTGAGGTACATATTGAACATTCTTTCATTCGATATTTTCCTGAAGCAGTCGATGTGAATGCAAGACAATTTGCATGCTGGCCAAAGCTTCATGTCGGTGGCACCTTGCAGCGCACGTTTTTGATAAAATGACAAAACCATTTAATGGCTAACTTGGCAAATAGGCGAAGACAACTGCAATAACTTTTTATCAACACAACACGGCACAATTAATTGAATTAAACATTTATTTATACTTTTTTCGCACAATCTATATTAATAAAAATCATTTTCTGTTTGTTTGACTACTATACAAATCTTAACGGCTGAACGGATTTAACTCAAACTCAGCTCACATATTACTTGAATCCTAACTTAGGTTATGGCATACTAAGTTTTGACCACGCCTCTTCCGCCCCTTTACAAGTAACGCAAAACCAACTACTAGCGTATTTTTTCAAGCGAAAATGCTCGACTTATTAATTTTAAGAAAATCCTGTTATTTTGACATCAAAAACATTCACATATCTTTAAAATTGGACAAACTTTTGGTACAACGTCTTTTTCTAATAACATCGTTTCCTTAGAATAACAAAAAAACTATCAGAAATTCGTATATTTTAATTGCGATGCAAATAACTCCGATGTTTTTGAATATATTTCATTCCAATTTTTTTCGTTGATAAACTCAACTCAAGCACTTAATAAAAACAATTTATAGGGTACCATTATCTTAGCGGATATATTTTTAATATTTCTTTCAAAAAAGGTCCAAAATATTGACTTTTTACTCAAAACATGACACAAAAGTTGTTTTTGTTGTTAAAATAATAAAAACTCAAATTTGAATTTGCAACTACCTTTCACATGACATGGCGTTTAATAGCAAAAATGCTTCCAATTTTACAAAAAAATTTATTACCTGTTTCTCTCATCAAAAAACATGACCCTACCCCAGTGATTTTTTAAAGAAATTAATTTTTTTCAAAAGTTGTTTTTATTCTTTTTATATAATAGTTAAGCTCAAAGAATAATTTATGCGAAAAAATTATACCAATATCTCTCCGATCAAAAGTTATCGCAATAAATATATTTTTAGACACAAACCAAGCTGTTTTTCAAATGCTTATCTATTAATAAAAATCATTTTCTGTGAACATTAAAACTACTGGGAAACTGTAACGGGCAGTGGAAAATGACTGTGGGGTCAAACTATGAGTCTAAGAAAAATTTTGAATACACCTATTATGTTCCCATATAGTTGCAGGGTGCAGCAAGGCGCGCCGGGAAAAGGCTAGTAACCTATAAAAACTATAACACATCATCATCTAGCAACTTAAACAAATAACACAATTTGACAACTATCAACAGCACTTCTCTTTCGCTCTCAATTTTTTGACAGAAAGAAAGCTATTCTTGGTGTTGTCAAAAATTCACTAACACCTTATTATTATTACACCATGACTATGGCGACTTGCAGTTGAATAGGAATTTGTTTTGATGAATGGACCTTGTTGAACTCTTATACCCATTAAATCTTCAACAGCATTATAAAGCACAACATCTATAATCCTTTATTTTTGCGATTTTTTCGACATTTCATTAAAACCCAACTTTCACAAAGGAATGATGAAAAAATGTAAAAAAAAAACAGCTGTTGTAAAGCATTTGCAACATCATAATATTGAAAGTGTGCTCACAAAAATCTTCTCTTGCAAAAACGCATTTGCAACGATGCAACAAGATAGTGAATTACCCTAATTAAACATAAAAAAGCAAATCTTCATCCGGCTTTTTTAAGGTCAATTCACCGAAAATTCGGCGCTGTGGCAAGTTGCTCGACTTCAGTTCTTGTAACAGCTCTAATTTGTAAGCCTTCAGACCAAGATCCTTGGTAAAATTTTTCAGGTGGTCGAATAACACAGCCCCAATTGCTGCAATCGGCGACGAATGAACATATCATGATCTTCATTAACACTGGCGGATACAGCAGCAATATACTCCTCGGTAAGGACTCTACGGGTACGGGTTGGTTGATTGATGTTAAATAAAGTGAAACTGATGCGAAATTTGATCACAATGGCTTGAATAGCCATTATGGTCGATTATGACGACCATAAAATGGAAGTAACTTGCAAAATACATACATTTTTCACACAGCACGAATTTTTATGGTAAATTTAAATAATTTGCAAACGTTCTTCAGGCGTAAGTCTATTCATGATGTAATAGCAAGTCGAACTGAGTATTTTTGACTTTGACACATGTCACAAATCACGCGTGGACTGTCAAAACATCTTATTTAACAGCTGGTCGCTTTCAAGTTTCCTAGTCCTACAACCCTTGTTGATACATTCTATAAAATGAAGAGTAAAAAAGGTACAGAAAAAGTTACTATTAAAATTTATCAAAAAAAAAACATATATAAACACTCACTTTAACTAACTATCAATCAACAATGGACCTTTTGCACATCTATTTATGTGATCATCTATCAATTAAGCCATTTTTGTCATAGCCAAGTGTTACTTGTTAAAACAAAAACATCTTCGTTCAATCGAATTGTATGGTTTTTATTTTTATATTGTTTGTTATAAAAATAGATTTTTTAAGGGGTGCTTTTAAGCATTTCTTTTTGTTTAGTTTTTCATTCTTAATTTTTGTTGTTTGAAAAATTAATCATAAGCAATGAAAGTGCAGCCACTGCATTCGTTGTTGATTCACACAAACATGGCTAACAACAACTTCCGGTAATGATTCTGTTGTATTTGCATATTTCAATCTCGGCAGATTAATAATCCGTACATCAAGTGAAACGCGGCCAAAAACTGTCGTGTGTGACGCCGCATGCCACGACGATTATTCATCCGTAAGGTGGGTTGGTTGGTAGCCTGCTGACAACGCACCAAATTCATTATGGATTCAAGACAACACTAAGGCTGCAAAGCAGCAACAACAACAACAACAGTAGACCGCATGCAACACTGAATGCAATTGAACAATTCATGAAAAGCAAGCGAAAATGTTTCGATTCAAAAATCTAGAAAAGTTCTAATATAATTATAAAAAAAAAAACAAAACAAAAAACTTGCCAAAAGTTCACTGAATTAATTCATAAAAATTTATGCCGAACTATTAAAGGTTCGTGTTTTTTGGCTTTTAAACAGTCGCGGCTAATATTCAGGGTGGCTACGATGTTGTTGTATTTGTTGTTATTATTGTTGGCCGGTGACAGCATCTCGGTAATACTTGGGGAGACGTGCCTCTTAATTTTACGCCAAGCATTTTATTTAAATGATGTGAACGCGTTGTTGTTGTTAAATAATAAAGATATTCAACTATGGACCAAACTTGACCGCTTGCTTAATGTGTATTCATAAATCAATCTGTATGCATGCATGTATGTAGGTGCATCATTATTCGGTATATATTCAGTATATTTTTATATGTATATGCAAGTGCATAGATTTGTCGGATAAATTTTCTCTTTTGCAATTTCGAATTATTTTACAAGTTTTTGGGGCTCTTTTTATTAAAATAAAATTAGAGAATAACAAATTAACTGACTTTAAATAAATAAAAATAAAAAATGAAAACAAAAAAAAAAAGTTTTCAAACTTATGAAAATACATATGTATGTATGTATTTGTAGGTTGAGTATATATACATACGTGACCATCCTATTTGTTTTATACAGAACAATGCTATATTTTAAACCTTCTCAACCAAGCTTATAACTAGCTTAAAAGCTTTTGCTTTTTTTATTTAACTAAACGCAGAGTTGGTTATTTAAAATATTTTTGAATTAATCAATTATATTGAATGATTTAAGAAAATAGAAAATTATTTCAAAATTGCTTGATTCAAGCATGAAAAACTATAAAAGTAATTTCAATCATAAATCTTTCAACCTTTAGCCTTAAAACTATTAGTAAAAAAGAAAATTCACTTTCCCTCTTCTCATTTGCAGATGTGTAATTCATTATCTAATTATAATTAATTCACCACAGTTGATTAATTTATTTATTTATTACAAAATATCAGAAAACCTTTTAAAATGAGATAAGTTAAATTTTTGTTTGATTTAAAATACAATGTTTATTATTTTCAGATATTTTACAAGATACAAAATACTCTTAAATATCAAATAAATCTTTTTTATTTTGAGACAATTAATTACTTGGATTTGGAAATTCTTCGCTTTATAAGAAAAAGAAATATAACACCATTCTAATATTGAAGAAATTGTTTATTTGCATGAAGCAAGTCCTTTTCAGTTCTAGGAATACAGATTTATCAAATCGACCAAATTAATCTCGATTTCGGCAAATTGTTTCTGCAATACTTGAGTCAAGCATATTCTGCTCTTAATAAGAAAATTAAGTTTCTAATATCAAGCAAAACATTCTAGTGTTAAGAAAATTCTTTACTTGAATCAAGAAAATTTTTCTAGTTTTCAGTTAATTCTTTACTTGAATCAAGCAGAATTTTTCTCACTTCAAGCAAATATTAGACTTGAATCTAGAAAAAATATGCAAATGTTGAAAGCAAATGTTTCTTGAATTAAGCATTTTTTTCTTAATATCATGTGTTTTAAAATTGCTCAATTCTAGCAAAATAATGATTGAATTGAGAAATTTACGTTTGAGTGTGGACTGATAGCATATTTGCTTGATTCCAGCATAGAATACTGGGTTTTTTCTATTCGTGTTCTTTTTCTTATCCCAATCCTTGTCGAAGTCCTTTATCCAATCCTTCTCTGAATTTTCTTGTCCTAATCCTTGTTCAATTCCATGGTATAATCTTTGGCAAAATCTTTGTCCTACTTTTTATTTTATCTTGGTCCTCATCTTTGTCCAAATACTTGCCATTATCCTTTTTCTTATCCTAGTTCTAAGCCTTATCGAAATCTTTGTCCTTATACTTGTTCTTATTTGAATTTAAGTTCAATTTTTTGTTTTTAAAGTGAAACTTCTTTAGCCGTGATGGGGAGTAAAACCGATTAATCAATGGTTCATACCAGAGATCTGCAAGAAGTCAATTGAAAAGCTATTGTTGTGGTCGACACTTCTTTAAAGTTAAACTGGTTTATCAACTCGAGAAACGAAGTTTGCATTGACGACACGAAGTTAATTTCACGAACTTCGTAAACAGACTTGAAAATAAACGATTTGTAGGCAAAATAATTGCTTTTTCCCTACATTTCAAGTTTCTACATTTCAAGTTTTCTACATTTGGCGACTTGATTTTTGCTGCCTATGAATCGCGCAAACTTGTTGCTTGCCTGCCTCGACTTGCAGGGAGTTGAAAAATTAAAGGAACTTGAAACAGCAAAATGAATCCATTCATGCAGATCTCTGGTTCATACATCGTTTTTATTTCTATAAAAATTCGAAGCATATGGAGCATGTCTGCGATATTCATATTGCAAACCTCAACCTTAAACAAAAAGACAAACACTGACTGCTGCTAAGTATCAGAGTTGTAAAGTACATTTTAAAGTATATATCAAACTTTTGAGAGTAACAAAAGAGTACACAGAGTAT
The DNA here is from genome assembly GCA_943735915.1 of Pherbina coryleti. NCBI lineage: Eukaryota > Metazoa > Arthropoda > Insecta > Diptera > Sciomyzidae > Pherbina > Pherbina coryleti. Next base: position 32,518,718 of record OX030950.1, read on the forward strand.
ATTTCTGTATTGCATTTATTTTCCTTACATCTTTATGTTTTTATTTTATACAAAACTCTTCATATTACATAGTTTTATGATACATATTAACCCTTAAAGCCTCCCTGTTCAGGTGGAGGGAATTTTTTTTTGTGTATAATCATAATATTTGTATGGCAGCCCTCATGGGAAAAAAGTCCCTTTTGTAAAAGTAATGAAGGTCATACATATTAACCCTCTTTAGCCCACCCTTAAATTGAAAAATAATTTTTATTCTTGAGCAAAATAATAAAACTCAAAAATAATTCTTATTCTTGAACAGAAAAATAAAAAATAAAATATAACTTATTTCTTTAAAAATTATCTTACGATTTTTATTGTTGAGCAATAAAAAAAAAATCTAAAAATAATAATTAAACTTTTAGTTTTTGGATTTATAATAATTACGATCTTTGATTAAATCAGATTTAATTTACTCTTAAATGGGACATTTTAGTAAGACTCTTTAAAGAGTAAATCAGTTAACACTTAAAAATCATCTTTTTTGGGTTAAAGTTTCCCTTCTGCCGTGCGTGGTGGCCACACACATATTTTTTTTTTAATTTTTACTTTTGTATTTGGCGCATTAAGGTTACTCTAAGGGGTTCCCTCAGAAGCTTTAGGGCGCCATTCATTTTTTTTATTTTTATCATGTGTCCGAAAACCTCAGCTGTACTGTCGTTTGACAAAAATTTGCTTGTAATCAGCGATAGTCACGGAGTTATAATTTCATGCAACGTTTTTGGAGTCGTGGCTCTAAATTTTTTTCATTTTCGTTATGAGGTCAAGGAATCATTTTTTACTGTCGTAAAATAAAATTTTTCGAAGTATTTTTTTTATTTTTATCATAAAGTTGATGAATTAACATTTACTGTCGTGTCATGTCTTTTATCAGAACACCTTTACTCATTCAGTAACAATTTCATGCAACGCCGATGCATTTTGGAAAAAAGCTTTTTTAAATTTGTTTGGGAACCTACGCGGTAAAACATAGCTTTGTCATGTTAAAAATATCAAGTAGCACTGGGATTATTACCTAGTAAACTAGAACAAGTATTATTTCTGAACGTATAAAAAAATGTACACTGACGTTGTAATCTATAATATTAGTATTTTTTTATAATGTGAATAATTATTGAATTTTTTTATATTTTCTCTAAGAGATACTCTATTGAATTTTGTCCTTCGAATTTTTCATCATTCTCCTGTTAAACCAAAACACTTAAAAAAATATACAGAATTTATGTTTCGATCAAATCATCGTTTTTAGGGGTGATTAATTGAAATATTTTAATTAAATAACGTTTGAGGTTCTATCAATTAACTCAGTTAAAGTTTTAAGCGAGATTGTAGACCCAAAAAAATCCATGCGTAAAATACACGAATTGTAGCGTTTATATAACGAAATATTTCGTGGTCTTAGTCTACGAAAGTCTTTTGTAAATAAAACTAAAAACTTTCGTGCATATTACGAAAATTTTGTTAAAATTTACAAATTTTTTCATGAAATTATATGAAAATTTCGTAAATTTTTGTAAAATTTTTGTTAAAATTTACGAATTTTCTCTTGAAATTTTACAGAAAATTCGTAATATTTGGACCCAAGTTGCTGTTCTCACCGCGTGGCGACTAGATATCATGGAGGTGATGACTGCGCATCCTCTAGTGACTGCGGAATATGAGTGCATCCGCACTATGTGCTTACTCTACGACTGGATGCGCAAGACAATTTCTTACTGCTGAACAAGGGTAGCTCGGAGCAATCGCGAGTACTTGCTAGCAAAAAGCGTTGTACTTACTGTAAAAATACGTACTTGTTCAATGTAACGCTGCAAATATGTTATTCTTTGACCTACGTTACATTTCACTTTGAATTTTGTTTTTTATTACGAAAATATTTCGGTTAATATACGAAAGTTTCGTTCCAAACAAAATTGAGTTAAAAAATAAAATAACGAAAGTTTCGTAATATAAATGAAAGTTTCTTGTATATTACGAAATTAGTTTATACGACATTTTTTTTTCGTAAAATAAAGCAGGGATTATTTTGAGTGTACTTTGTCCAGTCAATTTCTGAGTATCCTGGTAAGCATTTTCGTGAAAAATATTTTGGATTTTAGTGTTTTTTCAGTTGTATGATTTGTACATATATGTATTGTCTTCTGATAGGGGATTTATTTTTTTACACTCACGTTTAAAAAACGTACAAGAGGTTTATTAATTTTGTCAGTCAATAAAGCCATGTTCGTCTGTTTGTCTGTCAGTAATCACGATTACAGCCGTCATTTTCAAGCTACCATCATTAAATTCAAAATTTAAGCTTGTATATAAATATATAAAGATCATGTTAAAAAATGAGCCAAATCGGATAAAAACCAAGCCCACCTCCCATACAAAGTGACTTTGTCAAAACGGTAAAATCCTTTAGAACTCCACAAAAGCCAATATATAGACTTAAAGTTTTGCATTTGAGCTTTGATATTTAGTATACACTCTGAGTATGAAATTCAACCAAATTGGATGAAAACCACGCCTGCCTCGCATACAAATTGACTTTACCACGAAGGTTAAATCTCTTTTAATTCTACAAAAATTAATATATGGACTTGAAATTTTGCAAATAAGCTTCAATATGCACTCTGAACATATAATTCAACGAAATCGAATGAAAACCACGTCTCTCTCCTATACAAAGTGACTATAAAAAAACAAAAGCAAATATTTTCTGTTAAAACTTTGACGAAAATGTTTTTACAAATAAACATTTTATTGACTGCTTAAGACTTTAAATACACTTTTGCTCGGCCGTGAGGTATTTTAACTTCGGCCCAGTCGAAGATCATTTCTTATTAGTTTTTTGTTATAAAACGTTATTTTGCCGATTTTTAAGGAACATTTAAAGAATACTTAGTCTCCTGGTCTCAGTCCCCTGGCCACAGTTGAGCCCAAATTTGCAATTTCGAATTTTTTGATTGGCCACTTTCAGATAGTATGAAAAATGTCATCAATTTGAAATAAAACTACTTGCTAAGACTTATATATAAAAAAAATTTCGTGCCGGAATTAACTCCATTTTTTTCCTTTGTGATTAGAACTACCCATTTAAAAGCCTCCAAACCGCAATACGGCTCTAATTTTAAATAATTTAAGATATTAAAAATATATGAAAACATGTAGTGCATTAGTCCATTCCATAAAAATTCATTAAAATTAATGATACTGTTTGATATTTGAATTTGACACATTTTTATTCTCTAATTTTAGATGCGCGAAGCTGTGTAACCTGTGATAAAGTTTTAGCAGAACTCGAAAAAATCGACGATGACACCGATTCTTTCGGTGTTGATTTCGTTAAGATCAACGACAAACGACTAGCCAAGCAATATGGAATCAAGAATTTCCCAGCGCTCACGTACTTCAGGTAAAATTTATTCACTTAACATCACAAAACCTAAACAGCTCGCTTGCCTAAAGCGATTAAAGCTGATTTAAGCTGATTTAAGCTGATTTAAGCCCACCACACAATGCTGGATAGACTTATGCAGTTCGACAATCATCTCTTTTTAGGGAAAAGGAACCAATTATTTATGATGGCGATCTTATGGATGAGGAGGGTGTGTTGGATTTCTTGACATCACTCGAAGCCATGGATTTGCCCGATCGCATCGAAGAAGTCAATGCGAAAATTCTATTAAAGATCATAGAAGATACCGATTTTGTAGCAGTTTTATTCTGTAAGTTTGATTTGTTCAATTTTGTTTTTGTTATTAATTTTGTTAAAGATTTTGTTACATTTTATATATATTTTGAATACGTTGAGGAGTTTCTTGAGAGCAAATTCGCAATAATTTAGTAGATACAATTTAACAATAATTAATGCAGTTGCAGTTTTTACAAAAAATTATCAAGTTTTCGGCATATAAAATAGAAATTTTGGAAAAAAAAAAAAACAGTCAATTCCACATAGTTGTCTAGTTTTGTGAGCGTAGAATTGTGACTAAAGATCATTAAATTAACGCTGTCAGCTAGTAGTTCACTATTTCAATATTTAACGTTTTATACAAACAAAAATATCTGTGTTTAATGCGATAAACTCGTTTATATCTTGTGACTAACCTAATAACCCAAACATTATGGAGGTCAACGTATGTGTAACACTTTGAACATGTGTCTTAAGAAGGCTTCTTTTACTCTTCTTATTCTTTTTGAAATGTCTTTCCAATGACTGCAGGTCCCGATCATGCCACATGTCCGCCTAGGGTAATGGGTAAGTTAATAAATGGGATCGTTAATTCCTTTTAAAAAGCCCGATCCGCCGCAGTATCTCTAGCGACCTGCCACTGCACTATTCCACATGTTTTCCTCCATCACTGTTTTCTGTTCTGTTGCTTATTTTGCTATAAAATTATTTATTTGTTTCCTTTTATCGTTGATCATAAATGTGCTCTAATGCTTTATTAACACTTAACCCCAACGTAGTGATATAAGATTCGTCCCAAAGCTAGTAGTTCTTTACATCCTCTTTTTATTAACGGAGTGTTGAATTGAGTACCCATAAATTGAATAAAATCTCCAAAGGAAAATGCTTCTTTATTCCTATTCCTGATGTTTTCTATTCTATATTTTTACTAAAGTCTTTTACTCTGTTTGTTTTTTTTTACGCTACACACATAGAATGCATTCGTTTAAATAAAGATCACAGCTGAACTTAGCAACTGTGCATATAATATGTAGATGCTGCACCAAAATAGAACTCATAAATGTAAAATGTAGGGTAAATGCGCAAGGTAGGCAAGCGTGTAGAAAAACAAATTTTCAATAGAATAAACAGGAAAGCAAGAATAAACATTTACATGAGGAGGTGAAGTATTTCAAAAAGCGTGAATGCATTTAATTTCTTAATCGTTTTAATTGTTCCGTTACTAAATAAACTTGAGAATATATCGGGTGGGTTATTTTAAAAATTCAATTCGGCCTATAATAGAATGTTTTAAATCGAAAATTGCAATAAATGCTAAAAATAAAAAATGCATAATTTTAGTTAATACTTTTTTTTATTCACTGAACAAAGCTTTTACCAATGGTGGATTTACAAAAATTTTGTTTTGACAGCATTGCCGCTATTTTTGAATAGCTCTCCTTAAAAAAGGGAATATTTATAAAAATATTTTTTTTATAAATCAATAAGAATCTTTTTTTTATGTCACAGATATTTGCACATTTTAATTTTCCTGCCACAAAATTACGATTTTCGGTTTTATAGATTTTTTTTTTTGTATATTATCACACATCATGCACAGAAATTAAAGTGAAAACAAATGCCTACTCAGCTTGCTTCGATAATGCGACAAATGAGGTATGCATGTAGATTTTAATGTTTTAATAATAATATAAACACAAAGTTAAACTCATTAACTAAGTTTGTTTAATACCAATACAAAAAAAAATATATATAAAAATAATGCTTTAAAAAAATTTTTTTTAGTTTCCGACACCATTTTAGTTCTTCTTAAAATTTTCTTACAGTGGCACTTTTTGACAAAAAATTTTTTTTATTGGTATAATAAGATATCCCACATAGGAAGCAATACCTTTCTAAAGGGGAAAAAAAGGGAAAACACTTTCGTTTTTTCAATTTAACCTGATTCAAATATTTAAAAAATGTACATTTTCTTTGTATTTTTTTAAAAAAAGTGTATGCATATTTTTTAAAGTTTTACCTTTTTCTGATTACTTTAGTTTCGCTCCAACACATGAAAATATAAAACACTATTTTATACAAATAAAACAAAAAGAGCTAGAAATTGGCTTAAAATATTACTCTTTGTTTTTTTTTTTTTTTGTAGAATTTTTGTCAGACTTTGAAGGCCTCAAAAATCCTTAAAAAAATTTTTAAAAAAAATTGAGAACGCAGTTTTTTTTCTTTGTTTATCTTAAATAGATATCTGAAGTAAAAAAATTTTTTAAATTTCTTTAAAAATTGGTTTTGGCCGTCTTTTTTCGATTTGGAACCATTGAGAGTCGTGGCTCCATAAATTTTGTTATTTTTCTATTTTCGTTATGAGGTGAAACAACCATTTTTATTGTTATAAAATAAAATTGACCGTAGCACCTTTACTAAGCGAGAAATAATTCGATGCAACAATATTGCACTTTTGTTGCATAAGCTGCTATCTCTGCTACTTGACGGCGTCATATTTTATTAATTTATTTTTGTCGTAAGGTCAAGTTTAAATCTTTTATTTTTGTATTACATTTATAGTATGGCCTATGGAACTGTACCATAAAAATAAATCCATGCAACACCGCTACATGATTGAAGCATTTCTGATCTTAAAGCGGCTCTGTCCGCGGCCTCATGACGTCATAAATTTTTTCTCAATTTTTGTCGTGAGGGAGAGGAACCAGCCTTTACTGGAGTACTATATTTTCTACCGCCGCATCTATGCATAGCGAGTAATAATTTTATGTTTCAAATGAGTAGTTTTGTTGCTTAAGCAGCCTTCCCCGCGTCCCGATGACGTCATTATTTTGTATACATTTTTGCCATCATAGAAATAACTTTTGCTGTCGTACCATAATTTTTTCTTTCCATGTACAGTGTTGCGCAAAAGAATAGCAACAAAATCAGTGCGCTGCTACAAAATCGTGTATATTTTAACGTAGAATACGTTATCCGGGGGTGTTGATCTGGAGCACAAAATTTTGAGAAAATGTTTGTCACTTTCATTATAAGTTTTTAATACTTTATGCATGCATTGAAGAAAATTCAAGTATGGTCGTAACATATTTAATATGTCTTCTTTTGATTTGTATTTAAATAATCATATTGCTACATATAATTTTTTTGATTCTATAAGTAAATCAAAATTTAACTCCTTCAAATTTTGTATTAATTTTCATATGCTTTGTATTTTATGTATTATAACATCATGTGTAAGAGCAGTACGATTATCTGTGTGTTCATCACAGAACCAGTGTGAGAAAGAGAAGAAGTATAATGACCAAGTAGCGAACGATGTGTACATACACAACATTGATAAGCGAAGCAGAGAAACAAAATTGTGCTTACCCAGTTGGCCACGTCTTTAAGACATCCTCAATGTCTTACAGCCTTATTCATAAACACATTTTAGAGGCAGCGTAACTTTACACGGGCTTTAAACAAGAAAACGTTATTCATAAACATTTTTCGTAGTTGTTTAAGAGCTGTGTAACTTAAACGCCGAAATTGGCGTTTAAAGGTTACGTAAATACAACCATGATTTTTGTTTGTCTTTTCTTTTAATATCAAAGACATGCTCCATATGCGCCCTTTGCAGCATTTTTTTATGCGGCGGCCATTGTAAATCCATAGGAATTCTTAATCTTTGTAGAGATTTTCTATAGTTCAGACACAAACCTTACAGTACGCAGAAAATGAAAAAATGTTTATGAATAACAATGTTAGCAAGGTTGCATAGAAGCTGCGTAAAGCCTTAAACAGTGCGTAACTAAACAAGCGTTTAAAGGTTGTTTAAGGAAATCTATTGAATAAGGCTGTTAATGACTAACGTATTCTACGTCTGACCTATGCGCCCGTGTTATCTAACACAGGCTTGAGCTTTTTTTTAATATTGGGAACATACAAAAATTATTATAGGAACCAAAGCATATATTCATACATCATATAAAAAAAACATCATATTCAAATTTGGTTTTGTTTTTTCTTTTATTAAATTTAAAATGAATGTGACTGCATTCAATTTGTTTGAGTACAAAACAAAAGCAACAAAACGTAAAAAATGTAAAAAGAGAACAGAAGTACCAAAAACTAACTGTAAAAGTTCTTTTATTGTAAACCGCATGTTGTTAGTGAGTCATAAACATTTAAATTCAGTTTTGTTTTGAGCTAATTGTGACATTGACTGTTCCATTTATAATGGCACGTGATAAGTATGAAACTCTAAACTATGAAACTCCATGAACTATGAAACTATAAAATTACGAATTATTTTCGAATATAAAAAGGGAAAATCGCAAATATCTATTGCGAAACAGTTTAATATTAATCGTTCAATAGTATGTAGATTAATAAAAAAGTGTAACATCATAAAAAACGCAACAACGGTACATTCAGGAGGGCGGCCGCGGAAGACATCGCTGCGTGATGACAGGAACATTTGTGGCGTGTCCAAGCGAAATCCATTTGCCACCTCCAAAGAGGTTGTTCGGACACTTGATTTAGATATCCATCACAGCACTGTTCGCAAAAGAGCCGTTGAGAACGATTTAAGGAGCTACAGACCGGCAAAGAAACCTTTGCTTACACATAAATATAAACAAAAAAGGTGAGGTGTTATAATTTAAACAACTCTGAAATTGTGACAAAGAGTTGCAATTTATTGTTTTTAGACGCACTTTTGCAAAAGAACACCTAAATTGGACCGTTCAAAAATGGAAATCCGTTTTGTTTAGAGATGAATCAAAGACATTTAGAAAGCAAGATGCTACCACATGCAGAGTAGAATATGCCGCTTCAGTGGACGTTTCAGCACGACATCGACCCGAAGCACACATCAAAGCTCATCAAAGATTACATTATAGACAATGGGAATCAAGTCCTTGATTGGCCTACACAATCACCAGACTTGAATCCCATCGAAAATCTTTTTGCAATTTTGAAGAAAAAAGTTTCTGGTCAAAGGTTTCCTAATAAGATTGCACTATATGAAGCCTTGAAACTTAATTGGGAACAAATACCTAATACCACTATAACTAATTTAATAGAGTCGATGCCGCGCAGATGTGCAGCGGTAATCAAGAATAATGGGTCTTACACCAAATATTAATTATGTTGCTTTTGTTTTGCACTCAGACAAATTGAATGTGGTCACATTAATTTAATATTTAATAAAAAAAATAAAACCAAATTTTAAAACTATTTGTTTTTTATATGATGAATGAATATACGCTTTGGTTCCTATAATAATTTTTGTGTGTCCCCAATATTAAAAAAGATACAAGATTTTGTAGTAAAGCACAGATTTTGTTGCTATTTTTTTGCGCAACACAGTATATTCAGCGCGAATCAATTCCATACAACCCAGATGCATATAAAAAAATGCCATTTTCAAGTTTTTTTGAAACCTGTGCATAAAACGTAAGGATGTCACGTACAATTTTCAAACAGTCTTAGAAGGAAATCTTTGACTCGCCTCCAAAGAAAAAAAAAAAACAATTTGTAAAATTTTGGAATCAAGTACTGCGTTGAAATTAACAAAGTAAACAAAGTGCATGACGTCATTTTGGTTGATGGATACCACAGCTATCCTATCCAATTTTTCCAAATTTTCAATATCAGAGTTCGTTTCAAATCGTTCGTTTAAAAGAAAATACACATATCATATTTTTAGTTTGTTTTCCTGTCTTCAGGAAAGTTAAAGCTAAACACTAAAAGTAAAATATATAATCAACTGACCAGATTATATGTTTTAAACTGCATCTAGTGACTCAAAATCGCAAAAATTCTGAAAAATGTCCACCTATATTACTATTTTTCGACCTTAGCTATCTTACCGTTCCGAATTTTACCATTAATTAGTAGGCAATGAACTGAAGAACTGTTTACAGAATTTCAACTGCATTTGAGCACTTTTGGATACCGTCTTTGGCTGTGCAAATGTAAAATATTATCACCAAAAAACTGTAAAATATCCATGTTTGAAATCTTTTCGTCTTCACATCTACAAATATCTATATATTCTATAACATTAACATCTATTTTGTTTGTTCAAAATTTGTTTAGAATCAAAAAAATATTTTATTATTAATTTTACAGCTATTTTACATCGAAAATTCGGGATTTTAGTTTGTCGATATTCTTTGGAGTTAACGCCTATGAAGTTGACTTTTTCAAAAAGTACTTAAAATATGGCTAAATGTAATCTGCAGTGGTTAACGAGAAACTAAATTTGACTTGAGTTATAAAATTGTGGCATTTTTTAATAAGTTTATTTCTTTTATAATTCTTAAAAAACATATTTTTTAAGAATTATATTGTGAGCTTAATGCCAAATAATTCATGAAGCAACAGGTTGCTACAACAACAAAGTTCTTTGCAGAACTTAAACCAAGCTGACTAGACCATGGTTTCGTCGGACGCTACTCCGACTCATCAGTAGTCTCAGTGGTTCTAGCAGTCCACTAACTTTGACAAGCTAATAGGCGCAAGATCAATAAAACCAAAGAGGAATTATAGAAGCGCTATACTTTGTCAAAGCAATGTTTTTCTACTCATTTGCTAGTCGCAAAATTTCAAAAAGTTGACTGCATTGATTCTACAAAGATTTTGTTGTTGCGCTTTTTTGTTTACTTCTTTATCACGTATCAATCTAGGTTCCAACATTTTGTTGGTATTAAACCATAGAAGGCGTGAAGAAGGTTTTTTTGAAAGCAGATGTTTATTATATGCGCTGACATAATATTACATCATGTTTTCGTAAGTCGTCGACGAAACCATGGTCTAGTCAGCTTGGTTTAAGTTCTGCAAAGAACTTTGTTGTTGTAGCAACCTGTTGCTTCATGAATTATTTGGCATTAAGCTCACAATATAATTCTTAAAAAATATGTTTTTTAAGAATTATAAAAGAAATAAACTTATTAAAAAATACCACAATTTTATAACTCATGTAAACTGGTGCGATCACGACCTACGAAAACATGATGTAATATTATATGTCTGCGCATATAATAAACATCTGCTTTCAAAAAAACCTTCTTCACGCCTTCTATGGTTTAATACCAACAAAATGTTGGAACCTAGATTGATATGTGATAAAGAAGTAAACAAAAAAGCGCAACAACAAAATCTTTGCAGAATCAATGCAGTCAACTTTTTGAAATTTTGCGACTAGCAAATGAGTAGAAAAACATTGCTTTGACAAAGTATAGCGCTTCTATAATTCCTCTTTGGTTTTATTGATCTTGCGCCTATTAATTTGACTTGTTTTATACTTAAGTATTCACATACTCAATCTTGTATGCCATTGCGGATTCCATTTTAAACATGGCAAGCATGCTTGCTATATTAAAAGTACTACATATTTACTTTCTGCCGCTCTCAGTTCTTAATATACAAGGTGCGCCATCTTTTATGTCAGTATGAAAATATTGAATAACTTAAGAAAACCGATTTGCAAATAATAGTATTAGGTATATTTATTAAATTTTTATTTAAAATTTATTTGGACTAGTTTTTTAAGGGGATGGTAAGGGTTGTATCGTATAAAAAAATACTTTTTTGCGTTTTTTTTTATAAATATGGGGAGAACAAATTTATTCAAACCTTTTGTACATTATTAGGTATCATTTCAATTAAATTCTATAATTCTTTCTATGCGAGAATGTCCACAAACAAGCCGGTGACAATTCTTTTCCAAGAACGTCTTTGGAAATAGACGATTTGCGGTGTTCACTGTATCTCAGATGCAAATTATCTGAAATTAAAGATTATTAAAATTTAGTTAATGAAAATTCAAATCGTCCCCAACGTTCTCTGATTATTATTTTTATCATATGTAGAAAGTTTGTAAAAAGTTTGAAATGAATCGGTAATGTTGTTTTTAAATGGCAGTGAACACGGACTTTTAAAAAGTGGTTCGATATTCTGACATAAAAAATTACAGAATATTATTGAAACGGTTCTTAATAATGTAGAAAAGGTTTGAATAAATTTTCTCTATCTATATTTATAAAAAAAAATTGCAAAAAAGTGGTTTTTTTCAATTAATCAATTAAGTGGCCGGCTCTATTGGCCAATGCAAAATGTGCCCTTTTTGGTGCGTTTTCCATCACTTTTTCCATCATCTCGGTCGGTATAGCGATGACTTCGGCAAGAATGTTTGCCTTGAGCTCGTCAATGATCTGAGGCTTGCTGGCGTACACTTTGCTTTTCAAATAACGCCGCAAAAAGATGTCCGGAGTGGTCAAATCTGGGTATCTGGGTGGCAAGTCAATGTCGCCATTCTCTGACATCACACGTGCAGGGAATTTTCGTTGCAGGAAATTAACTGCATTGTACCGTCTTGTTGAAACCAGTATAATGACACATTTTCTAGACCTTTTTTTACACATTTTTAGGAAGACATAATGAGCCAACATCCATCGATATCGATTCCCATCCACTGTTTCGCCTTATCTGAAGAAAAATAGCCCAATGATGGTTTTGATGCAAACTTTTATTTTTTTTAAAAATTTTTATTTTTTATCGCCTTTTTATATATAAATATACTAGCTTTTCCCGGCGCGCGTTGCTGCACCCTGCAACTATATGGGAACATAATAGGTTTATTCAAAACTTTTCTTAGATTCATAGTTTGACACCACTGTTATTTTCCACTGCCCGTTACAGTTTCCCAGTAGCAGGAGATCATCAAATAGTAACTCCATTTTGAGTTTGTATGTAAGTATTGCTACTTTTACTTTCAAAGCTATTCGATAATACAAATTTTAACTGTTAGGGCGGAGCCACACCCTCTTATATAATGCTCATACCAGTTTTCTAGTAGATGGACATTACCCTGTTTTAGTACAGTTGCCGACAGTAAGCATACAGACTAAATTACCAAAATGTAGCCCAATCGACGAAAACCGTAGGAAATATAGCATTTTTATTGATTTTTGGGCGGTAAAAGGGGGTGTGACATAAATTTAAGCCATCTCGTACTTGAAAAAAATGTACTGCCAAAATTTCAGGTCTATCGGCTAAGTAATTTTGAAGTTTCCAGCCATCACACAGACAGCGTTTTGCTTTTAGTATATATTTTGTATAAACATTATTGGCTATAACTTTTGATTGGTAAGAGATACTGAGATAATTTTTTTTTAATAAATTATTATTTTAGCTTGTAAATTTATTCAAAAATATGAAACCACAATATTGGAAAAAAAATTTCTTCAAAAAAATCAAGGGGGTAGGCCTTGTTTTTTGAATCACAAAAATGGTTTTTAATTTTTGCGTAAAATTAAAACAACTTTTACTTACAAATGTTATAACTTTTAAATAGAGTTAAAAATTTGAGAATTTGAGTTTAAATTATTTTTACAACAAAAATTATTTTTGAGTCTGTTTTTGAGGAAAACTCCAATATTTCAGACCTTTTTTGAAAAAAATATTTAAAATATATTTACACAACCAACGGTATTTTTGCAATAAGGTTTTCATAGTATTTTGATGAAGCTTTAAGACAAAAAAAAATTTAACACAATATATAAAAAAGCAGCGGAGATATCTGAATCGAAAGTCACAAAATTGAATATCTGATTGCTTTTTTCGTAATTTTGTGTAACGATGTTGCATTAAATATATCGTTGTAGTAAAATTGTTCATAGTTTTCAAGATATGTTCATGTTTTTGATATCAAAGTAACGGAAATTTTTTTAATTTTACTAAATTTAAGAAATATTTTATATTTTGTAAATATTTGCACATGTAACCTAAGAAAACAACTAAAAAGATGCGATTTTGTAAAAAATTTGTACTACAGCACCATCTGGTGTCCAAGGTGGTTCAAAGAAGATAGTGTTAAAAAACTCATCGTACCTGAAAACTACTATATACCAATTTTTATTCTAATCGCATGAGCGGTTTGGGAGTTTTAGGTGGTTTTGTAAAAAATGTGTACTATAGCGCCCTCTGGTGTTCAAGATAGGTCAAAAACGATAGCAGCAGAACACTCAACGTATATGAAACCCACTGCATACCACTTTTCATTCTAATCGCATTAGCAGTTTGTGAGTTTAAGGCAGTTTTGTAAAAAATTTGTACTACAGCGCCCTCTGGTATTCAAGGTGGATCAAAATTGATAGCCTACAAACACGCACCGTACCAAAAAACTTCTGTACACAAATTTTCATGCTAATCGGATGAGTAGTTTAGGAGTCTATTGCGGCCTTACAAACATAATCTCCTTTTTTATATATATAGATTGTATATAATGATGATTTTGGGCTGTCGCACACTGTGTCCAAATCGTCAAAATATGGAAACAAATAAGCCCTACATTGAATTTGGACGAAATTTTGGTGTTGGGGGTTTAAGGGTAAGGTAAACCGATCTAGCTAGGTCTCAACTCTGTGAAAATTCCTTAACTTGGCCAACAGGCTATATTTTTGGTCAAAACAATTCTATTAAATGATTTTATCTCTGTTCTTGTATATTTTTGAAAATACATATTTGAAATTACAATGTTTTGAAGTTGCATAAGTTAATAAATTGAAAATGAAATAAAATTTTTTTTATGGGAAACATCTGCGTTTTTTACAACAATTTTCATTACAATTGAGGAAATCTTTAAAGCATTGATTTTATTACTCTTAAAGAAATCGAATAATTTTTCTTACTCCTTAACTTTTGAAAAATTGTGCATTATTTGTGTGAGGTTGTAATTTCATAATATTACAGAGAGTTAAATAGGATTGTATTACGAGTACCTGGGTCTCGGAGTAACTAAATACTCTACAGCTTTGTGGAATTAACAAGTATTTATTTTATTTTTCAAAATAAATTTCGCAAAAGCAATAAAAGATCCATTATCCATGATCCATTAAATATTATTATCAATTTTTATTTTAGACCCCTAACAAGTTATGACGAAAGAAAAACCATCCCACAGAATTATGCATTGTTTACAGCCCACTCAATATTTCTTTGAAAGTAAACAAGTAAATTAACTTCTGCTCTAATTCCCTATGAAAAAAAAGGAAAGACATGAACATAAAAATCTTGAGTGTACTTGGACTGCCTACGAATGCGTATTGCCTGGGCTCGCAGCCAGATTATGTTGGTCCCAGTCAACAGCAGGCGACGCATCAGACTAAACAAAAACACTATCGCTTAATCTGAAGCAGCAGCAACAAAATAGCGCAAATTTTACAGTAGCTTAAAATTTTAGCAAAATCTTACCAGAAAAAAAAAATTAAAGATTAAGATATGATAGGTTAACTAAATAAGAAAATAAAAAAATAAGCAAAGTTTACTCGATCAACTCCCCACTAACGATCATAACAATTTTCTAAGTTAATTAAAGTGAAAAAATAAATAAATATTTAGCAAAAAGTGTTCTTATTTCTTTTAATCAGAATGTATGCATACATACATATATATATAAATATATCTGCGTATATTATATTTAGCTACAATATAGGGGAATTTTGTCGATGTTCAACACTGACTACATTTTCGCTGCCACCTACAATTGTTGCTAAAAATAGTCGCTAAGATATGTATGTTGTTCGATACATACGTAGATTTGTATTGTTTAGAGCCAAGTGGATGTGATGTCTTGGCTTTTTATCTCAGTAACCGAACAGACCATTTAAATTTCTTTCTCTTTTTTTTCTGCCCTCACACAAGTGTTGTTCAAAAAATACGCAGAATAATGATCAATTTTTTATCACTTGTTTGCGGCAACTGGTGTTTGGTTCGCAGCAGGACCACCTGCTAACAGGTCGGGTATTTTCAATGCACCCCCTGTTGTTTTTTAAAATTGTTATACAACGTGTTTTTAGTTGGCTTTTTAATTTTTTTTTTCTATTGTTCTATTTTTTTATTAAACAAACAAGTGGAAACTTGTTTGTTGAGTAAATTTGGGACAAGTGGTGTAAAAATGGGGTAGTGGGAGGCGGGCGCAAGGCGCTCAATTGACAGTCGAACATTAATTTTTGCATTTGGACGCACCGACCAAAATTCTTAATTGCATTTTCAGCAATAAAATGAAACATTATTTTTGTGAAATCTTAAAATGCATTTGAAATGTTTAATTTTTATTTTTTTTTATATTTTTTTTTTTGTTATTGTAAACTGTCAGTCGTCTAAAACTATTCTCGTTTTCACGTTTTTGCTTTTTTCTTTTATTACAATTTATTTACAATATTATCTCATATTCTCTTCTTATGAATTTTATGTTTCTTTGAAATATTTGCCGATCCACTGACTGACGGTTGGCTAGTCTTAAGTACAGACACAGTTATTTTTTTTTTTATTTTTATTAAGACTTTTTAAATAAAATAATTCTGTATATATTTATAAGCAATTCGCTGGCATTGTATACCATGGTACAATACATACACGCACACACGCCACTCACACACCATGCGACACTACCTCAGCGCGCTTATTTTGTGACATTGCTACACAAATGCTCATACACATACAACAACAACAACATCGATGAGTTTAACAAGAACAAGCTATTAAATCGCCCACCTAGCCAACCATTTTCCATATGTTATTCGTCACCCACATTTTAATATTCGGTGATGTATTTTTTATTTTCAAAAATTTCAAGGTCAATTGTGAATTTTTGAACATGTCTCTGAATGAAAGTGTGAGAGTCTGAGTGATAATGTTAGTTAATAAAATGATTAATAATCTATTTCTCAAAAATTGAAAGAGATCGATTGTTGGGCTTAATTAATCATAGCACATAGTACATCTATCAAAGCATAACGCTTAATCAAATTTGCTGTGGACAGACAATGGATGAAACTAATGTGAATTTCATTTCCATTTGGCATTAGTTCCCGATGCACAATTAACAAAAAAAAAAAAAAAAAAACTAAAGTGCGTTTCATCATCATAGCCACTAGTTTTTTTTTAAATGTTTTGACTACAAATTTTGGTAGCAATGTAGTATTTTAAGAGAATATTTTTAAAAAAAAAAAACGTATTTTCGGTTGTTTCAAAATGATGAGACACTTTTTATCGTCGCTTACAACAACTAAATCAACAATATTTTAATGGGTTTTTGGAGGGTTTTATTATTTATTAATTATCAATAGATACACCACCGACTTTTGCAATGCAAAAAAATCTTTACACCCCCACCCAAACTGCATAGTGTCTCGTGCATCGTGTTGGAATGGTAGGTATAGAAAAGTGTAAATATACTTGACCAGTATCACTATCTGAGCCAATTAAGTCATGTCCGAAGCCTTAATTAGCCTTAAGGGACCCGTGCATATTTCTCGTGACGCTAAAAATGGACAAAAATCAACACCCACCCCTCGCCCCTCAACCCCTGAAACGCATCGTGATTCTGTGAAGATCCCCCTGAGCGTCATGTGTTGAATGATCTAAAAATAAAAAAGCTCAAGCCTGTGTTAGGCTGCGAACATAGTAGACGCGAGTTGCTGATCCGAGCCGATTGAAACTCAAAAACGCATTCGGGTAAAAGAGATGCATGACTTGCGTACTGTATTGCTCTAATATGTTTTTCGGCAATTTTGTTTCTCTTATCAATGTTGTGTATGTACACATCGTTCGCTCTTTTTGCATTTTCAGTTTGCATTTGCCCATACTTGGTCATTATACTTCTTCTCTTTCTCACACTGGTTCTGTGATGAACACACAGATAATCGTACTGCTCTTACACATGATGTTATAATACATAAAATACAAAGCATATTGAAGGAGTTAAATTTTGATTTACTTATGGAATCAAAAAAATTATATGTAGCAATATGATTATTTAAATACAAATCAAAAGACCATACTTGAATTTTCTTCAATGCATGCATAAAGTATTAAAAACTTATAATGAAAGTGACAAACATTATCTCAAAATTTTGTGCTCCAGATCAACACCCCCGTATAACGTATTCTACGTTAAAAAAAAATAAATTAATCAAAGCCTTTGATTCCAAATAGGTATTCTTGGTATTGCATTTGGAACGATTGGTAAAAACCACTTATATCCCCCATACAAACTGACTGATCCCTACGATTTTGGGATTAGGTTCTATGGGTCAATATGAAATTTTACATCACAATTATTGAGTTACGGATTTGCTGTCAATACTAAGTTGTTCCAGATAATACGTTGACTCTGGGCGCATTTTTTTGACGTTACGAAGTTGCGTTTTACCGCGCAGGTTTCCAAAAAAGTTAAAAAAGGCATTTTTTCAAAATGCATCAGCGTTGCATTGGATTTTTATTCTTTGAGTATAAAAGCTATAATTATTTACGGCCGTAAAGTTTGATTCTTTGACTTTATGACAAAAATATATATAATAAAAAATCAAACGTCATCGGGACACGGTGGGGGCTGCTTAAGTAACGCAACTGCAAATTTGATGCATGGAATTATTACTCCCTCAGTATAAGTGTTAGGATAAAAAATATGAGACGCCAATAAAGGCCTGCTCTAAATCCTCACAACAAAATCAGACAAAACTAGTAAGAAATGATCTTCGACTGGGCCGAAGTTAAAATACCACCACGTCCGAACCGAAGTCAGGCGCGAACCGAATGTTTCAATAAAATGTTTATTTGTAAAAACATTTTCGTCATATTTTTAACAGAAAATACTCGCTTTTGTTTTTTGACTTATCAATTTGTATGGGAGGTGGTTGTGGTTTTCACTCGATTTCATACACAGAGTACATGTTATATATCAAAGATCATATGCAAAATTTCAAGTCCATTTATTATTTTTTGTGGGATTTAAAGATATTTTACCTTTTTGATAAAGTCACTTTGTATGGGAGATAGGCGTGGTTTTCATCCGATTTCATACTCAGAGCGTATTTTAAATATCAAAGCTTATATGCAAAATTTCAAGACCATATATTAATTTTTGTGGAATTCTAAGAGATTTTTCCGTTTTGATAAAGGCACTTTTTATGGGAGGTAGGCGTGGTTTTCATCCGATTTGGCTCATTTTCGAATTTGACCATTACTTTTTAGATAAAAGCTTAAATATTGAATTTCGTGATGATAGCTTTAAAATTACGGCTGTAATCGTGATCACAGACGGACAGACAGACGGACATGGCTAAATCGACTCGGGTGGTGATGCTGACCAATAATATACATATGTATATACTTTTCTTTACCTGCCACGTCTACTTATGGGCGTTACAAACGGAGTGACAAAATTAATATACCCCCATTTACGTTTTTTAAACGTGGGGGTATAAAAATTAATGACATCATGGGGACACAGAGAGAGCCATTCAAAGATCGATAATGCAACATTCATGCAACGGCATTGTATTGCATTACGACTCGGTGGGTATATATGTTGAAAAGGAAAAATTAAGAATTTATACTTGGCCTTACGACAATAAAGCATATAGCATATAGCAGAATGCTTTCTGCTTATGTAGCAGAAATGTAATATCGTGTCATGGAATTATTACTCACTCAGAAAATTTGCTACGGTAAATTTTATTAAACGACAGTATAGATGTGCTATTAATCCTCACAACTAAATTTAAAAAAAATTTTATCGTCATAATTTCAGTAAAAAATAATGCAGTAAAAATACTACAACATTGAAAAAACGTTGCATGGAATTTTAACTCTGTGACTAATAGCGCAATGGTAAATTCTTCGGGCACATGATAAAAAAAAAATTAACGTCTTCGCGAGGCCCCTCAGGAAACTGCCTTATGAAACATGCATTATTGTTGCATGGATTAATTGCATGCATGCTGCTAAGAAAAAAATAATGCACCACAGAAAAGCACAACCAATGAAAAATCAAAAGCAAATGCAAAAACAAAACCAAAAGCAAGGAAAAGGAATTAAGGAAAAGGTCTATGACAAGAATTAGGATATGGATAAGGATTGTGGCGTCCGTGGCGTAGTTGGTTAAGGTGCGTGGCCGCTATGCCAACGAACCTGGAGACCCAGGTTCGAACCCCAGCAGCGACAGAAAATTATTTGAATTAAAATAATTTTTATGTACGGCCGCCACCTCTCTGCAGACAATGGCAAACCTCAGAGAGTAATCAAAATGCCATGTACAAGAACAAGAACATTCCGTTCATCGCCGTTCGGAGTCGGCGTTAAACATGTAGGTCCGGTTCTCGGTCAATTGTGAACAAACTTAATAACACGCACAACACAATTGATCATACGAAGCTAGGTCAAAGTCCTTTCAAGGGCTGAAATGGCCAGTTATTTATTTTTTTTTTTTTATAAGGATACATATTTACACACACCAAAAACACACCTTTCCAAACTAGTAAAGGGATTCATACAAGAATTAAGTTAAGTATTTGGTCACGGATTAAAACAAGAATTTAGACATGAATCGGGAAAATTATTAGGACAAACAAAAAAAAAATAACAGAAGTATGATAATAAGTTTGGGAACAAAAGAAAGGATATAGACAAGAATAAGATTAAGAACGGGTATGTCCAAGACACTGTCAACTCTTTTTTGGTTTAAAGAAAATCCGAACTTTTTTCCTTACGGTTTTTTCTATAATTTTTTACTTATAAGATTGAATAAATTTTCCAAAAATTAAAAACGCACTCCTCTTGTTAAAAATGTTTCTATAAATTTTGGCGCATAAGATTGAAGGCACCTAATTGAATTGATTGAAGGTTTCTAAATCAAAAGTATTTCTTTTAAGAAAATATGAGGGAAGGCGCTTCTTAAACAACAAAATAAGCGTGGAGAATTCGTTAAAACGAATTTGTTTTAATTCGAAACGAAAAAAGTTGTGATCTTTACAAGATTTTAAATCAGTTCAAAAACTTAAATTTGTAAGTTGTGATCTTTCCAAGATTTTAAATCAGTTCGAAAACTTAAATTTGTAAATAGGTGCACTTACTTAAAACTTTCTGGTGATCCAAATATTTATAAAAAAAACTTAACCAATCGATGTTTTAAATGGTGAGCATGCGTTTCTTTTCCAAAAACATATACATCATGACTACTTTGTTGCAAAAATGTTGTTAATCTATGTTTTCTCTAACAACGCTTTTAAAGGGCTCTCCATTTTTATGTAAAAAAGTAAAGTTTGAAAAACACATTAAAAATTCAGTTTTTGATAATATTTTTATTTTGTTATAATGTTTGGACTTATAAAGTGGAAAACAATCTCATTTAAATGTCCTCCACGGTTTTTGCAGGACTCTATCCTTTTGAGGTAATTTTCATTGATTTTTGTGCACAACTCGGGCACTAGCTCAACCATGATTTGACGAATTTCTGGTTCTTAATTGTTCAAGGCTTTAAGGTGCATTCACGTAAACACGATCTTTTGTGAAGCCCCACAAAAAAAAAAATCCAGAGGCGTTAAATCGCACTATCTCGGAGACAAACTGACATGGCCAAATCTCGAATTAAGTCGTCCTGGAAATTTCTGTTGCAAGAAAGTCCTAATTAGTGCTGTTCTATGGCTTGTGGCCCTATCTTGTTGAAACCACATATCGTCCAGATTCATATCTTCAATTTTAGGAAAAAAAATCGGTTAACATACGGCCATAGTGCTCAAAATTGACTGTAACAGTTGCTCCTTGATTGTTTTTTAAAAAAAAAACGGACCAATGGCACCACTTAACCAAAATGCACACCAAGCAGTCTTTTTTTGCGAACGCAATTACTTCTCTACAATCGCTTGGGGATTTTCAGGCCACATATACGACAATTTTGCTTATGCACATATCCACCTAGTGCGAATTAGGTGGATTTCTCTCTTTAGGAGAGATATCAAAAACTATTTCTCGACTTCGTTCTTCAGTTCAAAATGTGATTGAAAACTTTAAACAAGCCGGAATTTACGAGACTTCACCAGGAAGAGGACGTAAAAGATTCTTAGACGAACATTTGGAGCGGAAGATTGAATGTATGTATTGAGGAAAATCCTAAAATAAGTGTTGTATAAATTGCCAATGCTATTCAGTTCAGTATAAAGCGTGTGTTCTTTGAAAGAAGAAAGAATATCTACGAAGAATAAGAAACTTTGTTTGGAATATGCAAAGAAATATGTTAGAAAGTCAAACTACTTCTGGAAAACAGAAACAATATTGTTTGGTGCGATAGTAGACGATTTGTTTGGCAAAAAGTAAATACTGCTCTCCAGTTCAAAAATTTAAAAGCTACAGTCAAACACGGAGGCGGATCTGTAATGGTTTGTGATGCGATGTCAGCTGGAGGCGTGGGGAATTTTGTTTTTGTGGAAACTACAATTGACAAGACATTGTATTTAAACATATTAAAACAAAATGAGCGCAACAAACTTGGATCTAGTAAAGGATTTTCGGATTTGATGTCACAAGTAAATTAGCCTTATCAATGTAACGTTTGAAGGAGGTTATTCTGGAAAAAGGGTTTCATCTTCGTGATTGGAAAATATATTAAACTATATTTATTTTAAGTTTTGTTGTAATGCACGGAGTGGCCCTAGTGGTCCAGGATCAGTGCTGGAATAGATAAAAATGCAACTAATTAATTATGATTTCCTTCCATAACTATAAATATAATTAATATTTGCATGGCTTTATTTTAATGGTGTAGTTTTCTTTGAGCCAGTGTTCAAGAATGGAAAAATCTTTCGTGAAAAATGTGGAAATCTTTCAGGGGATCGAAGGATCGAAGATCATCAAAGATTGTAAGAAAACAAAAAAAAAAAAAGCCAAAAACCAGCATGCCAAAATATCAACTCCAACTCAGGTCTTCTTATAGGAAATCGTAAACAATTAGATTTGTGTTTTATTATTAATTCATCAAGATAAGAAGGATGCATTAAAAATATATGAATAAATTAGACCATAAGCAAAATGGCAGCCGGCCAAGCAGATGCAAATTTAATGCATACATTAAAAAAGTCAAGTTAGGGAAAACTATTGACGAGAATATATATAGAATGATTTACACGCACATACATAAAGACAGACAGCTAGATGGACAGCCAGACATACAGACGAAATAAAAAAATAAACTAAAATAAATATAAACAGTTAGTAAAACATGAAAGCCAACAGACCGACGTTGAATGAAACAGGCAAACAGACAACAGACGGAAAGAAGTGTGGCAAAAGTCAACAACTGCATGTTCAACAATCAACAATAATCTCGAAAGTGTATCGATTCTATATTTCGAATATGAACGAAAATAACTGCAAAAAGCTTTCGAATTTTCGTTAAATATGCAACGAAAAACAATGTAAGGCAAACATACAATTACGAAAAACCAAAATAAAAAAATTAACGTGGGGAAACTTGTTGAAACTCTTCGTTGTTGATAATTTGTTGCATTTCTTAAATGTTTGTTTACAAATTTAGAATTTCGAAATAAAGTGAATTATTTTCGCTAAAAGCGATTTTTTTTTATTTATAATGCTAACAGGTTGAATTTGTCTTCCACGCACATTTTTGTGTGTTGTTCTCGCTAAAGAATTTGGCGGATTTGTTATATTTTCGGTAAACATAGAAAACATTGACTTATGCACTTTTGACGAGACATTCGAAAATAAGTCGAAGCATACAGGGTGTAAAGCGCACAACATTGTTCAAATTAAATGTGTTCATTGAACAGATGATATTTGTAAATAAAAAAAAATAAATAACTGGCCATTTCAGCCCTTGAAAGGACTTTGACCTAGCTTCTTATGATCAATTGTGTTGTGCGTGTTATTAAGTTTGTACACAATTGACCGAGAAATGGACCTACATGCTTAACGCCGACTCCGAACGGCGATGAACGGAATGTTCTTATTCTCAAGAAGCTTTACATGGCATTTTGAATACTCTCTGAGGTTTGCCATTGTCTGCAGAGAGGTGGCGGCCGTACAGAAAAATTATTTTAATTCAAATAATTTTCTGTCGCTGCTGGGGTTCGAACCTGGGTCTCCAAGTTCGTTGACATAGCGGCCACGCACGTTAACCAACTACGCCACGGACGCCAGATGATATTTGTAGTCATTCACTTTTTCTTATTTATGGTTATTGATTCCAATGTCTAGTATATCTCTTTATTGATTATGTTTGTGTAGGTCTATGGGAGAAATATACCCGCATTAGTAGTCTTGACTGTAGTAATAAACTGCAGTGAGTAACATTAATAAGAAATTTCTTTTGCAACAAAGTCCTAATTGGTGCTGTTGTGTGGCTTGTGGCCCCATCTTGTTGAAACCACATATCGTCCAGATCCATACCTTCAATTTTAGAAAAAAAAATCCGTTAACATACGGCCATAGCGCCCAGAATTGACTGTAACGATTGCTTCTTGCTCGTTTTCAAAAAAATACGGACCAATGACACCACCGGAGTATAATGTACACCAGATAGTATTTTTTGCGGATGCAATTGCTTCTCCACAATCGCTTGGGGATTTTTAGAGCCCTATATACGGCAATTTTGGTTATTCACGTCTCCACCTAGCACGAAATGTGCCTCATCGCTGAAGAAAATTTGCTCCGTAAAATCCTTTGCTCCGAAACCTTTTTTGGATACTTGTCATTGTCGCTGAAACTAAATAAATAAACATTATTTCTAAGATTTTTTTAAGGTTTTATTGCTTATAAGTAATCAATAGGTGCATCAAACGATAATTTTTTCATAAGGCTGACATCCTGGTTAGCCCATTCGGGAACAATTGCATCATTTAGCTCCTCTGGCTTGTCATATATACGATTGTTTACATAAACCCTTCTCGCTAATATATTCCACGCATTCTCAATGTGATTTATCTGGAGAACAGGCTGACCAATCTATAGTTTGTATAGAGCAGTCAACCAAATATCGCTTCGTTTCATTGCTTACATAAATGGGGGCGTTATACCTTCTGTTTAAAATTGAACGGACTGTGCAAATCAATCTACAACGGTTGTTTATTCTTCAATATTTATTTTATCACCTACAAAATAATCACCATCGAAGGCGATACATATATGCCAACATTTTATCCATTCTTGAAAGTATTTTTGGTCGTTTTCGGAAAGGCCCCTTCAACGCCATCTGCGTATTCTTTTGATGACTTTTGATCTTTTCAAAATGTTTTCCATGAAGCGACGATTTGAGTTTGGGGAATACGAAAAAGTCACAAGTACGATAATCCCGTACAATACATGAAGTGTGACCTGGTGCATTATTGTGGTGCAAAAATCATGAATTGTCTTTCCATAATTCCGGCCTTCTTTGCCGAATATTCTCGCGCAAACGCATCAAAATACTCAAATAATATTGAGCGTTGTCCGATTGACCTTGCGGAAGGAATTCCGAGTGCTCGACACCTTGAAAATCGAAGAAAGCAATCATCATCTTAATTTTTGAACGACTTTGTCGTGGTTTTTGGGTTTCGGCTCATCTGGTAAGCGCCACTCCGCAGATTGTTGAGCTGTTTCGTCGTCAGACTCGTACACCCAAGTCTCGTCCATTAAAAGCATCTCCTGAGCGACAATTTTGTGAAACTCTTTTAGAGTGAAATTCAGCAATTTCCAGATCCAGTCGATATATCAAGCTCAGCATCTATATCATTGACGGTCATACGACAAGTTTTGAGCACAGTTTCCTTTACTTTTTTGACATTTTCATTGTTTATTGATGTTACTGGACGAGAAGGGTGAGGCAAGTTGTCAACTGATGTATGACCCTCTTTAAACAATTTGTACCACTCAAATGCCTGCGTACGTGATAGAGCAGACTCCTCATAGGTTTTCTGCAAAATTTTCAATGCATCCGGACAAGAAATTCCGTTGGTAAAACACAATTTCAAACACACGCCTTGCTCAACTTATGTTTCCATTATGAAATTCTCAGGTCAGACTACATGACAGATCGCGCTAAAAGATAACGCCCAAGCCTATAATAGTGTTATCAGCCATAAAAAATAGAGAGTACAACAGTATAGTTGGTGAATTAGTGCCACCTTTCTGTTTGTCTCAACAAAAAGAAAGAGGCTGTTTTAAGACGGATGCTCCTTTCTTCTTTCTCTCTAGTAAAATTGGAAACCATCGGAATTAGCAAGATTTAATTTTTTCAAGATTATGAATCAAACCGTAAATATTTGATTGGAATGATTTATGCAAATACACTCTTTATACTACGTTCATACTATGCCATAAATTACTTAATTTGTCATAAATTACTTCACTTAAATCAACTGCGTTCATACTAGCTTTTTGTAATTTATTTTGACAGTTTCTCCCAAAAATTTCGTCACTTCTACGGTTCTTTGTCCATATCGAATTTTTCTATTCACAGATTTCTATTCACAATTTCGTTGACAGAATTCCCATTGTGAAATTACTTAATTTGGGCATGATTTATGCATAAATCAAGAATAAGCCGTAAATTACGATAGTGAGAACATATAATTAGTGTGTTTCAAAAACATATAATATTCGAAAACTATAGCTCCCCCTGTTTTCCCATTCCTTTTGGGTCCTAAAAAAGTTGTGAAGTTTGAGCGACCTAGGTCAATCCTAGGTATAGTTTGCCCCAGAGGGCTTCTTTTTTTGAAAATTATGAAAATTTTACCTTTTTTCACCATTTTCTCTTATTTTTTCCTTAATTCTTTCGTAGTTCAAAACGCTTAAAAATAATTTTTTTCAACAATTAACTACTTCGGAAAGAAGAGGAAGCTAGTTTTTTGAAAATTTATGGGTTCAAAATATGTCATGAACTGCTCAAAAATACCGAAAATTGCGCACTAAGGTACCGTATTTTAAATAGCGATCCTAGTGGTTTTTTGGATGACTAACTCTCATAGGTACTATACTAGTATTGTCATCATTAAAATTAAAAAAAGGATGAAAGATGAGGTGGGGGGTCAAGAGCCAATGCACCTACCACCCTCTCTCCTCCTCATTGTTTACTTCCGGCGGAAATGTTGTAAACATGTTGGTTAGTCAAGAGAAACATCGACACTGATGGAACGACAGCTCTTTTGCTGTTTACATAGGTACTTTTTGGAAATGCTTGCTACAAATCAAAATGTGCGATTTTAATACAGAGAATTAAGGAAAAAAAATGTGAAGGTGTAAGATGAAAAAAAGGAAAAAGAGAAAATGGTGAAAAAAGGTCAAAATTTCATAATTTTTAAAAAAAGAAGCCCTCTGGGGCAAACAATAGACTTTACCTAGGTCGCTCAAACTTCACAACTTTTCTTTAGGACCCAAAAGGAATGGGAAAAATAGTGGGAGGGGCTTAAGTTTTCAAACATTATGTTTTTTTGAAACACCCTAATGTTCTTAGAATGATTCCATATAAAATAAGTGGAAAGAACTTTCCATATAAAGAAAGTTTTACAAATATCCTCGACGAAATCAATGAATGGTCTCTCCATTCAGGAGCAAGCCTATCCTATCAAAAAAGCAACACACTACACATTTGTAAAAAAAAGAAATGTTGTGATTTTAATCTCACGTATAATAATTTTAGCATAGAAAATGTACAATATCTTAGAATTCTAGGCATCTATTTTGATAAGAAATTCACTTTTAAAGAACATTGTAAAAAAGTTAAGAAAAAACTTGTAAATAGATTAAATATTATCAAATATCTTTCATCAAAACATTGCCAAGTACATACATCAACTTTAATTAATATATCAAAATCATTAATTGTATCGATAATTGATTATGGCCTCTCTATATACGGACACTGTGCTAAAAGTACTTTGCAACTATTGAATGCAACATACCATATAGCAGTTCGAAAAAGTCTCCGTGCCTTCCCAACCACGCCAATAAAGAATTTACTGGCCGAATGCGGACTACCACAACTGAAAGATCGAGTTGAACTTACAACGACAATTCTACTCAAAGATGTTAAAAGGTCTTTACTTCGCAAGGGAACGATGAAGCGCCCATCTACTATCTACAGAGCAGTGAAGTTTGCGAATAATTTGAACATTCCTCTGCGACCTATACTCTGCAAAAGCTACAAGAACCCACCATGGAAATCAATTGATGCTTCCTTCATCACCAGACTGCTTGACTACACAAAATCTAAAACAAGCGCATCAACATACCAAAAACTATTCCTCGAGGAAAGGTGCAAATGGTCCACACACAGCTGGAAGTTTATCTTCACGGATGGCTCGAAAGATGATAAATTTACCTCTTTTGCTATAGTTACCGAGCAAGGAAATTTAATAAAAAATGGATTACTTTTTAACCATTCCTCTATATTTACTGTCGAGTCTCTTGCTATTATGGAAGCAATATTGTTTGCCTCCAAAACAAAAGGTAAATTCATAATATGCTCCGACAGCAAATCGGCAATAGACGCCTTACTCAACACAAGAAACAACGAACTCACAATTGCAAAAATAAGAAATAAGCTCAGCCAAAACAACAAAAAAATCAAAGTTATGTGGACCCCAGGTCACTGTGGAATAGCCGGTAATGAACACGCTGATTCAGCCGCAAAAGAAGTTACCAGACACCCAACCGTTTACCTCAATACCAATGAAAGGACAGACATCTTTCGCTGCATAAACAAATTTTTCGAGGATCTCAAGCACCAAAACTGGAGAGCCTACCAACACCAATACACTAGCGTCAACCCCACTTGTTCTAAGCCATCTCTTCCTGCTAAGGCGCTTTGTCAAGAAATCAAATTTTTCACTAGACTGCGACTGGGGCACACTCAAATCATACACGAACATCTTTTACTTGATCAAATTGTTGCAAATTGTACTCTCTGCGGCTATAGCACAGTTTCCGTATCACACATCTTAAATGATTGTCCGAAACTTAACAACATTAGAAATAGCATATTTGAACACCAAAATCCCACTGATCTATAAAAAATTTGTTCAACCAAAAACATCACTTCTATATATAAATTTCTCTATCAATGTAAACTTTTAAAGAAAATTTAATCTCTCTTTATATTAAGCAAACTTTTAAAACTAGATTGAACTTCGCATATTCTAAGACACTTTATATCTTTATTATAAACTTCACTATAAACTTTATTATAAACTTTATTATAAACTCTGTTAGAAATTTGACTGACCGATAGCCTGCGTTGCTCGTGTCATGAATTTTAAGTAATGTAATTATTTATAATTATATTTCTAAGAAATAAATAAATAAAAAATAAGTGGGATGAAAAATGGTCTTATGTGCAAACATAGCTTAGGAATAGAAACAGCGACATCTTCAAAACTCTTAAGACTTACACACTTACTGGAAGATGATTCTATCTTAACTAAAGATTCTATCTTAACTTGTATTTCAGAAAAAGAAGCGATCTTAAAATACTAAAAATGAATCTCCAAAGAGGACATTAGTACTACATAACTATCAGCTGTATTTCATAAATTTTTTACAAAACAATCAACTAATCAACTTGATACCGTTTACCCACGCTTTTTGGTCTACTCGAACCGTTTAATGAATCAGTTTTAATTGGTTTTTGAAAACCGATAGAAACATTTTAGAGATAAATTATCACAAATTAAATTTTCGTCGGTATTCTTAACCTGGTTTTAATAGGTTCATGCGTTAAAAGAAAAATTAATCTCTTGAAAACAATCATTCAAAATTTTAATAAAGTAAAACTTTTACACAAAGATTACAAAATATACTCAATATATTCAAAAAAAGATTATCTAAATGGTTGAACTGAAGATATTTATGATATGTTTTCTGAAAAGTTCTGAAGTTTTTGAAACTTCGATTTGAAACATGATTTCGATACTATTTTAAATTAACTTTTTATAAGTTTACTTAGAAATACTTTGTCTGAGTATAAACTTCCAGGTAAATACTTAATTGTTTTGATTGTCCCCAATCTTCTACCCCAGACCCCCCTCCAACCAAAAAAAAATTTTTTTTCTTTCACCAATTATTTTCTTATTTTAAATTAAACAACCCTTATGCATGATTTTATGTCTAATGTGAGCGCTCGTTTCTTCTATGTAAAAGTTTTGTCCGCTATGACCTTTTATATTAAAAATCCGCTTTAATTACATAAATAAATATATCCAAATTAAAACATAAAAACTCAATACCAACAACACCACAACAAAAACTGGCACAAATAAACAACAACTTCATGCACTGTACATACCACCAAACAAAAAAAAAACACCACAACAGCAACCTTGAAAATCCTTAAACAATAATTGTAACAAAAATTTCAATTTACACGCACACACCTAAACACAAACACACACGCAAACAGTCTAATTTAAAACTGCATCCAACCTAAATTCGCTAGATACCTGGGCATATCAATAACGAAAGCCCTCCATACAGCACTCAATAATTTGTTTAAACTATTCAAATCGCAGATAAGCCGCAATGTCGCAAATGTGCCAAGGCCCTTCAAGAGCTGGAAAACATCGATGATGAAGCTGATCAACTGGGCATTGGTTTTGTCAAGATACACGATGAAGCCTTGGCCGACGAATACAATTTAGGAAATCTTCCAGCACTGGTCTACTATCGACATCAGACACCCATTATTTACGAAGGTAATAAACCAAACCCCCGATACTTTCCCACAATTAGAACAATTAGAAAATTAAAAAGAAACATTGCAATTCATCAACATCGTTATGCAGGTGAACTTTCACGCGAAGAGGATGTCTTGGAATGGTTGGTGCAGAATAAATCGACTGGTGATGAGGACGATGTGATCGAAGATGTTACAGCCAAAACATTGGCCACTCTCATCAGTAACATTGATAATTTGGTTGTACTTTTCTGTATGTGTGCTTTTTCTTGTGATAAATCGGTTGTTGTGCTTATTTAACGTCATTAATTTATCACCAGATGATCATGGTAACGATGATTCGATGACCGTGTTGGAAGAGCTAGAACAAATCGACGACGACTGCGATAAGCATGGCATACAATTTGTTAAAATTGATGATGCTAGGACCGCAGATGAATTCGGAATCGACTCGGTACGCTATGAGTGTTATTTAACGATGTGTGAGTGTATGACAGTTAACTTCGTTTTCGTAGATTCCGGCAATTGTTTATTTCGAAAAACAAATTCCTAACATATACGATGGTGATCTCATGGCGGAGGAACAAATACTGCACTGGCTGTTAGGCCAATTGGAACGTGATGAAATCGAAGATGTCACCGATGAGATGCTTGACAAGATGGTCAAAGAGGGACGCGTTATGGCGGTGCTATTCTGTAACTATGAAAACAAGATAGCTTTTAACGTAATGATATTTATTTGTCTCTCATTATGAAGATGACAACAACGATAAGAAATCTCAGAAGGTTCTGGAAGAATTGGAAAACATTGACGATGAGTGCGATGCTCTTGGTGTGACATTCGTGAAAATCGACAATCCTGAGGAGGCGCTTGAATATGGCATTAATAAAGTTCCTAAACTAATTTACTTTGAAAAAGGCATTCCAACAATTTACGAGGGCAATCTGGAGGATGAGGAAAAACTTCTTAAATGGCTGACAGAGCAGACAAGTTCCGATCAAATCGAGGATATCACTGACGAAATGTTGGATTTAATAATTGATAAGATGCCATATGTTGCGGTGCTTTTCTGTAAGTTGAGTTTAGAAGAGGGGAAATCCAAAATCAGATTTTTTTCCAAAATATCTGTGACTTAAACCTTTTTATTGTAAATAAGATTGTATATATGTAGTATAGTGTAAAGGTTGCTGTTGATGTTAACCTTGGCCACTTTATAACATTAACTGCTGTCTTCTGCTGCTAAACTCAAATTTCCTCAAAGTATTAACAACAGCCCAATTTTGATGGACACATTCTTTCCATTTCGGAAGATACAACCTCTTCTATATATCCAACCTTTCAGGTTTTTGTAGGATCTTTAGATTAATATTCCAGTTATTTATTCTTAAGTTGTTTTACTGAAATCATGTTCTTATACTTAAATTTACTTGTGCCTTCACAGATGACAAGGACCAGAAGAAATCCCAGAAAATCCTCGCCGAGCTGGAGAATATCGACGATGAATGCGACCAGAACGATATCGCCTTTGTAAAGATTGATGACGATAATGAAGCAAAGGAGTGGGGTATCGATGACATACCCTCGATTGTGCTCTTTGAACGTGGCATTCCTCACATCTACGAAGGTGATTTGATGAAGGAAGACGAACTACTTGGCTGGTTGGTGCATCAGAAGCGCTACTCTGAGATTCCTGAGGTTACCGATGAGATGAAGGATAAATTGGTGGAGAACACCGAACATTTAGCTGTTATTTTCTGTAAGGTCTACTCCATTTTTTATATTGTTCTGTTATATTGTTCTATTACATTCTCCGCAGATGATAAGGACGACAAGCAAGACATACGCATACTTAACGAACTCGAGAACATCGACGATGAGCTTGAAAAGGAAGGCATTGTGATCGTGCGAATTGATAATGCCGCCGAGGCCAAGGAATACGGCTTGGATCACTTGCCTGCCCTCATCTATTTTGAGAACAAAATTCCCGCTCTCTACGAAGGAGATCTCATGAACGAAGAGGAAGTTCTCGAATGGCTGATCTTGCAAAAGAAAACTGCCACTATTGAGGAGGTCACAGATGAAATTCTTATTAATCTGATCAACGATCATGAATATGTTGTGGTCTTCTTTACCGGACCATGTGAACCTGGCGAGAAATGTGACAATACTTTGAACGCTCTCGAGAGCATTGACGATGAGCTAGACGAGTCTGGCATTATTTTTGTTACAACTGAGGATACGCAAATTGCCAAGAAACACAATATTAAGAGCTATCCTCAGTTGGTATTCTTCCGTAATCGTGATCCATTGCTCTTCACTGGCGACCTAGACGATGAGGATGAGGTATTGGCTTGGATTACCGATGAAGATACTCTCGAGATACCCGGTAAAATTGAAGAGGTAAACGTTAAGATGTTGGACAAGATTTTGGCGGAAAACGATCACGTTGTAGTATTCTTCTGTAAGTTGAAAATTTGAAATTGATGCTCAACTATTGTGCTAAATTTCTGCTAATTTCTCTTTCTCTTAGATAAAGAGGGCGATAAGAAGTCTCAGAAGATTCTAAACGAGCTGGAGAACATTGACGATGAGTGCGAAGAGAAGAATATTGATTTTGTCAAAACATCCGATGATGATATCGAGAAAGAATATGATCTACTTGGACTGCCAGCACTTGCATTTTATAGACATAAATTCAGAACAATCTATACTGGTGAGTGCCGAGTAAAACTCCTTGCAATATGGATGAGTTTTTGAGTTGGTTATTTCTTCTTTTAAAGGTGACCTCATGAAGGAGGAGGAAATTTTGGAATGGGTTATTGAGTTGCATGAATCCACGGCTGATGTCATCGAATCGGTTGATCGTAAGACTTTGCAAGTTCTGATCAACGATGTGGAACATTTGGCGGTTTTCTTTTGTAAGTTTTTATAAATTTAAAACTGATAAACTGTTAATTTTTTTTTTTCCAAACTTACTGAAATTTTTCTGAGTTTTAGAGAAACTTAAACATGCTCCTTTTGATAGGATAGACTGCAAATTGCAAAAAATTTGGTGAGATATTTGTCAAGTTATACATTCCACCCATTGGAAAATAGAGTTTTCAAGATAAATTTGCTAGAAAAAAAGCTTGTGTATAGCTGTGTAATTTACATATGTACTTACTTACATGTGTGTCACTGTCCTTTTGGACTGAAATTAGAGATTATGCGAGTGGGAGCCGTAGTATTCATTAGCCCTTCTCATATTCTTACCACCTTAAAACACTCAATGCAAAACATTCTGACTATGTCGATATTCTTGAAAAGTTCTTCATTATATCTCTCAAAATCCGTTAATAGGAATGGGGGGGGGGGTGTTTTTGGTTTTAGTTCCCCTCCCCTCAATAAGGTCGAAAAATACACAAAATTAATTTTCAATTTAAATTTATTTCAATCCCCCCTAAGGAAAATCCTGGCTATGGGCCTGATACTTGTATTTGCTTTTGACAGTCTTATCTTTACTTGTGACGATCATAACGTGGACTATTAAGGGATCTTATAAAGAGCTTCCTAAGTTATTTGAGGGTACTCCTTACTATAGAGTTATCAGATTTAATAGTAGAGCCGATGTACATAAAGTTCACAAACTTAAAGTTGCACCTGCCTTTTATGATGGCCTACCCGGATATTCAATGATTGGTGTCTCTCCCACTAGCTTCTAAGCTACTTTTTATTAATCAGCCGTTTCTTTTTATAAAAATATTTCCTTGGCCTTGGAATCCAACATTATCTCCTCCACAGATCGAGGAGTTTGGCACCAAACTCAAAATTAACGCGGCTCTGTTAGGGTTATTCTATAGGAACCATATCGTTCACGTCCTTGGTTTTTAACAGGATCTGCTATAATGATCCTGAATATTTCGATAGAAGCCAATAAGATCGTTGATAAACGGTATTAAGCCAGTGCATTTCCCATTTATCAGCTATACTTTTCTCCGACTACCATTTCCGCTCTCTACTAATCCGGAAAATCAATTGGATCATTTTGGTGGAGTGGCTGGTAATTTTGACATTCGTGGTTCAAGTTCAATAGTGTACTCTTTGGTAACTATGTCTTACATGTTTAACAAATAATTTTCTTCGTTGGAGCCAATAGGCTTTTCTAGATTTTGGGATGGATCTTTATCTCAAATGCTCCCACTCATTAGAACTTCTCAAACTCCAGATTTATACGTTAAGTAATTTATATGACGGGCTGGATGAGCTTATTATGCGTAAATTCTACACGTTTAAAGAGGGTTTTATCACTCAATATCTTACTGAGCTCAAAGAGACATCTGTTAGTATGAGTTTCTATCGCTTAATCGAAATTTGAGGAGTTAATGCGGGTTCCAAGGAAGTGAAAGTTCATAACAACCTCAAAGAAGTAGTTTCAAAAAGCGCAGTGGCTTCAATGACTCTGGATCTTTTATTGTTAGAGAACAGGTATTTTTATCTTATTGAAGCTTATGGCAAGACCCATTCGTTTTGACTTGACTATCGTACTAACTGAATGAGGTCATTGTTTCCGGGTACAACAGCAGTGTTAAAGCTCTTGTTGAATATCGTGGTATGCGTCTCAGAACTATAGCTCGAATTGTCGTTTTTATCATATGAGTTAAAAGTCGTTCGATAGGAAAAATCATCTTGTCTGATAACTTGTTTGGTCTTCTCAAAGATTTTTTTGGAACCTTAAATTTTAATAAATAACGATATTTTGAAATGATTTGAAATTTTGATATTATTGACCATTTTCTTTAATAACCGTTATTTTGTGCAGATGATGACAAATGCTCGACCTGCGCTCATATTCTCGAAGAACTAGAGAATATTGACGATGATACCGACAAGCACGGCATACAATTCGTCAAATCAAATGACGTTAAATTGGCTCACGAGATCGGTATATTTGCCTTCCCCGCTTTAGTCTACTACGAGACAGGCGTTCCGATCATGTATGATGGTAAGTTTAGATAATTGATTTACTAAAGATAAGTATTCTCTTAAACACACTATTTCATTTCTACTCTTTATTTCCAGGTAATCTCAAAAATGAAAATCGTGTGCTGCAGTGGTTAATCAATCAAAAGAGTAAGCGTTCTGTTTACAATTTTACAAATTCTTTATTTATTTTTTTTAAGTCCCACTAAAATATTTTTTATCACTTATCACTTAACACAACTCAATTCAAAATTTAAATCATACTCGTGCACTTGACATTCCATGACATTCCTAGATTTGTATAAACATATTTATTTCTAAATTTTTATTTTTTATACTTATTTCAAAACTTTTATTAACACACAAACTTATTGTTAGCTCCATACATTGTACGTATGTTTAAAAAAATTCTCAAAGTTATTCTACCAAAATGAGGAAAATTTTGTTTAAGAACTTAACTAGGTGCGTATAGATAATTTTGCTGAATTATGTCTCTATAAGACTTTTTCCAAACATCTCCAAAGATGATTGCTCGCTCTCACTCTCATTCTATCTATTTTATCTACCCTTTCCTAATACTCTGTTTCACACTAAAGAATTCTATGCTGTAATCCGTCCGAACCACTCTCATGTTTGTGTTCAGATATATTCACAATTTTGTTTTTTAAAGAATGTCGTTTATTAATTGAAAATTTTCATCTGCTGTGAAAATATATGTTATCATAGGCATTGATGATGATGATGACGACAACGACGACGACGATGATGATGATGATGATGGTGACAATGATGATGATGAAGATGAAAACAATGATGGTGATGATGACGATGACGATGACGATGACGATAATGGCGATAATGATGACGAAGACGAAGACGACGACGACGACGACGATGACGAAGACGAAGACGAAGATGATGACGAAGACGAAGACGAAGACGATGACGATAAAAATGTCGACGATATTAGTAAAAAATCGTCAAAGAGAAGAAGTAGCCCTGGACATAAAAGACGGTTGCAAAGAAAATTAACCAAGAAAGATCATGATGATGATGACAATGATGACGACGAGGATGATGATGATGATAATAATGATGACGATGATGATGATGATGACGATGATGATAATGATGATGAAGATGATGACGAAGATGATGACGAAGATGATGATGAGAATGAGGATGATGATGATAATGGGGATGATAAGGATGATGATGATGAAGACGATGACGATGATGATGAAAATAATAATAATTATGATAACGATGACGATGATGATAACAATGATGATGATGACGATGATGATGATGATGAAGATGATGATGACGATAATGATGATGACGATGGTGATGATGACAACAAAAGCAAAAGTTCTAAATTTAAATATGAAGATGTTGATGATAGCAGAAGAGAGACTCTAAAAAAATTCAAACGCAAAATATTACAACAAAAAATGCATAGAAATAAACATTTTATTGACGACGACAATGGTGATGACGACGATGATGATGACGACGATAAAACTTCAAAAAAACATCATAAACTTCAGAAACGTACAACGCAGAGGCAAAGAAAATTTAAAAAAGATGACGATGATGGCAATGGTGACGACGACGATGATGATGAAGAAGAAGACATGATGAGAGTTCGTTATAAAAACCCAAAATTACACTCAGATGTAAAGGGTAAAAAGAAATTATCGTCGAGAATACTTAAAAGTAGAAGAAGTCCAGTATTAGATGAGGACGAAGATGATGACGGCGATGACGATGACGATGACGATGACGGCGATGGCGATGACGACGACGATGACGATGACGGTGACGATGACGACGATGATGGTGATAATGATGATGACGACGATGATGATGACGACGACGACGACAATGACCATCGAAAAAATGCGAAAAAGCCAAAAAAGATCTACCGTGCCTCAGATTTATGTGCTGGAAATTTTAAAAATAAGTTAGGTAAAGTTTTGAAATCCTCAATTTTCTTCCACAACAATTGAGTTGAGTTTTAAGTGTATGATCTCAATTTAAACCCCAGCCTCTACCCCCAGTCCCAATTCAATACAATTCAAAAGAACAACAAAAACATACATACAAATTTTTAAATTTGATTCTGTTTGTTTTGAACAGATTTGAAGTATAAAGAAATTCGTTCTTCTGCGAAAGAAGGTAAAACTTGAACACCATTTTTAATTTTCAACACAAAAGAAAAGGCATTAACTGCTTAAATTAGCTGACATAAATGGCTGTAATAATAACAATACCCATTTA
Source organism: Pherbina coryleti (assembly GCA_943735915.1). NCBI lineage: Eukaryota > Metazoa > Arthropoda > Insecta > Diptera > Sciomyzidae > Pherbina > Pherbina coryleti. The sequence continues at coordinate 32,556,170 of OX030950.1, forward strand.
ACAAAGCCCTCCCATTGAAAACATAAGAATTGAGCTTAATTTAACTGAAGCATGCTCTAAAATGAACATAAGAGTCCCATGTGATTTGGTCCATAAATATAAAATGTTTTTTATATCCTGACTTCGTCGTTATTTTATAAAAACTGCAGAAATACAAAAAAACTATGACTGAAAACCTTAGTTCTCTAAGTTATCATTTTTGATCCATTGTACCAGAGCTTCCAGTTATCCACTCTAGCAAGTGTAATAAACAGCTGACTCAAAGACAAAAATTTAAAAAAAAAATAAGTTGTCTGTACGAAAAAAATTGGTCGACGAAAGGAAGGAAGGATTTACTTACCTAAGAAGGAAAATCGTACAAACTCTGAAAGCTTATGATGAGATAAATCTTAAAAGTCACACATGTGTTTATTTATTAGAAGAATATGCAAAACATCGCAACTTTGAATTTACAACTGCCATTAGTGGTTGCCCATCACTTCTGATGACTTCAGATAATGCCTTTATCCACTTTGACTTTGACTAGATCATTTACGTTTTTGGCGGGTCTTTTTGTCTTCAACAGTTTTTTTTTTTTTTATTATTGGCCAAACTTTCTCCATGGGTCGAAGTTCCGAACAATTTGGATGGTTCGGAATTTTTCGGAGCATTTTTGAAACAATTTTGATTTTATACTTATCATACCATTCCACAGCCAATTTGCTATAGTTGCCACGACTTATCAAAGGCAAAAGTCTCTTCTGCAAACATTCTTTCACATAAATTTGTTGGTTGACATTGTCAGTAGTCACAAAAATGTTGCTTTTTATACCGTCTTTGCAAATTACTTGCCAGACTAGGTATTTTTTCGCAAAATTATCCACTTTTTTCTATAAATTTAGGAAAAACGTCACCTCTCCACTTTGTCGTGTTTTTAAAGTGTAGGTCGTCGATTTTTAAAACACGAACTTTAACTACACGTGTATTGTATTTACGAACTACAATTAAAGTAGTTCAAGTTTGTATTCACGTAATTTTGTATTCACATGAAAAGTCTTCATGTCTTTTTGACATAAGTGTAGTAAATTTTTCAGTGCTTCATTGAGACTGTTATAGGTTCCATTGGTTCCTAGGAAACAAATTAAGGTTTCTGTGCTTAAAAAACCCTTTTCTGTGCTTAAAACTAGTGTTCGACTGAATATTCGGCTTCGGCTTCGGTATTCGGCATATTCAGCCGATTTTTTAACTTTTGGCTACGGCTTCGGCTTCGGTCTATATAGCCGAATATTTTGGCCGAATATTTTTGTAATAATTAAAAATATTTTTATAATTCTTTAACAAAATTTCAGTATAATTCGATGAATTCCGTTCAAAATTCCATACTTAAAACACTTGTTGGTTTTGTTTTTCTCTTTCTTCTGTTCTTTCATAAGTTGGTTTTCGCTCGTTGAAAACTTTATTCAAATGATAAATGCATTGAGTCTGACCCATGATACAATTACAAGGTAAACTCGTTTTAAGATGACTGCTCAAATGAGCAATTTTGCAACAACAAAACTATAGAAGCTACAAACGTCAAACGAAAAAAGCAACAACAACAATTAGAAAAACTAAAAATTAACAGCTGATTTTGACAACTAGCTCACCCTGCTCTCCAATGTGACCCTACCTTGTAGTGTCCGACCGAATATTCGGCTACGGTACTCGGCATTTTCGGCCGATTTTTTTAACTTTCGGCTACGGCTTCGGCTTCGGCCTAAATAGCTGAATACTTTGGCCAAATATTTTTGTAATAACTAAAAATATTTTTATAATTCTTTAACAAAATTTCAGTATAATTCGATGAATTCCGTTCGAAATTCCATACTTGAAACACTTGTTGGTTTTGTTTTTCTCTTTCTTCTGTTCTTTCATAAGTTGGTTTTCGCTCGTTGAAAACTTTATTCAAATGACAAATGCAGTGAGTCCGACCCATGATACAATTACAAGGTAAGCTCGTATTAAGATGACTGCTCAAATGAGCAATTTTGCAACAACAAAGCTATAGAAGCTACAAACGTCAAACGAAAAAAGCAACAACAACAATTAGAAAAACTTAAAATTTACAGCTGATTTTGACAACTGGCTCACCCTGCTCTCCAATATGACCCTACCTTGTAATCATGTATCATGGTCCGACCGACATGGGTTGATAAGATCGTACATGTTGAACGAACTGGCAGAAAACTCAAACATTTCTACCTGACCTTCTCATTTGCTTTTGATTGATCATACATTATATTAAAAAAAAAACGAGTTACGCTACAAATTTTCTGCGAGATTACAGTCTGTAGCTTTTCTCGACTAGATCGAAAATCGATTTAAGTATCTTCTATGTCATCCTGACAATTCTAAATCAATTACAGAAATATTATAATTCAGCAAAATGACATGAAAGAAATTTAATCAATTTTATATCTAGTCGTAAAAGCTATAGAAATGCAATACTGACAGAAATCAGGCAGAAAAACTAATGCGTTTTACTAGAACTTAACATATGTCGTTTTTTTTTTTTTTTGAACTGAAATAACGAAAGCCAGTACTAAATTTTATCATTTTTTGTACTTGAAAAAAGTTTTATTAATATTCGTCTTCGGTATTCGGCCGAATACTTCCACTTGGCCGAACATTCGGCTTTGGCCAAAATTTCACATTCGGTCGGACACTAATATATATATACACCTAATTCTGTTTTCCACGGTAGATTGGTTCCAGAAAAAACAGTGTAAAAAAACCGTGCAAAAAAGACATTGACCGTATGAAAAAAAGGGGATTGGTTCCTTATCTCTAAATCCTATTAAAATTAGTAAAAAACAAGGATTTTTTAAAACAATTATTCATTTTTATTTTATTAAATCACCGAATCGTTTAAACCGAACATTTTGCCAAGAAATGTTGAGCCTTCTTCATTTCGAAGGCCATCTAAAATTTCAATTTTGGTTTCCAAAGAATTTCCATTGATAGTTCACAAAATATGGCGTCCGTGGCGTAGTTGGTTAAAGTGCGTGGCCGCTATGTCAACGAACCTGGAGACCCAGGTCAAAGTCTTTTCAAGGGCTGGAATAGCCAGTTATTTATTTTTTTTTTATAGTTCACAAAATATTAACACATTTCCGTTACTTTGACAAGTAAATTTGCTTGTATCTACAAAAAAGCAATTCGCCTAAATTTGTGATATGAACATATTTTGCAAAAATTAAATTAGGCAAAAAAAAAAGGAAAGCCCAATAAAGAAATTTAAAATTTTCAAACCGTGTTTAATCAAAATCGTTTAAAAATAGACCGTGTAAAAACAGAATTTGGTGTATATATATAAGATGTATTTTTAAGTTGATGACAAGTGAATATTCGTTTGCGACAAATACAACTCGCAAACGAAGTGTAATTGTTGAATTTTTCAATTACGGTTAACGAAAAATTTCCTTGCGTGTATATTGTCCTTTCTTACTCTGCTTATGCCTTTGTTGTCTGCTCCCATGACTGGTAAAAAACAACAATACTTTTTAAAAACAAAAATTATATATAATTTTAATGTTAACCTTTTGTTATTTATTATTTCATTAAATTATAAAGTATTTTTTTTATTTAAAAATAATTTCCTCGCCACAAACTTGCTCTAACAGCGATAGTCACAGAATTGATTATGTGACAGCTTCATGCATTTCTTAATGCAGTTGTGCCGTTAGTTGACGAAAAAATCGTTTAAAACTGATTTAAATTTTGGCGGTAGTTATGTTACCTACATTCTGAAGCTTAAAAACCACTTCTTGTGTCAAATATTTTGAAGCATGATCAATTTCGTGAGTCATTGTAAAGATATATTGTAAAGATCGTACAAATTTAAATGGTAGAAAACAGACTAGGAAGTATATCTCCATTATTTTGTTTGTAAAAGTGTTGACTGTTGTATTTATCGGACTGAAATCTATCATAATATGTGCTTAAAACATAAAACAGAAAAGTTCACACAATTTCTGCGGTTTTATCTTAACTACTCAGAGTTATTTAATATCCCTATTCGATTTTTCCCCAATAACAGACTAACAAAATAAAAATAAAACTTTTAAAAACCCACATTAATTTTTTTGTGTGTATTTATAATTTACAAATATAATTGAGAACAAAACAGTATTTAAATTATTATAATTTAAAGAAAAAAACCATAGCTGACACAATGTTTTATACAGATAAATATTAATTTTTATTTATATTTTTCACTACCATAAAATTTAATCGAAAAAAAAGAAGTGAAAAAGTAATCACAAAATTCAGTCACTTTAAGAAAAATTCATAATTTATTAATTGTTTTTTTTGTTTATTAATATTTTTTTTTTTATTTTACTGAAATTGTTATTTACTCAATTTAATAATCCGAATACAACCGAATCAAAAACAACCAAAAGCAAAATTATTCAAAAAATTTACACAAATCTATCCAATGTATGAAAATTTTAAGAGAAATTTAAAAGAAAACTATAAAACAATCATAGTAAAAAATGTAATAGAATAAATGAAAGGCAATTAAAAAAGCCAGAAGTTGTCAACATCAAAAACATTTTGTCAGTTATAAGTTGAAGTTATTGAACAGTTTTGGAAATAAAAAAAATTAAAATTGTAGAAAAAGCACAAATATTTTGCTAAATTTAAAGCACGCCTGCGTTAAACAAAGGAAAACTAGAATGAAAAAATAAACTCTCTACTAACTTTTTTCTGTGGCACTGCACTGCTAATGTGAACAAATGCAACTTTAACAAAAAAGTATGTGTGTAGTTTAAAAACAAAATTTTAAAAGAAACTGTAAAATATTTATGATATTTAGACAGTAATTTATTATTTAGCTCTCTCTTTTTAAATAACTTGTTTATAACTGAAAGACTAAGAAAATAAAATTTTAAAAAATTAATAAGAAATTTTTCTAAAATGAAAAAAAAAAACAATAAACATGAATTAAAACCATTTCTCAAGAAATTCTATCTGACAAAATGTTTTTGTTTGTTTGCACACAGATGACGAATGTTTCTATGTTGGATTGGGTCAAGACGGCCATTCAGCTAAACGTGGCGGCAACAAAAACACGCCCAACGACTACAAACCATTCCAATGCTGTCCAACAAAATTGGAGAAATCAACGAAAGTTCCTAAAATGACTGCCCAGCGTATTGGTCACATGGACGCCGCCGATCTCAGCAACAAAGGTGGCAACTTTAAGTTTGCACAGGGTGCAACAACTGCCAGCAGCGCTGCCAGCAAGAAATCCTCGACTTCAAGCTCAAAAGCAAACAAAAAGCAGTCCAAGAAACCAATAGCCGATGATGATGATGATGATGACGACGATGATGATGACGACGATAATGATACCAATGAAGATACAGATGATGAGCCTTTGGTAAGAGTTTCCTACACAACACCCCGGAAGTCGATGAAGAATAACAAAAAATTGGACGACAAGGCAAGCCCAACAGCAAAAGGCGCCTCCACCACTACCCCCACAACAACCACCGCGACGAAAAAGGCTCTTGCTAAAGAAACTGGCGACAAAATTAATGTGAAAACCGGTACGTTCGGCTTTGGCAATTACATTATCTGGTAGATACAGTAGCTGAGAGATCAATCACATCGTATTATGTGTTTATGTGTATATATCTTAATATATATATACCTATATATATACATGTATATAGTTGACTTAGCTTAGATCATCATCGGTCACAGTCAGTCACATGATGTTCTCTGTGTGTGTGGGCTGTGGCAACATTTTTTCCTCGTTTTTATTTTGTGTTTTTATTCTCTTCTTCTTCTTCTTCTCTTTTTGTGTCTTTCAGGCATTAATTATATGCATAAACAACTAAAAAATATCTATGACCTCCTTTTTCAGGATATCTCAATGTGGGAGTAAGGAAACAATTTAATTGACTAAAAATCAAAACTGATAAATAATAGAATGAACCAAGACAAGTTTTTTGTATGAGGTTTTTACAGAAAAACATTTAAAAACACACAGAAAATGTTCTAAATGCATTTGTTAAGAAAAGTAACATCTTCCACATCCTACTCCTATTTTACTAGCTGTCAAAAGCAATCTTTTACAATATTTTTTACATAAAAAAAATAATTATTTCTATGCTTGGTAATCACATGACAAGAGCATGGCTAAGTAAGAACATGGCAAGAGATTCTTTTATGCCTTTAAGGATATTTACAACAGTAACAGAAACAGAAACATGCAAAAAAGCCATCATACAGTCGAAAAACAACAACAACAACAACAACAATCATTTGGTCATCATTATAAATATTATTTATCGGTCCTCGGAAACAACTGATATCTAAGAATGTCTAAACAGCTGACTAGCAGTCAGCTGATTTGCTGATCGTCGTCAATAACAACAGCGATACTTAACATACAACAACAACAACAACAACACTACACGGCAATAGACAAGTGTTTACTAAGTAACCGCTTAAGTATGCTAAAGACTGCGATCCTCAAACTGTGGCTTGCAGCTTGCAAGCAATGCTAGCGCTTACCTCACGCATTACCAGCTGCTTTTTGACATTTGCTGTTGGTATTGTTGGGAACATTTTCGCTGCACTGCATAGCGTTCCACTGTTTTGCAGCATGTTCACTCAACAACTCAACATTTTTTTTATTTCATTCAAATATGAAGTTGATTTTTTATTTATGAGCTTTATTAAAAGATTTCTTAGTTTTTATATAATTCAAATTTTTTGACTTAGCAAAATGCATTTTAGTCATTAACTTTGCTAAAACAAAAACAGAAATAAAAAAATCAGCATGACAATTTAATTTTTTTTTTTAATATTTTTTAATGTTGTTCAAATTTTGAGAACAACAAATTGAATTTAACTCGATTTTGTGTCACGTTTGTGTCACGTGTCAACAAAGTTTTTTCTTTTTCATCAAAGCATATTTTGTCAACTTTTGCACACTCAACAAAAGTAACTTTTAAAGCTTTAAGCTTACTTAACCTAAACTTTAACTTAACTGAAGTCATAATCATCTCTAGTCTTTTGATACTACTTGTTTTTTATTTCTAATTTTCTGTATACAATAAATATATTTAAATATATTTGACTTACTACTTTTATAGTAATTTACAAACACAACTTTTTATATACATGTATATTTAATATATAAAATCACCTATCTCCGAACATAAACTTTTGTAAAAACCATTTAACCAATAGTTTTGCTATTTATCTAATGTAACTTGAAATCTCGTAAAAACTCGCTATAAACTGTAATGTTATGATGTAATTCTTTTGAGAAACTGTTCTATTTACACATAAAAATTTATACTAACTTTGTTTTAATACTATATAACTATATATATATATATATATATATAGCTCATTTTATGACACTTTTCTTTTATTGTTATCGTTTGTTATCGAAAACAATAGAAAAATAACGATTTTAATTTTGTATTGTTATGTTTGAAAAGTCTAAAATTGTTATTGTAAAAATTGTACTTGTCTCACCTGAAGCAAACGAAGAGAGATAAACTTAAAAATACTTAAATTTGGTTGAAACAACAGCCTAGAGCTAGAGAACATTTTTTTTTTTTCGAACACTTTGTTAGTCGATAATATAAATATTAATGTAAAAACTATTTTTTTCTTCAATCAACTAAATATTAAGCAGACTTTGTTAGAAATTTTAAACAAACTGTAGTTTGACTTTAACTAATTTTAATTGTAATAAAATTTTGTTAAATAACCTATTTTTGGACTGAAACTCTTCAAGAGACTTTTGGAAAGTTTCGTCATGTCGGAATAGGATTTTCTAAAATCTTTTTTAATTTTAATATATATAAAAGAACAAACAAATAAGCTATACTTATTATAATACTGCAAATATACAAATAATAAAAAACTGAGTTTCTTTCAATATGTACTTTAACTCTAAGGAATTAAGAAAGTAATTGTAATGGTTGTTTTTGGTTCGAAACTGAAAAAATTATTTAAATACATGGCCACTTTTTATGTTACACGGTCCCACTTAATTTAAACAAAATGATTTTCGAACGAACGAACACAAAGCATGAAAATGTTTTATTAACAGAGTTGCATTCTTCCAGAGCATATTTTAAACCCTCCGTGTTTCCCAACCTCGGTCATCCTTACTCCACCAACCTCGTTGAAAATTGTTGACTCCACTATATCAGAAACAACATAATTTTTTGTTTTGCGGATATCAAAAAAATTGTTAAAATTATATTCTCAATTGCAAAATAAATTATCCATATCATTAGGTTTTGCATCTTTTTTGCCGTATTGTGGCCATAGGGTGATTCAGGTAAATTTATTTTCATGATGAAGTTTCGTTGAGTAGGTAAAAAACATGGTAAAGGGTTATTCATTTTGGGTGTCGGAAAATGCAGCCTTGATATTGGCAGTTGTCAAATGTTTATGTCATCCAAAATAGTTTTTTTTAGCTAAAAAGTTTGTTATTTTACAATATGAAACGTTTTCGTTTTACTACCAAGCAATGCGTTAAAATTGTTAAATTTTTCTCCAAAAATTGCGCTGATAATTTCCAAGCGATTGTGGAGAAGTCATTGAATCAACAAACAGTGACTGTCTGGTGTGCATTACGGTCTGGAGGTGTCATTGGCATTTTTTTTTTTTTTTTTTTTTAAAGGATTAGACCTACACTGAAAAAAAATGTTAGCTTAAAATTAAACACAATGTGTTCAAAAAATGTGTTCGTATTTTGCCTTTTTTTATATGTTTTTCAAAATTTTTAAACACATTTGCTCTTACTTTGACGAAATTTGTTGCAAGCTATTTTTTAAACACAAAATTCGTCAAATTAATAACAACTGTCGTCAATTTTAAAACATTTTTTTTTCAGTGTAGGATTGAGTCCTGCAAAAACTCCCGTGAAAGGCATTTGAATGATATTATATTCCATGTATAATGGGAAAGTTCAAACATTTTAACGAAATAAAAATTTCATCGAAATAATCTTTTCGATGGAAAAAACGGATAACCATTTAAAACAATTGTATCATGGTAAAAAGAATGAATTTATTAGTTTATAAAAGAATTTTAGGCTTGAAGAAAATTTGGTAGATTAAACATGGCAAATAGAACAAAATTCATGTGGCCTGTTTTTTTATTTTTTTTTTTTCAATAATTATTACACAGTTTGATAAAAGCAATAATAAGAGTAGTTTTTCAAAAAAGTATAAATAATTAGAATCAAAGTGTGTTTTCTTTAATCATTTAGGAATAGAAACGGAAGAAACAGAAAAATTGACAAAGAGTTATGAGTAGAATGAATAAAGAAATAGAACTGAATAAAAAATCTAACGATGATACCTTCAAAGTAACTCTTATTATTTTATTTTAGTGTGTTTAATATTAAATTTAATTTGGATTGTTATAAGTTGCAGGAAACCTTTCGAAATACTCAAGATACTACTAAAGCTCTATATCTCGTTGAATTTTTAAATAGTTTATCCTTCATCAAACGATAATGTTCAGTCCATTAAGTTTTCTTAAGACATAATGCCAGGATGTTTCTTTTAACTTAACCGTGGACAAATGTTGAGTTATTCGTTGCGTTTTTGACGTGACAGTGTTACGTTTTACCTCACTAGTTTCAAAAAAAGTTGAAAAAGACATTTTTTTAAAATTCAACGCCGTTGCATGGAACTATTACTCAATTAGTATAGATGTTATGATAAAAATTATAAAATTATTAAAATAAATAAAAGACGTTATCGGGACACGAAAAGAGCTGCATAAGCAACGAAACCGTAAATTTGTTACATGAAATTATAACGCACTTTGTATAGATGCAACGGTAAAAAATATTTCACGTCAGTCAAGACTGGATCGTAGCCCTCATGACAAAAATAGACAAAAATTTCATTTCGTCATGAGACAGAGCAGAGAGCCGCATGAGATCAAAAATGCATCAATTATGCAACGCCGTTGCATTGAATTATAACTCGATCAATAGATGCGCCAAGGTAAATGCTATAAAACGCAACTGAAGAATTTATTCTTATCCTTCTGACAAAAATTAAATAATAAATTATGACGTCTTCAGGCCGCGGAGGAAACAATTTATGCAATAAAAATGCAAGATTTTTGCATGAAATTATAATTCGCTAAGCAGAAGTGCTGCGAAAAATTTAATATAACGACAGCAAAAAGTGGTTTTTTACCTCATAACGAAAATGAAAAAAAAAACTTTTGGAGCCTCGACACAACCGAGGCAACCGCTTATACAGTAACAATGCAACAATAATGAAGAATCGTTGCATGCTATTATAACTCTGTGACTATTGGCGAAACGGTAAATTTTATGGAACGACAGTAATGTTTTCAGTCATATGATAAAAATAAAAAAAAAAATAAAAAAAAATTTTGCCGAATTATATTCCTCGAAAGGTGTCACATCCTTTTAGTCAGCCCATATTAATCACATATGGACTTCATATTTCACTTAGTGGATGATTTTCTTAAATGATGCATACGTCTCTTTTGAATAGGCACCCAATGCGATTGGATCAGAATTTTTGTATTATTAATGTGTAACAGAACCCGTTTTAACCTCTTCTAAAAAAATCGATTATATTTTCTGACCCAAATCTCATAAAAGAGTAAATTGTGATTCCGATGACATCAATCAAATCGTAGTAGTTTCTAAACTCGTCTAAAATTTGTTGAAATCTGTTTAATTTTATATCTGAGAAAAATCACGATGTTATTTTATCAAACTTATATTCATTTTAAACATTTTTTCAAAAATAAATAAACAATTTTTTAAAAACCAATTTTTTAAAAAATTTTTTTTGTTATTATTTTTATTTTTTAAATAGTTCTAACTGATAAAAATTGCGCATATATTGATCCTTGGACCCTAGTTTTCCCAACCAAGGGAACCCTACGTTTTTAAAAAGCCAATTTTTCCCAAAAATTAATTTTTTAATACCTTCGCACTTCATTGATAATAACGGAGGATAATGAATTATTTACCCAGGAGACATATTTCATTTTACATTTTGTTTTTTTTTCTTTCTAGAAGATAACACAAAAGCTTCAATAGGTGCACATGACTCATTGTGGTAATTCAAAACTGTGCCTAAAATTATGCATAGAAACTCAAAAGGTCTTCATTTATGAGTTTTTTTAATAAAACAGAAAACACAGGTTATAAAAATGTTTTACAAAAAGTTTCCTCGTCATTTTCAAGCATTCGTTATAAATTTTAAGTGAATAAGTGTAGATATATTAAGTGTATTCGAGTATTTGTTAATTTCAAAGAAAGCCTAAAATTATGCAACAAAAAGCAGTCGATCTAGCTTTCTTATTCTTAAGTGCCTCACTTGAAAATCTGAAAGAAAATGTTTAATTATGACAATGTTTTTATTCGCTTAAACAATGTTTAACACTTTTTGACGACAATATTTGTTCGAAACACAGATATTAGGCTGAAGATCAATTATGGATTTCCATGAGCTTTAACGCTCAGCAAATAAGTTTGTTGGCTACTTTCCAAATGGATCTTTTCATTCAAGCACGATCTTTTAATTCTGACTTCTACTATGGTCAAAGAAATTTTTGAAATCATAATATAAGGGAAAAATTATAAACTTTTTTTTTATTTTTCAAACATTAAAAATGGTTCGATGTTTTATCAGTTGGAATTGTATTTTAAGTTGGAAAATTCATTACAAATTAAAAAAAATTGTTTGTGCCTGTGTTCAAACAGAAATCGACCCTTATTTTTTTAAATATTTTTGAATATAATTTTTTTTTTCTTTATTAATAAAATTTTTAAGTATATAAAATTAAGATTGAAATATAACAAGATAATACTCTTTGACTTGGTCAAAACTTTATGGCATTCCAAAGTAAATTTATACATTTTGATTGATTGACTGCAGCGCTCAGGTATGTCGACTATGAATGATCCATAAATAAAATAATTTCTTTATGTTTTCATTTTTGAATTCTGCTCTTCTTTGTCACAAAATTATAAAAATAGGCAACATCGAACAGGAACAGGAAGTATTTCGCTGGATATTAGAGCAAAAAGCCGATGAAACTATTGAACTGATTGATCGTGAGACACTCTTTGAATACATTGGTTCCAAAGACTTTTTGGCGGTAGTGTTTTGTAAGTATACGATTAAAGGATCAAGCAAAAGACATTCTCTCATTATGCTAAGAACTAAAAATAGCTAAACAATAATTTAGTCTTTGATAGTTATAGCTTGGAGCTGTTTGACACGATGTTAGGGTTAAAAGCTGTTAATATGGCCCACTAAAAACTGTAACTGCTTAATTATAATTAATATTTTAAAATTATGGAAAAATATTTTGTTCTAATATTAGTTAAAAACTATTCATTCTTACTCTTTTATTAACGCCAACATAACCTTTCATACTATATCTAGACAAAGAAGAAGATCCCGATTCACCGCGTATTCTGCGCCACATTGAATTGATTGATGACGAGGCAGCCGAGTATGGCATACATGTGGTCAAAACAAGTGACAAACTTATGGCCAAAAAATACGGCTACCGCAATCCACCTGGCATAACGTACTTCAGAAAAGGTTGCATTCCACGATAATGCAATTAAATCAACGGATGACTCAAGTGTATATTTTTTTCTTTTAAGGTAAATACATAAACTACGATGGCGACATCGATGATGAGGAAGAAGTACTCGACTGGCTTACCAGTCCAGCTAATATGGAAATGACCGATCATATTGAGCAGGTCAATAGAAAAATGTTTGAAAAGATACGCAAGACCTCAGATTATTTGGCGGTGATTTTCTGTAAGCTTGAAATTATGAAAAATATGCAAAAATATTTTATTTCATCAAAACTAATACAGATAGCGATGAATGCAAGCAGTGCCCACGTGTGCTCGCGGAAGTTGAACACATTGACGATGAGGCCGATAAGGCGGGAATTGACTTTGTGAAGATCGATGATAAACAGATGGCCAAGGAGTTTGGTGTATTTGCGCTACCAGCGATAGTGTTCTTTAAGCCAACATCTAAAGAGCCAGTTATTTACGCCGGTAAGTCAGAGTTAATAATATCTACGCTATATTCATATATATATATATTCCCTCCCCCTATTCAATACACAGGAGATCTTTATGAAGAAGAACAAATCCTCACTTGGTTACTAACGCAAAAGGATCCAAGTGGAGATGTTATCGAAGATCTAGAAGGCGAAAGACTTGTGCAGCTCATTGAAGAGTCTGGTTCAATTGCTGTGTATTTTTGTAAGTAGCTTGTTTTCATGGTTGACATGGATCCGTCTTTAGTGGATCCAAGTCTAATACGGGCCTTTAAGTTAGCGAACAAAGCCCAATTTGAAATGCACTGCAACCGATTTGGTAATCTGAATATTGGCAATGTCTCTGGATTTATAAATGTGAAGCAATGATTTTCATAATCCTAATTTATAAAAAACAAGTAGTAAAAAGCTGAGAGTTAAAATTAGATTCGATAAATACAGGTAGCAATGCAAATAAGTAGAAGTTTTCAAGTTAGTTGTAGGAATCATTTGTAAAACAATTTAAAAATCGTCCCTGCAGGAAATGGATTGATACGTCTTCGAAACACGTCAGTTTCTTAGATAGGATCGATCCGTTTCCATGGCAGTCTTCGAAGACATTTTCAAACAAAATTCCACTTGGTCTTGCAAGACATGTTCTTGAAATGTCTTCAACGACGGCGTCTTACAAAGCGGATAAACAAAATTATGTGTTCTCCATATGGGTTTTTTTTTTTTTTTTGGAGTGAAATTTTTACACTTAGAGAATGTAAAAAAAAGAGAGTAGTGTAGTTCGCACTGAGTATACGTACTTGGTCTTCGAGACGGCTTCGAAGACTTTGTCTTTGAGGATTCATATTCCAAATGGGATTTTACTTTAGATCTTGCTACTTTCATAATACTCATTTATGCCAGGAATCATTATCGAAAACTGTCAGAACTTTGTAGATGCTTTTGAAAAAATCTTCACGTTGAATTCATTAAAATCTAGGAAAATACTTCACAAGCCTTCTTCTCACTCTTTTTACAGAAAAAAAATATAATTTGTTTAAGCATTGGTTAAACAGAGCATAACTTACCCAAAGTAGGTCCTAATTAACGAAAGCTATATTTAAAAGTCGGATTTTGTAGTATAAAACTTGGCTTAAATAAACTTTAATCAACCACAGCACTGAAAACTAACCTTTCATAAGTAGAAAAAAATATATTTGTAACATTTACAAATGTCGTTTTAATATATTTATGGTGGTCATGATTTTGATCCGCCATCGCCCATCCTAGAAAGAACTGTTTACATTTGAAATAAGAAAACTTATGTATAAAAGTTCGTGGCGGCCGTGGCGCAGTGGGTAGAGTGCGTGACCCATACGCCAGAGAACCCCGGTTCAATTCCATCTCACACAGAGAGTTTTTTCAATTAAATTAATTTTTCTGTTCTGTTAAATTAATTAATATCGTCACCTCTCTGCAGACAATGGCAAAACTCAGAGAGTAAATATTGTCATAAAAAGCTTCTTGAGAACATGCACATTAGCCGTACGGCATAAAACTAGTAGGTCCAGCTCTCGATCAATTGTGTTCAAACATTTCATAACACGCACAACACAATTTGATCATAAGAAGTTCGGTCAAAGTCCTTTCAAGGGCTGAAGTGGCCAGTTTATTTTATATTTATGTGTAAAAGTTCACCTTAATTCCGCTCTTAGTGTGATATTTACGAATGTTTTACAATTTTGATTTAACATTTAACCACTCTTCAAAAAAAATTTGCTGAACACACTTTTATAATATATAATATAATATCTTGTATCTTTTCCTTACAATGGTATATTTAAGTATTTTAATTGGGGATTATTATAAAAATCCTTATAAACAATAAAAGAGTAGAAAATTAACTCAGTTTTTGAAAACGAGCTTGAATCTTATGCAACTCAAAGCCATTTCCACAATTTATTAATGAGTCATAATTCTAAAGGCGAATCCTTACTTTTGTTCTATTGTATGATTATATTGCCGACTTCTTCATTAAATGTTTTTATTTTCTCAGTAAATTTTGATTGTTAATATACCTTCTGTCCAATGCATGAGATGCATGAGGACTATGAAAATATTATATAAGCAAATCTTCAACTAAAAAAAGTGGTCGTTCGATGCACTCACTATCTTTTAACAGAGTTCATTTTTTCACAATTTTACTTAGGGCCAATATAACAGTGTAGGCTTAAGGTCCCCTTAGCGCTTAAGGAGACCTTAAGCTTAATAATAATTTTAACAGTGCAGAAAACACAGTCGCACTTAAGGGTTCCGCTTAAGATCTCCTCAAGAATCAGCTGTTTCACATTTTTTCAATAAGAGAAATGGAATCGCGTTTGTTAAACCAAGAAATTTACAAGTTAATTTAAGCATTGATTCTGATATAAATGATGAAGAGATCGGGGAGCTGTTGAAAAACAAATTTCTTAAGTGTACCTTAAGGGCTGACTGTTAAAACGCACGACACTTAAGGTGTGCTTAAGTGTTCAAGCTTCCTTAACTTAAGAGGACCTTAAGCTTGTACTGTTAGCCTACTGTAAAAAGCCCTTAGTAACCTTAAATAAGCAATTTTCTGTGCAAAATTTTGTGAAATCATCACTCAAATTTAATATTTTTTATGTAAAATCGTTTTGGAAAAGAAACCGTTCACATATTATTCTATGGAAACTATATAACAATGGAATCTATTCACATATCAAACAAAGTTCATAATCTCCTTGTAGAGATGTCCTAAAGATTTTAATTTACTTTTTAATTGATCTGATTTTCTTGAGGAACTATTATTTTATACATGTATATCTAGAATATTCTGAAATCTTGCCATATGGTTCAGCGTTACACTTTTGCGCAAATAGGTTGCAGTGCTTCTACCAAAATAATAAGCCAGTGACAAGAAGAAAAATCTTCAAATAACCGTTAATTCTATGAGAGTACAATTTATCTATGAAGTTTTCTTTCTTCAAAATAGCAATGGGAAAATCATGCTAATCTATGTGACTAACAACTTAATAATTTCTTAACTTAAATATAAATTTTATTTAAAAATAAACATATTTTCTTTTCTAAAAAACAAACATAAAACGAACAAAAAAATCAAACCACTTTTAACTATTTTGTTAAAACAAAACAAACAAAAAAAAAACACCTGAAACACCCTATTAGGGAATAAAACCCAGTGCGATATCTGCAGTTCCAAGGCGGCACGCAAGGCTCGTTTGAAAAAAGAAAAAGAACAACAACAAGAAGGTGGTGGTGGAGCCAGTGCAGCAGCGGCATTTGGGTCGGATGCTGAAACTGCTGAAGGTGCTGAAACAGCGGCTGCCGAGACCAAACACGAAGATGGTAGAGCATAAAGCGAATTTTAAGATTGAACGCTGAGAATGAACGTGATCCAAAACAGTATCATGTTCCATGTACCATGTACCCTGTGCCACAGCATTAGAACCCCCTGTATCAAACATAATACAAACATATATCGTACACTTACATACAAGAAAGCTGTGTCGATTGAGTCCAGTGCCTTGAGTAGAAGTAGCTTCCAAGCGTGTTTTAAATACTCCTTGACTTACCCTAAACTTTTCACATTTGTTTCTTACTCACGTTTTCACTCACTACTTTTTAGTGTTACCCCGCTGTTCATTTTAACTCAAAATCCTTATGTTAAAGAAATATTTTGCACTTTGTTAGCGATAAAAATATATTTTTAAGAATTACAGAAAAAAAATTTTTAAGTGAAGTAAAATAATATAATATGGCTTGCTTAATTAAAGCTACAATTTCACATTAGAGGTATTCACAATATGGTGTTTTTGAGATATAATTAAAAACAAAATATATAATTAAATTCTAGTTTGTGAACAAATACGTTCTAAATTTGAAAACATTGTATATTTTATAAAGTTTCGTATTTAAAACTTAATCTCTTTTCCACATTTTATTCACTTTCTCACAAATACCTAATAAATACAAAATCAAACACACAACATCGTGAATACCCCTATTATAAATTTATATATATTTTATTAGAATGTTTTGAATGCGATATATTTCCTCTGTAGTTCCTCCCACACCTTAAGCACTCTTACCACTTTCACCTTGTCTCCGAGCACATGACTTTCTTTCACATTAAACACCTCAAGGAATGCTATTGTTTGTTTTATGCTTTATTTATTTCAAACCTTTATGACAGTATAGAACATATTATAACTGGTTTTTCTTTCAAAAAACAACGCCTTCACTATTTAGATGCTGATGGCTGTGAACAATGTACCAAGGTGCTGGAGGAACTGGAAAATATTGATGATGATTGCGACAAACATGGCATAACATTTGTCAAAACACGTGACTTTTCAGTGGCCGATGGTTACGGCGTTCACGAGTATCCGGCTTTAGTTTATTTCGAAGGTGGTATTCCGAATGTTTTCGAAGGTAAGTCCATGTTGCGTAAACCAACAAGAATAAATTTAATAATATGATTTTTTTATTTGTTCCTACGTTAACAGGCGAGCTCAACGAAGAGGAGGAGGTTCTACAATGGTTGATCACTCAAAAAACTGAAGATCGGATTGAACTCATAACGCGTCAGATGCTGGAGACAATGGTTGAGGAAACGCAATATTTGGCAGTTTATTTCTGTGAGTTTTCAAATGTATAATAAAAGTGCTATGATTTATTTTACTTGTCCGTACACTAGATTTGAAATAATCCCTCAGTCCTTATCTCAGTTCATCTCTGTTTGTTATTAAGCCCTAATGGCTCATTTTGAAAAAGTTTGATGTTAACACCAAAACTTTTTAAACGTATATTCTTTACACTTACTTTGCATTTTTATAAACACACATTAATTAATACATAAAAACATTTCATTACTTCATTTTTATAAAATATTATTATGCATAAATCTTGATTTACTTAACAATTTACTATATATTGCAATTTAATTACAGTTGTTTTACTATTTTAAAACTTTTTATTATTTGTATTTTTAATTTAACCTTAAATAACTATTTTTGTTCTAAAACATGAATTTTTCCCTACATTACTTTTCATATCGTATATAAAAACACATATAAAAACCAACAACACAAACCAACAAAATGCAACCAATACCAACCACAATCAATCTCTACCAAACCTTTTCCAACTTATGTAAATCCAAAATCCAAACACCCAACAAAAATAAAAATATACCTACTCAGTACCACCTGAGCGCCAAGGACAACAACCCGCTTATTGTCGCAGCTATTGTTCGCCCATATCCTTGTCCGAAGACAACATCACAACATCGCATACATCCAAAATATATATTAAGAATTATATATCGCGTAAAAGAAATCGTGTCCGAAATCAAGGTATTCATTCAAAAGCTAAACAAAAACAAAATCAAGCCAAATTGGAAATTTAGTTTAATTCGAAAATAAAAAAAAAAGAACCGGGAATCTATTCTAATGAGAAAATAATTTGGAAATGTATGGCATAATTTTGTTCGCATGTCCTTTTTTAATTAATCCGACAATAACTCTGCGGGTACTTAACATAATAAAATCTTTATTTATAGAGCTTTCTAATACAATAGACTGTATTGCATCCAAACTAAATATGCGATTAAAAAAAATTGTGAGTTCTTAAAGTTATTCCCGCATTCACGGAAAACCTGATACATTTATATTATTTAACTGTTAATAGGCTATTTTGCTTTTTATATATATTATTTTCCAGTAAAAGTAAAAAAATTAAAAATAAAATCAAAGCCGAATTTCTTTCATAAGGTTAGAAAGGCCACCAGAAGTTTGACCTTTAAACAAAGTTAAATAAAAAGAAGTGGGCAATTTGGATCATGGGACTCAATAATTTGACTCAAGGGCGTATATTATTGCTTTTCAGTAATGGCATTTATATTGTTTGAAAAGTGGGTTCCGTCAGTTTTGTGAAATTAGACTTAAGCTTTCGAAGGAATTTTCATCAACTATTTGTTTTATTTTTGCCATAACTAAAATTACACGCTGTGGCGTCCGTGGCGTAGTTGGTTAAAGTGCGTGGCCGCTATGTCAACGAACTTTGGAGACCCAGGTTCGAACCCCAGCAGCGACAGAAAATTATTTGAATTAAAATAATTTTTCTGTACGGCCGCCACCTCTCTGCAGACAATGGCAAACCTCAGAGAGTAATAAAAATGCCATGTAAAGCTTCTTGAGAATAAGAACATTCCGTTCATCGCCGTTCGGAGTCGGCGTTAAGCATGTAGGTCCATTTCTCGGTCAATTGTGTACAAACTTAATAACACGCACAACACAATTGATCATAAGAAGCTAGGTCAAAGTCCTTTCAAGGGCTGAAATGGCCAGTTATTTATTTATTTTTTTATTAAAATTACACGCTGTTTTAGTTTATTTCACACAACGTCATGTCTCTAATCTTTCAAGCGATATATTTTATCATTCAAACGATATTTTTGAATAATAAAATTGTCAATCTAATATTATTTACTTTTAAGAATGGCAAAAAAAAAGATATTAATAAAATTCGCTTATCTTTTTATACTAACTATTGAAGAGATCAAAATTTGACTCAAAGATCAATCTATCAACTATCAATAGTATTTTCGGTCAAAATTCAGTACCAATAATTTCAAGTATGGAGAATATCATGCGATACTTTTTTTCGAATCTTCATATATTTTCAAAAACATTCAAGTTGGTACAATCGTCTTTGTAGACAACATATAAATTACGCATTGAAATAGTTGAGAAATCTGATTTCTTAAAACCAACTTATTGAAACTATCCGTTCAAAATGCAATTGTTGTTTCACCCTTTTAGAAATATTTGAGTAGATAATCATCGTTATATAAAGTAATTGTTTATATTAATCCTTATCTGTAATTCCCCATTATTAACTATTCGTGAAGAGCATTTTTCGTATTAAATTTTTTCAAAGTATCAAAACTGCTTTTCTTAAAACCGACAATTTAATCTTTTGTTCGGTAAATTTTAAAAAACCTCCAATTTTTGCTTTATTATTTCATGGTTTTCTATTTTAATCAAACTCAAATCACCCTGTGGTTGGCATTCATCAGGTGCATTTAAAATTGCATTTGTATCAATTTGCAGTTAGGCAATTTTTTTAGGTAAATCTCTTCTTCGGAACTATGGTGTAATAATAATAAGGTGTTAGTGAGTTTGACACTTCTCTCTCAAAATGAAAATATATTTCGCCCCGCTCCTGTTAAAAACAGCTGATGGTGAATTGGAATGAAAATAAATCAGCTAACTTGCAGTCGATCGGAACTCAATGCCATGTCCACTTCTTTTGATGGCTATTATCAGCTGAGGCATTGAACTTTCTTTCATGGCATTCGATATGTTCTTGAAGAAAACGATGTGAGTGTAAGACAATTTGCTTGCTGGCCAAAGTTTCTTGTCGGTGACACCTACCAGCGCACGTCTTTGATAAAATGGCAAAACCATTCAATGGCGAACTTGGCAAATGGGCGAAGACTACTGCAATAACTTTTTGTCAACACAACACGGCACAATTAATTGCATTTAATATTTATTTCAACTTAATTGGCACAATTACCTATAAAAACTATAACCCATCATAATCTAGCAACTCAAACAATAATACAATTTGACAACTATCAACAATTTCTTTCTTTCGCTCTCAATTTTTTGACAGAAAGAAAGCTATTCTTGGTGTTGACAAAAACTCACTAACATCTTATTATTATAACACCATGTTCGGAGCATGAGAAAATACCATGGTAGTTTCATATTGGAGAAAAAGGTGAGCTGGATGTCAGAGTAAGCTGTTCAGTTTGAGTTTTTCTAATCGTTGTTGTTACTGGTGTCATTTGTTTTAAAAATTCACATTTGAAGTCACTCTTCAGAGCTGCAAATCCTCTCTCGCTCTGAGTCGAAACTGTCAAAATCAATAAGGATAATTTTATGCTTCTTTTTGTTGTTGTTCGCAGTTCGGTGTGTTTTTGTTTAATTATACCTTCATTACATATATCTTCTGATCGAAAAAGACCCGAATTCTGCAATGAAACGAAAATGGTTCAATTATTCACCGATATTCATTGTATTTCCCTTAAAATAATGTCCATGGCAAACAACACATATTCCAACGCTTTCTCCAATCTTGAAAACACTTTTCATAGTCTGATTTTTAAATCGCCTACAGCTCCTGCGAATTCTCCTCTATCGTCTCAGTTGTGTCAAAACGTTTTCCGCGAAGTGGTAATTTGCTTCATGGGAAAAGCTAGGAGCCATGTCGGGCACATAAGGGTGCAAACATAGTGGATGCGTATGAGCGTTTCTATCACGCACAAATTGCCGACAAATGGCGCTCAGATATTTGAGTACCAAACCGCAGATGTACCAACATAAAGGTTTGTTCGAAAGGCAAATTTCGGGTTGTTTTTATCAGAAGTTTTATGAAATTTGATAGAAATTTGAAGATATGACCACTACTCAAACTGTTTGTCAAGGTGTTTGATGAGAATAGACATTTTTTTGTTAGATCAACGATTTCCACGACGAAAGATGTGACCACTCCTCAAACTGTTTGTCAACGTGTTTGATGAGAATAGACATTTTTTTTGTTAGATCAACGATTTCCACGACGAATTCCAAATAGATTTCAACATAACAAATATTAAAAGGTGTCGCATAAGTCACAGATATTTATATTTGAGCACTAATTTTTTTGTAGCAAGAGTAGAGTACATACTAAATCTATGACAGTTGCCAATATGTTCTTATAGTTGAGGTTTAGTCATGGAGAAATTCACTGTCGAGCAACGTGTACAAGTTATGATAATTCACTGAAAGAATAGTGAACATTTTGCGACGACGGCCACATAGCCAACGACACAATGCACTTATTGCAAACAAAATTCAAAGGGAAGATCTATACCAACAAAACCCCTAACGATTCTGGAGCTGAAACAGGAAATACAACTGGTCATTACAGAAATTGATCCAGAATTATGCCAGATTGTCATTATGCCAGCCATTTGAGCGACATTAATTACCATATGTCGCAATAATTTCCATGTATCTTTTTTACAATTCAATAGCACATGATTAGGCACAAAAAGAAACATTAAAAAATTAAGCTTATAAAATTAAATATTTGTTTGCAAAACACAAATAAAGGAAATTCACGATCCGGCGCTCTTTGTAGAGCTCTTATGAAAAAGAGTAAAAGTGCGACAAAAAAGAACTCTCCAAAAACAAAATACACATGCTGTCAAAACATTTATAATCAAAACAAAAAGAAAACTTGAAACGTTTAGTGGCAGCAACTTCAATTAAATATTCTACAATTTCGAATTATACCTTAATACTTTCGAACAAATAAAAATTGAATAAACAAAATACAGCTGACTGAACTCCACTTCATCTTCTAGATTTGTGTATGTGATGTGTTCACAGCTTGTACTTTTTTGCTCTTTTGCACAAGAGCACAACAAAGAGCTCCGGTTCGTGAATACCCCTGTAGAATACTTTTTAAAAATGTAGTTTCCAACCATCACGGTAGGTGGTGGCAACGCTTGGAAAATTAAACTTAAAATATTGAAGTTGGAACATTAAATTACAAAAGGTGTTTCAGACAAAATATTTTGTTTAATTTAATCAAAATTAATGAGTAAAAACGTTCCGCCATGTTATGTTTTGCTTTATTGCCATTTCAATTATGTACTATGTTTTAACTAACCAAAGGTTAACCGATTTACTCTCAAATATTTGGTTAACCTATTTTTAATGTTGTCATTTTCGATTTACTTGAACGATACTTTTACTTTCGTACCGTTATTAATGATCAATTGTCGGATTATTTTTTCAAATAATTTATGAGAAAAACTATGTGTGTTTAGTTTGGAAGTGAATACCTTAATTTTTGGCGTTTTTCCTACACTCTTTACATTTTACAAATTTCTATCTGAAGCACTAACTCAAACACTCAAAATGAGCACTAATATTGAACCTTTCCTTAAAATTTCCGTTACAAACACTAATAACTATAATTAACCAAACTCTTCTTTTGAGATAAACGCAAAAAAAAAAAAATATTTATCACTGCTTTACAGACAAGATCAACTGTAACATTTGCGATCAAATTTTGGAGGGTCTCGAGTTGATCGATGATGAATGTGATGTTTTTGGCATACATATGGTTAAAATACAAGATCCGCAATTGGCCAAACGTTATTCGATCAAAACATTCCCGGCTTTGGTGTATTTTAGGTGAATATAAGACTAAGCTGCTCTATGAACTACTTTAACTTTGAGTTATTGCATATAATTTTGCCAAGAAATGGCAATCCTCTGCTCTTCGAGGGTGATTTACAGAATGAGCAATCCGTGTTGGAGTGGCTGATTGATGATGACAATCGCGAGTTAGCGGATGAGATTGAAGAAGTTAATGAGCGCATGCTGGAACGTCTAATGGCTGAGTCAACGTTGTTGGTGGTGTTCTTTTGTAAGAATCTTGAAATGTAAATTCACGCTATTATTAATAAAATCTTATATTTTTATACTCGCAATGTATAGATGATGAAGATTGTGCCGAGTGTGAGGAAATTCTGGAGCAACTTGAGGAGATCGATGGTGAAGCTGATATGTTTGGCATAGATTTTGTTAAAATTGCTAGCGTTGAGGCGGCAAAAACATACGATGTAGTTAATATACCATCGTTAGTGTACTTCAGGTAACTAGCTTTAAAGAAAGAGGACTAAAAAAATTATTGGTATAACATTTGAAATTCTTAGAAAACAAGTTCCTGTACTCTACGATGGTGATTTGCATCAACACGACAAGGTTATCACTTGGCTGACATCACAGGATGTTTTCGAAATTAAAAACGAAATCGAAGAAGTCAATCGTAAGATGCTGGATAAACTGCTAGAGGAAAATGAATTCATAACGGTGTTTTTCTGTAAGCTCAATATAATGCTTAATGTAAACTTTATTATCATATTTCTTTAATGGTCAGATGAACACAATCAACAGGACAGCATAGCTGCTTTAGAGAAACTGGAAAATATTGACAGTGAAACCGATAATTTGGACATTACGTTTGTAAAGATGGCCGACGCACGCTATGCCAAAAAATGGGGCGTCACCAAACTGCCAGCAATGGTATATTTCAGAAGAAGATTTCCCAGCATCTATAGAGGTAAAAAAAAAACAAAATAACCGCCTACCTGATTATTAAGACTAATCTCAACTACAGAACTTTTTAATAACCCTTTTTTTCCATTTAGGTGATTTACTCTCAGAGGATGAAGTGCTCGAATGGTTGCGTAAAAATCGTTTCCGCCAACCGGAACTTAACATTTTCATGTACGCCCTGATAGCATTGGCTGTAGGTTTCATGATGTACACTGCGTTCCTTCTACAATGTTTTAAGCCAGCGCCACCACCGCCTGTTCAACATCCAAAACAAACGTGATAACAGCAGCTTCAAAAGTTGCAGCAATAATAATATGAAAAATAACATCAGAGACACACATAACACCATCGAAATAAAGAATATAAAAAAATCGAAAGAAATATCAACAATTTTTCGAAATTACATATAAAAAAAAAAATAGAAAACAATGTATCATCCAAACAGAAAACACGTATGATATCCTACGTTATGAAAAACTCGTCTAAATTAGACGGTATCAAAACTAGCAGCAATCATAATCATATCAAATTTAATAACAATCAACCACCCCTCCCCCTCCCACCTTTTTTCTTACATCCTTTCTTTTGAATTTCTTCATAGCGTGAAGAAGCTAGAAAAAAATAAATTCGACTATTTCAAATTATTCTACTTGACTTTGTTTCTACTTAACGTTCCTTACATTTTTGTAAAGTTCACATCTAATTATAACTTTACATTGTCCATAATCATAAATATCACACTGATATCATCAGTTATCAAACACTACTTACTACGTACTTTTTCTCGTATTTTAGGAACTACATAAAATGTTTCATTTATTTAAATTTCCTTTTGATAATAATTATTATGGTAGAAATTTTACATAATACAAAAATTTATACGTATTTAATTTTATTAATAAAATTTTGGATGGTAAAATTTAACTTGTGATTTTGACGTGACGAAGTTACGTTTTACCGAGCAGAGCAGGTTTCCAAAAAAGTTGAAAAATTAATTTTTTCAAAATTCATCGGCGTTGTGTTGTATTGTTACTCTCTGAGTATAAGAGCTATGACTAAAAAAATCGTACGACCATAAAGGTTTATTCTTTAATTTCATTATAAAAACAAAACAAATAAACACTCAAAACGTCATCGGGACGCGGTGGAAGTTGCTTAAGCAATGCAACTGAACATATGTTACATGGAATTATTACTCGCTGAGTATTAGTGCTAGGATTAAAAACATGATACACCAATAAACTCTGAAGTTTTAGGGACACAGACAGAGCCGCTCAAAGATCGACAATGCAACATTCATGCAGCGGCGTTGCATTGAATTTTTACTCGGTGAGTATATAAGCTACGATAAATGTTTAAAAAATTAAATAAAGGGCTTATACTTGACCTTACGACAAAAATAAAAAAAAATTCTGACGTCACCAGGTCATGAATATAGAATCTTATGTAACAGAAATGTTATATCGTTGCATAGAATTATTACTCACTCAGGAGACGTGCTGCGGTAAATTTTGTTTTACGACAGCATTGATGTGTTATTACGCCTCACAACTATGTATATTACAAAAAAAAATCTTATCGTCATGATTTTAGGGTGGCAACCACATAATGCAGTAAAAATGCTGCTACCATGAAAAAACGTTGCATGGAATTTTAACTCTGTGACTACTGGCGTAACGGTAAATTTTAAGGGACGAAAATGAAGATGAGGACTTTGGGCACATGATAAAAATAAAATAAAAAAAAATTGACTGCGTCATGAGGCTCCTCAGGGAACCGCATTATGTGACGAATATGCATCACTTTTGCTGGATTAATTGTATGCATCTAACGCAAAGTTAATGCACCAAGGAAAAGCACAACCAATAGAGAAGCAAATAAAAAAAAAAAAGCAACAACACCAACATCAACATCAACATCAACATTAACATCAACATCAACATCAACACCAACTTCAACATCAACCTCAACATCAACATCAACATCAAAATCATAATCAACAACAACAACACCAACAACACCAACAACACCAACAA
This sequence comes from Pherbina coryleti, assembly GCA_943735915.1. NCBI lineage: Eukaryota > Metazoa > Arthropoda > Insecta > Diptera > Sciomyzidae > Pherbina > Pherbina coryleti. The sequence goes on from OX030950.1 coordinate 32,582,498, forward strand.
CACCAACAACAACAACAACAAGAAACACCGTCACGTCAAAACCATGACACAGCCAACTCTTTATTTTTTAAGAAAGTACAAATTTTTTTACATACACAGAAATATATGAAAGTTTATATGAAATAGAGAGAAACAATGAAAGTTAAGTATAAGCAATCATTACATCGCACTTCATCTTCAAAACAGAACAACTCAAAATTTCAAAATTCTCAGGAGAAGCAAAACACCAGTTTGGTTTTCAAAGGAATCCACACAAAACAAGGAGACAAAACTATTTTTTTGTTTTAATCAAAGAGTAAAAAGATTGGTGCACAATTTTGATAGTTGATGGAGGTTATCACTACGAATAGTTTAACATTAAAAAGCAAAAATGTGCAAATTTTGAGTTGTTCCTGTTTTGAAGATGGAGCGCGATATATGAAAGCAAATTGTTCCGTTCAAAAAGTTCAATTATTTAATTTCATTAAGGGCCGTTTTATTCACTTTTTCTAACTTTTGTTAACTTGTACAAGTTAAATAACTTTTGTGAAGTTACACGGTAACTTCAGTAGTAAGTTGTCAACTTGCCAAGTTGTTTAACTTGAGAAGTTGAACATTTTAATTTCTTAAGTTAAAATTTGGTTTCATTCAGTTTTGGTTTTTGTCAGTTGACGTTTCTAGCATTAAAGTTAAGAAAAGTTATAATTTCTCAAGTTATCAAAATATCTCAAGGAAATTCAAATCATTTGTCGTAAATAAACAAAAAATATTGAGATTATAACTTTTGAAATTGTTTCCGAATCAAACAATCGAGTTTGAAAAAAATATCGTTGCCGAGATGCACCAAAATCAGTTAATATCTGTTTCTTTTTTTTCTAATATTTAAATAAAGAAACTTTTATAATCAAAATTTACTTTTATAATTAGACCTCGTTTTTTTTTTTTGCTTTTGTATTCAAAGATGTAGATGGACGAAATAACCCCCAAGTGCAATAACCCCCAATTAAATTACACTCAATGAAATAAAACTGCGTGAAGTAAAATTCGTTAATCCGAAGAAAACTCAGCAAAAACACAAACTAATATTTCTTCTCTGTTCAAAGTTAAATTCGTACTTATATATTTTTAAGCAAAGTACGAATTTAACTTTGAGTACGAATTTAACTTTATTTGTAATGAAATAACTTTGACATCGACTTGAAAACACAGAAAAGTTGAAAAATTTATGAAAAATTCTTAAAAATATTTTTAAATTCAAACAAATGCAAATAAGTAGTAAAAGTAGTAAATGAAATGTTTGGTTCATGGTATTACTTCTCAGTGAAAGAATCTTCAAATCTGAAACGCAGAATTCCTATAATATGCATACCAATGGACAGGTCATTTATGAAACTATGTGTAAAATATTTATCTTTTTAGCAGATTTGGGCATTCTGTGAAAAAAAGTCTCCAGCATAAACCATGTTTTTTTACCAAAAAGGACCTTTAGGAGAAAAAGGCTCCGATGAATTTTTTCTGATTTGAAAAAAAAACCAGTATGCAGAAATCGTGCTCATGAGTTCTTTTTATCTTTTGAGAACGACCCCGAATGACTCACCTTTTTTCTGCATACAAAACGATCCGGACTAATGAACATTAACATTAACATTAACATTAACATTAACATTAACATTAACATTAACATTAACATTAACATTAACATTAACATTAACATTAACATTAACATTAACATTAACATTAACATTAACATTAACATTAACATTAACATTAACATTAACATTAACATTAACATTAACATTAACATTAACATTAACATTAACATTAACATTAACATTAACATTAACATTAACATTAACATTAACATTAACATTAACATTAACATTAACATTAACATTAACATTAACATTAACATTAACATTAACATTAACATTAACATTAACATTAACATTAACATTAACATTAACATTAACATTAACATTAACGTTACCATTAACATTACCATTAACATTAACATTAACATTAACATTAACATTAACATTAACATTAACATAAACATAAACATAAACATAAACATAAACATAAACATTAACATTAATATTAACATTAACATTAACATTAACATTAACATTAACATTAACATTAACATTAACATTAACATTAACATTAACATTAACATTAACATTAACATTAACATTAACATTAACATTAACATTAACATTAACATTAACATTAACATTAACATTAACATTAACATTAACATTAACATTAACATTAACATTAACATTAACAGTAACATTCACATTATCATTAACATTAGCATTAACATTAATATTACCATTAACATTAACATTAACATTAACATTCACATTAACATTAACATTAACATTAACATTAACATTAACATTAACATTAACATTAACATTAACATTAACATTAACTTAAATGTATTACGTGTGTTCACACTGCACAAGGAAAGGACTGCGAAGGAAAATAAAAAAAAAAATGAGTGATTAGCTGTAATTCACGTGAGCTATTTGAAATGCAGAATAAAGAAACAATAGCGCTTAACCCTGCAGTAGTCGCGTACCTAAATGTGACGAGAGTGGTCGCGCGGATTACATATGTAATCCGTTTTTTAAAGTTTAAAATAAGAGATGGCAATTTGAAAATGATTAGTTATTTGTTTTAATTAGCTATACCCGGCGCGCGTTGCTGCACCCAGCAAGTATATTGGAAATGATAAGTAAATTCAAAACTTTTATTAGTCCCTTAGTCTGACACCACGCTCATGTTCCACTGCCCGTTACAGTTTCCCAGTAGCAGAACATCACTCCCAGGTGAAAATTTCATTATGAGTTTCAATGTCCTGTGATTTAAGCTTCCATAGCTATTCTGTATGGAGAATCGGGCCACACCCCCTTTTCCAATGCACAAACCAGTTTTCCAGTAGAAAGATTTTGGCAATTAGTAACTCCATACTGAGTTTTATTGTCATGCGACGTTTAGTTCCAAAACTATTCAATATCAAAAATTTGACTTGTGTGGTCGAAGCCATAACCCCTTTTCCTATGGCCGTCCCAGTTCTCTTGTTTATTTATAAAAAAACTTATTGAATCACACAATGTCAATTCTATTAAATAAATGTCAGCCGTTCGTTTCTTTTGTTCATTTATAAATTACAGGAAAACCACAGTCAAAACATGTGTAGAAAAGTTGCATGCAGCGAAACAAATAAACATACGTACATACATACATACATCAAGTCAGATTGAATCTCATTCTCATCAAAAAAATCCTCAACATGCTAAGGGTGGTCAGTGAATCCCCTTTTAACAAAAATGTGTTAGAATAATTCTCCACATCAAAACTGCTTTGAACATATTAGAATGTACTTCGATCCAATTAGCTTTAAGCGCAGCAAAGTATGTATGTATATGTATTTGTTTGTTTGGTTTGTTGTTTTGTGCTTGCTGAGAACAAAAAGAGTATAGTAGAGAGCAACATGCAATTTATTGAGGCTCTCGCAGCACAACCGCATGAAAAGCTAACGATCAAGCAATGCATGGCATTGTGGATGATTTTTTAAAAAACTTAACACTTTAATTAAAGATACTTATTATTGAAATTTCGTAAAGAAAATAACCAATGAACCTTTTGTAGCACCAATGTGATATTTTAAAACTTATTTCAAAAAAATCGGACCAGTACTTTTAGAGTTTTGCGGACACAAAAAATTTTCACTTTCATTTTATATAATAGTATAGATGATTTATTTAAAAAAACAACATAAACATAATTCTTATAGTACGTAAAATCAATGAATATCGATTGCAGACAATTGTGGAATTCATAATTTTGCATGACTGGATTACATATGTAATCCGCGCGACTACTGCAGGGTTAATACGTGCCAAATTTACGTCGTTCGTCACAATGCACTATGGTCCAGATGTTAATTTTTTGGCATAAAATCCAAAATTTTTTTATAAGGTTTTGACAAATTATGTATACACACTTAATTAGAAGGCTTCAGAGATTATAAATTGAAAAAAAAATTTTAAGGTGGCAACGCTGTTTTTTATACGAACTGTCAAAGTTGGTGCCTAAAAATAACCAATATTATTGTAAACAACAATTGCTAAGCAAAAATCGTATATGCCTCAACAAATTGCTTAAAATTTATAAAGTTAGTAATGGATAATATAATTCAAGGTATTTATATAAGTAAAATGTAAAAAACTTTGCCTATTTTTGTTTATAGTTTTTATAATAACGTGATTTGTGTAAGTCCCTTTTTTGCAAGAAATTAGAAATTTTGTTTGCGTTTCGTGGAGTTAATGTAATGTGTACCGTTCCGTACCGTTCATAATTTGTATACCAGATGAAAGGAGATAATGTGTACTTTTAGGTGATATGTTCATAAATGTAAACTTTTGCTCATTTTTGCCCGAATTTGAAATATTCGACATTTTCAGAAGCATTTGTATTTCAACATAAAGAAATTTTTAAAGTTTGAAAACGAGTTTTTGAGCTCTAGGCCAATCATGTTGAGAACAAGACAACATGAAGAACAAAGAAGGCGACAGCCAACAACAACAACAACAACGGCTCTGTATAGAGCCAATCACAACAGCTTTGACTATACAGACTGTTTCATTGGTCGCTACACCAACTCATCAGTAGTCTTTTGTGTGACTTTACGCTGTGATCCACTCAAGCTACTTAGGTTCTAGTTATACTGCCAATATGCCGAGAAAGTTTTCTCTGCCAAAAAAAAAAAAAAAAAAATAAAAAAAAAAAAAAAAAAAAAAAAAAAATTCCGGGTAACTTTCTCGGCATATTGGCAGTATAACTAGAACCTAAGTAGCTTGAGTGGATCACAGTGTAAAGTCACACAAAAGACTACTGATGAGTTGGTGTAGCGACCAATGAAACAGTCTGTATAGTCAAAGCTGTTGTGATTGGCTCTATACAGAGCCGTTGTTGTTGTTGTTGTTGGCTGTCGCCTTCTTTGTTCTTCATGTTGTCTTGTTCTCAACATGATTGGCCTAGAGCTCAAAAACTCGTTTTCAATATAAATAATGAAAGGCCGTATTCAAAAATATTAAGATTTAAAATTTCTGGGAGAGCACGCCCGTAAAATGTTAAGAAAATCATTAGTTGTGTGTTAATCACATAAACAACAAAGTCTTTCATAACAAAATGGTCTCCACACCATGTTAGGTGTACCATCAGTTAAACTAACTGAACCCTAAAAATGGAAGTGTGGAAAAAGGGAGGAGCTAAAAAAAAAGCAAAAATAACAACAACTTCAATATGCTCTGATAGCGGCAAACCACGTGATCGAGTTTCGAAGATGCACATGAATTAAGGCTAGGCCTAAAAGTATGATACGATTTAGGTTAACCTTGGTACAGCTTGCATCTAATGTCGATAAGAACTCAGTTACAAAAATTCAAGCGTTCTCTGCCAAAAAAAAAAAAAAAAAAAAATTCCGGGTAACTTTCTCGGCATATTGGCAGTATAACTAGAACCTAAGTAGCTTGAGTGGATCACAGTGTAAAGTCACACAAAAGACTACTGATGAGTTGGTGTAGCGACCAATGAAACAGTCTGTATAGTCAAAGCTGTTGTGATTGGCTCTATACAGAGCCGTTGTTGTTGTTGTTGTTGGCTGTCGCCTTCTTTGTTCTTCATGTTGTCTTGTTCTCAACATGATTGGCCTAGAGCTCAAAAACTCGTTTTCAAACTTTAAAAATTTCTTTATGTTGAAATACAAATGCTTCTGAAAATGTCGAATATTTCAAATTCGGGCAAAAATGAGCAAAAGTTTACATTTATGAACATATCACCTAAAAGTACACATTATCTCCTTTCATCTGGTATACAAATTATGAACGGTACGGAACGGTACACATTACATTAACTCCACGAAACGCAAACAAAATTTCTAATTTCTTGCAAAAAAGGGACTTACACAAATCACGTTATTATAAAAACTATAAACAAAAATAGGCAAAGTTTTTTACATTTTACTTATATAAATACCTTGAATTATATTATCCATTACTAACTTTATAAATTTTAAGCAATTTGTTGAGGCATATACGATTTTTGCTGAGCAATTGTTGTTTACAATAATATTGGTTATTTTTAGGCACCAACTTTGACAGTTCGTATAAAAAACAGCGTTGCCACCTTAAAATTTTTTTTTCAATTTATAATCTCTGAAGCCTTCTAATTAAGTGTGTATACATAATTTGTCAAAACCTTATAAAAAAATTTTGGATTTTATGCCAAAAAATTAACATCTGGACCATAGTGCATTGTGACGAACGACGTAAATTTGGCACGTATTAACCCTGCAGTAGTCGCGCGGATTACATATGTAATCCAGTCATGCAAAATTATGAATTCCACAATTGTCTGCAATCGATATTCATTGATTTTACGTACTATAAGAATTATGTTTATGTTGTTTTTTTAAATAAATCATCTATACTATTATATAAAATGAAAGTGAAAATTTTTTGTGTCCGCAAAACTCTAAAAGTACTGGTCCGATTTTTTTGAAATAAGTTTTAAAATATCACATTGGTGCTACAAAAGGTTCATTGGTTATTTTCTTTACGAAATTTCAATAATAAGTATCTTTAATTAAAGTGTTAAGTTTTTTAAAAAATCATCCACAATGCCATGCATTGCTTGATCGTTAGCTTTTCATGCGGTTGTGCTGCGAGAGCCTCAATAAATTGCATGTTGCTCTCTACTATACTCTTTTTGTTCTCAGCAAGCACAAAACAACAAACCAAACAAACAAATACATATACATACATACTTTGCTGCGCTTAAAGCTAATTGGATCGAAGTACATTCTAATATGTGCAAAGCAGTTTTGATGTGGAGAATTAATCTAACACATTTTTGTTAAAAGGGGATTCACTGACCACCCTTAGCATGTTGAGGATTTTTTTGATGAGAATGAGATTCAATCTGACTTGATGTATGTATGTATGTACGTATGTTTTTTTGTTTCGCTGCATGCAACTTTTCTACACATGTTTTGACTGTGGTTTTCCTGTAATTTATAAATGAACAAAAGAAACAAACGGCTGACATTTATTTAATAGAATTGACATTGTGTGATTCAATAAGTTTTTTTATAAATAAACAAGAGAACTGGGACGGCCATAGGAAAAGGGGTTATGGCTTCGACCACACAAGTCAAATTTTTGATATTGAATAGTTTTGGAACTAAACGTCGCATGACAATAAAACTCAGTATGGAGTTACTAATTGCCAAAATCTTTCTACTGGAAAACTGGTTTGTGCATTGGAAAAGGGGGTGTGGCCCGATTCTCCATACAGAATAGCTATGGAAGCTTAAATCACAGGACATTGAAACTCATAATGGAATTTTCACCTGGGAGTGATGTTCTGCTACTGGGAAACTGTAACGGGCAGTGGAACATGAGCGTGGTGTCAGACTAAGGGACTAATAAAAGTTTTGAATTTACTTATCATTTCCAATATACTTGCTGGGTGCAGCAACGCGCGCCGGGTATAGCTAATTAAAACAAATAACTAATCATTTTCAAATTGCCATCTCTTATTTTAAACTTTAAAAAACGGATTACATATGTAATCCGCGCGACCACTCTCGTCACATTTAGGTACGCGACTACTGCAGGGTTAAGCGCTATTGTTTCTTTATTCTGCATTTCAAATAGCTCACGTGAATTACAGCTAATCACTCATTTTTTTTTTATTTTCCTTCGCAGTCCTTTCCTTGTGCAGTGTCAACACACGTAATACTTTTAAGTTAATGTTAATGTTAATGTTAATGTTAATGTTAATGTTAATGTTAATGTTAATGTTAATGTTAATGTTAATGTTAATGTTAATGTTAATGTTAATGTGAATGTTAATGTTAATGTTAATGTTAATGTTAATGTTAATGTTAATGCTAATGTTAATGATAATGTGAATGTTACTGTTAATGTTAATGTTAATGTTAATGTTAATGTTAATGTTAATGTTAATGTTAATGTTAATGTTAATGTTAATGTTAATGTTAATGTTAATGTTAATGTTAATGTTAATGTTAATGTTAATGTTAATGTTAATGTGAATGTTAATGTTAATGTTAATGTTAATGTTAATGTTAATGTTAATGCTAATGTTAATGATAATGTGAATGTTACTGTTAATGTTAATGTTAATGTTAATGTTAATGTTAATGTTAATGTTAATGTTAATGTTAATGTTAATGTTAATGTTAATGTTAATGTTAATGTTAATGTTAATGTTAATGTTAATGTTAATGTTAATGTTAATGTTAATGTTAATGTTAATGTTAATGTTAATGTTAATGTTAATGTTAATGTTAATGTTAATGTTAATGTTAATGTTAATGTTAATGTTAATGTTAATGTTAATGTTAATGTTAATGTTAATGTTAATGTTAATGTTAATGTTAATGTTAATGTTAATGTTAGTGTTAATGTTAATGTTAATGTTAATGGTAATGTTAATGGTAACGTTAATGTTAATGTTAATGTTAATGTTAATGTTAATGTTAATGTTAATGTTAATGTTAATGTTAATGTTAATGTTAATGTTAATGTTAATGGTAATGTTAATGGTAACGTTAATGTTAATGTTAATGTTAATGTTAATGTTAATGTTAATGTTAATGTTAATGTTAATGTTAATGTTAATGTTAATGTTAATGTTAATGTTAATGTTAATGTTAATGTTAATGTTAATGTTAATGTTAATGTTAATGTTAATGTTAATGTTAATGTTAATGTTAATGTTAATGTTAATGTTAATGTTAATGTTAATGTTAATGTTAATGTTAATGTTAATGTTAATGTTAATGTTAATGTTAATGTTAATGTTAATGTTAATGTTAATGTTAATGTTAATGTTAATGTTAATGTTAATGTTAATGTTAATGTTAATGTTAATGTTAATGTTAATGTTAATGTTAATGTTAATGTTAATGTTAATGTTAATGTTAATGTTAATGTTAATGTTAATGTTAATGTTAATGGTAATGTTAATGGTAACGTTAATGTTAATGTTAATGTTAATGTTAATGTTAATGTTAATGTTAATGTTAATGTTAATGTTAATGTTAATGGTAATGTTAATGGTAACGTTAATGTTAATGTTAATGTTAATGTTAATGTTAATGTTAATGTTAATGTTAATGTTAATGTTAATGTTAATGTTAATGTTAATGTTAATGTTAATGTTAATGTTAATGTTAATGTTAATGTTAATGTTAATGTTAATGTTAATGTTAATGTTAATGTTAATGTTAATGTTAATGTTAATGTTAATGTTAATGTTAATGTTAATGTTAATGTTAATGTTAATGTTAATGTTAATGTTAATGTTAATGTTAATGTTAATGTTAATGTTAATGTTAATGTTAATGTTAATGTTAATGTTAATGTTAATGTTAATGTTAATGTTAATGTTAATGTTAATGTTAATGTTAATGTTAATGTTAATGTTAATGTTAATGTTAATGTTAATGTTAATGTTAATGTTAATGTTAATGTTAGTGTTAATGTTAATGTTAATGTTAATGGTAATGTTAATGGTAACGTTAATGTTAATGTTAATGTTAATGTTAATGTTAATGTTAATGTTAATGTTAATGTTAATGTTAATGTTAATGTTAATGGTAATGTTAATGGTAACGTTAATGTTAATGTTAATGTTAATGTTAATGTTAATGTTAATGTTAATGTTAATGTTAATGTTAATGTTAATGTTAATGTTAATGTTAATGTTAATGTTAATGTTAATGTTAATGTTAATGTTAATGTTAATGTTAATGTTAATGTTAATGTTAATGTTAATGTTAATGTTAATGTTAATGTTAATGTTAATGTTAATGTTAATGTTAATGTTAATGTTAATGTTAATGTTAATGTTAATGTTAATGTTAATGTTAATGTTAATGTTAATGTTAATGTTAATGTTAATGTTAATGTTAATGTTAATGTTAATGTTAATGTTAATGTTAATGTTAATGTTAATGTTAATGTTAATGTTAATGTTAATGTTGTCTTGTTCTCAACATGATTGGCCTAGAGCTCAAAAACTCGTTTTCAATATAAATAATGAAAGGCCGTATTCAAAAATATTAAGATTTAAAATTTTTAAAGTTTAGCAAAAAGCAATCATAATTTGGATACTAGTATTCAATTCGGTTCTTCAAAAAAGAAATAAAAACGATTTAAGTATTGAAAAGAAAGTAGAAATTAAGGAAAAAAATTCGACGTTTGTGTGGCTATGTCATCGAAAAATTAGCGAAATGTAATAGAATGATCTCCAGATTCAAAGAGAAATACCCTGAGTGGGTTTCAGCTAACTATGTAATACCAATAAATGAAACCGATTATGAAAAGCCATGTACAAGTAAAATGGGAAGACCCAAACTAAGCTATTCAGAGGCAAAAGACCGCCTAAAAAGAAAATTAGCAACTGATCTCTCCTCGCAACAAAATGATAATGTTGATCTAATGGTTCATGCCCCTACAATAGCCAACAAATCTGACAAAAAAGATTTTGCATTTATTTTCAAAGAAACTACGTCTTCTCCAACACGTCCAAATAAAGTAAGAAAAGTACTTAGTTCAGTTCAAAGTAAGCCAGCCCCGCAAACTTCTGAAGAAGCCTAAGCATTTTTACTTGAAAACGATTTTAGAAAAATACAATATACTAATATGAGATAACTCAATAAAGAAATAAACTGTGATATATATCCGAGTTATAATGAAATTATTAAATGTAAGGCAATTTGTCGAACTGATGGAATAAATGTATCGGAATCTTTGGCTGAAGTTCCTTTACAAAATCTCTTAGATCATACAGCTAAAAGAATTATGTTGATGCAGAATGATGTTCTGGATCAGTTCGAAGACAGAAATGATGTCGTCTTAATAAGCAATTATGGCTTTGACGGAACGACAGGACAGAGTATGTTTAAACAAAGATTTCAAAATAATACACCAGAACTCTTTGATTAGTCGTTTTTTGTTACAACAGTCATTCAAATTTAAATTGTTTATATCAATAAAATAAACTCGATATCAACCATTTTAGTATATTATAATGCCTATAGTACCAAAAGTATATGTGCAAAGTTTCAAACGAATATCTCACTCCTACGAGTTTTGACCATATTAATGGCGTCACTTTGCATTGGTGGTAGGGACGGCTCTTATCAGATTTCGCTAATTTTTAAACAAAACTTTTATTTTGAAGAGAAAAATTTATGTACCAAATTACGAGGCGATATCTTGAAAACTATGGAGTTTTTGATGGTTAAACCATGTTGATGACATCACTTTATATGGAAGGTAGGCGTGGTTCTTACAGAATTTCAGCCATTTTTGTATATTATTTTATCCATAGTACCAAAAGTATATGTGGAAAGTTTCCAACGAATATCTCACTACTACGACTTTATGCCAAAAAAATCGTTTGCTGGTCCATAGTGCAATGTAGCTTTTCTTTGATCAGCTCAAAAATCATCAAGGTGGTTTCTTCTGCCAATCAAAAACAATGAACAAAATCGACATCATCCCACTTGTCCACAAAATTTGATAACTTTAGAATTCAATTGTAGCTTACGATTTTTTAAGAATGAAACAAAAATCTCAATTTACACCAAATTAAAGCAAATAACTGGAAATCAATATCGGAAGTAACTGAAATCATAAGTTGACGAAGTTATATAATCAAGTTATATGAAAATTTCAATTTCAATAGTTATAACAGAAATATTGTACTGAATAAAAAAAAATTTTTTAAGTTTCAAAAAATCCTAAAGCTATTTCTAATTCTCAAGTTATAAAAGTGAATAAAACGGCCCTAATTCAATTAATACATTTTTCTAAAAGAGTTGATGATTTTCATTTCATTTTCAAAACATTGTTTTTTTCTTGTTCTTGTTCTTGCTCTTCTCTGTGATGCTGCCATTCATAATCATTTCAAATATTCTTATCTTTTGCACAGAAATCCGAACGCGGGCATAGAATTTACATTCAGGCATATATTGAGGCATGGAATCAGCTTCGACGTAGAAATTAACATAATTTATAACATTGCCCTGTAATAGACAATTTAGAAAACAATTTCATAAGAAACTTGCTGTTATGATTGTTTGAACTCACCTTTTGTATTGGACAATTGGGGGATTTTCCCAATTTGTCAAAATCCATTTTTGCGATTTTTAAAAGATTTAAATCACTTTTATTCTCTAAAAACTGACAATAGTCAAGTTTACTGGTATTGACTAGAACAAAATCTGGTCGATTTATGCGGGGATATATGAATAATAGCTCGAGATATGGTGTATTTAAATTTTGTGCAAACTCCAGATTAATATTAAAACCAGTTTGGCGACGATTTATTTTAGCAATTGAGCAATTCACATATGAAATGTAGCCAGAATTTACATGACAGTTAATGCTTTTGAAGTTTATTATGAAGGAGCGCTGTGTAAAAAGGTAGATAATTAAAAAGTTGAATTATAATGATTAAAAGTTATATTTAAATATTCACCCAACATTGTATTCCGGTGAAATAGAAAATTAAAATTATTAAAATAATGCGAACAAACTTCATGTCTGGAGAAGAACTGGCGACACAATAGATTCAACTATCAGGCTAACATCAGATATAGACATTTTGATTGAGCAAACATTTAATTTGAATTGTAATTAATTTTATTCAACTGAATATATTTTAATTTGGAGATTGCTTAATAGTTGTGATTTTTCAATGATTGCATTTAATATTCTGAACATTCATATAATATTTACGTTTAATATATACTAATATTTATATTTCACATTTAATTTTATACTTCGCAGTGGATTTATTGAAACATTGAGTAATGATTATAACCAGGAACATTACCCCCATTAACAAAAATATAAAAGTACGCATACAAGATGAAAAAGTTTTAATATTATCGCTATTTTTATTTGTTCTTTTTTATATATAGCACATGGTCCAATAAGTCCCGAGACTAACTTCTAGGTGGCACCTCTAACGTAATATCGATATAATATTTCGATAGTTCCAACCTTCAAACCATACGTGTAAACATTTCATGACAATCTAACGTTTAGTTCAGAAGTTGCAGTGATTTAAGTGACGCTACTGTTGATATTTTCAAAATAATAGATTCAAAGCAAAGACTTCGAAAGTGTTATTCGGATTCTGCTCCGTCAAAAGCAACCATTTGCCGATGGTATGCTGAGTTTAAACTTGGTCGTACAGACACAAATGATGCTGAACGTTCAGGACGCCCAAATGAGGCAGTTGTTCCACAAAACATAAGAAAAGCACACAAAATGGTATTGGCCGACCGTAAAGTGAAGGTATGCGAGCTAGCTGACGCTCTGAAGATATCGAAAGGCATTGTGGGAACAATATAACAGGAATATTTGTCGATGAGAAAGCTGCTTTCCAAATGGGTGCCGCGTTTTCTCACACCGGACCAAAAACAACAACGTGTCGATGATTCGGAGAGCTGTTTGGCACCAAAAATAATAAATACAAGATTATGCCATGCGCATGTCTGCCTACGTCACGATCGACCCATTGTCAAAATCAGTTTTCAGTTTTTCACTGAACAAAACATAAAAAAACAACTGTAGATGAAAAAAAAAAAATAGCACAGAACTATTTCGCACTATATTTCGTCTTTTCTTGCACGAACAGAAAATCAGTGAGAAGAACAGAGAAAGTGTCTTTTCCTATCTACGTCACGAAAGAACCAATGTCTTGCGCAGAACAGTGCAACTTTTTCTGCGTCTGATGGCGTAATCTGATTTATATTATTTTTGGTTTGGCACTGTTTACAAAGAATAAACATGCATTATTGCGTCGGTATGTGACAATGGATGAAACATGGATCCACCATTACACACCGGAATTAAAACGGTCGTCAGCTGAGTGGAGATCAACCGATAAAAGCAGGCCAAAGCCACCAAAAACACAACAATCGGCTTTTTTGTCGGCATTTTGGGATGCGGATTATATATTATTATATAGCGTTGTTGGAGCGAAGTTGTTTGAAGGATGAAATCGCGAAAAATCGGCCCAATTTGAAGAAGAAAAAAATTCTTTTTCGACAAGACAATGTGACACGGTGCACATATCGATGAAAACGATGACAAAAATCCACAAATTGGGCTTCGAATTGCTTCCTCATCAACCGTATTCGCCAGATTTTGCCCCCAGCGACTACTGGCTCTTTGCTGACTTCAAAAAAATGCTTGCCGGCAAGAGATTTGACTCCAATAAAGAGGTGATGGCTGAAACTGAAGCTTTTTTTTTAAGGAACCTATGTTGATGAATAAAGAAGAATATTTGCAAAAAAAGTTTTTTTATTACTTTGTCTCGGGACTTATTGGACCATGTGTTATATATATCAGTTAAAGATATAACCGTGATAAATGCCACTTTTTTGTGCCGGAAGACATTTAATTTTGAAAAATTATTTGATTTTTTGATATTTTACCTTTTACTCGTATATCTTTTAAATTGTGCTTTTAAAAACAAAACCCATTTGTCAATAAATGTGTTCTTTTTTAAAACTTTAAGAATTAAATATATATTTACTTAATGGTCTATACCGGGTATCAACAAGAGGTAAAAACATTTTTTTTTTCCAATAAACAATTGTTTTGATGTCCATGCAAGGTCCCACACATGATGCTCATACACAGGTGATACCAATAACTTCGTTTTGTTCCACACATCAAGGACAAACTGCGTGGACAACATTTTTGACGCCAGCAAAAGCCATTGATGAGTTCAAAAACTATGTATAGGAGGTGTCTCAAGCGAAATGGGATAAATGTTATGACAAATTATTCGTATGCATGCACAAATGTTTTCATCATAAAGGAGTATATTTCCAAAAGCAATAAAGAAAAAAATTGGGTCTATATATTTATTCCCGAAATATATGTAGTAACCTACGCATTGAAAGTAGAGATCACTTGTGTCCCTGTACTTTATCGCCGACCAAAAAAATTGCTTATCATGTCTCTGTAGTGCATTCAAGTTTTCAAAGATCCAAACAGAGAATATACTTGTACGCATGCAGAGCCAAGTCTCTCGTCAAGATTTGCTGCAATGTGGACGTGGTGAGGTCGAACTCTTTAGCACTGAGACAGTCTCTTGCAATTTTATGATTATGTTATGCACACAAGTCAAATTTGTTTCCGCATATGGAGCATGTCTTTGATATTCATATTGAAAACATCAACCTTAAACAAAAAGACAAACACTGACTGCTGATCCCACAATTTGCCTTTTTAATATTTCATATAAGGTCCTGTCGAGCGTATTATGTGAAAGTCTGAAGCCCATTGAAAACAAGCTGATTGGAACTTATCAGTGTGATTTCAGGCCTGCCAAATCCAGATATAGACCAGATAATCACGCTACAATAAATCTTTGAGAAGACCCTTGATAAACAAATCAACACACACCATCTTTTTGTCCATTACAAAGCCGTCTCGACAGTCCAATACTCCACCATGTCTGAATTTGGTTTTTCTGCAAAGCTCTTCCGTTTTTGCCGTGTTACACTGAGCAACACAGTTAAAATCGGGAAGAATCTTACAACTCCATTCGATACTAAACGAGGTTTAAGTCAAGCTGATTCTCTATCGTGCAACTTAAACTTTTTAACTTAATGATGGAGAAGCTCATCCGAGCTGCTGATCTGAGACTTAGTGGCACGGTATTCTACAATAGTATTATGCTGCTCACCTATGCTGATGATATCGATATCATTGGCCATAGTACGCCCGAAGTCCAGATTAGGGAAAGAGTCGAGTCGAATGGGTCTTGCAGTGAACGCAGATAATACGAAATACATAGTGTCAACAAACAAACAGTCTCAGCGTCTTGGAAACCACATCACTGTTGACAATACCTCCTTCAAAGTTGCTAAGGACTTTTTCTGCATTGGATCCAGCGTAAACTGCTCTAACGATGTCAGTATTGATATAAAACGAAGGGTAACTCTTGCCAACTGATGTATCTTTAGGCTTTGAGAAGTGAGCCAATTGAGAAATTTTATGACGACGCTTGGTGTTTTCAACTGGTGGCAGCAAAACATAAATGACTGGCGCAAATTCTTAGGGTGCGTTTATAGTGCCGACTTATTGCCGAACCGAACCGAACCGAGAAGAAAAGCTGAAAAACGCTGCACATGCAATCATATGAAATAAGTTCAAACTGCGTATAGTGCCAGCTGAATAAGCAGCTTAAAGCAGCTTGTGCAGCGTTATTCGGCGTGCCGATTGTTGCTTTCTCGCTCGCTCGCACGGTTTGCATGGTTTTGTCTTATTTTACACATGGCGTACTTATTATATGCATTAAATAACAAAAAAAAAGGGAAGAGCAAGAAAAAATCAAATAAAATACATACGTACACGTAGTTCTTTATTTTTTGTTGTTGTTTTTTTTCTTTTTTATTTGTTGTTTTTTTACAACAACAAATCGTTGGATACGTAGTGCAATCAGGAATTAGTAGCATAAAAAACACAAACAAAAACCAGTCGGTGACGAAACCATACGCAAAATTACCAACAAGAAACCTTCAGCGTAGCATGAGTTGTACGCAGTCGCATGCGCTAATTTACCAACAACGACAAGAATAAACAACAACAAACACACGTTGTGTTGTTGCGGTGCAGCTGCGTCTGTGAAGGTTCGGCGAATTACAACCATCACGAAATCATGTGGCTGTTTTGATGCTTCGATTGTAAAAATAAAAAATCAAGAACAAAAAAAACAGCGAAAAGTTTATCTAAACAAACAAGACAACGAAAAACAGTAGAAAACAATTGGAAAAAAGTCGAACAAGTGTGGCTTTACGCGGCTTAACGCAGCTTTCAGTTTCTGAAAGTGCGTTTCAGCAGCGTTGTTTCGCTTTTTTCTCTATTCTCTTGTTGTCCGCTGATTTGAGTAAAGAAAAAAGCAAACAAGAAATCAGGCGACTTGCAACAAGGCTTTTTGTTCTTTCTGTGCACTTCTTTTTTATCTAAAAAAAAACAAGACAACGAAAAACAGTAGAAAACAATTGCAAAAAAGTCGAACAAGTGTGGCTTTACGCGGCATAAAGCAGCTTTCAGTTTCTGAAAGTGCGTTTCAGCAGCGTTGTTTCGCTTATTTGTCTATTCACTTGTTTTTCGCTGATTTGAGTAAAGAAAAAAGCAGACAAGAAATCACGCGACTTTTTTGCTGCTCAAATTGCAATAATAAACAAAAAAAAAAAACGTTACATAAAGAAACAAACCCAAAATAGTTAAAAACCAGCTACAATAAGTCGGCCGCGGAAAGCGCGCACTATACGCACTACCAGTTTCTTTCAGCATGACGCGTTTTCAGTTTCGGTTCGGTTCGGCAATAAGTCGGCACTATAAACGCGCCCTTAGACTACACCAAAACCGATCAACGGTTGTAAGCAACAGATAAGTGAGTAAGTAAGTAAACAATCTTTAGCTTCGAATTATTAGTAATAACAAGTACTCTCATATGTTTTGGTACACGACTAAACGTGCTCACTGTGAGTGAACTACTGAACGCACTCGCTTCGTTTTGACGCCTATTTGACATTTAGCATTTATGCTTCTTTTTTGCGAAAAAAGTTTTCGGCGGCAGTTGCTTATAATCATGGAATAGGGCTCGCACGAAAATCATATTATAGCTGGTCTAAAAAAAATGCTACATGGAAAGAGGCGATATTTTTTGGACCTTGTGACCACTCGGAAACACTAGTAATTTTGTGTATCGTACTGTGAAGTTGTTTGAGGATACTGGTGAAATAATAATCGGCCGTCCGCATGTTGTAAGAAGACGAGCCATCAAGGCGATGAAGTCTCGAATTAAGCAAAAACCGCTGCGAAAGCAGAAAATCTTGTCGCGGTAGATGAATATCTCAGCGCAATCGATCTCTCGCATTCTTAACCCTCTAATGCGTGATTTTTGCGTGCGAAACGCTTACTTTCACAATTACAACTCACAATAATTACAAAATGCGCTAAGCTAGAAAAAAATTTCCCTTTCAAAAAATGTTTCCCGAAGTGCATAAACCGATTTATAATCTATAATTAGACTTCTGAATTTGGAAAAAAGGTTTTCAGTTCGAGATTTGTATATAAACGTAAGTGTTCCTAAATGTATTGTTATGCAGTAGAGGGTTAAATATGTCTTGGGGTTCAGAGCATACAAAAGACACACCGGGCCTTCTCACAGTAGCGTTAAAGGAACAACGTAAGCGAATATCGAAGCGTTACTTTTCAAGCATGCGGACAAACGGATTCTGTTTACTGACGAAAAAATTTTCACCATAGAGGAATCGTTCAATAAACGGAATGATAGAGTGTATGCTCTGTTATCACGACATGCAGCGGAACTTGTTCCAAAAGTTCAGAGACCCAGCTTCTGTAATGGTTTGATGGGGAGTCGGCTATAATGGGGTCACCAAGTTCCATTTTTGTCAAAACTTCGTCGAAAGTGTATGAATCCGATGTTTTGGAATTAGTTGTGAAGCCTCTTAAAATATAAATAAATAGAAATACATAAACTGGCTATTTCAGCCCTTGAAAGGACTTTGACCGAACTTCTTATGATCAAATTGTGTTGTGCGTGTTATTAAATGTTTGAACACAATTGATCGAGAACTAGGCCTACTTGTTTAATGCCGACTCCGAACGCCGAATGTGCATGTTCTCAAGAAGATTTACATGGCAGTATTTACTCTCTGAGGTTTGCCATTGTCTGCAGAGAGATGACGGCCGAACAGAAAAATTAATTCAATTGAAAAACTTGATGGAATTGAACCAAGGTTCTCTGGCGCATGGGTCACGAACACTGCTCCACGCCCGCCACACTCTTAACTCTTAACTCGACATTATTTTAAAACAAGCAGTGGACCTTTCAACAAGATTCTCGTCCGACCCATACGGCTTAATTAACTCAAGAGTGGCTCAAAAACAATGTACCGGACTTCATTTCCACGGATCAGTGGTCAGTGAGTAGCCCAGACCTGAACCCATTGGACACCCAAATATCGAGTCTCTAAAGCGCGGTGTTGTGCGAGCAGTGGAGAAATTTCCTACGCATTTCGTGCATGCTGCGATCGATGACTGGCCGGATCGACTTCGCTCGTGTTGGAAAGCAAGCGGTGGCCATGTCGAAAAATCTTTTGTTGTTTTTATTTTATGAGAAAAAAACGTGTACCAAAACATATGACGTGTACCAAAAGTATATCTTCATTCGTTGTTTTTTATAAAAAAGAAAATTATCCGAAAAATCAATGAGAATTAGTTTTAGTAAAGAAATTCAAAACCTTAAGTACATAACAAATACGTTTACTTTGTCGATATAGGATTTTTTTTTTATTAATTCATTAAATAGTATAGCTTTGTAAAACAAGTATCCAAATTTTAGTAAAAGCTTAACGTTAAGTTAAAGCTTATTTTTTGTAAATATTAAGGAGCAAATAGATCTTCCCAATTGATCAATTTGAATTCAAATGGCATCCATTAGTTTTTTGCATTTTTTTCTGCTTGCTTTTAAAAATTCCATAGAATGATGCTACGTTTATTATATTCTACGGTACAGTACGAAGCAAAACCTTGTTCAAATATACTAGCCATCCCTAAAATTAGGCAACTAAACTGTCGACAAACAGCTGCTCACATCAGAGTTGGCTGATAAAAACAGCTGTTTTTGACATTTCTAGTCAATATATTTTCTATCAAAATTTTTCTTGATAAAAATACAAAAAATGTTCGGCTTATCACACACAAAATTTCCAGCTTAACTTCAAAGAATTTTAAAAATAAACACAAGCATTTTTGAATTAAATAAAATTTAAATCGTGTCGCGTAAGCAAAAAAAAAAAAGACAAAAACCAAATTGTGGCAGAAGGCAGGTCCAACGAAGAAAATGCAATTTTATGCCGAGTGAAATCTTTTTGCATCGGGGGACTGCGCTGTGACGAAACATTGAAATTTTTCCGCAGTTGCTTTGTGTTTCTCCTTGATTGTGCTACGCTGGAGCTGCGTTGGGGGCATAAAATTTAGTTTTGCTTTTAAAGTTTTTATTGGCAAGAAAAACAAACAAAAAAAAACCCACAAAAAATAAAAAGTTAAGAGCAAAGAAGTATTTTGAGGACGCATCACATTCTACGGACGATGCAGGGCAGTTAAATAAATAAAAAACAAAAAAATTTTAAAATATATTAATATATTCAAGAACAATTGCGAGCAGTTTTAAATTTGTGGTGAGTTTCATTCAAAATTGTGCTAAATTCCAAAAAAAGGCGTACAAATTGATTGGGTGTAGTTATGTGTATCGCTATGGCTACTCCAGCAAAAACCCGTAGCATAGGGTGGCAATGAAATTTATGCAGCGCTACGCTCAATGTTGCATGCAGTAAATTGATTTTTCATTAAAATTTTGATTACCTTGAACTGTGTAGCTTTGTGCCCCAAACCAAGGCACGTTGGTCAATCGTTGCCACCTTGTTTTTCTGAGTGTGTTGTTTGCTATTTTAAATTTTTTGTTTTAATTTATTAACTGTTTAAACAATGTTGCTGAAACTGTGAGTTAAAATATTTCTCTTATCTATTTAAAACCAAGATTATAAAAAAATACTTTCTCTAAACATACATTGCATAATTACATACTAACGTTAAATAATATATATACATATGTACCTAAACTACGCATACATTTATTAAATTAATCTTTTTATTTCGATATCTTTCTTTGTAATAAACTTACAAATATCAAATAGTTTTAAAGAAACCTTCTAATTTTATTGAAAAATGTCGATACTAGCTGTTCTTTTCGTTCTGAAAGGTAGCATACTTACTAAATACAAAGTTTTTTGCTGCAAATAGTTTCCTATTCAGATCATTAACATTCAATGGCACGCTACACTCATAAAGTAAATTATTTAAATTTTTGTGCAAGTATGTTGGAAATCGAAATAATAACAAATATTATAATATGCAAGTATACTTATCAAGGGCGTTCACAGGGGCGAGCAGGAGTCACTTGCCCCCCCTGGACTGGAAAAATTTTATATATTTTTATTTCCTATGTGAATATGTTACATTTTCATATCATAATTTTCATATAAGTGCACACCAATGCATACCTTTGTCCCCACCTCGAAAAATCTCTGCGGACGTCTATGATACTTATTTTTAAGTGGCTCATTTATTTCAAATGTGAAATTTTACAGCAAATCTTTAAGTGCCACAAATGTCAAACGACAAAAGCAACAACAATAATTAGAAAAACTCAAAATATACAGCTAGCTTTCACATCTATGACCTTTATCTTTATCTCACCTTTATCTCCAATATGAGCCCACTCCAAACTATACCAAATATAATTACTTTGAGGATGACACGTTAAATTTTGCCTTTCAATTTGCAATACACTCACACTTTTAGAAACTATCCAACAAATTAATTTCAATTTTCCTTTTAAGTCATGTGACAACTTGGTGATCAAGTTAAAGGAACTAATCACAGTTCCTTTAAATAAATTTTCATGTTTCGTTTTACAAAGATTTTGCCGCAATACAACGATAGATAGAACAAATAAAAATAATTGTGCTGCGATTCATAGAACTATAGAGAAAGAAGTTCTTAAAATATAGGCATATGAATCAATTAAATTATTAAATAATTATGACTTTTAAATTATGTATTTATTTCTTGCAGCACTTTTAGTGAGGCGATCATTTTAAGTTGTTTCCTTGCCAACGGCATCTTGAAAATAAAATTGACTATTAAGTTGCGTGCAGAATACGTCACACAGTGTGACGAGCCCATATAGCGAGTGGACAAAAATAGAAGGAGTTACCCTAGAATCATGAAATTTTGTAAGAATGAGTCTTACGATTATTTTCACAAAATTTCGTTTAAATTGAATGAATGGCACGCCTACCTCCCATATAACCGAAATGGGTAATATGAAATAGTTCTCCAAACTATTATCATAGATCAATAAAATTTGGTACACATAGTTCGTTTAGAGTTATAAACAGCTGGTGTAAAAATGAACTAAATTGGTTCACTAATATGACCACCTCCCTTATAACTGAAATCGGTAATCAGGTATATTTACCAGGGACCGTAATCGTTAAACCATTTTTCTAAAAAAGTTGAAAGTTTTAGTTATTTTTTGTGTTTTATTATATTGATCAAGAATTAACCAGAATTTTTTAACTTCTATTTTTTCGCACAAAAAATAACTGTTATTATATGTGGGATATTTTTTCCCACAAAATATCCCACAAATGGCTATATCTAAGAAACTGCTTATTATAGGGTCATAAAATTTGAAAGATAAAAACATGGCAAGTCTGTCGCATAGCCGGAGATATTTGAGGCGATGAGAGCAAGAGTGGCCTAACCCACAAAAATATGAAAATTAAAATAAATGCAGATCTAGCGTCGCAACTGCTGCTGCTAATCCAAATATTGACATTTTGTTATAATATACCACTAAAAAGCAAATTTAGAAAAAGCGAATAATATTGTGAATAAACGAAAAAAATAAAAGAAATGCGAATGAAAATCTTAATATGATTCCATTAGATATGTTGGTGGGTTAGGCCACTCTTGTTCTCATCGCCTCATTTGTCCATATGAATGATTGACCACGTGCTTGTTTTTTTTTTTTTTAATACAACGTTAGTTTTGTGCATTGAAGAAAAGATTTAGTTCTAACTGTATCTATATGAATGAATTGAGCACATCCTTGTTTTTTGAAGGGAACTCTCAGTAAATCACTAAATACCATAATGTTAAATCAGCAAGTGCAGCATTTCTATCCGACTTGTAGATGAAATCATAGAATGTAAAAAAGGGGCGTGTCCCGCCCATTTTTTGTCATATGGTAGATCTTGCCTTGTTATTTTCACCAGTCAAATTTCATGACCCTAGCATGAAAGGTTTTGTAGATACAGTGATTTGTGGGATATTTTGTGGAAAAAAATATCCCACAAAAAATAACTGATATTATTTGTGCGAAAAAATATAAGTTCAAAATTTAACTGGTATTTTTAAACTTTTACTTTTAAAGTCGAAATTTAAAACACAACCCAGGACTAACAAGGGAATGTCGGGGGATCATAATGGTGTCATCCAAAATGTCCTCCGACTGTTCCAACTACTTGTGGTTTTCCCTTAAAAAATGAGACCATAACTGTTATTTACGGTCCCTGATATTTACACAAAAAATGACCCCAGATCATTTAAATTTACTACACATAGTTCTTTTGTAGCTATAAATAGCTGGTGTAAAAATTAACCAAATCGGCCCACTAGCACGCCCACCTCCTACATAACTTATTTTCCAGTATGAACGTGAAGAGCATTTTAGCGAAAACATGATTCAGATTATTTGCCATTTTGTTGATAAAGTGTTTTATTTGAAAATTTTATTTAACATATTAATGTTTTTTTTTTAAGTTTGAGAAATTTTTTTCTTATTTTTTCATATAAAATTGCTTATTTTTGACCAAACATGCTTCAGAAAAGTGGGCGTAGTCTTTATTATTGAGTTTCGGCAAACCAAGTTTTGGGAACATATTTAAGAAGTGTTGATATTACACTTGTTAAATTTAAAAAAAAAAACAAAAATGTTTTTTTTATTTTATTAGGGGTATTCACGATCCGGAGCTCTTAGTAGAGCTCTTGTGCAAAAGGGCAAAAAAGCGCAACAAACTGTGAACACACCCCATACCCAGACCTAACAATTGAAGTTAAGTTTAGTCAGCTTTGAAAGTTAGTGATGTGAAATTATGATATTAATGAAGTTAGTACATAGAAGTGTACACAATATACCGTCACTATTTGTTTGCTGTCAAAAATTCACACAAGAGCTCAAGAGCACTACAAAAGAACTACAGGGTATCGCCAGTGCGCTTGAGCAAAATTTCTCAAAAATTTTTGGTTTTTTAGATTTCTCGAACCTGTCCTTAGTTATACAAAAAGTTTTTTATTTTTGCTTTAAATTAAAAAATTTTTGCTAAAACACATAAAATATATATAAATTAATTTTTTTGCATATTTTTTATACTTAAATTTACGCCTTATTAAGATATATAAAGTGTCAAATTGTAAAAAGAATTTCATCATTTTTTCAAGTCAACTTTTAAAGAGTGGCATATCCGTAATTGAAAAGATATCGCAAAGTCGTCTTACATAAAGAATATTAATACTCTAAGCTATTATTCTGCTTACTTAGATTTATAAATTTATGACTTTTTTTCGTAAGATATTTTTGTCCGCATTCGTTACACTGTGCGTCACTGCTGTCAATCCAAACAAATTTTGACTAGCAGCATGCGTGATCAACTTGAAAGCAAAATCTTGAACGTGTAACAACAGCGTAACAAATTTCTTTATCCAAACTTGAATTTTTTTTTTTTATACATATATCACTAGCTGATAGACCCACTTTACTCGGGTGAACAAAATGTTTGGTATTTAGTCCTTATTGCAATAATTTAAAAATCCAAATAATGAGAAATAAGCTCCAATTCATTGATTATTAAATTACTTTGAAACGCACATTTAAGGTCTATGTTTTTTCTATTGGTTGAAAGCGATAATTTTTGATCGGAAAGAGATATAATTATAATTTTTTACACATTTTGCATTTCTTGTGCAACTTTGTGAGGCGTGGTCAAAGTTTGCCATAACTTAACTTAGGATTCAAGTAATATGTGTGCCGAATTTGTGTTAAATCCGTCCAGCCGTTAAGATTTGTATTCGGGTCAAACAAACACAATTACTTTTATTAATAAAGATTAAAGTATGCATTCCTTTAATAAAAAAATGCACATAAATTACTTAATAGCCACTTTTACAAAAGGCTTTAATATGATCTGATCTATATTCACCTAAGCTCAACAGCTCAAAATTCTGTGAGTTGTTTTTAAATTGCTAAAAAAAAATTCTGCATGTTCAGATAAGATTCAGATGGGAGAATAGAAAACGCTTTTAGAAGTTCTGTAGTCACATGAAAAATAGGTTATCACCGTTGCCGTCAAGATTGACCCAAAAAGGAATTCTATTAATATGTTTAAGTTTATTCAACTTGCCATGCTTAACTCATATAATACGATATAGATATGTATATAATGTATGCATATCTGCTTTACTTATTCTAATCTTAGTATTTATACAATTATTTACTTTTTTGCATAAATCAAACAAATGTTCTTTCTTTTGTTGTCTTCATTTCTATAGATTATTGCCATGGTACTCATACTTATCTAAAAATAACAGATTTAATTGCATTTTGTTAGTCGTGATATCGAATTTAATCACGTTAGGTTTTGTTGAATCTGAATAAATAAGTTTTTTATTAATAGTTATTAACTAAGTGATTGTTAATAATTAATTACTACTTTCAATAGGGCAAATTGTGAGTTTAACTCTATCGCAATTATAAATGAAGAGGTGGATATTGAAAAAAAGTTCTCACAATTTTTTTCTACTTATAAATATAATTATTCATATTGCTTTGGTTCCAAATACGCAGACATTTTTCAAAACCAAATGAAAACCACGAATATTCCTCATACAAACAGACTTCATCAAAATAAAACCTTTATAACTTCAGATATAAGATAAGACAAACGAGTCAAGGGGTTTTAACCCCTGTTCTTAATAACAGTTTTGTATGGGTAAGTCATAATATCGTTAAATTTACGGAAACTTCCATTTGTCAAAGGCTATCAAGGAATTCTGAATCGTCTCCCACATTTCATTTATATTTTGAAGTCGTATCATCTTTTATAGCATTTCTGAAGTGTTTTTAAAAGTTCACGATGTGAATGGACTATTGATTGGGTTGGCATAGACACCACTGTTTATCTTATATTGAAACAAAACTTTGGTATTTTTTTATGGGTATTATCTTGCTGGAATATAAAGTGAAAAGGTATTTTTTCCAAAATTCGAGTCTTGGTTTTCGATATTCAAAGCATCCATGTTTTGCGGTTTGCCATTTTCATGTTTTACGGTCTCCAGAGTGTACTGTGATCAATATTCATTACAAGCTAGTCTTCGAACATATTTCCTAGTATTACTTAAAACAATTTCATTTTAAACTCCTTAATCCAAACAATATTACTCTATTTTAATGATAGTTAACCAAGCGTGTTTTCTGGCGAAATCTTATAAATGGTGATTCATTTTAAGATATTTAATTCAGTAGGGAATTTATGACAGATCCTGCGATAGTGGTGTCGAACTTTCATGGTATAAATAAAATAAATAAACTGGTAATTTCAGCCCTTGAAAGGACCAACCGAGCGCTTCTTATGAACAAATTGTATTGTGCGTGTTATAAAATGTTTGTACATAATTGATCGAGAACTGGACCTACCTAGTTTTATTCCGACTCCGAACAGCTAATGTACACATGTTCTAAAGAAACTTTACATGGAATTATTTACGCATATGCCATTGTCTGCGAAGAAGTGACGACCGATCAGGAAAATTAATTTCAACTGAAAAATTCCTTGTGTCTGGTGGAGGATTCGAACCTCGGACCTCTCAAGCTCGCGGCTTTTCACCGTGTGGTTCACGCACTTTAACGCACTCGGCCATGGCCACCACTTTCATTATATATTTTATTTTATTATAAATATTAGGTCTGTACAAGTACTTTTTGGACTAAAAACGGTAACTGTCAAAAGCGCGAGAATAAGAAAATATCTCAAAAATAATTTTGTGTATACTGTCAAATAACTGTCGTTGTCAAAGTAAAGATAAATTGCATTGAATTTATTTTATTTAAAAAAAAAATAAAATATAAAAAAAGGAAGAAGATAAGAAATGAAGTAATCAATTTTCCCCAGGCCCTTATTCGCAATTTGCTTTATTCACCTTCAGCGCTGGCTTGATGAGGAGCATAGGCAGAAGACATGTGCAAAAGACATGTTAAAGATTTTTTACAATATTCAACTAAATTCTCAAATTAACATTTATATCGATGGCTTAATATAGAAAAGGCGTAACTTGTTTTTTTCGAAATAACGTTTTGAATATATTTTGGTAGACCATTCTCAAATGCACCTCACTTAAAAAAATCAATGCTCTTTTTTGTTGTTGTTGTTGCCTATTTTAAATACAAACTACATTAAAAAAGTAGACAAACAAGGAAGACAAAGAAAACATTAATCTGAGCTATTCAGTGGTTTTAAACAAAACTTAAAACGGCACGGAAGTAGGAGGCAGCAGCAAATTTTTGAAAAATTTCACAAATCAAAAACTCAATATTGTTAGTCTATAGTTTAAATGTAGTGTTTGTAACTTTTTGTAAGTAATTATGTTAAAGTTATCGTTTTTAATATGAACATGTTTAAATTAAGTGTCATCAAATCTACAGTTTGTGAATTTTTTTTAATGTTTTCTTAGATTCAATAAAATTGGTACCCAGAAGATGTTGACAAAAAATCAACGAAACGTCGGTACAAAAGAATGAATTAAAATTTTTAATTGCATTACAACCATTGATCAAAAAGCCCATTATAAGGTATAAACATTTGATTTAACAACAAAATTTGATCTTACACCCCTTGTCAAACTACATTAAAAAAGTTTTTACATCTAAAGTTTCCCAGGTTTACTCAGTTCTTTTCACTCTCCTGCAAAGTAACAAAAATTCGAGTTACGCCTTTTCTATATTAAGACAGCGATATGTACTCGGAAAGAAAAAAAACGTTTATCGCCAGTTTGCCGCAAACGAACTTCGTTTGTCGTGCTTGAAATCGTTTATTGCAAACGTTTCAACAGTTGTCATAAACGTTGAACGAGAAATAAACAAAATTTTCAGTTGTGAGAAACGAGTCATTTAGTTGCAGGAAATGAATTTCGTTTGTCATAAACGCGAGTGATTTTTAAATTGCAGCAATTGAAAACTTCGTTTTTCCCAACTGAAAATTTTGTTTATTTTTCCCTTCGTTGTATAAACATAACGCTTATAGTTTAGAGTTACTTTTTGGACAAATTGTTACTATATAAGGAAATTGGTAGTTTGCTTAATACGCGGACGAAGATAGCAACAGAGGTGGAATCCATAAGAAGACGGACGAACATAATGAGAAAGATTATTAATATAATAATAAATAATAATGACCGAAATAGCTTGCGGCTTATATACATAAGATATATTTTTAAGATGTGACAACTGAATATTCGTTTGCGGCAAATACAGCTCGCAAACGAAGTATAGTTGGTGAATTTTTCAGTTGTGGTAACCGTAAAATTTCTTTGCGTGTAGTATTTACACAATTTACCATGTTTCTGGTTTCCATTCTAACAGTTTTTATTTATTTCAAAGAACTAATGATATTTTGCAGCTTGTTTACTAACTTATAAACATCTGATTTTAAACAGTTTTACACTTTTAACATATTTACCAAAATAATTTTCTCCGACTAAAACTTGCAACATTTGACGGGGAGGGCACTTTTTAACTCTCTCGATTGCACACTCTTTTAACATTTTTTTTTTTTTTTTTTTTTGAGTACGGGAACGCTTCTTGGACTAAAACCTGCAAAACTGGTAAATTGGACTATAACTTTAGAGTACGGGAACAGACCTATTAATTAGCCCGATACAGCGTCTATAAATATGCTTGAAAAGCTTGAAGAAGATCTACCGTTTTCGACCAACATTTTGCAACAGGAGCAACAAGATTAAGAGCAGGTCAAGAGCAAGATAAGAGCAGCAA
Source organism: Pherbina coryleti (assembly GCA_943735915.1). NCBI lineage: Eukaryota > Metazoa > Arthropoda > Insecta > Diptera > Sciomyzidae > Pherbina > Pherbina coryleti. Next base: position 32,611,319 of record OX030950.1, read on the forward strand.
GGGTCAAAAACTGCCATTGCATCCAGACAAAACAGAATTATCTGGCAGAATTATCGATTCATATTTTTTCAAAAATTGTTTCCTCATACCTTTAGACTACTTCGTTTGGGGCTGCGTAAAGTCTAAAGTCGACATGAATAAGCCGGCTGCCACGACGGAATTGGAGTTAAGAAAGGATTATTCCTGAATGCTTGAACTTGTAATGTTCCTCCCATAGGAGTTTTCTTTAAGTAAAAGCACTTATATATATGATAAATGTTCAAGTTAAAATGACAGAATGTTTCTGAATGTTTTCTGCTCTATCATACTCTACCATGTGAGCTTAAATTTTTTATTGACATTTAATATCATCCATCATTTTGGCAGAGTGACACATTCTTTTTTGTATGACTAGACTATTTTTCAACTATAGTTAACATTTTGATTAAAAAACATTACTGAATAACTTGCTTTTTTATCATATAGCTGCGGTCAAATAATAGCAGCGCAATAATGTGAATTATATGAACTTAGGAAAAACAAGTTTTATTTTAAATCTCGTAATGTTTTTAATGTTTTAAAGATATAACATTACCATTTATTATCCAACTTCCAATAAAACCAAAAAGTTTTGTATTCTTAAGATATTGTTTTGAAAAACGTTTGTTTCCGAAAGGAGTTCGGTCAAAAAAAAAAGCAGTTGTAACGAGAACTTAACATAAATTCATTTAATTTCATTGTATTAAACTTTGGTTTTAACAATCAAGTAAAGTACTTTATTCCTAAGAATTTAATACTTTGTTGCATAACCTTTGTTGCGTAACACTGCTTCACAACGACGTTTCATTTAATCTACTAATTTTTTGCACCTTTCGTATGGAATTTTTAGCCAGGCCTCTTATATTACACTCCAAAGATCATTATTATTCTTGGGTTTTGCTATGGCCACCTCCTTTTTTTTATCGCATCACAAATTTTCTATTGGATTGAGATCCGATGACTGCGCAGGCCATTCCATTTTTGCTAATCGACTGATATGCTTCGGATCATTGACCTGTTGACATATACGTCCGCAGGAATTTTTCCAGGGGGGAGGCAAAGGTATGTATTGGTGTGCACGTATATGAAAATGATTATATGAAATGCAACATATAAACATAGGAAATAAAAATATATGAAATTTTTCACGTCCAGGGGGCAAGTTCCCCTCCCTGCTCCCCCCCCTGTGGACGCCCTTGCTTGTTGAAATGTCAATTTTAGAGGCATTTCATATTCCGCTTATGAAAGCATAATATTTTGGAGTATTTCAACGTATTGGGTGGCATCCATTATATTTCGGACACAATATATTGGTCCAACTCCGTAACACGAGTAACAAGTCCAAACATGTATCGGAATAAAGAATATATTCTGTGGACGTCTCAAATACTGTCGGGATCCAGTACCAACATATAATATAATTTTTGACTCATGCGACTAAAACAATTTTTTTTTAAATAACGATTAATAATTGTTTATTTATTAAATTTAAAATACATAAAAATAATACAAAATTTAAAATGGGTCATTTGACCACGACGGTAGGTTTAGTGTTCATTTTGTAATTAACTGATACTTTCGCAAACACAGCTGTATGTCCAATCTTATTCATGGTTTTCTTTTTATAAAATGGCCAAGTACCAAATTTGCAAAAATGTTGTAAAAGATGCTTGGAGCCGAAAATGGAGCAAAATGTACAAATTTGGGCAGGATTTTCTTCAAAAATGTCTTCCTCTTTGAACTATGTATCTTGAAGACTGAAGCTATGTTAGATGCTGAACCCTATTCGTATAAGGAACTCGATTTGAAATCACTAGCTCGGGTATTTTCCAAGTTTATTCGGGAATATACAATAAAGGAACATCGCCTTTCCAAGATTATTCGATCTTCGGCGATATTTACATAAATTGAAGAATAATTTCCCTAGTACTTTGAAAATGTGTCATTTTAAAAGTAAATCTTTACAAAACTCCTCGGGAAACCTTTCAATCATTCCGGAATAATAAATGGCTATAAATTTTTAAAAGTATACCAACATATATAATGGTAGGCAGGCAGGAAATATCGTGTATTCCAAGAGTATTCTGTGTCTGACACGGCAAAGGCATGTGTTTTTGCCCAGAAATTAGTTTAAACTAAATAAAAAATTTCGCCCACTTCTAAATTTTATATTTGCATATTTTTAAAAATTCTCTTGCTTAACAACCAATGTAAACAAAAGTTTGTTTCTGTTATGCTTTTTTTTATGACGAACGCCAGACTCAATATCAACTATAAAAGCTACACACCAATATAAACTATAGTAAATATTGTAAATTATAAGATCTCGAGCATTACTACAATGTTTGTTTTTGTAAGATAAGCGAAATAACAAAGAATGTCTGAAACTACACGTTTTTTTTTATCTCACAAAAGATTGAGGATGAAAAATACAAACATTTTTGAATTGACACAGTTGAATCGAATATTATAGCAAACCTATTTTACACCTCATACCAAGCAACACGCTTTGCCTTCATGCTACATATTTTCTTTTCTTACTTAATTGATTTGATACAAGTTATACTTGAGCTGCTAATTAAGCCGTTGATAACAAGATTGCGACCATACTCAAACACATTATTAAGTTAGAGAAAAGGGTATGTTTTTGCTTTACATAAATGTAGACGATAATAAAATTTATGTAAACAACAGGAAATATAGAAATAAAATTCTATTTATTTTTTTTTTTATTTATAGCAATTGCAGATTTTCAAGGCTTACATGTGAATTACTATGAAATTAGATGAAATCGTTGTGTGGTGAGTTTTTCATAATTACTTTTATGCAATTTTATACAAGTTCAAATTTAACGTTTTATTTTTAAAGGTATCAGAAAAAGATCGGCACCTACGACAAGCAGCAATGGGAAAAAACAGTAGAGCAAAAAATACTTGACGGCTTTAGCAGCGTTTCCTTGAAGACTGCAAAACTTAAAACCGAGCTTATCGATGTAGACTTAGTTAGAGGTAGGATGTTAGATGAGAATTCAATATAATTTCTTTAAAACCTATTTTTGTTTTTAAGGTTCAACATTTCCCAAAGCAAAACCTAAACAAACATTACTCACTGTGATACGTTTTGCTATTTTACGTTATTTATTTCTACCCATTTATGCACAATGGTGGGTGCGACAAACATCACCAAATATCTTTGGTGTCTTAATATTTCTCTACATCACACAAATGATTAACTGGGCCGTTTACACCTTCAATATACATCGTTTGAATCTTGTGCAAGTCAATAACGGCAGTAGCAGCGTTATCAATGCCACAATCAGCAACAACAATATACACGTCCAAAATGTTCTACCAAAAATTGTGGAGGAGGTAAGTGATTTTAATCCTTATTTCAAAAGTACATAGCTAACATAGTGGTTATATTTAATATTTAATCTAACATTTTGGATTAAATATTACAAAAACTGTGTGGAAAATGTACACAATGTGTGCCATCAAGTGTTGATTTTAAAAATATATTCAAATGATATGATTTTGGTGAATCGATGCTCTTTTATGGTGAAGTTCTGGTACTATTTTTTTTTTAGAAATTGAAAAATTATTCTGTGATGTGTTCGAGTTGTGTTGCAAAGTACCGTAGGGAGATTTAAAAAGTTGACATTTTTCCGAATTTTACGAGCAAAGATTTATATTTTCCAAATTCCATGAGTAAATTTTGAATTTTTTCAATGAAAACTAATGCTAAGATTAAGTTTTACTATTCAAAGTGACATTTAATAATGCTTTTATAATGATTTCGATATAGGTTCCTTTCCGAATTCAGGAAAAAGAAACATATTCTTTTCTCTCAAGAAAGAAGAAGCATATGCGATAACCATCCGTTCAATATTATGCATTAAAGTTCTGTCTTTTCTGAAGCAAAGGCTGTTCCCATTCAATCCATCCGTTCTATTGTCTCCTTTTGAAAATAATGAAACTTTATCTTTTAGATTTTTTTAACATGCTTTTTTATGCATAAAAATATATAATTAGTAAGGTGGGTCACCAAAAAAATTTTAAAAGACCGCCCCTCATTTGAAAGCTTATGTTAAGGGGATTTTAGTAGCATACACATTTTTTTTTAGATGGACCCAAACGGGGTCCAAATTTCAAAGGCTGGAGCAATTTTGTTGACATTTTGTATAAAGATTCTCCTGACTCAAGATTAAAAGATAGACTATCAGAAGTTTCCAAAATTTTCGATAGGGGGCGCTTCAAATAACAAAATACTATATATGACTCGAACGAAGTCATTTCAAAGGCAAATGAAGATGAACCGATAGTTAAATACCAAAAACGAAGCCAAACTTGACCGAAAATGAAATTAGCTGTAACTTTTTCCTCCGAATGAAATCAAAATTTTTCTTCAGAAACATTTTTGAAACTTTTATTTTCTTAAAAAACAAAATTAAAGTTTTGGGGGTACTGAGGAAATAAGACGAAAAGTTAAAATATGTATATAGTCAAAGATGGACCCGGAGGTAAAAATTTTGTTGAGAAAATTTTGTTGTTGTTGTTGTTGTTATCGTTGTTGTTGTTTTTGTTGTTGTTGTTGTTGTTGTTGTTGTTGTTGTTGTTGTTGTTGTTGTTGTTGTTGTTGTCCTTATTGAGATTTTTTCAACGACATACTTTTTTTAACGATCGGTTAAAAACTGATGGAGTTATACAAAAGAGCCTATTTGGGGCAGATTTTGTGTCGCATCTTACAAAAAAAATGTATGCTACCAAAACCCCCTTAACACAACCTTTGAAATGATGGGCGGTCCATATTCATCCCACCTTAATAAATAGTCCGAAAAAATTGCATGAAAAAATTTAAGATTTTCTAGAAATTCTATTTATATTACACTACCTGATATACCCGGTGTTACTAGGGGGGAGAAAATGTAAAATTTTGGTGTTTAGTCCTCGTTTTAATAATTTCAAAAATCCAAATAATGAAAAATGAAGTGATTATTAAATTATTCTAAAGCTCATATTAAAGGTCCATGTTTTTTTCTATCGGTTGAAAATAAAGAGATGCCGATGGACCGAAAAAATAGATTTATAACGATAACTTTAGATCGGAAAGAGATAAGTTTATAGTTCACATGAACTATTCTATAAAAAGAATGAAAATAACTTTTGAAAAAAATTAATTTCTTCAAAAAATCACAGGAGATTCTCTTCAAATGGTTTTTATCAAATGCTTAAATTGAATTCATCGGCAAAAAAAAAAGTATTAAAGGAAATATATTCAAATACAACAGAGTTATTTACATCGAAAGTAAAAAAATACGAATTTCTTATAGTTTTTTGCCATTCTAAGGAAACGATGTTATCAGGAAAAGTCATACTAAAAATTTATAAAATTTTGATCGTTTTTGGTGTCAAAATATAAGAATTTTTTTTAAATTAATTAAACGAACATTTTAGCTAAAAAAAATTAAATTTTCATCTCAGTATTTCCCTTATTTCGGGCCTTACATTGTGTTTCTTTTAAAAAAAGAATGTTATAGATTACTACCTAAGTTTAAGAAGTTTAAGAACTTCTAAACCAAGCTTACTACCTAGGTTTAAGAAAGTAATTTTCAAAAACAATGGAAAATGTAATGCTTCTCATTAGAAAAATAATGTAGAACAACTGCTTTTTAAGGCTTTCTTTTATGAACATAATCCTAAAAAACAATATATCCCTGAGCAATTACTTCAGCATTTGTAAAACGATTCATTGTTTGTTAACAATTTGACCTTATATATAACTCAAGTTGTTGAATCAGAAATTAGCAGGGCTTTGATTTAAATGTAAAAATATTTGTAAGCTTTTATTATTTTTAAATAAAGTATATACATATATGTTTTATCTCTTTATGGAACATTGCAGCACTACTTGAGCACTATCAATATGTGCTGATATATTTAAATTTTTGAAAAATGTTAATGGTAGAACTTCACATTAAAAAAATTAACAACTTTTAAAAATCATGCCATTAGAATATTTTTTCAGTCCCTTATATTGTCGCACCCTTTGAACTTATACTGAGGATAATTTTACGTTTTTTAAATAATAATTAAAAAACTATATGAAGACTATTTTAAAAAATATCAATAAAAATACATTTTCAGCCTATTGTATCGCTAACGGACCTTTTGATACCCATGGCTTTGAGTCTACTACTTAGTTTGATACATTCACAAATTGTTGCAACAAATTCTGCTGGTGGTAGCAACAGCATTAAAACGAAACTTAGACGCTTCTCCAACACCAGTTCAAATGCCAGCAAAGCCTCCTCGAGAGAAATGACGCGTGTGCGCAGGCGCAAAAAACTCGTCAAGTAAAAAAGAAAAAAATAATTTTAATTCCTTCAATTAATTGAAATATCACTGTTTCCTTTATTTAATAGATTACGTAGCCAGGAAGCAAGTGATGGTGCTGCGGAAAATTTACTCAACTCTACAACGACGCAACGTAAGCAAAGTATCGCTGCCAAGAAGTTCAATTTAGGCGCAGAAAATGTGACCAAAACAACTTATGTGCCATTAGAAGCCAACAACACATTCACAGCAACCACAACTACCACGTTACCAAGCGATAACAACACCAACACCGACATCATCATCAACAGCAGACAAGAGGCTTTAGAAACAACAACAATGACTGGAACTACGACACATGCCTCACATCAAGTGTCAACGCTTGTTTCTATGTTCGATTCATCCAATGCACCTACACCAAAGCTTAAGCTCGATCTCAATAGTAGCGATACTATCACACCACAACCATCTACCCTAATTGATAGATGTTATAATATAAGCAAAAAACGTAATGTCAATTGGCATTCACCAATCCATAACTATGCCATAGAAACACAAGAGAAGCATCAACAAACATCGCCGCAAACAACTGCTTCCAGTGAGGCATCATCTCCAAATAGCGGTAGTAATAGTAGCAGCAGCAGCAGTAGCAGCGGAAGGAACAACGACAATGACCGTTGTTGCAACACCAAATGCAACACTAAAACTGTGCGCATCGATGATTGTGTGCAAGAGTTTTACAATGATTTGGCCAGCCAAGCTGCGTCCACTGCCTCAGTCAATCATTCAGAAGTACCATTAGCTGCAAATGTCAAACGTAGCATAGGAGACGATGATGGTTTTGAGAGCTTAAATGGCAAAAGTTCAAGTGGCGAAGAAACGAATACGCCATTTTCCTCAGCACTACTGGATGCTTCTTGTAATCAACAATTGCGCTATCGTTTAAATGCTGGCGATTTGTCTGGTCCGATTCGAGGCGCATCAGAATTAGCCGAAGCACATGTAAGTTTTATATATTTTTTATCAGCAACCTTTGAATTTATGATTATTTATTTCAGAATAAACCAGCCATAGGTTTTCGTCGTAAATTTCCGCTCTCCTCTGAGTCCGATTATGAGCGCTCGCATGTTTCCTGCACGGACATGGTCTTAAATCAAGCAAAGAAAATCAAACAGCAGCGTTCTTCAAAGTCCGTTAGCACTGATGAAACTGATGAAGAAGGTGATGATGATGCAGAATTAGTAGCAAGTCCCGCGTCTATTGCCAGCAGCTCAAACTATAATGAATGTACAACATCGGCCACCGAGTGGCTTGGTGTTACCACCAACAGTAAGTTCAGACAGTGTATTCTTTGATAACAAAGGTGAACATTAATTTGTTTTCCTGCTGCAGGTGAGGATTGTAGCTACAGCTCGGAGCTTGATAACTCAGATGATTTTAAAAAGAACTCGGCTGCAAATTCGGATGACGATTATGATGGTCATGATTTGGATTTCACACCAACAACAATTTTAAATCCACATGGCACAACAGCCGATCGCAGTAAGTTGTAGCATTAAATTTTGTTTCAAGTTTAAAAATGTTGTTTGCTTATAGTCAGCTGCACCATTTGGGATCATCGAGATGCCAAAAAGGCTCAAATGTCAGTGTTAGAAATATCTTCGTGCATCATCGAGCGAGTTGAATCAATGCCGGAAACAAACGATTACATATACATAGGAATTTTTTTTTCGCTGATACTCTCACTGGTGCCCTCTTTTTGTCGCTTATGCGAGGTAGGTTTTTTAATATGGTTAAACATTTGGACTGGTTAGATCCAAATTTAACATTTGGGTTTTTAATATAGTTAGACTTTAAAGCAACATATGTACAGTTTAAGAGATCACCCTCAGAATAACCCCAGGTGTTGAAAAACCGTCTTTTGGAAGTTTACAAATTCTCTACACTTAACATAAAAAATCGAATAAACTACCACTAATTCAAATCATACTACATAAATAATTCCACATAAGTTTCTTCGCATACTAATACTAATACTTCAAATACTAATAGAATGTATAGCTAACGTTGCGAGTCTTACTTTGAATACATAAATACACGAGTTATACGTTGCAGTTATACAAAAAATCTAATACGACGTTCCGCCCTAATATTCTGTGGTTTTTTTTTTTAATATGAAGAAATGTTATCAGTCTAATGAAGACACACATTGAAACTTTTTTTTTTTATATTCTCTCCGGCAGGTAACAATCGACTCTGACAATCCAAGTGAAATAAACTATTTCGATCTGCCAATGTTGCTGTGGAAGAAGGCTTCATTCTCATTCATAACCATTTTTCGCTTTGCTTTTGGACATACGCAATGGGAACGCACCGTTCTTATCATTGGTTTTGTGCAACGTCTATGCTTAACGCTTATTTTATTCATTATTTTTGCAGTAGCGGAGCGAACATTCAAGCAACGGTTGTTTATTTGCTTCATTAAAATTCTTATTTAAATTCTTCAATTAATGCTTTGACCTAGATTTCTTTATGGCAAACTTTTCTCACATTTGACCTCATCACGTCGCGCTAGAAAATCCAATCTTCCTCATTTTCGCTTGAATAAAGTGCGCAACATTAAAGCATGGCTTAGTGTGCGTTCATATCTAAAGGTTTGTCCGACCATTGCTATGCACAATTTAAGCATTTATTTTTCCATTTATTACATTGCTTTAGAAACGTGGTCCTCAGCGCTCGGTTGATGTCATCGTATCTGCTGCTTTCATTGTAACGCTGCTGCTTTTGGCCTTCTTAAGCGTAGAATGGTTGAAGGATTCCGTTCATTTACACTCGCATCTCAATTTGGAAGCCTTGTTATGGTCGACGACTATTGGTACATTTCTACTGCGCTTCATGACGCTCGGCAATAAAATACATGATAAATATCGTAGCGTTTCGGTGCTTATAACCGAGCAGATTAACTTATATCTACAGGTTTTTATAAAATTACTTTTATTTTTCAAATTGAGTGATTTTTGCTTTTATTTTTTCTATTCACAGATTGAGCAGAAACCGAAGAAAAAAGATGAGCTGATGGTCTCTAACAGCGTACTTAAGTTAGCTGCCGACTTGCTAAAGGAGCTAGAGTCACCTTTCAAAATTTCTGGCCTAAGTGCAAATCCTTATTTATTTACAACAATAAAGGTTGTTATACTCTCTGCGCTCTCGGGTGTGCTTAGCGAAATGTTAGGATTTAAATTGAAATTGCATAAGATAAAAATTAAGTAAATAAATAAACAAATACAACTAATTGAGCACGTATGCTAAACTGAATTCAATGAAATATATAAAATATAATTTTTGTAGCATTGTAGTTGTAGTTTGCACTTAATAGTCTGTCTTAACGTACTGAAGAAGCTTTAAGCTAAAAAGTTTTCTATATATATATATATATTTTTTTTTTTCTGTAGTACAATTATTTTTCAAAGGATAACAATCAAAAATATTACTATATATTTATTTAAAATACGCTTTATTTTCAATATAATTTCCTACACAGTTTATCTATATTTAAAAATATATAAATAAGCCTTAAAGAGGAAGGCATTTTTGTGATGTTGATTGTATAACTTAAATGTACAAGAGAAAGGAGTGCGAATTTGCATTTCAATAAGCTCTCAATTTGTTTCTCTTAAGCAAAAATAAGAATAAAAAAAAATTAATAGTAAAATTTGATGTAAAGAAAAGAAAAAATAAATAAAAAAATTTAATTCTTATATAAAAAATGTGTATTTTTACTTTAGAACCAAGTCTTAATCTATTTAAGCACCTCTTGAATTGATTAGGAATATACTTTAATAAAAAAAAAGTACAATCAATTTTAAAATTCAACTCTGTCAACATTTTTCATTATTTATTAATTTCAATAGTTTTTATTTGCTGTTTAGCTTAATTGCAAATATGGAGTTGAACAGTTATATATGGCGTGTCAAATAATAACCCAGACAAGCTCTAACAAACTAAATTAAAGCAAGAATTCTGTTTATTTTTCGAAGTTTTTATTCAAAATATTCTCCTTCCGTTTCAATACACTTGTTACAGCGATTCAATAGTGATTCAAATGCATTGCTTCTAGTGCCCGTGTCGTAGCTGTTTGGATAGTCGAAACGTCCTTAAAAAATCATCCTTTCAAATTCCTTTTTAAATTTCGTGAACAAATTCCCACGGTGTCGCCATATCAAATCAAGCACGGTATCAAATCAAGCCAATACGGTGGATGATTAAACACACACACGTGATTTCGAGCCAAAAATTGACTGCTGTGTGATTCTAATCGCGATATTCTGGTCGAATACGAAGTAACTGACTAGATAGAATGAATTGCTTGTAGATAATTAATTTGCTATCGAAGAATGTGATAAGCATTGTCTTGATTTTGTAAGGATTTTTTCGTGTTTTTTTTTTACTTGTGCTGAATTTTTTTACTTCCATTCCGAGCTTTGCCACTTGGTTTCCGGTATTAGAAACACCACGTTTGATCACCCGTTGCAATTACTTTCATGAAGTTTGGATTATTTCTTGAGGCCGCAACGACATATATGGAATGCCGTACTCTCCTCAATTTTTTATCATCATTCAATGTGTGTGCAACAAATTTTGCACTGTTTTTTATTTTGCCCAAATCCTCGTGAGGAATTATTCGCCTCTTTCCTCATTCTCACTAAATCATTGCGGTCTTCTGCAATAAAATCACGTACTTTTTGAATCAATTCAGGCATCCAAACTGAAATTGGCCTTCCTGTGTGTATGTCATCCTCCAGCGTCTCTCTGCCGCTCAAAAAACGTTTATGACACTCTAAAATAACTGCTCTACTTAAACAATCATCACTTGTTGCATCAATCGAAATTTTTCTGATGCATTTTTACCAAGTTTTACATGGAATTTAATGAGAACTCTTTGTTTCATGTTTGAATTTCAACCTGAAATGAACACATGTTTTCGCAAAACAATAACGATAACTTTTAAATAACAACAAACTTCATGACGGTAAAGAAAAATGCAACCATTAAAAAGCATGTTCGAATACATAGATAGCGCTTTTGATTGTTGAGAAATGGTTCGTGTCAGGGATATTATTTGACACATTGTGTATTATTTTTAATCTAAAGGTAATAATTAACAATTAAAAACGTTTCAAATTTAAAAATAAACTGCTTTGAAACAGCTTTTTTCTAATTTAATAAAACTCAAAATCAAGCAAGAACTTTGTCGATTAACCCTTTTTGGAGAATAACTGCAATTTATATACCGCCACTTGACGCGGTTGTGTTATTATCATAAAGGCGATTGTAATGCAAGTTTTTCTAAACTTTTCTCAACAAATTTTTATCAAAACATATTATTTTTAAATCCATAATTTATCTAAAACAATATTTTGGGATTAACAAATTGCTTCAACTTGATTTGTATCAATATTTATTTAAAAATATTTTTATTAAAATTAAAAAAGATTTCATTAAAACGTTTCCTCAACTTAAAATATGTTTAATTTAATTTGAAAAAGAAAATTTAATTTTGAAATGATAAATTTTATATGAACAAGGTTTAATTAAATTCTAAATAATTTTTGTTGTATTTGACAAATATTTTTATTCTATATTTGTATTTATTTCAGTTAGCCCAAAAACAGTTTATTTAAAAATGATATGGTTGAATTTAATTTGAATAAAGATTCAATCTATTTTAAGGAATTTTTAATTTATTTAATTTTAAGTTTTTTTTTCGCTTGTTCCGCTTGGTTTGAAAAAAGTTTCAATTGATTTAAAAATAAAATAAATCTCAAAAACAAAAAATTAAATTTGATTTTATTAAAATTTTAAAAATTTCATACAGATTTTAGTTAAGCTTGATTAAGGTTTCAGTTCATGAAAAAAGTCGAATTTAAGATGAAAATTGTGAAACGATAAAGAAGATACGAGAAACAATCAATTTTTATATTGAAGATATTTAGCTTTATTCAAACAAATTAATAACAATTTTTACAATTCATACCATTGATTAGATTCAATTGAATTATTTCATTGTCAATCCGACAAAAATTCCTGAACTATACTTATTTTTCTAGTGCTTGACTGCCTATCCTCTAAGTGGAGAAAAAGGTTCCACTTAGTTTTAAAATTAAATTTTTAAAATAATATATTTATACAGTAGTGATCCATTATAACGGACGCCGATTTAACGAATTTACAATACAACATACATACTTTTTTCATACACATTGATGACCTTACATTACGAACATCTGAAATTGTAGAAAATATGAGAAAGGCTTCGTTGGTTTGGAAATTCGTTAAATCGGTGTTCGTTAAATTGGAGCACTACTGCATACATAATTTCTAGCACCAAGGCGGTTTATTAATTCAGTATCGTTATAAAAAGTTTGTGACAAATTTTAAACAAGTTAAGAAGTTTCTTGTTAATAGTTAGGTGGCATTTACGTTACGTTACTTATGCAAACATATGCAAAAGCATTTAATAAGATTACCTTAGATGCATGTATAAAAATTTCAGTTAATATCGTCTTATTCTAGAGGCACATAAAAAATTAGTTTGGAAACATTTTTGGCCATGAAATCGCTTTTGTTCTTTAGACTTTTAGTATTTAGAGAAAATAATTTCATCTTATATTAAAACATTTAAAATAAGTTTTTAGCTACTAAATTATTTGTTGCTGCACTTTTTTATCCTAATGCTAAGATGATTCTTTTGTATGCAACTAATTATTTTTTGTATTTTTTTTTTTTTTTTTTTTATAAAGCTTCGCTTCAAATTAGAATCTTGTGAGCTCGCATAAAAAGTTTTTTTATAAAAAATTTTAAATTTTCATGATTATTCTTACATTTAAAAAAGAAAATATTCCTTCAAGTGGAATTCTGGTAGGGCAGTAGTAAGCACGCAACCGCAGCTAAGACTCCACACACACTGTAAATCGCTATAGCCGAGCCTGCAGATGTTTGTAGCAAAACTTGTGCCACATAAGGTGTACACATAGCACCGAGGCGTGCAAGCGCCGAGCATCCACCCACGCCAACTGAACGCAATGCACTCGGATACACTTCCGGCGTGTAGATGTATGCCGCCTGGAAGAGACCGGCTATAACACCGCGACCTATAAACAGCATCAGCGTCAAATAGATGCGACTTTTTACCGACAACAGCAGATACATGCATGCCGAATAGAGCAAAAACTGAAGAGCCATCGTGCGTTTGCGTCCGAAGCGCTCTATGATGGCTATTGTTGCAAATATGCCAGGAAATTCAGCCAATGTTGTCCAAAGCAGATCCATGAAATCCGTTGTTTCCAGCGACTGAAACTGCTCGGTGTCTACGATGTAGGAATCATTTGATGCACTCTTGTAAGCCAACAATTCTGTGGACATAAGCACCAGTCCATAATAGCAAAATGCGCACGCCATCCAAATGAACCACAGCAGCAATGTTGTGCGCCGTAGACTGTGACTTAACAGTGAGCGCACAGTACCCTTCGCTGTGGGTGCGCCATCAATGACAAGACGTCCCAGCAACATAGGCTGCTTGTTCTCGCGTGCAATCTGCTCCAAGGTGCGGTACGCACTCTCTGTATTGCCAACAGACACCTGGTAGCGCGCAGACTCGGGCAACCAGGGCGTTAAGACGGCAAATATGAAGAGCGGTGCTGCCGACAAGCCTAGCAACCAACGCCAACCCAGATTGGGAGAAACAGCCAAGGCTAGCGCCACTTCAAAGCAAGCTCCAAGCGCCCAAAAGCAGTCCATAAGCACTACACATTTGGCACGCTGCTTTGTGGGTAAGAATTCAGCATATAACGTCACCGACTGGGGCACACAACCGATTGCGAAACCGACGAGGGCGCGCAGCAGCAATAGCCAACCAAAACTGGGTGCGACTGCACTCAGTAGACTGTAGAGCACCAACAATACACCACAGAGAGTCAACGCTGGCTTGCGTCCATAACGATCACTAAGCTGCGTCCAAAAGGTAGAGCTAAGCATCATGCCCAAAAAGACAACACTCGTAGTCAGCGCCTGTTGATACTTGCTTATATTCCATTCGCACTGTAGTGATACGCCCAGTATGCTTAAGATGGTCATCTCCATTGAATCTGCCATCCAGCAGAGACCCACCAAAAGAGAAAGTTTTATATGAAACCAACCGAAGCCCAGCGCATTAACAGCTTGCTGCACCGTAAACGTATCATCGGGAATCACCGTCACCGAAGCCACAGAGGCCAGTTCAAATTCGCCACCACCAATACCCAGTCCACTTGAGCCTGGCGCTGGACTTCCTGACGTTGGCGTAGTGCTCGTCTTCAGCGAACCATTGGAGCCCGTCATCACCTCATAACCATAATTCACATCAAATTTTCGAACCCCCATTATTTTTGTTTGCTTCTTCTTGCTTTTACGCTTTTGACTTCAAGATAGGCAAGACAATGCACAACAAAACAACAACAACAACTGAGCCAATATTATACTTGGAGGTTTAAGCCGTGGTTTGCATCATAAACAAAGTTAAGTCGTTGTTGTGTTCCACCAAATTTCGTACGAGTACGAATTTCGAAAGTTCGTTTCGAAGTCATTTGCCAACAACAACAACTTGGAACAATGGGTGATTTGGTGAGCTCACGCACGCGTCACACATGCGCAAAACTGTCAAACTTGTTTACATTTTTAATTAGAGATACAAAAATGTAATTTGCTTTTTTCACTAGAGATCGCTAATTTTTAGAACAGTTATCGATATTTCAAAATGTATCAACTAACCTTTTGACTGAAAAGCTTGTTCAGAAGAAATTCAAACTGTGTACATTTTTTAAAAATTTGGATGAATAAACTGTCAAGAGAGATATGAGGGGTTTTACGTTTTTTGAGATAGACTTTTGTTCCAAATTTTACTCTGTCAATCAATAGATCAGTATAAGAGAGTTTTTGAAAGATTCGAATTTTCTAACAATTTTATTATTGAATGCATTCCTGCTCCGGAAAAAACAGCAAAGGAAGCGATCATGATAGAAAAAAAAATCGTCTTTGCTTCAAACACAAAACTTTGCTGTTTTATTAACAAAATCAGTGATAAATTTGTTTTTTAAGAAAACTTCTAATTATGTAACTAAAATAATTTAGTATTTAAGCTCACCTGCTAAATTTCAAGCACTTAAGTGATTAATTTTTGTGAAATTTTTCAAGATTTTACCATTTTTATAATTCACTATATATATTTTTTTGACTAAGTTATCTTTGAGGAGACTCCCCTATAAATGTGAATGCAATGTGTTGATTCGGGAGACAGGTGATAGTTAGTTGGAAGATGAATAGATGGAATAGTGTCGATGAAGATTTGATGCTTCGCAAAACTTTCAGAGAACACGCTCGCAGGGAGATTGTTTCACAATTTTACATAACGATTGAAGAGAGATTTTTTCGGTAATCTTAGGTCCTATTGGGCATAAAGTAAATAGTATAGTGATGGACTTTGTGAGCTGTCCGAGTGAGCATGGGAAAGACATGAGCTGATGGCGACAGGTCCTGTATCTCCAAAAAACACTTCCCATGGAAATGCTTACCTCCAAAGAAGGCTTAAGGCCTGACTATAATAGTCACATGCTGGCAGACGAATCTGTCAAAATGAAAGCGAGCTCATGTAAATATATGAGCATACCCATAATTGGAATTGCCACAGTTTCGTTAAGTTTCGTTGACTTTCAGTGGCTTTTTGTAGAGCGACTCAAATCGCTCACAGCATAGGCAAACGTCAAATAATTGTAAATTCTAATTTATTGAGGTAATAATTGAAGCTTCATACGATTAAATTTTTTTATATTATTTTGCACAATAATTTTGAAAAAATCTCACAAACAAGCACAAATAAAAACAAACTATTTTGTGACACTTCTCAAAGTCAGTATATGGCAATTATAGACATTTTTGATTTTGACAACAGCCTGCTGGCTTTTCGTTTAAATTTTGGCATTAGCGTATGCCAGCATGTGACTATTATAGTCAGGCCTTTAGGCAACCAACATCCAAGAAAGTTGAGAGAAGATTATATATTTTCATTCCCTATCAAATATATTGCACATCGATAAATTCGGTTCAGGAGCTTAAATTAAGATCTTGAAGTTCTTGCCCAAATGTGCGAACACGGAGTGTTTCGTGCTACAAATTTCACATGTAGAGTGCGTATTTTGAATCAAAGCTTATGTTCAAAATTTCAAGGTTGTAGATTAACTTTCGTGGAATTTTTAGATATAACCGTTTTGGCAACGTTACTTTGCATGGAAAGTAAGATCATTTTAGAACTCGATCTTCCTTTATTAAAAATAAGCTCATATATTCAAATTCACTACGATACCTTCAAAAATTACCCTTTTAGTCGTGACGACGGACATGGCTAAATAGACTTAGCTGTTAGTACTGACCAGGGACATATAGATTTTTCAGAATGACCCTTACGCAGTAAGCAAAGGGTATGAATATATATGATTTGCTTTTTATTTTCAGATTTTTTCTTGCTGTTGTAGCGTTTGGTTAGGCTGGGTACCTAAGGACAATAAAATTATTCTAATTAAAGGAAATAAACTTAAGCTTCGTATAACAACAATATATACATTAATACGATGTTCACACACATTGATTATTGTCTGTAAATCGATTTTTGCTTGGAAATTATAATTTTACTTTGTAAAAACTAAGAAGTTAATATTAATTCCATTTTTATATTCAATGACAATCATCTTTGAAATTATTATTGTAAAAACTTCTGCATAGTAAATTTCACTTTCATGAGTTTCCATAACACTTGATGCAAATGGTTAAGTGACAATTAACTGTGTTTGCTAAAAATATTTCCTTTTTATGTTTTTGTTTTAATTCTGTCCACAAATTTCAAATTTTCAATTAGAGCAACACGGAATATTATACCCCTACGTTAAAAAAACGTAAACAGGGTAAATTAATTTTATCACTCCGTTTGTAACGCCCATAAGGAGGCGTGGAAGGTATAGAAAAGTATATATATTCTTGATCAGCAACACCACCCGAGTCGATTTGGTCATGTCCGTCTGTCTGTCTGTGATCACGATTACAGCCGTAATTTTTAAGCTACTATCACAAAATCCGATATTTAAGCTCTTATCTAAAAAATAAGGTCAAGTTCGAAAATGAGCCAAATCGGATCACAACCACGCCTACCTCCCATACAAAGTGACTTTATAAAAACGGTAAAATCTCTTAGAATTCCACACAAACTAATATATGGACTTGAAATTTTGCATATGAAATTTGATATATAACCGAGCGTTTCTACTGCCCGAACACAGTTTGCGAACATTGGTAAGTCACCATTCCGAACCTTGGTTCGGACCAAACTGTTTACACTGCCTGAATGAACGAAGAAATCGTTCGGTAATATGTACTCTGTGAATAAAATTGAACGAAATCAAGCGAAAACCACACCCACCTCCCATACAACGTGACTTTATCAATACGGTAAAATCTCTTAGAATTCCAATAAAACTAATATATGGACTTGAAATTTTGCATATGAACTTTGATATATAACATGTACTCTGTGTATAAAATTCAACGAAATCAAGTGAAAATCACACCCACCTCCCATACAAGTTTAATACGCTTCATTAAAAAACAATAGCGAATATTTTCTGTTAAAACTATGACGAAAATGTTTTTACAAATAAACATTTTATTGACTGCTTAAGACTTTGAATATACTTTGGTTCGGACGTGGCGGTATTTTAACTTCGGCCTAGTCGAAGATCATTTCTTACTAGTCTGATTTATTTTTAACACAATTTTTTCAGAACAATTTGCAAGTTGAAAAATGTCCATGCTTCCGTGTGAGTTAAATGTAAAAAGAAAATTTCCACAGAAAAAAGACGTTTTAAGTAATTGCAAAAGCTTTTTCTCCAAATTAATAACAAGTTCTCTCAATATCAAAAATATTCTGGTTTTTGTCGAATTCATTTAATTTTAGAAGACATTAATTAACAAGATTTTTGTGAGCACGATGTAAGTGCAAACATTTTACACTCGTGAAATTTCTTGGAGTAAAATAAGAATAAGAAGGTTTAAAAATTAAACCATTGAAAATGGTTTTATTAGATCGCTCTATTTCAAGTTTTTGACTTACCAATAATTCTTTTTCGCATCACAAATTACTTAACAATTACAAAGAAAATTTTTTATAAATAAATAAGTTGAAACCCCCTACAATTTTTTTATCGTTTGTTTTTTACCCTGCAGGCACACTTGCAAGTAGACAATTAAAAGAAGAACATGACATCACATGTGTATGTGTGTTAAACCATGATGGGTTCCCCTATGCCTTTGTGTTTATTGTCAAATGCCTTTCTTATAAGTTTTTGGGTTCAATTTAAGTTCTCTCCTCGAAAACTTTTCATTTTGCACTTTTTTCAGTGATATTTCTTTGCTAGCAACTACGATACGAAACGAGTTTTAATGATACAAACGATGCGGAAAATATCCAAAAAGTCAGTATTGCTCTCAAAAATTTTGGAGGCAGATGAAAATATGTTTATTCTTCATGACGTCATCGAGCACTGGTTTACTTTTTTTAAGTTGAAAATGTATTAATTATTCATATCTAGAATCAAAGTTTTTCTGCCGTGTAGGTCTGTGTAAAACTCAATCCATTTGTGTTAAAATATATTGCTCGGTTGCACTACAAGCGAAAAATGTGGCAGCGCTCATAATTAATGACAACAAAATGAACTCGTTACTTCTTGACATTTAACTAATGCCATCTCGCTCCAACGAATTTGGACTTATGACAGTGAAATACATAAATTTTGAAAGAATTTCGGGAAAGTGTTTTTAAATAAAGAAAATAAACTTGTGTAAAAATTCAATATAATCTCGTGAAAAATTTACTCCTTCTAAAACCACATATTAATTTTAATTATTTTTGAAAGCGCGTTTGGATATAAATTATCAATTAAAATACAGCAAAAGTACTAATATAAACAGACAACAAAACTTGAAAGAACTCATTCATGTGGTTTGCTGCTTCAACAGATTCTTGCTGAGATTCGTTCGTTCAGTCAGTCCGTTTATTTTGATTCGTGGTGTTGTTTGGAATCGCTTAAAATTGCTTGAATTTGGGAAATAGGTGAAGCGCTCGTTGAGCAGCTGCACAACAATAATAAAAAGAACAACGCAAAACGGAGTATACAAATTTTTTGTGTCGATTATTAACCAAGGAGTCGGGGAAGCAAAATTGAGGAAATTTAGATTTTTCTAAATTACAAATAAAAAAATCAACAAAATTTAAGTGACATAAATAAAATTAAAAAAGAAATAAAAGTGAAAATAAAGGGTAGACAAAATTATAAAAGTAGAAAAAGAAAAAAAAATAACCAAAAAGTAATAATTTATCTGTTGAGAGTGTGCACAGTAAGTGGCAGATTAAGAAGCAGAAAAGTTGTCGCAATTGCTGCTGGTAGCAGAATCAAGTCTTCCATATTTTGCTTTTTCGGAAACTTTGACGTTGCTTCCAAGTGCGCGATAGACTGTGCGCAGTGTTGGCTAACGCTGTTTGAATCTTGGACAAGAAGAACTACACATTCTGATTCTGAAGTGTCGCCGCTAGCCATTTGTGTCCTCAAGCAGTGGTGGTCTTCAAAGTGCGTCTACAGTTAAGTTGTGCTGTTTTGGAAAGTGGCACACAGTGTGCACACTCTTTTAGCGAAAGACCAACAACTACTATAACGTCAACATCAACAAATTCTTAAATGCTTTATGTTCGAAAATCTTAAATTTTATGTTTGAGAGAAGTTAACAAAAGAAAGCGAAACAATGTTGGAAATGCCGAAATTTATAGGTACCAATAATTACGATGGAAGTCGCAGCTTCACCTGGTTAGCAGACCTTTGTGGACTTTCTGTTGATTTGGTAAGTAAACAAAAAGAAGACCAAAAAAGCTATTATACGTACTCATTTTTACAGCTGTTGGCTTGAAGAAGACGCCAACAGCGCTGTTTCAGGAAAAAATGGCCCGATAAATGTGGGTAACAGATCTTGAAGCTTCGAAAACCTTATTGTTGTTATTAATGTAGCAATTTATAGTCTTGCTGTAGTCCGGTAGAACTTGAAATAAAAGCACAAATTCTTACTTCTTTTTCTTCAATCTTATTTAAAAATATGAACTTTTTTATTTGTTTTTGTTATGGATTTGAATCTATGAATTGAGTCAGATACAAAAGTGACTGACAACAAAGAAACTGATGAAATTGGCTGCAGTCCAGCAGCCGATATGTGCAATAATTTCAAGTATTCGAGATATGAACTGGTCTGAACTCTGCGGAGTTTCTTTAAGGCTAAGATATTTACTCAAGATGTGCTAGATAAAACTAGTTGTTTCGTTTTAGTTGCTACGTGTCCATTTCTAAGCACATCTTTATCGTCACAATAAAGCAAGAGAAGAAAATTGCGCCTATTTGACTTGATGGCAGCAAAAACTAAATTGTTCTCACGACGACTTAATATGCCTTAAATGGAGGCAAAACAACGACAACAAACAAAATAGCTAAACAGCAAACAAAATGACATTTCAATGTCCTCAATGATGAATCTCTTAAGAGCGATCTTAATTAATTTTACTTGAAAAATATATCTATTAAACATTTTATTATAGCAACGTTTGCAAAACATTGCTCAAGTAACTCCTTAAAGCAATTAAGAAAAGAAAACATATAGCCCCACAAAGTGTTGTTAAAGATTGAAAAACTTGAAAGATTTCAAAGTTGATCCAAAGTTAGAATCGATCAAAAAGTATGAATATTGATAACATTAAAATAGCCACAACAGTTCGGTGAAAACAGTTTGATTAAAAATTTCAGGAATCAGTTACAAATAAGAATCCCAAATAAAAATTTGGGAGCAATATAGAGGAATTAACACGACTGAGAAAACTTGATTTAAATGTTGAACTTGCAATTCCCAACATGTTTGGGATTAACAAAGAATAATCAAGTTTCTGTATAATTGTAGCAAAAAAGTCAATCTTTGATTTCTTGGTCGATAAATAAGTGAGTCTATCTTATCTATCTATATCTTGTTAACTTAGTTGGCGCTTACAGCTGTAAGTCGATTTTGGCCTCATTTAAGTATTTCCACCAGTCTCTTTTATCGTGCGATTTCTAGCGATAGTTAGAAATAACATTGATACAGATTGGACCATAGATCTTACGAAGGATCTTTCTCTCGAAGATTTCCAAAGTCTTGGCATGCTTAGTGAGTTGTTTTGTTCGTCAAGAGAGTAATTTATCTGGTACTATATGTGGATGAAATGCTACCAAAATATGAAAGGCAGAATTGCAACAAAGTGACAACTCCAATGAACATAAATTGCAAACTTGCTAAATCTTGGCATGCTTAGTGAGTTAGTTATGTTCGTCGAGAGAGTAATTTATCTGGTATTATATGTGGATGAAATGCTACCAAAATATGAAAGGTAGAATTGCAACAGAGTGAAAACACCATTGAACATAAATTGCAAACTATCACGATTAAAAAGGTATGGAACCGACAAATAAGCCTTACTGAGAAGTTTTAGTTAGTCTAATGTATTTGATGCTAGCTTCTCAGCAGGAAGTATTAAGCCGTTTTCCAAATTGCGCTATGGTCATGGAAACCATTTAAAAATAATATTGCGATATATAAAATTCACGAAAGATCTTAGTTTAATGTAGCCAAGATGTCAACAAAAGTCCCTTATTGGCTTGCAGATGACGTCTGGGCAACGATAAGGAAAATATAAAGTCTATTTCTGGTTTTTTATTTAAAGTATTTGGCTATACTGTTATATGCGGCAGTACCGAGAACCGTTCGCAGAACATGCGAACTTTTTATTGATCATAAAAAAACTATTCATCTTACTTAGAAAATCATCTAAAGATCAGACAATTAGAAAGACATTCACTTCTCTATATAAAATGCTCACAAACCCGCCAGTCTCTTTAACAATTTCCTTCTAGAGGTTAATTTTGAACTGCGTTTTATTAGATGTTTGTACATATAATGGAACTAGACCTACTAATTTTATGTCGACTCCGAACGACTAATGTGCTTATTCTTAAGAAGCTTTACATGACATGATTTACTCTCTGTGATTTGCCATTGTCAGCGGGAATGGAATCAATTGAAAAAGTTATCTGTCTCAACTGCGGTAAGACCCTCGGACCACGCGGATCGAAAATTTGCATCGAACGATACATTCAGTTACGGTTGCCACAATATTAAATAATTACTTTGTTAACTTCAGCAGTTACCTGGTCAAATTCGTATATAAAGATTGCTTTTTTTTTCGTTTTTGAAAACGGCTCATTTTTTTCATAAAACTGCTACTTAGTTACTTCTGATGTTCGAAAACCTAACCTGCATTTTAACAAGGTTAACATTTTTTTCCAAAAAAGTTTTATAGTTGATGCAATGGTTCTATTCTAACAAGAAATTTTTAAAATGAAAAATAAATGTAGGCATTAAATCTCATTTTTTTTAAAGGGAGAGTCATAGATAGAGAAAAGAAAATCCAAACATTTTGATATTATAACGATTCACGACTTTGATAATGGTGTCTACTAGTCTACGTCTCTTCATATAAAATTATTTTCTTTATATATTCATTTATTTATTTATTTATAGATAAACTTAAACTTGTCTTTTTTAGTCCTTGAAGGCTTTTTTGCCAGATTGTGTAGAAATAGGAAAAAATTCTCAAATAATTTGGTACTGTTGAAACTTTCAAATACTACACTACGTATGACACAATCACGTCAAAGAAGTGCAACATCTACGGGCTATCCTGGTGTTTGTATAGTTATTAAGATAGAAGTCATTCACATCTGATTGTAAATAAGTTTTTCAAACACAAATGATGACAATAAAAGTTTCTACAAAAACAACTCTAACGTAATACAACTTAAAATAATGAAGACTTCAAACATTGCAATGCCCTTGTCATTCTCAAATCAAATTTTTGAGTTTTTTGTTCGTTTGAAACAAAATTCACGAATTCAACAGTTTATTTATTTAATTTGTTTTTGATTTTTTATTAAAAAAAAAAATAAAATTTGGTATATAAAAAATATCATCAGCTTATCAGCAGCAAAGTGCGCCGTTGGACAGCAAAATAAATTGCATCCTAAGCAATTAAATAAGTTTTAAAATATTTTGTACAAATTTTCTTATTTACTTACTGCTCGTGGAATTTATTAGTAATTCTAATAAAAGTTTCACCGGCAATAATATATTTACCTTAATTATTGGCACTCGGCAATGGTCACGTTTCACCCCGATATAGAGCATTTACATTACTACAGTTGAGTTTTTTTTTGTAATTCTTTTTTTTTTTTTCTATTTTGCCACTATTCAGTCATTTTTATTTTCATTCAATCAGTTTTTTTTATTGTTCTCCTCTATTGCGCTGCTGGCGCAATCTATTAAACACAAAAACAAATAAAAAAAAAAAAAATACATCAAACTAAAAGCTGGTAGTTAGTTAGTTGCTCCCTTGTGTATAGAGTTCGCTGTCTCATTTATTCTAAAATCAGATCAAAATCAACTTAGTTGTTTTTATTTGTTTTTTTTTTCTTTTTTTTTCTTTTTTTTTCTTTCAAACTACATCGAAAGTGTTGATTTTCAGTGCATCAGGTTGCGCCACAGTGAGTTCCCGTTGTTTTGACGGCTGTGTCTGATGATAATGATGATGATGATGGTGATGATGATGGTGATGATGATGATGATGATGGTAATGATAATGATAATGATGATGGTGATGACGTTGATAATGATGATGATGGTGATGATGATGATGGTGATGATGATAATGATGATGGTGATGGTGATGACAATAATGATGATGATGATCTAATCTAATCTGATACTCTTTTGTCTGAAGCCTTGTTTCTGTCATGTATGTTTCCAGTTAATTGTTTTTTATTTGCTTTTTGCGTTTGAAGCAACAGTTTAATTTCGGTTTTTATTTTAATCAATGCTGATGATAGTTTTGATTTATTTTTTTACACATGGCACAGAAGGCAAGATTAAAATATTTTCCTTTCATTTTAGAATTCAAAATCTAACAGTCGTATAAAAATATTAACAATGAAATTTTAATAAACAATTTTGACTAAATCATTTTTTGCAACGAACACTTAATAGCTTCCAGCATTAGATAGGTATGTTATTAAAACCATTTTGAGCCACATATGGGGTGAATTAAAAGCGAGTAAAAGAACGAATTGTGGCGTCCGTGGCGTAGTTGGTTAAAGTGCGTGGCCGCTATGTCAACGAACTTTGGAGACCCAGGTTCGAACCCCAGCAGCGACAGAAAATTATTTGAATTAAAATAATTTTTCTGTACGGCCGCCACCTCTCTGCAGACAATGGCAAACCTCAGAGAGTAATCAAAATGCCATGTAAAGCTTCTTGAGAACGAGAACATTCCGTTCATCGCCGTTCGGAGTCGGCGTTAAGCATGTAGGCCCGGTTCTCGGTCAATTGTGTACAAACTTAATAACACGCACAACACAATTGATCATAAGAAGCTAGGTCAAAGTCCTTTCAAGGGCTGAAATGGCCAGTTATTTATTTTTTTATTTATTAAAAGAACGAAACAGACCTATAACAAATATGTTTTTATAAAAGTATTAGTGTTAAATTTTAAAAGAAATGAGTTTGTACCAGAAATAATGTCGTTAGTAAATAACATAGAGAATAGGTACTATACTTCGAATAATTTTTTTATTGTCAGACATTTAAAGTGTAAAAGACATCATCGATTACTTTAAATGCAAGTAGTGAATGTGTTTCGGCAATTATGAAATTAAGATTATCCACAAAATGAAGGCTCCATTCTCCTCAGTTGAGAAAACAATTTTTTTTTATATTTACAAAGGTTCAAATCAAAACTCTAGATCGATATCTCAATCAGAAAAAAGTTACACGTAGTTTAGTGCGGTTGTGTCGAAGCCTCCTTACATTACTTTTATCTTTAAACGCGTTTTTCTGGTAACGTTGTTTTTCGAGATGGCGGGATAGATTCCCGCCGCACCGATGAAAATATCTTAATATTAATTGGCTTCAATTATTCGTCAGACATGTCCGCACGGCCCAATAGGTAAATTTTTTTATATTTTATTCCGTTCATTAGTTATTGCAGATAGATATAGAGCAAAAGGCCAAAAACAAATTTTGTTTTCCAAAAGTTCATCATTTTGTAAATTTTTAAAACTTTAAATTTCAAAACCCGAGAGCAATATACCATAGATTAAAAAGATATTTCATAAATTACATGACCGGTTTTCAACTTTCAACTTTGTCGACCCATTCAGGTGTATCCTCATTTCTTATGCAAAGAAATTCGCCTAGTCTTTGAGAGAGTACCCGTAAAGGCTGCACCCGTGCAGCACCAATTGTTTTTTAATAAGCTTCCTTAAAATTGATTTATTTAAATAGTACTTTTAATTCCGATTTATTTTAAACTAAATAAAACACACTAATGAGAATTTATTTATATATTTTTGAAGCGAAATGCAAGCCGCAGATAGGACACGATCTTGAACTGATTTCAAGATTTAAATTTTTCAAGTTTTTTTTATTTTTGGTCACATTACTATATCTGAGACCCCCTCCTCCCCTATCGTAACTTATCGTTGTACATTTTAAACTCCCTCCATCCCCCTAAATTGATAACGTAATTTATGAACGACCCCTGAGATTTCCAGAAAGAAACTTTCGCGCCATGGATGCATGTTTTTTTACACGTCAACTTTAACCACGAGGTGGGAGGGTTAAATGTGCACCAATTTTTGTGAAAAAAAATTATATTTTATTGCTCAATAAATAATAAATCATTGGAAAGATAATTTTAAATGATTGCTAAATAGGTCTTCCCAAAAAAAAATTGGTGAAAATTGCTATTTTTACAGTCCTATTAAGGAGAATGAACCCTTAAATCAAGAAAATTTTTACTTCAGCAAAATCAATTTTTATAATTTAACATAATCTCCTTTTAGATCGATACACTTAGTCCAGCGGACTTTCATTATTTCGATACCTTTTGTATAATACGGCTTGCCCAACTCTTCAAAGTGCGTAGCGATGTCAAATTAAACTTTTTCATCTGATATCAATATTTTTCCCATTTTTTTGCGATTGGGAGAAAGGTAATTATCGCTGTGGGTCACATCTAGAAAATACACTGTACAGGACAGCATTTCAAAGCGTAATTCGTTGAGTTTTGACATTGCTTTCAATGATTTGTGAAAGGGTTCATTGGCTTGAAAAAAAAAATGAATTTTTTCTTCTTTAAATGTGGTCGTTTTATCTTGAGTGCATCTTTTAAACTGCCCAATAATGCTGCATAATTTTAGCTTGTTATTGTTTTTCTTTTTTTTCAGGATAGACGATCAATAATATACTGTGAGAATCCCAAAATAAAACACTGACGAAAACCTTTCCGG
Source organism: Pherbina coryleti (assembly GCA_943735915.1). Classification (NCBI taxonomy): domain Eukaryota; kingdom Metazoa; phylum Arthropoda; class Insecta; order Diptera; family Sciomyzidae; genus Pherbina; species Pherbina coryleti. Next base: position 32,638,212 of record OX030950.1, read on the forward strand.
CCGATTGTTGTGTCTTTGGCCAATTCGGAGCACTTTACAATGAGTTGGGCTGACCGACGTTTTATTTGTTGTACCTATTCAGGTGTATAGTGGTGATTCCATGTTTTATCACAGGTCACTAATCGATGGAATCATGAACTCGTTGTCCTTTTTGGTCAATTGTGAACACAACCGGCACCCATCTTGCAACTAGCACGTTCATACCCAAACTTACATGCAATATGGAAAGCAACAAACCATCTTCTGATATCTTTATAGCGTCAAATATATCTCGCACTTTCACTTTCAGATTGTCTTACATGTATGTACGAGGGTTACCTTTTTAGTCTTGCGCTTAACAATGAAAAAACAGTGGCTAATCGGTGAAAATTCTTTTATTGTTTTTCAAAGAATTCTCCAAGATGATCAATACACACTTTTGCATTCACTTAAACCAATTTTTGAAACAATTTTACCACTCTGAAGTTGATACCTCCGAAACCAGATTTTTGAAGGCCTCCACGGCCTGTTCGGCCGTAGAAAAACGCTGGCCACGCATTTTTTTCTTAATGTAAGGGAACAAAAAGAAGTCATTGGATATCAAGTCGGGACTGAAAGGCGGATGACCAATCAATTCCCCGCTTTGAGCGCTCAAAAACTCTTTTGTTTGAACTGATATGTGGGCACTTGTATTGTGATTGTAGTGTGACTACATGATGAATGATGATTTTCATTCGGTGGCTGATTTTTCTCAATTTTCCGAAGACTTCCAGCAAACAAATGGTTGTGTACAATATTTACAGTTCTCCGTTGCTCAAATGGTACAGTAGCGACATGACCGGGTTTTCTGAAAAAACTTGGAACCATTTGCTTGGGTGTGCTTCGTTCGCAAACAACTTTGGTCGGGTTTTGCTCACGTTGAAAGACACAAACAGTGGATTATTACTTTGTTTTGGGCTCACAACCGTAGATCCATGATTCGTCACCTGTGGTGATGTCGTAGACGTGTTTCGAACCAGCCCCGCTGCATGTTTTCAGCATTTTCTTGCACCAATCGACACGAGCCTTGTTTTGAGCAACCGTCAAGTTATGGGATATCCAACACCAACAAATCTTCCTGATCCCTTAATGCTTATGTAAAATCGAATCTATGCTAGTCCCACTAAGGCCCAACAATGATTCCATCTCACGGTATGTCCCATGCCGGTCTGCTTCGAATATTTCACGCACAGCATCGATGTTTTCTGCCATAATAGCCGTTCTTGGACGACCCTCGCCAAATTCGTCTTAGAGAGAACGACGACCACACTCGAACTCATTGATCCAGTGCTTTACATTCGTTGGTTGTGCCAAAAGTCGGAACTAAGTTGATCGGTGCATTCTTTTTTTGTCAATCCACGTCGAAAATCGTAAAAAATCATCGCCCGGAAATGCTCACGTGCTAATTTCCATTTTTTTGCTGAAATACAATTTTCAAATCACTGTAAACAACTCAATAAGCGCACATACACAAAAACATTGTGAGTACGTTTATGTAAGAAAATGTAAAATTTTCAAATGGAACTGTCAAAATTCATTTGGCAATGCTTGGTGTTACCGAGGCGCAAGACTTTAAAGGTAGCCTACGTAACAAACTTGTAGCTTGGTTGCTTAGGCAGCCCTTTGTGCGTGCCGATAATGTCATTATTTTTTTATGTTTTAACCATAAGTTAACTTTTTTCGTCGTACATAACTATTATCATGGCACCTATACTCAGCGAGAAAACCTGCGCGATAAAATTAACGTTGTCACGTTAAAAGTTAAGCAGAACCATCAATGTCAAAATTTGTTTTTTTAATTTTTCATTTCAATGTACCCATGATACAATTATACAAGTTAGGAGTGACAACTGGCTATTTTCTAACGAATGTCTTGCACCGACTGTCATTTGCCTGTATATTTTACTTTCTATTTTCTTTTCTACTTTTTTCGTTCTCTAATTTATACTTTTTTTGACAGTTGGTACAAGAAGAAAAAACTGTCACTCCTACACTGTATAATTGTAACATGAATGTATCTCTTTCATATTATTATACAGTTTTATTCTAATATTTGATTTTTATTCATCATCATCTCCTATCGGATCTATCGCAAGACGTTAAATTCAGTCTGAAGCTGCAATTTAGAAGCAATGGAATTCTACTCCATTTTCGGTCTAATATATGATGTACAGATAGTTCGATGCATAAATGACGAATTTCTTGCACTATTTTAAAAAAACCAATTCCTTTTTTTGCTGGCCTTCTTTATTTTATCAAATTCCAAGTTATTTAATTTATTTACAATGTTTTTTTTATTTAATATACAATGAATTACAATAAATTTCGAGTATATCAATAGATGCAAAACTCTTAACTATGTTTTTGGTCATAAAGTAAGAGCTGCCTGGCCCACTGTGCATTAGCGTGGTTTGATATTAGCCTCTATTTTTCTTTTTTTTTAAAGTCATAAATTGCTGATTTTCTCATTTCGAGGGGAGGACTGTAAGAGCGGCGGATTGTTTGGGGCGCTAAAAAATTACAGCGTAAATATTGTTCAGAAGCTTAGGTGTGGTTTTGATCAGTGGGATGAGCATGTATGTGCCTATAGATTATCTGAAACTTTTTTTTTTGTATATTTTTATTTATATTTATTTTTTTTACGCACGTTGAACGCATCTTTTCAGTTTCCATAATATATTCGCTTCATGCTTCATGGTTTGCTCTCTAGAGCGCTTTTTATTATTATTTGATCGTAATTTGAAAGAATTTTTCCACAACGCTGTCTTGCATAACAGCGTGCTATGCACGATCAGTCTGCGAGATCATTTATTTTGTTTATGTATTCTTCATGCTGCTCCTCACTTCTTAGCTGTCGATGCCAATGACTAACTGACTTCATTGTGAGGGTGTTGTGTAAATAGTTTATCCCCTGAGATAAGACTTTTATGAATGAAATTGAAAATAAATAGATGACGTAATGTTAAGTATGCATGCATCCATGCATATAATGATTAAAATCAATAGAAAAATATTTGAGTAACTTATCCATTAAAAAAACAAAAAATCAGTGATCGTTCTATTTTTCTGATATTTTGACTGCGCAAATATTTTTAATCTCATAATCTTTTAATCTGTTTTTTTTTTTCAAGGAAATTGATTTATTTTATTGTTATTTAAAAATTTTAAATTTTTCCCTTTTTTTTCTCAAGTGTCTTCATAACAATTGGTGTGTATGTGTTTGTATTAGTGCTCGAGTGGCTGCTGCTACGCTTTTCTAGATATGGTTCCAAGTTGATATTTTGGCATTCGGTCAAAAAAAAAAAAAAGCAAAAACCAAAAAACAAAAAATTACGTCAAATTAATTAAAAAAAGAACGACTATTTAAATTTAACTCAATTGACAATTCTTCGAAATGCTTAAAATATTCAAAACGCTTATCTTTAGAACAACTTACATACAAAAATATTTCATTTGAAAAATCTGACATTTCATATCGTAAAATTTTTTGTAAAGTACTCATAAATTTTAACACGCAGAGATTAAAAAGATTGACAAAAATAACTAAAAAAAGATATTAGAAAAAAGTTCTGTCGCCATTTTTTATTTTTTTTATTTGAGGACTGTCAACATGAGACATTTTGTAACTTTTCAGTATCATATCTTTTTCAACAAAATATTTGAATATGAAATTCTTGTAATATTTACATTGCCGTGGAGCTAATTAGCAACGCCTACTCTTTATGTGTTTAATTACAGTTTTTGACAGCTAAAGGTGAAATTCTAGCTTATATATTAATATATTTGCATATATGTTTGTAAAACAACGTAATTTTTTTAGCGGTTTAAATGAGTAAAAAAAAATCTTGCGTCAAAAACACGCGGGTCATAATTAAAATATGCGGCCAGATTTTTCATTAAAATATTGATTTTGTAACTGAACTTGTCAGTCAGCTTAACTAATCAGTTAATAGTAAATAACTGATATACAGTGTTGGAAAAATGAATAGAACAAGCTCATAATTGAATGTTTTCAAGTATATATTTTGATTTAAAAATACTTATTATCAAGTTATTTTATAAAACAAAACAATCTGAACTTATAATTCAATAACAAAAACAGCCAATGGTTTAAAAGACTTCCTTAAAGAAAACTTATTAATTTTTGGTATTCCAGCCTGGAAAAAATAATAGGGACAAATATTTTTAAATAATTTTTAGAACAACTTTTTTGTTCTATTACTTACAACAATTTTATGAATTGAGTTGTTTAATATTTGGTTGATGGTCCATTCATTTTGAGCACCTCCTCGCATCTACGAGGCGATCAAAATTCACCATGCTTCAAATGCCCACAAATCCTCCTTATTTTTAAAACTTATAGGCTCCAAATGAATTTTTTAGGACTCCCCATAGGTGCTCTATGGGATTGAGATCCGACGACTGAGATGGCCAAGCCATACACTTGATTTTGTTGCGCTTGATCCATGTCCTTACCAATTTTGCTGTATACTTAGGGTCGTTATCATGCATAAAGTTCCACTTTAAAGGCATTTGCTCTTTTGCATGTGGCAACATTACTGTATCTTATATTTCAAGATAGTCCACGGCACACATTTTGCCTTTTACCCAATGAATTGGTCCTACTCCAGCCGCCGAAAAGCAACCCCATATCATAATTGAGCCGCCTTCGTGTTTTATGGTCTTTCGAGTGTACTTGGTTTCGAATTCTACATTCTTCGGCCGTCCTACAAAGGTTTTTCCATCCAAAACCTCTTGTCAAACCAAACAAATTTATCTTGGTTTCGTCAGACCATAATATATTTTTCCAATGTGGATGAAACATGTGTCTATTAGCAAAATCAATTCGTTTCTTTATGTTATTTTTGCTTAAGTACGGCACTTTCCTGGCACTTCTTTCGTGCAGGCCTGCTTTTCGGAGTCTACTTCTAATTGTGCGGCTTGTAACTGTTGCTTTAAGTACCTGTTTAAGGTCATTCGACGAAAGAAATGAATTTGTTTTCGAATAACGTACCAGCAACTTATCAAATCGTTTCGAACTATTCCGTTTTCTTCCCCTGTTTTCTCTTTTCGAAATCAAAACTCCAAACCATGTTTTTGGAGCACTCCATAATTTTTGGCTATTTCTCCTTTTGTTTTCTAGTATTTGGCTATTTCTCCAGTTTTTCTAAATTTTTTAATAGTTTTCCTTTCAACTTCGGATCAATACTTTGCACGACCCCTTATGGACAGCTACCGATTGAAAGGGATATAAATTAAAAATTGTTATCGTAGTCCTTTAAAGTTACAACTTACCAATTCTTTCTGTTAAGAATTTATTACTTTTCAGCTTAAGGAACTCAAAATTGTATTTTGTCGCTATTATTTTTTCCAGCCTAAAATTGTTGTGGGCACATGCGATGACGATTTAATTCCAAATGGTCACGCTTTATAACTAAAATTATTTTGCTAATTTACGTCCCACCTACTCCCTAGATTGGGCGACCCACTCCAAGATCTGGGTAGTCGTTTTCATTTATTCAGGACAGGCCGAAACCGTTAATCATGCTCCCTTTATTCTGGCTTTGGGCAGGCTTGTAAAATTAATTACCAGGTGGAGTTCACCGAAGATCTTTTCGTTAGCTTTCCTTTCCCTTAGTTTCCTTAATTTTTGCTGACTTTTGGAGGGCTCCTTCCCTTTGCTCCACTGGTCTGCTTCACCATGGTGCTATCCTGCTCTTGAGGTTAAAAAATTCCCAACTGAACAAGCCACTTGAGTAATTATTGACATACTATCCGAGGACATCTCATCAACCGTAACTGATCGTATGCTTCAGAGGAGTCCCAGTTCTGAACGCTTGCTACATAAGAAGATCGATATTCTGGAACCCAAACATTCAATACTCAAGCCGTTGTCTAAATCAGCGATGCCCACAGGAATTATTTGAAGAATGCAACAATAATTTCAACAAAAGTCTAACAATAACAACAAACCCTTAGAAAGATGACACAATGGAGAATTACCAACAACGAAACATAAAAAAAAAACAATCAACCCAAATATGAATTGTGCGCGGTTGTTGCATTTACAACAACAAATTTTACAAAACCAACAACACGTTTGATGGCTGCGCCAGCAATCATTCACTAGTTTAAATTGTAAAATTCACAAAAAAAAAAACAACGTGTGACATATCATAGATAGTATGTTTATACAACAACAAAGAAATGAGAAGCTGCGAACTGAATTCGGCGAAATGCAACAAACATTAAAATATTAAAGTTGTAAAGAGTAGAGAGAAATGGTAGGTGAGATAGCGTATGATGTACACTAGAGTGTCCCTTATTTTGCGATTTTTGGAAATGTTAAGGGGCTGAAAGGTTTTTTTATGCGTTTTTATTTTCTAAGAACGAAACTAAAAAAATTTTTTTTACAACAACGTTTACCCGTGCCAATCGGGCCCGAAAGTTTCGAAAAAGGCCCATATTAGACCATATTTGCACAAATTAAAAAAAAAATCTTTTATCTGCTTTTTATAAATGTTTTACATTTTTTTGGAACAGATACATAAGAAAAATGATATCTACAAAGTTTTTTTATGGTGGGCGTGGTTACCGCCCCTGCTGAGTCGAAATTTCTCCCGCAGCCTTTTCCCACTTTTTCATGAAATTAGTGCAATTTAGGTATTAATATCAACAATAAATAAATACATTTTTATTGTGCTAAAAGTATGATTAGATTTCATTAAATTCACATTATGTACTTACAAATATTAACAACAAATTAAAAAACTAGTATTTTACCCTGCGGCGGGCGCGCAACATGCTAATACCTACAAGCAGTATTATTGCGGCTTTTCAACCGAAAACATAGTTTTTTTTTTATAAATAAAAAAAATTAAAAACCAAAAATGTATGCCCCCTGAAGGGTTAAATTTTAATAAGAAATACAAATTAATTATAAGTTTTTTTTTAAGAGTATGTATTTATTTTTTTTTTTGATAGTTCGAGTATATTTTTCGAGTATTTTGGGCCACAAAAAGTAGGTTTTGTAGCTGCGCTTCTGATTTTGTAAGCTCCAGAAATTCTTGAGCAAGTTGTACCCCACGCTCCGCAACATCATTTACAACACAAAGATCTTTAAAATAATTTTTTACTCTCGGTATTCTTCATCTTTTTCCCATTCGTCAGGATCATATTTTAAAAAATTGCATGTCAAACTAAACCTACGAAATAGATTTGTTGTTCGACAAGATGCAAAACAATCTAAGTCTTTTTTTGTCCATTCATTTTAGAAATTTGGGTTTGCGATTGGATGATTACATGGAAACTTCTGACCTTGCAATGCTGTCGCCATACTGCGTTTTCTCTCAATAGAAACTGCATCATCGAAAAAAGCGAGTGCTACAAGTTCTTCGCCAAGGTATCAAAGATGCCTTCCAAATTTTTGACTTGCAGCAATGGATATTTTTTGTTAATTGTCTTGTATGCGACCAAATCTTTTAAAAAAGACGGATCCTGATTTGGAGCTTTTATGCTATTAGTAGCTTCAAACCAGATTTTGATGTATAGTAGAACTACAAATATACAGACTTGACGGATTCCGATAATAATGAATAGCATAAAAGCTCCAAATAAGGATCTATCTTTTTTAATTAATTTGTATTTCTTATTATAATTTAACCCTCCAGGGGCATACATTTTTGGTTTTTGATATTTTTTATTTATAAAAAAAAAACTGTGATTTCGGTTGAAAAGCCGCATTAAGACTGCTTGTAGGTATTAGCTTGTTGCGCGGGCCCGCCGTAGGTTAAAATACTAGTTTTTTAATTTATTGTTAATTTTTGTAAGTACATAATGTGAATTTAATGAAATCTAATCATACTTTTAGCACAATAAAAATGTATTTATTTATTGTTGATATTAATACCTAAATTGCACTAATTTCATGAAAAAGTGGGAAAAGGCTGCGGGAGAAATTTCGACGCAGCAGGGGCGGTAACCACGCCCACCATAAAAAAACTTTGTAGATATCATATTTCTTATGTATCTGTTCCAAAAAAATGTAAAACATTTATAAAAAGCAGAAAAAAGATTTTTTTTTTTAATTTGTGCAAATATGGTCTAATATTGTGGCGTCCGTGGCGTAGTTGGTTAAAGTGCGTGGCCGCTATGTCAAAGAACTTTGGAAACCCAGGTTCGAACCCCAGCAGCGACAGAAAATTATTTGAATTAAAATAATTTTTCTGTACGGCCGCCACCTCTCTGCAGACAATGGCAAACCTCAGAGAGTAATCAAAATGCCATGTAAAGCTTCTTGAGAACGAGAACTTTCCGTTCATCGCCGTTCGGAGTCGGCGTTAAGCATGTAGGTCCGGTTCTCGGTCAATTGTGTACAAACTTAATAACAAGCACAACACAATTGATCATAAGAAGCTAGGTCAAAGTCCTTTCAAGGGCTGAAATGGCCAGTTATTTATTTTTTATTTTTTTTTTTTTATGGTCTAATATGGGCCTTTTTCGAAACTTTCGGGTCCGATTGGCACGGGTAAACGTTGTCGTAAAAAAAAAATTTTTTTAGTTTCGTTCTTAGAAAATAAAAACGCATAAAAAAACCTTTCAGCCCCTTGACATTTCCAAAAATCGCAAAATAAGGGACACTCTAATGTACACAATGGTGGTAATTCAGTGTAGAGTTATTCTGCTTTGAAATCATCTGAAGTTTATTCTTAAGAAATGGTCATGGGGCTGCCATTTTCCCCCGAAGACTGGTTTAGAGCTGAGCTTCTAACCAGTTGGCTATGTCTTAGCCAACTACGGAAGAGAATTCGGGTCGCGCTATTCACCATGTATTGGTTTCAATATCCTGTTTAAGTTTAAAAAAAGAAAAAACAAAAAACTATATAGAAAAATAAACGGCTAATTTTAGTTAATTTTAGACTTTAACATTTGACACTTTTAAACAAAACAATTCATTTTTAAAGATAAGGAGCATTCTTTAGAGTTCTACATTGCTACCTCATTAGTGCTCTATCATAAAGAATATATCCAATTTAAGTTTACAATAAAAAAAGTACGGAAGTTCATAATTGTTCGTTCATGTCATCATGTCAATTTCATATACGAAGAATACAAACTAACAAAGTGACATAAATCATCTTAATATATCTGTAATAAAACATGTTTTATACCAATTCACCCTATAAACACGGGGTTTCAAGATTGTTCTTAGAAAGATTTTGAAATTTGAACCGCTGTCATATTTTGAGTAGAGTATAATTCATTATACTACGGCGCAAAAATTAAGAAATTAGAGCACAAAAAAAGCTGATAATAATTGAAAAAAAGAAGCAGCAAAAAAAAAAGAAAAGAAAAAACAAAAAAATTCATAGGTCAATAAGTCTTAAAATCTCCTAAAATAGACTTGTGCGAATATACCATGATGAATCCGGTCGAAAATTAATTTTTTCCAGTTTATTATGAAATCAACACCACCAATGTTTTTTTTACGCTTTGCAAAATTAATTCCCAAGTAATAAGAATTTCAATTCGAACGAACACCTACACAAAAATTTCTAGTAAATTTTAATCATTAAGATTTCCATAATGATGCTTCACACAAATATGTAAAATAATACGAGGGCAATTTGAAAAGTCGGTGACTTTAAATTTCCCGCTTAGTAAATTTAAATGCAACACTACTTCTGTCAACTACAATCTGTTAATAGACTATTGTTAAATTTTGAACAAGTTGCGTCATTTAGTTTATGTGTAAAAGCCATTGCAGGCAGACAGCCTCGTGAATTGAAAGTCTAATTAAGCATTATTTTTTGTGTAAAAAAAAAAACATCACTGAAGCCAAGGAAAGGCTTAATAAATACTATACTGGTACTCTGCACCATTAATTTCAATTTCACCATCAAGTGGCTTACTGGATTCCGTTGTGGTCGTACCAGCACAAGTGACGCTGAAAGTTGAGGCACCCAAAGAGGTCGGCACGCCAGAAATCGTCGATAAAATCCATGGAATGATATTGGTCGATCGGAGAATACAAGTTCAATATAACCAATACAAGTAAAGGTGACTGAGGCTACAGGCATCTCAACTGAGCGGGTACATATCATTTTACATGAATGTTATTACACTAAGGGAAAAAATATTAAATTTATGCAAAAACTTTTTTAATTTATCCAAAAAGCGAATCATTTTTGCACCAATAACGGATTTACTTAAACCGACTACGTAAATATTTAAAATTTATTTAAATACTTTTTTAATTAAATAAAATATTTAAATATTTAAACAGAATTATTAAAAAATATATGTTAAAATTATGCACTCATTTTTTAAATTATCTTTCAAATATTTACTATTTGAAAATAAAACTATCGCAATTAAAGAAAGTTTTTATAAAAATATTGAATTTAAAAATTAAAATATTTAAATTGAAGAGGAGGAAGAAAAGAAGAAGAAAAAGTAAGATAAAAAATACAAAATATGTAGGTAAATGACAACCGGTGCAAGATATTCGTAAGGACATATCGAGTTGTCACTCCACCCTTCATAGTTCCATTTTCTCACCCATCATGATCACCCATCGCACTCACAAATCATATTGCCCAAATATGCAGGCTATATTACCCTTGCAACAATAACTAAATGAGAACTATAAGAAACATGCAACTGCAAGAAATAAACTGCAGGAACAGAGTGCGATGCTGTTGCTGCTTGTCGGAATATGTGTGAACGTGTGCGATGCTGTTGCTGCTTGCTTGTATGAAATACGTGTGTACGTGTGTAATGTAAATAAAATTTAAATACGGGAAAAAAACGTGTTGTAAGGAAAATATTTGATTTATCCAAGTAAATATTTAAATAAAATTTATACTCAGGCGGGGATAATGTTAATACGCGTTATTTCCCTTAGTGTACATGAATAAGCTATCCTCTGGATGGGTGCCGCTATTGCTCCGGCTCCACCGTAAGCACAGACGTGTGATTACTTTAAAGGAGTGTTTGGCGATGTTCAACCGTAGCCCGAAGGAGTTTTTAAGCCGTTTCTTAACCGCAGACGAAATATGGATACGTCACAACACACCAGAGACCAAAGAACAGTCAAAGTAGTGAACTTCTCCGGGTTAACGTACACCAAACAAAACCAAGATGGGTCTGCCGGCCAACAAGGTCATGACACAATTGCGTGAAGTTAATTTCGTAAATCCGAAGATAACTTAGCAAAGACACAAACCAATATTTCTTCTCTGTACAAAGTTGAATTCGTACTTTGCAAAATAACTTATTTGCATTTGTTTACATTTAAAAATATTTTTTAGAATTTTTCATACATTTTTCAACTTTTCTGTGTTTCCAAGTCGATGTCAAAATGATTTCAGTACAAATAAAGTTAAATTCGTACCCAAAGTTAAATTCGTACTTTGCGTAGAAGTACGAATTGTACTTTGCGTAGAAGTACGAATGTAACTTTGTACAGAGAAGAAATATTGGTTTGTGTCTTTGCTAAGTTATCTTCGGATTTAAGAATTTAATTTGACACAGTTTCCATGGCACGAGTTTTTTTTTAATTTATACGGAGTCATTCACATCGATTTCCCTGAAAAAGGTAAAACGATCATCGGCGAATATTATTCACAGCTGTTGGACAGATTTGACATTGATTTGAAGCAAAAAATAACACATTTAGCAAAAAAGTGTTATTCCAGCATGACAGCGCACCGGCTCACACGTCTGTAGTCGCCATGGCAAAAATCCATAAATTGGGCTATGAACTTCTACCCCGTCTATCATATTCTCCAGATTTAGCCCCCTGCGACTATTTTCTATTTTCAAACCTGAAAAATGGCTCGGCGGTAAGATATTTGGGTCGAATGAAGAGAGGTCATCACCGAAGCAAACGCCTATTTTGGGCATCTTGATAAAACCTATTATTTGGAAGGCATAAAAAAAAATCAGAAAAACGCTGGACTACAAAAATGTATCGATCCAAAAGGAGAAGACTATGTTGAGAAATAAGATGCTTTTTTGCCAAAAAAAAAAAAAAACGAAAAAATACGTCTTATTTAAAAAGTCACTGACTTATCAAATTGCCCTCGTATTATTCATAGGTGGTCGGTCGGTGCTGTTTTGCATATTAACATCAGAATTAAGAACTAAAAAGAATACAACTCCAAAAATTACAAAAATTTTCAACAAAAAAAAAAACAAAATTAATATGCATAGAATTTTTCACTTAAATTTTATATCTTAAAAAAACTAACGTCATTGACAGCGTTGGAAAAATAAATAACATACATTGCATACACGCCGCTTACGCCCATTTAATGCCAAATGAAACAACAATTTAGACAAATAATGTCTAATTGTAAAAATTATTGAGACAAACCTTAAGACTTTAGCAGTAAATTTTAACCTATGACCTATAGCTATAACCTATATATTGAGCTATAGCCCGAAATTTTTCCCCTGAAGTTACTTTAACTGGGCTTCTTATGATCAAATTGTGTTATTAATGTTTGTACACAAATTATCAAGAAATAGACCTACTAGTTTGCAAAAAGCTCTTGCTATCTGAGGTTTGACATTGTTTACAGAGGTGATGGTCGATTAATTCAATAGAAAAAAAAATTAAAGCAAACGCCGATATTAAACCGAGGAAGATTCTAAAATTTCATGCCGATGTCAAACCCATACCGATCCCAAAATATTAAACCAATAACGATGACAATTATTGCATTTAATGCTTACACCAGCCGGTACCGATTAAACGGTTAGACATCAATAAAATAACCACTTCGTTTTAAATATTACAGTTCTGGTAAATCTTGCATAAGATGGCGCCTGTTGATAATCACCCGATTTCTTAAGGTTATTAAAAAAACGTTTCGGTTTGTGAATATTGCTTTTTTGAACTCTTAAAGTCGAGAAAAGAAGCAAAAAGTTGGCTTCTAAGGTTCAAATAACCCCACAGAAAACAATCCCGAGCAGTCAAGCCGGGCAATCATGCTGTGGGCCAATCAAAAACGAATGAGTCTTTAAGGATTGGTTTTAGTGAACGTTTTTCGAGCTTTATTATTTCACGTGGACATAACTTTCAAGTGAGATTTTCCCCATTAGGGCTCTAATAATTTTAACGGTGGATTTAACGAGGTGGCGGTAATATTTATATGACAAATTAATAATTTCCAACAATTCTATGCAATGTTGTTGGCCATTGAATAGAATGTGTGCTATTTATATTTCCATAGCTGTACTTAGTAAGTAATTTTTAAAAAATAGGTACGTGATTGCGTAGGTACGTTTGATAAATTGCGCAGTTTTTTTAATATTTATTTTTCGAATTAAATACCTATAAGCTATGCTTATAACGATTACACCACATTACATCTTCGAACTTGCCTGCCAAGCAAAGCCCTTAACCGGTTTTACCGCCAAACTAATGCTTTCGTAAGGTTTTTAATTCATTTATTTATTTTTCCCCTCTTCTTCCTCTACGTACTCCTCCTCAGCCGCTTGTTTGTGTTGTCTGTCGTTCCTGATATCGTTTAAACAAATGACCTTGAACATTTGATAGGCAGCTATTTTTGTTACATTTGTTTACATATGTTGTGAATAAAATTCTTATTACGTCACGTGACGCAACGCAACGTCTCAAAATAACATTGAATGAGGGCATTAACAGTCAGTATCTGCAGCAGTTGTGAGGGAGGGAATGGGGGGACCGCATAAAGTATTGATTCATTTATATTTATTTATGTTCTTAATAGTGAAACAACGTAAGATCAGCTTAATTTACGTTACGTTTTGTTCTGCATTTCCTTTCAACATTGTGAAACAACAACAAAAGCTTTTAATCATATAAACATACATGTATGCATGTTGATTTATAAACATCGCTTCAGCTTCTACCATTGTTTTTTGTTTTATTTTTGGCAAAATAAATGCGGTTCATTTAATTTCATTGTTTGTTTATATCTACCGATGTTTTTGTTTATATTAAAGTGATGTGTTTTTTATTCATTTTGCAAAAATGTGTTCTTTTTTTTTATTGTTGTATTTATAGATATGTACCATGTATTCATCAAGACATTTTTTTTTCAAATTTAGTGATAAGATTATTAATTTTTTTTTTTTCTTATACGTTTAAATATTTAAAAAGGAAATATCAGCGATAGGTGCAGGAATTTTGACGTGTCAACGTTACGTTTTACCGGCGCAGCAGGCTTCCAAAAAAGTTAAAAATGTATTTTTTCAAAATGCATCGGCTTTGCATAGAATTGTTTCTCGCTAAGTATAGGTGTTGTGATCAAAGTAATGACACGGTAGTAAGTAATTCTTTAACTTGATAGGAGTAAAAAAAAAAAAAAAAAAAAAATAAAGACCTCACCAGGACGCGGAGGGAGCTGTCTAAGTAACGAAATTGCATATTTGTTACATGCAACTATAACGCCATATCGTCGGTTCAGAAGAACAATGACGTAAATGCATATTTTGTCAAATTTCATTTATTGGGTCAAAACACTTACCACCCAAGTCCAAACTACTTGGGTCAAAACTATAAATTAGAGTAATACCAACATCCATCATGAAATTATTATCGGTCAAATATTTTGCCTTGGATTTTATACTTTTACAAAAAAATTTGGTGTTTTACCTCTCCTCCACACTTACGATTTTTGCAGTTACGTCGTTGTTCTTTTGAACCGACGATATCTATAGGCTGGTTTTAAGCCCTCATTACAAAAATAGACAAAAAATTCAAGACGTTATGAGTCCGTGGAGTGCCCTGCTACAAGATCCAAAGTGCATCCGTCATGCAACAGCGTTGCATGGAATTATGACTCGCTCAGTTTACGCGCTACAGTAAATCTTATACAAAAAAAAAAGAGAATTTGTACTTGGCTTTTTGAAAAAAAAAACTAAAAAAAAAATAAATTAAAACGTCGTCTGGTCGCGGAGGTAGCAGCTTATGCAACAAAAATGCAATATTGTTGCATGTAATTATTACTCGCTGAGTAGAAGTGCTACGAAAAATTGCATTTAACGACAGCGAAAAATGATTTTTTGACTTCATAACGAAAATTAAAAAAAAAAAGAAATTGTTGGAGCCACGACACCATGAAGGCAACCGCTTAACCTGCGGTAAAAATGTAACAACAATTGAAAACATTGCATGGAATTATTACTCCGTGACAATTGGCGTTATGGCAAATTTAATGGTAAATTTAACATTTAACAAAATAAAATTTAACAGTAAAGCTGAAGTTTTCGGTCAGAGAACACCTTAAAGTAATCTATATGCATCAAATGCAAAACCAGAAGCAAAAGCAAGAATAAATATAAAAAAATAAATTAAAATTTACAGGACAAGTATTAGGACAAAGATTTGGATATTGGATACATTAGTATTAGGATAAAGATTTGGATAAGGATAAGGACAAGTGTTAACAAAAGAATGAGGGCAAGGATTTGGACAAAGAAAATAATCATGATGAAGAAAATTAGTAGAACAAAGATTTGGACAAAGATAAGATCATAGAATTGGACAAGGATTAGGACAAGAATGCAAATAAGGATTGGTACAAGGATTAGGATAATATGAAGATACATCTGAAACAATATTAAGACAAGATTGGGAAAAGAATAAGGATATGAAATGGGACAAGGTATAAAATAAAGCTTTGTACTCACTAAGGACAAGACTTAGAACAAAGAATAAGAAAATAAATGGAACAAGGCTTCGGAAAAGGGGATTTGAACAAGGGTCAGGGATTTCTACATGGATTACGAGAGAGTTTAGACAGAAGTCCAAGAGTTTGGACAGAAAGAAGTACAACTATTGGGATAAATATGTATAAGAATAAGTATGAGAAAAAATTTGGGAACAAAGAAAAGGATAGGAACAAAAATAAAAACAAGGATAAAGATACGCCGTCACGTCAAACCCTATGGGTGTATTCACGATAGAGCTAACTTATTTTTTTTTTTTAACAAAACTAACAATTGTTTGGATGTCTCCTAAAATTTTTATTGGATTATAAAGACACATGTAGATAATTTTTGGAATACAATATCTTGAAAATGGATACCTCGGTTTAGCTTCAAAATTTCGATCGCTCTTTCGCATGATTGGGGCTCTATTTGGGCGGTGGCGACTTCAATGTTATAACGAACGCCTTGAGAGTTAGAAGTGTGTGCGGAGGGTTAGCGTACTCTTAACATACTCTTAACATATCTCCAAAGGAAGTAGTTTAAATGTGTTAAATTACAAGATCTACGTTGTCAATTGGTGTCACAAAATCCCGAATTTACGCGACCAGGGATCTTCGTGCGCAATAATTTGATATTTTCCCGACTTGTATGGCACGTAGCATCATCCTGTAGAAAGTAGAGATCGTCTATGTCTGTATATTAAATTTTCGACTCCAAATACTCCTAAAATTATTGATCACGTCTCTGTAGTACACGCCTGTAACGGCTCTTCCGTCGTTTTTTTTTCGAAAACGCTTCCCCATGATGCTTCCGGCCAAAAATTCGCACCAAACAGTCACTTGTTGTGTGTGCATTGGCATCTCGCGGGTTTTCGGATAGTCCCTGGTGAAAATGAGATTCGCTAGAAAACACGATTTTTTAATAAGAGAACGTACGGCGCTGCTGGTGGTCCGCCGGCTGCAGTTGTTGTGTCATTTGAACCTCTTGTATGTATGCAGATCCAAATCTTTGGCCAATATTCTCGGCAGTGTAGACGACGTGGAGAGGTCAAATTCTTGAAAACAAATTGAGATGCTTGGGTGGTTTTTAACACTTTTCTGCACTGCGTCGATATTTAAGGTCGAAGTCGTTTCGATGTCTCAAACGACTCAGTAGGCTCATGATTAGTAGGATCATGATTATTTTGCGCATATTAAGTGTGATTGAATGCAAATCGTCATAGTAATATTCAAAGTATTCTGTTCTTTATTTCACTGTCTAGCGTTCCATGGAAAATTTCCCCGCGTTTATAAGTGATAAATACCAACATGTGACAACTGTAAAGCGACCAGCTGTTAAATAATACTCCTTGTCAACCGTAACCCTCTTGTTGATGCACACATTAAGTTCGAAAAAGAAACAAATCCAAAGAAAACCAAGCCTACCTCGCATGCAAAGTGTCGATGAAAACCATAAAATCTCTAAAAATTCCACAAAACTGAATCTGCTTATGTTTTGAAATTTGGCGAAATCAAATAAAAACGACGCCCACTTCCCATCCAAATTAATTATATCAACATGGTGAAATCTCTAAAAAATTAACAAATATTAATTTAAAAACTTAAAATCAAGCGTTCATTACAAATACGCATTTCAAGTTTGAAATTTATCGCTATCAAATGAAGACTCTACCTAATTCACATACAAAGTGACGTTATCAATATAGCAAAACCTTCATAAATATCTCAAAATCTACTGCATTGATATTTTACCCGAACTGAATTTAATTGAATAAAATTTAATATTTAAAACGTAGATTGAGTTTGAAATTTCGGTAAATATTCATTCAAACCACTCCCATCACGTCCATACAAACTGACGTCATCGAAATAATAAAACTAAGTTTCAAAAAATAAATGTTTGTCTCAGTTAGGATTTACGGTTTATCCTATGATAAGTATTTCCCTGAATGTAACTTAATTATGTCACAATTTTTAAATGCCGATACTTAAAAGCTTTACTAAAAACAACTAATTGCAATATTTGGTTTTTATTAAAATTCTTAACTAGCAATTAAAGAAAAAACCCGAAATCCCAAGTAATAAAAGTATGTTTTTATTTAAAACATCTGTTGTTTATATTTGTTGCCTAAAGAGCAGCTGACGGCCTGTTAAAAAACCGGCCCACCCCTAGTTCGCACCCGTTTTTTAACCGCTTTACGCGGCTTTCTTTATTATACTTTTTGTGTTTATTTATAAAACGTTATGTTTACGTATCGTTTTTTTTATTTTTTTCATTTGACATTGAATCAAGCTCAATGAAAGCAAAAGTGCTTTCATTGAGTCACCGCGTGTTGCTGTTTTAGTGCAGTACGAAATATTTTCCAAAACAATTTTCAACCAGCACAGTCAGCCGTTTGCGACGCTCTAAAGTCTGGGCCACATGCAGCTGTGTAAGCAACATAAAAAAAGTGGTTAACACAGCAAAATGTATGGCGCGAAAAACGTGAAACTACGAGTACTATCGAGCGTCTTAGTCATGCATGCATTCATTATTGGGGGCGTTTGCAATTTAGAGAACGTTTAACTTTTATTGTAGTTTTTCTTTTTTAAGTTTAATCGCCGTTTTTCTCCGAAAAGATTTAACTACAATATTCCACATTCCACCTGTGCGGGGAGACGTGGTTTGTTCTGGTGTAGGCTACCGGAAGATTCTCTTCTCATTTGCTTGAGAGTAATCTTAATTGGGTGTATACCGGAGTGCCGTACGGTTTCTACGGATATCTTGTAGTTGCTGATAGGTGTACCTCCACTGGATCTACTGGTAATGCAATCCAGCATTCCTTGCCGTGTTCAGAGTGCTCCTCCCCTGTTAGCGACTGATTGAACTTTGCATGTGTTAGTTAGGAACATGAGTACCACAGAGTCGAAGGCTAAAAAAGCGCGTAAAATCTAAATGACAACTAAGTCGATGGAGTCACAGCCAGAATGGTAGTCATTTACAGGTTTATACGTGACTCTCGTGGGGTCTCTCTAAGTCTGGGCCTTTTAACTTGCCATGGTTTTCTTAATTTGTTCATAAGAGAAATTTCAGCACGACTGAAGGATGTGATTCCGGAGCAGTCTTTGCAGATTAGTCTTTGACATCTTGTACGAATGTTAACTTTATGAACATTAGAGATTTGAGTGTCAGGGGCATAATTGTAGTAAATAAAGAGTTCGACATGAGTAACCAAGTTGCTAGGTTGAACGAGTTCGCTTGTCAGGAGTTTACTAGGCGCTGTAACAGGAGAATGCTTACTGTAGTCATTCATCTATAACAGTGCGACCCAAGAAATTTTAAGCGCGGGCCAATGCTTAAAAAAACAAAAACACAAATCGTTGCGTTTGGCAAAAAATCAAACAAAACAAAAAACAATTACAATGCAATAAAATCACATGTCATGAAAAATTTCTCGACACACAAGTAACAGGACAATCAGCTTCGGCATCGGCATCATTGAGTGTGCGTTCTTTTATTTTGGCTTTGCATGCATTTGTTTTTGTAAAGTTCGCTAGAAAATGTGCTGAACACTGAACGAGTGCGGTTTGTGTTGTTGTTTTTTGCAGTCGTTCTTTGATTTTAGCTCATCCCAAAGACAAAATTAAGATAGAAAAAAAGTAATATGAAGGGCCACTCGGGCCACTTCGTGGGCATGTTTGATCTATAATTAGTTTGTTGATCCAAATTGATCGGGTATGGGCACCATTCATTTAAAGCTTCTGTGTTGTTTCTATGTTTGCCTTCTGTGTTTGCTTTAGTGTTGCGTTTTGTATTGCTACATAAGACTTTGCTCTCAATTGCTCTTAATTGCTCACAGCTGGCTCCGAAGCTAGCTCCGTGCCCATAGCTGAACTTGATGGATCATGTGATCAGTTGTTCATAGTGAATATTTTTAACTGACAACCAGTCCGGAACTGTGATAAGGTTCAACTGGTAGTAGTTCGACCAAAGAGTTGAAAATTGGTACCACGGACATTTAGCGGCCCTGATTTTTTTTTTCAATTGGATCTGAAGTTGGAGTTTTCAATCGGTTGGCGTACACCAAAGTACGGAAGAGCTGTTAGACCTCACCCCTACCAAG
Organism: Pherbina coryleti; assembly: GCA_943735915.1. NCBI lineage: Eukaryota > Metazoa > Arthropoda > Insecta > Diptera > Sciomyzidae > Pherbina > Pherbina coryleti. The sequence goes on from OX030950.1 coordinate 32,658,037, forward strand.
GGTTGCGACATTTCATTACAACATAGAGCTTATTTGGTACCTTTGAATACTCTTGAGGCGCAAGCCGACGCAATGTTTCGGTCCCGTTCTTGAAGCATTGTAGAAGCAGGTGTCTACGTTAAACACATTTAAATTTTCTGTAAAGCTCATATGAGAATTCTCGTGAAAAATCGACTTTGGAGGAAAGAATGCTTTGAGTATATTTAAAGTGAAAGGATTCCAATGAAAATTTGACTAAGGAGGAAAAATACTTCGATCAAGTCTGTGTTATGAATTGACTTTTAAGCAAAGAATTGCAAAAAGAAAAATGCAGTTGGCTGTGCCATTGACACACCCGTAGGTTTAAATGTGACAACGTATTTTTATCATCCTTCTTATTCTTATCAGTGTCCTTAGCCTTGCCCTTTAGCTTGTTCCCATCCTTATCTTTATTCGTATTTTTTGGCATTGTACTTCTATAAGTTTTGGTCCTCCTAATACTCGTTCAAACTTTTGTTTAAATCTATGTCTAAATTCTTGTTCGATTCCAATACATAATCCTTGTCCCACTTCTTGTTGCAATAGTTGTCTGATTCCTTGTCCTAATACTGAACCAAATTCTTGTTCTAGTTCTTGTTCTAATCCTTGTCCTAGCCTCAGGCAAATTCTTTTTTTAATCCATGTCCAAATTCTTGTTCTAGTCCTTGTCCGAATCCATTTCATAATCCTTGTCCCACTTCTTGTTGCAATGCTTGTCTGATTCCTTGTCTTAATCCTGGACCAAATTCTTGTGCTCATCCTTATTCTAATCCTTGTCCTATCCGTATCCAAAAATTCTTGTTTTAATCCATGTACAAACTCTTCTTAAGGATAAGGATAAGGATAAGGATAAGGATAAGGACAAGGTTGTCCTGTTCTCGTTCTTGTCCAAATTCTTATTTTAATATATCTCCAAATTCTTGTTCTATTCTATGTGCGAATCCATATCATAATCTTTGTCCTACTTCTTTTCGCAATCCTTTTTCCTAATTCTTGTTTTAAGTGTTGTCCACATTTTTGTACCAATCTTTGTCCAAATTATTGTTGTCCAAATCTTTTAATCTATGACCAAATCCTTTCTCTAATCCTGGTTTATATCCTTGTTTAGATTTGAATCTTTATTCTAATACTTGTTCTCTTATAATTTTTAATTTAACGTCACGTTGTGACGTGAAAACTTTCGAGTTAGTAACAACAAGAGTCCAAAATTGTAGAACTAGCTTTCTTCAATTCTGAAAGCTTGAACTGCGAAACTTGCCTACACAATATGACAATTTCACATAGGGCAAAAAAAAAAATAAAAAGTTTTTAAATATTTAGTATTTTGATGCATTGTAAGTTATCACTCATAAAAAGTTATTCGTTTTTGGCATTATTTAAAGATGTAATAAAACTTGCCAACTTTATAGATACAGAAAGTCAACGTACATACTGCAAAATATTTTTTGTTTTTTTTTTTTAATGCGATAAAGCTTTATTGCATGTCTTGTAAAACAGCCGGACAGCGCTTTGATGACTTAACTCAATTATTTCTATGACGATGATAACTAACTGTTCTTTAGTAATGATTGAATAATAAAAGGTGTTTTTTTTTTTTCTACAAAATGAAATGTTCCTCTCAATGTTATGACATTAAGTGGCGTGTAGTATTGCGTGCCAAATTTATCAATAATTCAAAGAAACACTTGATTTAATGGACAATGATTTAGAGTGGTAAAAAAAATTCAAATGAAAAAATTTCCCCTAATTAAAGTGTTCAAGTGTAAATCGTTTCTTGTAATTTTGGAAACATTAAAGGTTTGATAGTTGGAATGTGCCCGATACTTTTTCTGTTGAATGATCAAAAATTAAAAGTTAATTTTTTGTTATTTATTTTTTTTTAAAATGCTTTTTTTCAGGTCTGCTAAATAAATTGACAAAAATTAAGAAGATTAATGTGAAATTCGATTAAAGATTAGTTAGGAATGTACTATCTTCGGCTTGGCCGAAGTTAAAATACTCCTACACTAGTGAATATAATATCCAATATATCGGTATAATATCCGATATATCGATATAATATCTATTATAACGATATAATATTCGAAGTTTTGAAGGGTTTGCTATTTTGATGACGTCAGTTTATTTGGGGGATAGTCGTGGTTTCTATTTTATGTATCCAAATTTCAAGCTTGTACGTTTTAAATATCACAGCTATTCTCCAAAATATCAAGTCCATATAATCTTTGTAGAATTTATGAAGGTTTGGTATTTTGATGACGTCACTTTGTAGTGGAAGTAGGCATAATTTTGCCGAATTTCAAACAAAGAGTATTAATTTAAGTGTTTATATTATTTTTAGAGATTTTACTATTTTAATGACTTCACTTTGTATGGTAGGCAGGCGGGGTTACATCCGACTTTGCTTAGTTTCAATCTCAGCCTCATGTTTTTTTTAACTGTGAAGAATTTCAGGTATTATACCTATTCCATCAAGTCTTTACCTTTATCTTTATCTTTATCTTTATCTTTATCTTTATCTTTATCTTTATCTTTATCTTTATCTTTATCTTTATCTTTATCTTTATCTTTATCTTTATCTTTATCTTTATCTTTATCTTTATCTTTATCTTTATCTTTATCTTTATCTTTATCTTTATCTTTATCTTTATCTTTATCTTTATCTTTATCTTTATCTTTATCTTTATCTTTATCTTTATCTTTATCTTTATCTTTATCTTTATCTTTATCTTTATCTTTATCTTTATCTTTATCTTTATCTTTATCTTTATCTTTATCTTTATCTTTATCTTTATCTTTATCTTTATCTTTATCTTTATCTTTATCTTTATTTTTATCTTTATCTTTGTCTTTATCTTTATCTTTATCTTTATCTTTATCTTTATCTTTATCTTTATCTTTATCTTTATCTTTATCTTTATCTTTATCTTTATCTTTATCTTTATCTTTATCTTTATCTATATCTTTATCTTTATCTATATCTTTATCTTTATCTTTATCTTTATCTCTATCTTTATCTTTTTCTTTATCTTTATCTTTATCTTTACATTTGTCTTTACCTTTATCTTTATCTTTATCTCTATCTTTATCTTTATCTTTTCCTTTATTTTTAAATTTATCTTATCCAAAGAAGGGGTCAATAAGGTGAAAAACGTGTAGGATGTTTTTAGCGTGGGAGCCGTAGAAATATAGGAATTAGATATTATGGTTTTTTTAGCGATTTTAAAATTTGAGCAATATTTTAAAAAGGGGATGGCCAATATCCCACACACGAAGAGATACTTTTAAAGAAGACGCACTGATAGTTCGTGAATCTAAAAAGTTCCCCAGAAACAAATGAAATTCGTATGTCGATTTTTGTGAAATGAGAACTTACCTCCATTAGATACATACGAAAAGGCGAAAATTAACTATTTAGAAGAATTTCTCGCAAGAAACCGAAATTATTGTCCGAAATTATTGTCCAACAATTATGATGAATTGTCCTGTGTATGTGTTATTAAATGTTTGAACAGTAATGACGGAGAAGTGGAATTATATTTTATACCAACCCTGAATAGCTTATGTTCATATTCTCAATAAGCTTTACATGGCTTTTTATCAGAAATGTGGTGATGATCGATCAGAAAAATAATTTGCCATTGAATAAATTTGCTGTGTTAAATGGATTTCAATCCCAGGATTTATCGGTTTGTAAAATTGGCACAGAACAATCCAGGAACAAAATAGGTCAATTTCATTGAATTTGGTTTATTAATGAACGAGAACTTTTAGTTGACACTTTACCTTGAATTATTAGCATTATTTATTTACGATTGATTGTTTATATAAGCAACTTTGTTGTACTGTTGTTGCTGGTGGGTGAAGCATTGCGTCAGCTTTACTTACGTTTATGACTCATTCGATAAAGTCGTGGAGCTTTGTTTTGTTTTATAAAATCTTTCGTTGACTCTGTTGATGAAATCAACACATTTAACGCTGCTAAATATTATGGGTGATTTCATAAATTTCGCAATTGTACGATAATTGAATTTTAAATCGATTGACGTGGTGTTCCTCTCTATTTTAGGTGCTTAAATTGTGAAATAAATTTAAAATATATAAAAAAATGAGAAGGAAAATGTAAAAAATATAAACAATAATGTTGAAATAATAAAAGATAAATAATTGAAAACAATATAACGGTGCAGTTGAACTGCACCTGTTCAAATTGTTTGAATTACAGCGTTTTGAAATACGTATACTTGGTGAAATGCGTATATGAGGTGTGTTCAAAAAGTAATGGGAATATTATAATTGCGCGGTATATGTTGGTCCGATTGGCATGATTATTTCGTCGTTGTTATAATGGCAAGCATGACTTGAAAGTATCTACAGTGCCTCACAAAAATATTCGGAATTATTATTTTTAATATCTATGCCCATATAATCTTACCATTTATAAATACTTTTGAATAAAAATCAATCAAATTGCTTATGTGATGCATTAACTTATATTTAGTACAAAAAATAAAGGTCTTAATAAACGCATTTTTTAAATATTCACATAAAAACAAAATTACTAAAAAATCAGCTAACGAATTCAACATTAAATAATAGAGAAATGAAAGAATGAAAATAAAAATTTAATCTAATAACATCCTTTTTGCGAATTGGCAAGCCTCCGAGTTCTTTCTGATGAAATTTTCGACCATTGTTCTGTTAAAACTATTTTTAATTATTCCTTTGATGCTCATAAGTTGCTTTACAATAGATCGCTTCAAATTCGCCCATATATGTTCGATCCAGCTACTGAGGAGGTATTCCTAAAATATTTAGCGTATTGTACAGCTTGTCGTAAAAGTCATTGTCGGATTTTTATTTTAGCTCTAAGTATTTTTTACGAACCCACTTTCATCACCTGTAATGATACTTTTTAATAGTTAAACATTGTTGTTGACTTCATTCAGCTAATGGATAAGCTTTTTTTTATTTTAAAAAGCATTTTTTTTCAGTTCATTTTCGCTTGCTCTCTTTTTTTAGGGGCGTCTCATGCAGCACAGCTACTCCGATGCCCGCTTACTGTGTAAGGTACATGTCATGAGTGTTTTATGTATTATCTTCGGCTTGGCCGAAGATAAAAGTTATGAAGATTTCATTATTTTGATGACGTCAACTAACTACCTTGCCTGATAGACGTGGTTTTTTTCAATTTTTCCAAATTTCGAGTTTTAAATATCAAAGCTTATGTGTAAAATATCTATGCATAAATGTTTGTGAAATTTTTGAAGGTTTTTCTATTTTGAAGACGTCACTTTGTATGGGACACAGGGTTCTTTCATTCGATTTTGACTAATTTCATACTAAAAGTTTTTGATATCAAAGCTATAAGGTCAAGATTTAAGATTAAGTTTTATGGAATTTTTTAAGGATTTCTCCAGTTTGATAGTTACTTTGTATTGGAGGTAGACGTAGTTTCGTTCGATTTGGCATTTTTTTGGAACTTGATTTTCCTTTTTTTAAAAAAAAAAAAATCGAACGAAAAAAAAATCGCCAAATCGACTCAGGAGGGGATGCTTATGATGAATATATATCCACGCCTCCTTATAAGCTTAAAAACGGAGTGAAAAACCTTACACAGTAAGCGTTGGAATATAAAAATGTTCTGTGTCAGGCAGGATTTGAACCCGGGATCTCCCGATTCAGAGAACGGCAAATGTTCAGATGGACTGATAGCCAATTCAGGCATTCAGTCACATTCGTTAGTACATATTTTTGTAGTTATTATGGATAAAAATCCGTTTTAATTTTCGATTTCCAGCGAACGAGCTACGAAAACTACGGAAACTTTTTGCAAAAGTCATCTCTAAGAACTTCCTAAATATGAATTAAACATGAACGCTCCGACCTTATACTTCTCTAGAACTATTTGTTAAATTTTTGAAATTTTATGAACTTTTTTTCAGCTTCTAAATCATACTTATTTATTAAAGCTTTAAAAAAGTTATCCTCTCATACCCAACAGTGTTATCCTCTCATACCAAAAAAAGTTGTGTTACAAGGTGTTCAAACCGGTAAATCTAGGTCTGAATAACGAAAATTGAAAGCAACTCCAAAGCTTGAACAAAGTTTGGCTAATTCTCAATGAATAGAAACAGTATTTGTTTAAGTTTTAGCCATTGAGCTTTTTAACAGTCACCTTTAACAATGCAACAAGTTTTCATGAGCAAGAAAAGCAACATTAGCTACTTCAACAGCTCTATAGTTGTTGTTCATTGTTATAGTTGTTGGAAGAAATATTTTGCTTTATTTGAAGTTTCATTTTCGTTTTGTTCTGGTTTGTGAATTTTCTACACTTTTTGAGTCTTACACACGCTCCCTTTTTATTGCAAACAATAAACTAAACAAAGTTGTGGGCTATAATTAAATAAGATAAAAACAAATGAAGAGAAAAACGGAAACGGAAGAAAAAAAAGGCGAAAACTATTGAAAAAGTAGTCGACATTTGACACGCGACTTTTAGTAGTGTTGTTTTGTTGTTTTTTTTTTTTTGCATTTGTTGGGAAAATTTGACCAAAAGGATTAAAGTAGGAATCGTATTCCTTTATCTCAGAGTTTGAGCAGGAGTTCTTCGTATTTTTTTTCCCCAGAGATCACCTTGTTATATAACAATATTACGGCATGTGAAACGGATATAATTCTAACAAATATGAATTATTGCCCTATTATCCATTGTGGGCAGCTATGACCGTAAAGCAATTCATAAAAAATTATAAAAAATTTTAACAGTGTGACACGGATGTGACACGGATATCTCTTGAGACTAAGTATTTCAATGACCTTATTTCGAGAATGGAATAAATTTTTTTTCAAAATACCAACTGTTCTTTTTCATTTGATACTTCATATAGGTATATCACATTTTAGCGATTTTTTTGTGTATGAAAAAATGTCGAAAAAAGTGCTTTAAAATACAAGGACTTTAAAAAAAAAATCCTGACATACTATAGAAAAAATTAAGTTTGCAGACTTATTTAACTTAAGCTGTAGTTTAGCTTACATACTGGTTTCTTCACGTGCTATACGAGGTCAATTTGAGGAGTCAGTGACTTTTACAGGAGTCACCGTAATGTAACAGATCATTTTATAAGTCCGTAGGCTAATTAAGAAAAAAACAAAATTTTGATAAAATTCGATTATATTATTCACCATATTCAATATTAATTATTCAATATTATATTATTCACCATATGCCTTCAAGAGCTATACTACGAGTATAGCGATTTTTCAACTTTTCGATACCACTTTTATAGTACGATTTCTCTTTCTCGTCAAAATAGGCCTCAGTTTCAGCAATTACTTCATCGTTGGACTTGAATTTCTTTCCAGCAAGCATTCTCTTGAGATCTGAAAACAGGAGAAAGTCAATGAGGTCTAAATCTGGAGAATACGGTGGGTGGCTAAGCAATTCGAAGCCCAACTCATTCAATTTTGCCATTGTTTTCATCGATTTGTGACACGGTGCATTGTCTTGGTGAAAGAATATTTTTTCTTTTGCAAATGTGGCCGTTTCTTTGCGATCAATCGATCCAAAAGTTCACAGTAATAGTCGCTGTTGCTTTTTGGAGGTAGTCAATGAATACCCTGCAGTGTAGCCAACTAGATTTATACCAGCCAACATCTAGTTGGAAATATACGACATATAGTTCGACTTATGTCCTATTCTCATAGAGCCGACTGGTATTTTTATCGTGGTGATGTCATTGGAAAAGACAATTGTCTTTCTAGAGATAAGGTTTGAACTAGCTTACAAGTTGTTTTATTATGAAGAGTTAAATTCTAGCTTGGTTGTGACTAGTTGCTAACAAATATAGTAAAAAAAAAATAAATAAATAAATAACTGGCCATTTCAGCCCTTGAAAGGACTTTGACCTAGCTTCTTATGATCAATTGTGTTGTGCGTGATATTAAGTTTGTACACAATTGACCGAGAACCGGACCTACATGCTTAACGCCGACTCCAAACGGCGATGAACGGAAAGTTCTCGTTCTCAAGAAGCTTTACATGGCATTTTGATTACTCTCTGAGGTTTGGCATTGTCTGCAGAGAGGTGGCGGCCGTACAGAAAAATTATTTTAATTCAAATAATTTTCTGTCGCTGCTGGGGTTCGAACCTGGGTTTCCAAAGTTCTTTGACATAGCGGCCACGCACTTTAATCAGCTACGCCACGGACGCCACGAATATAGTACAAATAAAGTAATTATCAAATTAAAACTGATTTATAGGTACGCCTATTCGATAACTGGTAACTGGTAAATTGTGTCGAAATAAGAATTAGTATCATTTGATCTAGTTTATAATCTAGTCATGATTCATCGCTGATAAGTCTTACACTGCAGGGTTAATTCCTTTCGCATCCCAAATTTACAGACGCCATCACCTCACAGGCCGACTGTTGGGTCTTTGCTCGCTTTGGATTTGGTGCGTCGACTGCTGCCCACTCAGCTGACTGTCTTTTGGATTCTGGTGTGGAATAGTGAAGCCATGTTTCATCTATTGTCACATATCGACGATAGAATTCGACTGTGAGCTCACGCGGCACCCACTTTGCACAGAGCTTTCGCATACCCAAATGTTCGTGTAAAATGGTAAAAACACTACCATCTGATATCTTTACAATGTCAACTAGCTCGTGCACCTTCAATTTGCAATCGTTCATAACCAATTTGTGGATTTTTTTGATGTTTTCTGAAATAACAGCCTCATTTGGGTGTCCACTGCGCTCTTCATCATTTGTGCTGGTACCTTCACGTTTAAATTCAGCAATCCACTTTTCTACCATTTGCCTCGATGGAGCAGAGTCCGGATAATGTATATCAAGCCATTGTTTGGTTTTCACTGTATTTTTTTTTATCAAAAAGCAATGCTTTATCAAAACTCGAAATTCACTTTTTTCCATTTTTTTTTTTCAATAACAAAAGTTGCACACAAAATGCTTTAACTCACGAATCAATAGTCAAATTGTTGACACATTTATATACGTATCGTTTGAAGGTTACTACTAAAGAAAAATCATACAAAAAAATCTAGTTACGCCATCTGTGTGTCATCTTATGGATTTTTTTAACGGACTGTAAGTGTAATTAATAAATAAATATAAAAATTTTTAACAATACAAAACATACACTTGAAACATTCCGCTTACAGGTTCACATTACAATGGGATGTATGGTAAGGTGTACGTAAGAATTGATTATAACATGTAGTGAATACAAATGGTTACATGCGGTCCTTTACCCACAATTTTTCAAACGGAATTTTTGGTAAAAAAAATCTGTCTATCTGTCATCACGATTACAGCCGCAATTTTCAAGATATCATCACGAAATTCGATATTTAAGCTTGTATTTAAAAATAAAGATCAAGTTCTAAAACGAGTCAAATTGAATAAAAACCATGCCTACTTCCCATACAAAGTGACTTTATCAAAATTGTAGAATCTCTTAGAATTCCAATAAAATCAATATATGGACTTGAAATTTTGCATATGAGCTTTGATATTTAACATATACTCTGAATATGAAATTCAACCAAATCGTATAAAAACCACGCCTACCTCCAATACAAAGTGACTTTATAAAAAATGTTATGGAAATTTCTTTTAATTCCACAAATTTTGCAAATGAATTTTGATATGCACTCTGTGTATAAAATTCAACGAAATCTGGTGTAAACCACGCCTACCTCCCATACAAAGTGACTATATCAAAAAACAAAAGCGAATATTTTCCGTTAAAACTATGACTAAAATGTTTTTACAGATAAACAGTTTATTGACTGCTTAATACCTTGAATATAATTTGGTTCAGCCGTGGCGTTATTTTAACTTCGTCTCAGTCAAAGATTATTTCTTACTAGTTTTACTTAAATATGGAAAAGCAAATAAAACAATTAAGTAGCAATAATTTCATGAACACTTAAGGTATATAAATAACGAAATTTATCCATACAAATTACAAAATATAAGAAATATTGGGTTTGGAAGGAAAAATATTAGGTGGCAAAACTATAAACAAAATAAAACAGGCACAACTCAAAATTTACAAATCTTTACTTTTTAATGTTAAACTATTCGTAGTGTTTACTCCATCAACTATCAAAATTTTGCATTCATCTTTTTACTCTTTAATAAAAAAAAAATCGTTTTGTGTCCTTGTTTTGTATGGATTCCTTTGAAAAACAAACTGGTTGTTTACTTCTCCTGAAAATTATGAAATTTTGAGTTGTGTCTGTTTTGAAGATGCAGTACGATATGTGTCCTAGTGCCCCTCAAGGGATTAAGAAAAAAACCAAAAAACAAAATACAAACATTTTAAAATGGCTGTAAAAGGTTGTGTTATCGGCGATGAAAGTAAAAAAAATATGTCATTAGTTGATTAAAAAATCAAAGTCAAGTGATTAAAAATTAATTTTTTTTCACGAATCGCAAAATATTATTTCATCAAATTGACTTCAGAGTAAATACTTGCGTGCTTCAATTATCAGTTCAGCAAAAAAAAAAAAAAAAAGAAAATAAAAATATTGCAATATAATCTCGAGCTAATTTTTATAAACAGATCGATCGATCAACTGGCCAGTCATGCTGGTGGTGCGGTGTGACCAAAGAAGTGTCTACCATAACAAGACTTACAGAACAGATTTGTGGCCTCATTGTGATGAGTAGCGGCAAATTGATAGAATTGTTTTTATTCTAAAAAAAAAGGATTGTTTTTCAAGCTGTTTTATGTGTTATTTACTTCTTTTTTCCCGGCATAGAAAATATTGTTTTATATGAAAAACAAACCTGTGATTGTGGCTGTTCTTATAACAGCTTTCTTCAGTGTAATCTTTTTCTTTGCATTTTTTTTTTTTCAAACTATAGCTTATCAGTCGTAAATTTCTTTGCGGATCTGATGAAAGACCTATTTTTGGCTATAATTAGAAATTGCAAACAAATTGGTTTATAATCACTGTCACAAAATGAATTTATACCCAATGAGTCAGGTATTTTTTTTTTAGTTACGGCCTTAACATCATCATCATCATCATTATTAAAAAAAGAACAGGCGATTTGAAGCACTCACTCTTATCGTTAAGCTCTGTGACTATTACCGATAAGATACTGTTGTTGAAAAAGGTTGTCACAGTTGACTTGCTACCCATTTAACGCCTTTGTTATTGTATTAAGCCTTTGTTTTTAATTAAAAACCGAAATCACAGGCTGATACATTTCATAAATGTGCTTTTATAAAATCAATTTTATTTCTTGCTTACATAACCGATTATTATAAAATTTTGACCTTGGCATTATGTGTGAAATACTGTAATGTTTAAATTACTGCCTCAAAATCTATTGCATCAGTTGATCCTTTTGAGCTAATATTCGGCCACTTTTTTACATATTTCGAACGATGTCTCAACCATTTTAGCTTTTAATTGCTCTAAAGTTTGAGGTTTTGTCTACCAAAAAAAAAAAAAAAAAAAAAAATATGGAATATTAAACCCATAAATATTCTGGATTTATGAAACCCAGAACCATAAATTGTCCTTTTTTTGTTCGGAAATGAGTTGAAAAAAGAACCATAGAAAAATTATTTTTCGGCACTCGGAAATGAACTTTTTTTGAATCAATCAGCGGGCAAAAACGCTTCTCAAAAACTAACCTTTTTTTTGGAAAAGTAAGTACAAGTAGAAAACTAGCAGTACATCCATATCCCTTTTTATGGCAAGAATCGATTCGCACTGGTAAAAAGTTTATAAGAAGGTTAACATTTTAATTTACTGTTATAAGAATATCAATAAAGGTTAAATTCTTCCTTTTTTAACTTATTTTAGAATAGAAAAAAAAAAAATTATAAAAAAAAAATAATAATTTAAAATATTTTATGAACAAAAATGTAAATTTTTATTTACATTTTAACTAAAATGATAAAAAAAAAGATGTTTTGACGATTAAAAATAAATTTTTATGATTTTCGCAAGAGAAGTACAGTTTTTATTTATAGGATTTTTTCGCGAATTTAATCTTCTATAGCAAGCACGTTTAAGAGACAAAATAAAAAATCAAAAATTAATAAAAATATTTCTACCCAAAAACGTTCGCAAAACCTTACGAAAAACCTTCGCTTATAGTTCAGTGGGATATGTATGCTGGTGGAAGTAATGCCCAGGAATACCTCAATCTCACGGTATGTCACATAATGATCAAACATTATCAGTTCGCGAACATCATCAAAGTTTTGTGGCACAACAACAGATTTTGGAAGCCCTTCACGTCATTCGTCAGTGAGCGAAGTACAGCCCCGTTTGAATTCTGGGTACCATGCATTAACATAAGTTTTTGATGGTGCTTCATCACCAAAAGTCGAATTGAGTTCATCGATGCACTCTTGTTAAGAAAGTCACTTCGAAAGTTGCAATAATCGCACGAAAATGTTCACGAGTTAATTCCATTTTTTTGCTGAATTACAATTGCAGGTCTGAATTTACAATTTATTGGACATATCAAAAGTCACGTTAGAAAATTAAAAAAAAATTGCATTTGATTGAAAATAAAAAGTATATAAACATTTGTTCAACGACTTTTCATATAAACCAGTTTTTGATTAAACAGAATAAAATATTTTCGAAAAATAGAAAACGGAAAAAATAAAAAAAAAAATAAAAAAAAAAAAATAAAAAAAAATAAATAAAAAAAAATAAAAAAAAATAAAAAAAAAACTAAAAAATAAATGAAAAAAAATGAAAAAAAATAAAAAATATACAAAAGTAAAAGAGGTTATAATGTTTTTTTCGATACCTTTAAGAATTCTCGGATTTTAACTTCATAGGATGTCAAGAATCCGTCAATCTGAACTCATAACCATCAATATGATCATTTGCAATCTTGTCTACTAGGGAATTGGGTATGTTTGGAAGAAATGTTTGGGGGTAAAAGAAAAGTAGGACCAGGTCATTTATTTGATCCCTCCATGTGACTTTTGATTCTAAGTCCACTAAATTTAAAACCCAGACTAGTGTGCGTCAGTTTGACTGGAATAAAATCAGCGTTACCAGATTCCGAAATATAAGTAGCAGCTTACGTATTAATGAATTCCTAACAAATCAGTCCTTACAGGTTTGCGGACGTTAATGCTGTAGCATACATTTTCATAGTAATGCCAAATGCTAATGCTAAATATTAATGCTATATCATTCAAATTGCTAAAAAAATAGCATCCAGTTCAAGTTTATCACTATTACTAAATGTACTTAATCAGATTTGGAATATTGCAAAAAGTTGCAAGAAGTTGCAAGAAATTTTACTGTTCGCGAACATGTTATTGTTATAATATTGTATCTACATAGATAGAATTTTTTTATAAGTTCACAAATTTCTATCCATATATTTTTACTTTTTCCTTTTTTTTTCTTATAAATGCATTTTCAAATATAACCGAAAAGTCGTTTGCTTTACATACATAAAAAAAGTCGTTTGCTTTACATACATATTTGTTCTTTTATTCTTCTTCCATAACATGTCCTCTAACAACAAACTTATGGCGATGAATGTCTTAGCATTGTCCTGTGTGACGTATTTATGAATTTTCTATTGCATACTTTTAAGCATAGGCAACAATATTCAAATAATCCACACTTGCTCCTGTTACTGCCTAGGCATAAAAAAAGAAATGGTTACCAAGTTGAAGCATTTTATTTTGGTAGTTGTTGCAACATCAGATCAAGGATAACAGATGTTATGTATGTATTTTATTTTTTCTACAAGTGTTTTTCTCTGATAACTTTGTGGTATCACTAGTTTTGTGTTTGTTGATATTAAACATTCGTCTTTGCTATTTTTATTTTTCTTTTCTTTTAAATAAAAGTTTAGTTGTGGTTTGTTTGCAATTTCGAAAAATGTGCTCAAAATTGCTGAAAGTGGCACTTTCAACTTCATCTCTTCTTCATGCATAAAGTTTAATTTATCAAAGTTTTTGAAGGCATTGCACACGAGTATTTTTCAAGGTCTCGGAAAAGTTTTAGTTGACACTCTTTAGAGATGCCCTTTGGTTGTGTGCACTGTAAACAACACTTTCGTTTCTTCTGGAGATTGCTCAAAAAATTGGTCTATTCGTGGATTGCAACTAAAGAAGAGGCATTCCTCCAACATGGTATGCGTTTGTTTCACGCCCGAAATATACAAAAAAGTAGTGGCTAACGACGAATAGTATTTGAAACAAATGTTTCTTAAATTTTATTAAAACTAAACGATTTTAATTCATGAAAAAATAAAATCAATATTAACTAATTCCAATCCCAAATAGCTTCTATAGCTGGCTTCTGTAAAGCTCGCCGAAAGCATTATAGAAACTAATATGTTAGGTGGAAGATGTTTAATTGCCCTCGTATGATCTGGAAGCATAACACGAGGGCAATTTGATAAATCAGTGACTTTTTAAATAAAAAAAATTTTTTTTCGGCAAAAAACCGTTTTATTTCTCAACATAGTCTCCTCTTAGATCGATACAGTTAGTTAAGCGTTTTTTCAAAATAATAGCTTTCATAAAGGTCCTCAAAATATGTGTTTGAGTCAGTAATGAACTCTTCATTCGAGCCTGATCTCTTGCCGCAGTGCCATTTTTTCAGGTTTGAATATAGGAAATAGTCGCAGGGGGCTAAATCTGAATAATATGGTGGATGGGGTAGCAGTTCGTAGCCGTTTCGTTATCATGATGGAAGAGCAACGCTAAATGCGGTCGTTTTTGATTTAAATCAATGTCAAACATGTCTAACAGCTGTGAATATTATTCGCCGGTGATCGTTTTACCCTTGACGTTTTACGCCATTATCTTGTTGGCCAACAGATTCACGTTTCTGATGTGTGATGCATTCATGTTATGTCTATCGTTACGAAACGGTGCAAAAACTCTTTCGGGTTGTGCTTGAACATCGCCAAATACTCCTTTGATGTGGTCACACGGCTGCGCTTATGGTCGAGTGTTAGCTGCACTCATACTGCGGAGAGGTTTTCCATATCTAAATTTTGATGTAAAATGGGATTTACTCGCTCAGTTGGGATACCCTCAGCCACCTCATGCACTTTAATTATCCAATTATCCAATATCATTCCATCGACAATTTCTGGCGTGACGACCTCCAGAAAAAAATATTGCTTGATGAGTACACGAAATATACTTGTTTCCATTTTCGCCGAAATTTACGAGTTTGTCTGCTTTCAATGGCTGTCAAATGCAAACTTTATGACACAGCTTGCTCAAAATGTGACAGCAGTCTGTTAACAGATGGTAGTTGACAGGACCAGTGTTGCATTTAAAGTTACTATTCGGCAAAGTCGCTGATTTCTCAAATTTCCGTGATAATCGAAGTATCCCTGCAAGACATGCCCCAGCAAGAACAGTCCTGGTAAATTAATTGGGTATTTAACGAATAGTGCTACGAAAATTTTGGGTAGGCTATATGAACGAGTTTCTATTAGTTTCTTAAGGGCGTTGGGAAAAAACTACCCGAAACTCATGTACATAAATAATGCCATCCTTTTCTTACTCATGAAGTGTCAAGTATACTTTCACTTATAGCTGTCTCACCTACTCATGTTAATACTGCCGGTAATTTAACCAAGTATTTAACTAATACACCTAATGTAAATATGAGGTAGGCTTGCCCTTACATTCTGTTAGATGTCACGTGCTAAACAGTTAACGTTACGAACAAAATATGTAGCACTAACATATAAAACGGTTAAATGTTACGTAATAAATGTGTAGGACTTACGTACAAAACGGTTAGATGTTACGTAGTAAAGCTATAGGGCTAACCTACAGTTAAAACATTATTTAAAAAATTTTATTTTTATTTTTATAATTATAGTTCATGTTTTATTTCATTTTCAAAAATTCTAATTTATCAAAAATTATTATTTTTTATATAAAAATATAACGATATTATATAATTAAGATATAAAGTGAATACTACTGCCTCTTCCGCCTTCTTTCATTTACGATGTTGTGCACATTCCAATTAAAGCTATCGTCCTCACTAAGTATCACCAATACAATGAGCGACATGTGGATAGGATGTGAAATGCTGTCAGGTGCTTGATACAACGTCTGCAGTATGGGAATCACTAAGTTCTCCAAATCATTTTGGGCCATTACAAAACGATAGAAGCGTTAATTGCGATACAGTAGAAAATACAACAACAGAGTGGTCTGATCTATGGTCACAATGCGGCAGAGCTTCTCATAGACTATGTTGAAATCGATTTTAAATGTGGAACCCTCAAGCGGTGAGTCCTTGGAGTCGGAACAGCCAAATAGACTTGTGATATAGGGATTCTCTTTTGTTGTGCAGTGATTGGTGAGAGTTAAGATCAACAGAAGACTCTGTTTAGCTAGCGGATAGTGATCACGAAATTCCTGCAAGAGTTCAGCACCAGTGGCACCACGAACGTAAAAATCGAGAGCAAAGATTTGGCAATGCCAAAGACAAAAGAACCAGCCAAGCTAGAGCCAAACAAGGAGTGTGGCATCTCAACCCTACGTGATGCAAAGTGCAAGAAAGCAGACATTAAAACGTAGGAATGCTGACATTTATTGATAGTTCTACAAAGAAGAATGCAGTTTTAGTTGCAATTCAGAAGCAATAAGCATAAAGTAGCAGCTATTTACCAGAAGATGACGAACTTTTCAGTGGGCTGCTGAGTGAATAGATGCACGGACAGCAAGGTGATCAATGTACTTACAGCCTCCAGATGCAAGTGATATATGAACTCCCTAAAAGTATATGTTGCGACAAATTATTCAGTTAACAGTCACAAAAATGTCTTCCGCTGTAGATTCTTATTTCACTGGAATTTTTATTTTATTTTTCAAAACAATTTTTGCAACTTACATTTTTCACAGCAGACAAGAAACTTATTTTGGCGCTAGCTTTGACACAACACATTAATTTTAATGTTAATACTGTTGTCTCGTTCTAACAAAACTGACAAACGTGAAATACCTGAGAATGTATTAGTTTTTGCTGCAAATGTTGTGATTGTGTTGGAGTTTCAGTTAGCCATGTCTTGCAGGGGCCTAACTGAAACTCCAACACAATCACATTTGCAGCAAAAACCAATACATTACAGTTATTTCACGTTTGTCAGTTTTGTTAGAACGAGACAACAGTATTAACATTAAAATGAATGTGTTGTGTCAAAGCTAGCGCCAAAATAAGTTTCTTGTCTGCTGTGAAAAATGTAAGTTGCAAAAATTGTTTTGAAAAATAAAATAAAAATTCCAGTGAAATAAGAATCTAGAGCGAAAGACATTTTTGTGGCTTTTAACTGAATCATATATCTCAACATATACTTTTAGGGAGTTTATATATCACTTGCATCTGGAGGCTAAGCACATTGGCCGTGCATCTATTCACTGAGCAGCCCACTGGAAAGTCCCTCATCTTCCGGTAAATAGCTGCTACTTTATGCTTATTGCTTCCGAAAATTTGCAGAACTATCAATAAATGCCAGCATTCCAAGGTGTCACACTCCTTGTTTGTCTTTAGCTTGGCTGGTTCTTTTGTCTTTGGCATTGCCGAATCTCTGCTCCCGATTTTTACGTTCCGCAAGCTGCAGGATACACTCAAATCAAGTGATGCCACTGGCCCTGAACTCTCGCAGCAATTTCGTGATCACTATCCGCTAGCTAAGCAGAGTCGTCTGTTGATCTTAATTCTCATCAATTACAACGAAAGATAATGCCTATCGCACAAGTCTCTTTGGTTGTTCCGACTCCAAGGAATCGCCCCTTGGAAGACCCACATTTAAAATCAATTTCAGCATAGTCTATGAGCAGCTCTGTCGCATTCTGACCATA
Organism: Pherbina coryleti; assembly: GCA_943735915.1. Lineage (NCBI taxonomy): Eukaryota > Metazoa > Arthropoda > Insecta > Diptera > Sciomyzidae > Pherbina > Pherbina coryleti. Next base: position 32,675,933 of record OX030950.1, read on the forward strand.
GATCAGACCACTCTGTTGTTGTATTTGCTACTGCATCGCAATGAACTCTTCTATCGTTTTGTAATGGCTCAAATTCATTTGGAGAACTAAGTGAATACTGTAGACGTTGTATCATGCGCCTGACAGCACTTCACATCATATCTACATGTCGCTGATTGTATTGCTGATATTTAGTCAGGACGATAGCTTTTATAAGAAAGTGCACAATATTGTAAGTGAAAGAAGGCGAAAGAGGCAGAGTAGCATTCACTTTATATCACGGTGAAATACATGATAAAAAACATCGTATATATAACTTGGTATACGATGTTTTATATCGTTCTTATCATTAAGTTTATATTTAGATTTAATAGTACTTAAGTTTTTATTTTCCTTTATCAAATGATTGCATTTTATAATATCTTTTTACACTAACATAAAATATATAATTAATTTTAGTTTTTTTGATCTATTCTCATACCTTAATAAAAAAAAAAATAAATAACTGGCCATTTCAGCCCTTGAAAGGACTTTGACCTAGCTTCTTATGATCAATTGTGTTGTGCGTGTTATTAAGTTTGTACACAATTGACCGAGAACCGGACATACATGTTTAACGCCGACTCCGAACGGCGATGAACGGAATGTTCTCGTTCTCAACAAGCATTACATGGCATTTTGATTACTCTCTGAGGTTTGCCATTGTCTGCAGAGAGGTGGCGTCCGTTTTTATTTGAATTAAAATAATTTTTCTGTCGCTGCTGGGGTTCGAACCTGGGTCTCCAGGTTCGTTGACATAGCGGCCACGCACTTTAACCAACTACGCCACGGACGCCACATCTCATACCTTATTCACTTAATATTTAATATAACATTTAACACATATATAAAATTATATGATAATTGTAGTGTTAGCTGAATTTAATGTTTAAATTATGATTTTGTTATATTTTTATTTTAAAAATAATTACACAGTGTGACGACTAAAAAAGCACAACCAAACTTTATAGAAATTCTTAAAGAGGGACATGTTGCGAGTCCATCGCACTTGGTCTGACCTCTCAATGTCGTCACAATTTTTTTTAATTCGTTTTTAAAGTTGAAGGGTTCGATTTTTGTTGCGCCGATGTTCATTGAATTTTTACAGCTATTTGCCTTGTTCGAAATGAAAAACAAATTCCACTTCTTTTCAGTAGAATTTCACGTAGAACAAGGCTGTATAAAAATAAATACGATAAAATACAAAATGAAGCGTGTAGCGAAGCAAATTCCCGAATTTTTCTTTAATCTCATTAAAAAAATTAGTGTTTCTATAAATTTAAATGATATAATGCTGCATGAATGACATCTCTTTTTCACAAAAATTCATTGCACGTAAAAATACCTTTTCATTGAATCCAAAACCATTAATATCGGTTGAAAATTCGCAAAATGGCGGCAGTTTTAACGTTTTTTTTTTTTTGTTATAAAACACTGACTCCCATGTATATATTCCTATCATACAAAGTGCTGTTATTTTGTCAAATCTTAACCGATTTTGGACGTCTTTAGCTCATTGGAAAGAAAATATGATGAGTAACATACATCTAGAACATTGCAATATAGATTTTTGAAAAATGTAAAAGCTGCTATGGAACGAATCAACACATTTTTTTTTTCAATACAATTTTTATATAAATGAATGTGTCCGAGTGTATGAAAGTACGCTGCACACCATATAATCTGAAAAGTTTTCGTAAGAAAACTTTGAAAAAAATTGTCGAGCATTTAAGTTTATCTTCGGCATTTACAGTTCTATCTTATGGCGTTTACTTTTCTCAAAAAAATTCTGCATTTTTTCTGTCCTCTTTGAGACCTCTGCCCTTTATGTGCTTTTTTCTCAAAAAAATTCTGACCTGTAAATTAAATCGAGTTCCTTTCTGGACAATGTTGACCTCGAAAGTAGAAAAAATGCAAAATTTTTTACTCTCAAGATCGACGATTTTAAATTCTGACCTCAAATGCTACCAACTGAATGAACAAAAAAGTGACATGTTAGGAAAATATTAAATGTTATCATTGAAACTTCATTACAATTTAAGCTTTTTCACGAACTACAAAATAAATATTACAAAAATTGTTCTCAAAAGTAAGTAACAGTACAGCCAACACAACATCATTGAAAAAATGTTGCATTTTTTCTGATCTTTTCTCGACTAAGAACAGTTCAACATTTTTTGAGTGCTGGTCAAAATGTAAAATATTCTGCACTCTCAGAGGGCAGAATTTTTTGCCAAGAAAAGAAAACGCCATTAAAGAAAGATATATAAATGTCCAACTTTTTTGCCCCCGTTCTAGCACTTACCCACGAGAAAGTATATGGTAGGTAAACTTACCCTACTTTTTTATATGTGAAAAGGAGCTTATTAAAATAATCAAAATGACTTTTTAGCAAAAGCTCATCCACTATAAGTTCTGTGTTTTATTTAATAGATTAAAAAATGCAAAAAAAATTGAATTGAGGGCCTTCAAGGTTCTGGGCAACGGCTCAAAAAGACTTTTTTGATTTGACATTTATTTTTTTAATTCATGTTGTAAAAGTTGAAATCTTGTAAGTACTAGAAAGTTGTCCTCGACCCCAATGTCTTTTAGAGCAAAAAATTTGGACGCCTCGAAATAGAAACATTGATATATCATTCTTGGACAAGAAAGGTCTGTAAATGCCGAAGATATGAAGAAAGACTTTTTTCCCGAAAGACGTTCGGGAAAAAACAATTGTTTTTTTCGAAATTTTCTTAAAAAAATGCTTCAGATTAGGTGTGCAGCTTACTTTTTTCCATTACGGTCTAATGCACTCGTACACATTCATTCATATAAAAATTCTATTGAAAATAAAAATATGTTTATTCGTTCCATAGTAGCTTTTACATTTTTCAAAGATCTATATTGCAATGTTATAGATGTATGTTACTCATCATATTTTCTTTCCAATGAGCTAAAGACGTCCAAAATCGGTTAAGATTTGACAAAATGACAGCACTTTGTATGATAGGAATACATACATGGGAGTCACTGTTTTATAACAAAAAAAAAAAACGTTAAAACTGCCGCCATTTTGCCAATTTTCAACCGATATTAATGGTTTTGGATTCAATGAAAAGGTATTTTTACGTGCAATGAATTTTTGTGAAAAAGAGATGTCATTCATGCAGCATTATATCATTTAAATTTATAGAAACACTAATTTTTTTAATGAAATTAAAGAAAAATTCGGGAATTTGTTTCGCTACACGCTTCATTTTGTATTTTATCGTATTTATTTTTATACAGCCTTGTTCTACGTGAAATTCTACTGAAAAGAAGTGGAATTTGTTTTTCATTTCGAACAAGGCAAATAGCTGTAAAAATTCAATGAACATCGGCGCAACAAAAATCGAACCCTTCAACTTTAAAAACGAATTAAAAAAATTGTGACGACATTGAGAGGTCAGACCAAGTGCAATGGACTCGCAACATGTCCCTCTTTAAGAATTTCTATAAAGTTTGGTTGTGCTTTTTTTTGTCGATTTCGTCACACTGTGTTATTTTTGATAAAATAGAATTTTTAAAAATGAAATAAAACATAATTTTATAATTATATTTATAAAAATAAAATGTTTACAATAATGTTTTACTTCTACGTTAGCCCTATATATTTACGACGTAACATCTAACCGCTTTGTACGTTAGTCCTACACATTTACTACGTAACATCTAACTGTTTTGTATGTTAGTGCTACATATTTTGTTCGTAACGTTGAACTGTTTAGCACGTTACATCTAACAGAATGTAAGGGCAAGCCTACCTCATATTTACATTAGGTGTATTAGTTAAATACTCGGTTAACTTACCGGTAGTATTAACATGAGTAGGCGAGACAGCTATAAGTGAAAGTATACCTGACACTTCATGAGTAAGAAAAGGATGGCACTATTCATGTACATGAGTTTCGGGTAGTTTTTTCCCAACGCCCTTAAGAAACTCATAGAAACTCGTTCATATAGCCTACCCAAAATTTTCGTAGCACTATTAGTTAAATACGCAATTAATTTACCAGGACTGTTCTTGCTGGTAACATATGTTACCTGAAAATTTTTTCACGGTTCGAAAAATTTATCTATTCCAAAACGGGGTAATGTCTAATTAATCTTTGTAACACATTTTTTTGAAATTGCTTATGTTTGCCTGAAATATTTGTAGGGTGAATGTTCACAAAACGGAAATAGAAAGGATTGAAATTTTTATGAGCACAATTTTAAGAAATTCAAAATGAAAAAATCATTTATAAATAAAAAATGCTTCGAACTCAGTTTGATCTCTTGATCTTTTTTATTTATGTATAACTAAAATATAAAATACAATTTCTTATAATATAAGTCAAAAATGGTGCTCATTTAATAATTATTTTCATTAAGAACAGAAAGAAATTTCTGCACGTTCTTTAAAATATTCCATCTCAAAATTCAAAGTATTTTGATGAGTCAAAAATTTTTCAGTTCTATTTTTATATCTATGAAAATTGAAATATCTGCGTCTTATTTGTTGTATTTTCACTCATAACTTTTTGGCACTCATTTTCAACGAACCAAGATTAAAATTAATAATAATCATTATAATAATAATAAACATATGTATGTGTGTGCTTAAATATGAACAAGCAGACAGACATACATTCGTACAAGATTTGAATGTCATTAACAATGATTTTGATTTTGATTTTGATTGGGGCGTGCGTCAGTTACAGTTGGTTTTTTGCCACGCTTGATTGCAAGCGAGAAGCGTTCTTTGCAAACAACGTGTTAGATGTGCATGTGGTGGCCAATTATTTGTTTAGCTTGCTTGGTAGTTTTCCGATTTGTTTTGACACCCTTTCTCTATACTGCGTCATTTCACCACGTCAAATGCTTGGTTCCCATTCGACTTTCACTGTTATGGCGCGTTTTTGGGCTCATTTTTCATTTATTTATTTGTATATTTTTTAAAAAATTCCAAATTTTCTTCAAACATGTGCTGAAAAGTTATAGGTAAATATTTCTTTTAATAATATTATGATTGAATATTATGATTATCTCATAATATCATCGTGCATTTATATTTATTTATAAAATTAATGAAAATCTTTTGAGTCGCTCCAAACTTGAACAAAATTTAGTTTTTTCGTATCTTGGTTTAATGTTCCTAATTCCCTATAAATTTAGCGTAAATTAGATTAAAGTTGTATCATTCAACTTTAATAAAAGCAACATGTGTTATTAAACAATTGCAGTGTAATTGACTTTTATAGCCATGTCTGACAATTTGACCCTCTGGTTTGGGTATTTTTACGATGTCTACGTGAGGTACTCTTCAGATATATATGCATGAGGTCAAGCAGCTAGACGTAATTTATTTTGTTTATTTTTTTATCAAAACAATAAACCTAAACGCATAATAAATTCAAAATTGTTGTTGTAATTGTGGTTATTGTTTGTTGCTTATTTAAGTGGCCTTAATTTTTGGTTCGGCGGTAACGATTATAGCTAATTACAAACTTGTATAATGCTTAACTTGTCATTAAAAGCTACCTAATGGATTTGTATGATGGTTCTTAATTTAACGCACCATTACCGTCGATATTTAAAATTAAAAGCCCTATAACACACAAACACATGCCACCCAAAATTTGCTAACATTTTGCTTGTAAAGGGTGTATTTTCATTTGTTTGTACCTATTATATTTTCCAATATCACTTTTGGGGTAGCTTTTCAATCATTTATCAATCCGATTTCTGTTAATGACATTTGAGTTTAGTCTTGTGTGCAAAATTTTGATGAAAAGATTTATATAGAAAGAACATGGTTGAAAATGATGAATTATGAAATTCTTAGTTTTTACTGATATATTGATGTGATGTTTAGATTATTTAGAGAAATGGGCTAGTTGATAAATTTCAAAATTATCTTTGAATATTACTCGCACTATTTGTAACTAATATTACTTTACTTTAAGGGGAGGTTCTATTAAAAATCGACGGAAAATATTTGTTTTTTTCTTTATTTTCATTCTTAGGATCTTGAAAATATGTAGTCAAAAGGATATTTTATATTATTACGAGAGAGTGCGTCGGCCGAAAAACAGGTAAAAATTCGAGTTTCTCGAAACACCTTTTTTTCCGCGCTGTACACTAGAGCGTATCGAAAAATTTAGATCGTATTCTAAGAGGTCTCAAAAGTTGCATGGGTGTTTTACGGTACCATGTCTGATACCCGAGATATAAAATCTTATACTCATTTTTTTTATAAGAATTAAAATTTAAATTAAATTTAATTTTAGAACTTAAAATTGCATTCAAGTACACATTTCTCAAAAATAGGAAAATGCATATGCAAAAATTATGATAATTATTAATTCTCCAAATTTAACCCTGCAGTAGTCGCGCGGATTACATATGTAATCCAGTCATGCAAAATTATGAATTTCACAATTGTCTGCAATCGATATTCATTGATTTTACGTACTATAAGAATTATGTTTATGTTGTTTTTTTAAATAAATATAATATAAAATAAAGTATTAATAAAAATTAAAACAAATAACTAAGCATTTTCAAATTGCCATCTCTTATTTTAAACTTTAAAAAACGGATTAAATATGTAATCCGCGCGACCACTCTCGTCACATTTAGGTACGCGACTACTGCAGGGTTAAGGAAAACGCTACGATTATAATAAATACCATCAAAATTTAGACTATTGGGTAACAATCAAAAGTTCTTTGCCATCTCGATTACAACTTTAGCTTCGCATATCCTTCACACAGGGCACTGTGGATAAAAATCGTGAGTGGCATCGTGTTTAGTAATATATTGTTAGTTTAAGCCTATACTTACTTTTGCTTTAAGACACACGTAGTTTTTTTTTATAAAAGTCGAAAGCATTTTAAGGTCGTTATTTTTTACTGTTTTCCTCAACAAAGGACTTTGTCCTTGCGGGACAGTAAGACGTCCTTTTTTCCTTCAAATTTTTTTTTTGGTGATCTTGGGTGAAATTCGAAAAAAATTGTAATTCGATACGCCCTACTGTACACGATTTCGCTTCAACGACTTGACCGATTTCGATGTTTGACGACTCAAATTAAAGCTTATTCAATTTAGGGGGCCTTCAGAAAGCGTTTTTTTTTTTAATGTATTATTATTATTTTTTTACGTTAAAGCAAAAGAAAAATGAGGACAGGGTTTTTAAAAAGGGTTTCATCTAGTTTAACAATTTTTTTGGTTTTTTTCATTTCAGATCACTTGGCAGGGCTGTAGAGTGTACAGCGCACATCGGCTATCGCCGAGCACGGCTATGATCAGCGAGACCTTCAGCCGCCATTTTGAATTATTTTTCATCGAAAAAATTGTATAATGTTCTTGAAATATAAATTTATAAATGCCACAAAATATTTTTTTCAAAATGATTTACGTTCGCTTCAAAAAAAATCCTGCAATTACGTTACGTTTCTACTAGAACCTCCCCTTAATATTATAGGTTTATTTGACTTACTTGACTTGATTCTTAACGCGACTTGACTTATAACGTGACTTGTCTTTTAACGCTACTTGACTTTAAACGCGACTTGACTTCACACTCGAGTTGAGTTTTAACTCCACTTGACTTTTAACTCGATTTGACTTTTAATTCAACTTAGCTTGCAACTCGATTTGACTTTTAACTCGACGTGACTTTTAACTTGATTTGACTTTTAATTCGACTTGACTTTTAAGGGGGGAAACGCAGCCAGAGGCCGAAAAAAGGTCATGTTTGTGAATTTTTTTAAGGAAACCTATGGGATATTTTTAATGAGGGTTTTTATACCCAAAAATATACACATTCAAGAGTATTTTTAGTTTTTTTTTATTAAAAAAAAAATAATATTGAGGTCGATACAGCATTTTTTGTAGAGCGCTCTGAAAAAAAGGTGAAATGCGGTGACCAAGAGTGCTCCTCCTAATTTCATCAGAAACAAACAAATTAAATATATTATTAAACGAGATACTTAAAACTCGTACTTGTCATAGCCGTTTTTGAAAATATTGATTTTTCACAAAATGGCGGACTTTCGAACGTAAAAAACGATTTTTGACCAAACATTCGTCATAATTTTGCCTATAAAAAATGAACGAAACTAAAAAAAAAATCCTATGACAAGTACGAGCTTATGTGTACAATAAGCCTGCAAAAAAATCAAAACGATCGGTTCACTGAGCTTCGAGAAATCTTGGTCACCGACTTTGAAAACATGGTTTCGAGAAAAACGAGTTTGAAAATAAGGGCCAGCACTGCGCGCTCTAGAAGGCGGTTCACTCACTAGGCTACAACTTTGTTATTTTTTGAGATATCGACTTGAAATTTTCACCACATATTCTTAGAAATTCTTATTCATATTCAAGAAAATGCAAAAAAAAATTTTGAAAAAAAAGGTCTGACTGCGTTTCCCCCCTTAATGCGACTTGGCTTTCATTTCAACTGCAGTTTTAATTCAACTTAACTTTTTTAACTCGACTTGACTTTTAACACGACTTGACTTTTAACTTGACTTAACTTTTAAAGCGACTTGACTTTCAATTCGACTTTAAGTGTTAACTCGACTTGACTTTTAATTAACTGTGACGGCCGTGGCGCAGTGGGTAGAGTGCGTGGCCCATACGCCAGAGAACCCTGGTTCAATTCCGTCTGACACAGAAAGTTTTTCAATTGAAATAATTTTTCTGTTCGGCCGTCATCTCTCTGCAGACAATGGCAAACCTCAGAGAGTAATGCCACGTAAAGCTTCTTGAGAACATGCACATTAGCCCTTCGGATTCGGCATAAAACTATTAGGTCCACTTTTCGATCAATTGTGTACAATCATTTAATTAATAACACGCAAACATAATTTTATCATAAGAAGTTTCGTCAAAGTCCTTTCAAGGGCTGAAATGGCCAGTTTATTTATTAATTTTATATAAATATAACTTTCAACTCGACTTTTAACTCCACTTGACTTCTAACTCGATTTGACTTTTAACGCGATTTGAGTTTTATTCAACTTAGCTTTCAACTCGACTTGACTTTGAACTCAACTTGACTTTTAACTCGACTTGACTTTTAATGCGACTTGACTTTTAATGCGATTTGACTTTGAACTCAACTTCACTTTTAATTCAACTTAACTTTTAACTCGACTTGACTTAAAACTTGTCTTGACTTTTAACTCGACTTGACTTTTAACTCGACTTGACTTTTAAATCAACTTGACTTTTAAACCAACTTGACTTTTAACTCGACTGTACTTTTAACTCGACATGACTTTTAACTCGACTTTCTTTTTAACTCGACTTGACTTTTAACTCAACTTAACTTTCTTATCATTGAAAATGTCTCTTTTGACAAATAATCGTATGCCAAAGATTAAATTGCTCAACTTGATAGCTTGCTAACCGTTTTAAAATTCAATAGTTAAATGAAATATTTCAAATATTTACTCATTACTGTAATATTTCTTCAGATAAACAAGATAAGCTTAATGGCAAAGTAATAATTCAATTATAGTTTTTAATGATTGTAATAAACGCTTCACAGCATGAAGTAAAATAAACTTACATTTATTGCACTATAAATGAAGTCATAACAAAAAAATAACACAGTGTGCTTTAAACGACATATTTCTATTTTATACCGCAACATTTTTTTGTAACAAACTTAAGCCATCGACCGTTGAAAATGCTCAATAAAAAATTGTAAAACATATAATGCAACTTCATAGTACAAAAAGTATAAAATTTATACTATTTGAAAATTAGTAGTTTTTTCTTTCATTTATATCTTAGACTATTTACAACCTTTTTAAGTGTGAACTATTTACATAAATTGTGAAATCCGAGTTATAGCCTGAACACAATGAATGCAATTAACGACAAACGCCAATTGTCAAAATATAGAATGCATGTTTTCATATGTAGACGAATTTTATGATGCCAACACGACAAAGAGAGGATGCGAAGACAATTGTTGTGTCGCGGACTTAGATCTATTTCTAATTTGACAGTTATTCTTTATGTTGTTTTCATTTTAATTGCAGTAAGTTGTTCTTTCTGTGCGGGGTTTATATTCGTTAATTTTATTATTTTGATTTTTTGCTTGGAATAATATGAACTTCGGTAAATAAAGAAACTGCAACATTTCTCTCTGCGACAAGTTGTTGGATTGTCGTCGGACGCAGGTTGTAGTCATTGTGTTCAGACTATTATTCTATTATTCAATGATGTTACGAAGGCTGCCTTTTAAGTCTTGCGCCTCGACAACACTGAACACTGTAAATAGATTTTTGTCAGTTCCATTCGGAAATTTTATATTTTCTAGCATAAACGCACTCACGACGTTTTGGCGTATGTGCGCTGATTGTGTTGTTTAAAAATTTTATTAAACACGTGAACATTTTTGTGTGATGATTTTTTTACGATTTTCGAAGTGAATTGATAAGAGAATGCATCGAGTTGCAAAAATTCAAAAAATGCTTCGGGCTCTTAAGCGGTAGTTTCAATTAATAAAAAATGTGCTAAAGCTCGCTAACTAAGAGCCAGGATCAGTTAAAGGAGCCACTCGTAGGTGAATATTTATGTTCCCTGATTTATTGGGCATTTTGAAAGGCATTTTCAATGTTACTTAAAGATTTTGTAATTTTTTTAAAGTAATTTTTGTGTGTTTTTAAGAACATCAAAATCCGAACCTTTGTCATTAACATTGTTTCCTATTTATTAGAAATCAATCCTTACTTTTTCAGAATTTGTTTTGAATTCCGTGTTGATACCCTAGTATGCTTTAAAATCGTACATTTTTTCATAATTTCGATTGAATGCAAGTTTGAAGTCATAAATTTTGAAAATATTTTATTATTGCATTTATCCTCTATTATGATTGTCTTAAAATCTTCATCTGGACAAATCGAAATGGCAAATTAAAGTTACTTCAAAGCAACACACTAATTTTCTTTGACGAAAAGTCTACTCCAGATCATATAGATAAATGATTGATCGTCCGAATACCAGGCCAAATATTTACAACCCAAAATCCGACTAGAAATCGAAAATATTTCTTTATCTTAATATATGTGTCATATTTCTGCAAAAAAATTAAATGAAAATAAATTAGCAACAGTTCCAAACACATTGCATAGACAAGATCAAGTTGTCGTAGTCATTATAATCATCATCATCGTCATGGCAAGAATGAAATGGTTGCCTTTGTTTCTTTTTTTCTCTATATTATTTAAGATAATTAAACACCAGCCTGTTATAAGTTGCTACTTGAGTTGCGTAATATTACAATAAAAAAGCAGCATTGTTCTTAATTAGACATAAATTGTGAAGCATTGCGCTACACGTGACTCTTTTCAAGCGACTTATGCATATCTTTTCAACTTTGTTAAGTTAGAGCTTAATTGTTTAATTTCGTTTTTAATGTAAAGAATTTTTTAATAAAATTTCTTTTTCTACCATTTCAGGTAAATTTTCTACTATGCCAAATATCGGCGATCTTCCTAGCCTCACTCTTTCGCTCGATACTACATCCTTCCAAGGTGTCTTCCGCTGTGCGTCATACATTCGCCTTAACGCTTGGTCTGGCCTTTGGCTATTTTTGCTTTGGCCAACAAGCCATTCACATTGCAGGACTTCCAGCGGCATGTTACATTGTCATACGCACACAGAGTCCAGCCATTGTACAGCGGTAAATTTAACGCTATTAATTTTTATTTGTGTTTATTTTTTGTTTTTGCTGTTTTTCCATCATTATTTATGGCTATATCTTCTATTTGTTTTTTTTTTCTTTTACTTTTTCAGAAGCGTCTTGCTCGTTGCCATGACTTATCTGCTGTGCATTCACTTGATTAGGCAAATCTATGACTATGGATCCTACTCATTGGACATCACTGGACCACTAATGATTATAACACAGAAAGTAACGAGCTTAGCATTTAGTATTCACGATGGTTTTATGCGTGAACATAAGGTGAGCTGGGTTGTTTTCAATATATTTTATTTATGATGCTTGAATTTTGACAGTATATACATACAGTTATGTTCATTAAAATAGCAGTACTATGTTTTAATAAGAATTGTAAGCCATTTTTGTATTATTTATGTTCTTATTCAAATGCAAATGAAGTGGCTTCTAACCCTTATACTACAACAAACGAAAAACTTCCATATTTTTATTAGATTTAATTTTTGTTAAGGCAAAATAAAAAAAAAATTGAGAAACAAAAAAAAAAAACATAAATATTGATATAAATATAAATATAAATATAAATATAAATATAAATATAAATATAAATATAAATATAAATATAAATATAAATATAAATATAAATATAAATATAAATATAAATATAAATATAAATATAAATATATCTTTCTTGAGAAAGGAAAAACATAAATATTTTTTAATTATAAACTTTATTTGTAATTGAACAGTTAATATTTAATAGCTTGGCCTCCCTATTGAATGACTGCAACACACCTGTATTGCATAGAATTGATTAATTTCTGAAATCTCTCAATCGATATTGCACACCAGGATTCACTCACTATTTCCCAGAGCTCCTTGCTATTTTTGAGATTCGCTGCACTTACTGCATTGTTTATGTCTTCCAAAGGTTTTCTATTGGGCTATGGCCCAAGGCATTTGACATAATTTTGGAACAGCAGACTTTTTTAGTTTCCCAGTAAGTTTCGAAAACTTTTTAATAATATTACGTTTTTCTCCAGAGCAGTGTTTAGATTGGCCCATTTTGCAAAATAACTGAATGAACTGAATAAAATGAATCAATTTATAGACAATATTATTTCTAAATAAATAATTGCTTACCTGTCGTTAGTTTAAAATAAAATTATTTTGCAACAGAGAGGACCATTTAATATTGCTGTTATTACTATGAACAGTTTTTCTTGCAAGTACGCGATCGAATGATCTCATAAAATATAATGAACCTATTTTTTAAGCGCTCGCGATATACTGTTATAACGGTATTTTCATGCAGTTAAAACAAGTAACAGCGGCTTGTTATTGAAAGTATTTTAATATTTAATTTTGACACTTTTATAATACAAGGCATTACGCTACTATTTTTATGAACACAACTGTACATATGCATTATTGTTACTTAATGCTAAATAACGATAAGCGAAAAAGAATAGAAACGGTTGGTTACAACATTATAACACTACCTTAACCCTCTGCAGCTGACGTCGTAGTCTGACAGACACCGAAAATCAAAACTTCGTGCGTACAAACGTGAAATTGGAAGATAAAAATTATCTTTTAAAAAAGTATTTTATTTCAATTTTATTCTCATGTTAGCCTAACAATTATTTTCTGTTATATGGAATAAGGTCAAGAGAGTTACAGTCAGAAACTACATCATAAAAAATCAAAAATCTTTATATGTCCGACTGTTAGTTTGTCCTGAAGCCTATGGATATTATTTGCAATGCTTATGTCGCATAAGCACGTTAGGGGTAGCACAATTTTATCGAGATGGAATAAATTGGTTCAGGATTTTGATTTGATTTATTTTTAGTCAGACCAAACTTCGTTAAGTACTGCACTACAGAATTTCTAGCGTAATTTAGACAGCTCATTTCGCTGATACAGAAAACTACGCTTGAGTTGGTGTGTCAGCAGAGCAATTTTTTGCTGCGTTACCAATGTCTTATCACTGTAGTTTGGTTATACGTTTAGTCGTGAAAAGTAGTTTTTTGATAGGTTATCAAAATATTATTCTAAATGTTCGTTTTTAAAGGTACTAAACATACGTTAAGCGTAAACCAAGTGTTGCAAAAATGATTGCAAAAATAAATATTGATTTTTCATTAATTTCTTGAATATCGAACTAATTTTTCACCATCCTCCATATTTTCTTATAATTTCAGGACTTGACCAAAGCTCAACAATATCATGCAGTTCACAAGCTTCCAACAACACTTGAGTATTTTTCATACGTTTTGCACTTTCAAGGACTAATGGCTGGTCCATTAGTATTCTACAAGGATTACATTGATTTTGTTGATGGCTGTAATTTACTCAAGAGCCCCACAACTAATGTAAAATTTCAAAATATATACATATCTATTTTTTCCAAATTAATTAATTGTCCCTCTTGATTTTGCAGGGTAATTTGGATAATGGTCGATCACAATTAGTACTCGAACCTTCACCCACAAAAACGGTCATAAAGAAATTCATTGGCAGTCTTGTGTGCGCCTTCATATTTATGAAATTCGTGAAAGTGTATCCCATAAAAAACTTAAAGGATGATGAATTTATAGAGAACACTACGATGGCATACAAGTTCTGGTATGCCATGATGGCAACTTCTTGCATACGTTTTAAGTATTATCATGCATGGCTGCTAGCCGATGCTATATGCAATAATTCCGGGCTGGGTTTTACCGGCTACGATAAGGATGGAAATGCCAAATGGGATTTGATTTCTAATATTAATGTTTTAGGTTTTGAGGTGAGTGGAGCTGCAATATGAAACTGCAATTTTTTTGATGATTTTTTTACATTGCTGCTTGTTTTGTTTACAGTTTGCTACCAACATGCGAGATGCCATTAACAACTGGAATTGTGGCACGAATCGCTGGTTGCGCACCATTGTTTACGAGCGGGTGCCAAAGGAGTATGGCACCTTTTTGACATTCGCCTTGAGCGCTGTCTGGCACGGTTTTTACCCAGGTTACTATTTGACCTTCGCTACTGGTGCTCTCATGGTTACCTCAGCGCGCGTGGTGAGTAACATTCCATGTAGACAAGCAGTAGTTAACTTATTTGCATTACTACCTTGACTAGCCCAAAAATCAAAAACTACAATTATTTCCTTGAAATATTTTGAAAATCTAAACTTTCACAGTCGGTGATATTTATTGACACATGGCCAAATGCTTTGCAGGGTGTGATGTTCATAAAAATGCTTCAATTAGCCTTCAAGTGTATTAATAAAGTCAGTTTTTTGTTGTTCTTTTTACAAAAAACTTATTGATTATTTTGAGGCAGGTGGCTAGGCTATCTTTAATACTTTGTTCCGTTTATATGTATCATGTGCTAATTTGTTTTCAAAATTAATTTATTTATTTTATTTGTTCCTGGCTTTTTGCCATAGGCTCGTCGCATGTTCCGGCATCGTTTCCAGCAAACACAATTTACACGCATGTTCTATGATATTCTTACATGCCTGACCACGCGTCTTGTGATGGGTTATGCTACATTCCCGTTTGTTCTGCTTGAATTTATGGTAAGTAGCTGTCAAATTTTTTTTATGCTTTTATTTAATATCGTTTTTGTTATATTTTTTAATGTCAACAGGGCAGCGCCAAATTGTACCTGAAATTTTATTTGTGCCTTCACATAATTGCCCTCATTACCATTTTTGTTTTACCCAAATTTTTACGTGGCGAAAAAAGCGTCACTATCAAAACTATCAGCACCAACTCAAACAAAAGTCTTGGCACTGAAAATCAACTCAACTCATCTCTGAATGCTGACGCTGGATCGGGGCTAGAAGCTCTAACAACTCCAGCGGACAAGCTCACAACCGATGAAAACGATCTCAACATAGACAACAACAGCACCAGTGAAACAAAAACTGAGCCTCATACAGCCACAGCTACCTCATCAACAGCTACAACAACAATAACAACCACAACAGCAGCGTCAGCAGCTACAAAATCACCACGTTCATCAAAGCTGCCGGTTCCTAAGCCAAGCGTTGCATGTGCACGTGAAGCAGTTAGTGTAAAACATGATCAATGCGAAATGGAACAATTGTCCAATAAACTCAAAGAAAAAATTGAAGCAGAAACCAAAAACATTGAAGAGTTCATTGATAAAACTGTGACCGATACTGTGTCTGGCATAGTCGAATTCAAAAAAGATCTAATGCGTGACAGTGATAAGATCTTCATATCACAGGAGGGCATGCGCAAGCGTAACTCTAAGGTTGGGGTATTGAATGGCGTTGGCAGTGGTGCAGAGATTGTGGTGGGCAAAGCAGGTGAAGAAACAAATGCGTTCCTAAAGAAGGAAATAGAGGTCATCAATGCAGTGGTGCAGCAGGCCAATGTTTTACCAGCGGTCTTGAGTAATGGACATGCTAAATAGTAATCAAAATAAATGAAAAAGCAAGCCAGAAACACACAAACAACAAAGAAGCAACAAAACAAACACACAACACATTAGTACAAGACGCTTTAAAACAACACACAATCAGACGAAAGTGAGCGCTAAACAGAAGAATTGGTCGGGGGTGGGCTCCAACAAATAACAACAACTACACGCACACAAAAATGTAAACAGCGCAGTTGTGTTCTAGATTTAAAAGAAAGTACTAAAATTTCCTATACAAAATTTTAAAACAAAATATTTTTATGTCCACAACAAATCTCTTTATTTTTAACACAAAACTGACAACCAGCAGCGCTGCACTCTTACTAAAAAACAAATAAGAAAAGAGAGGTACACAAACTATTTTTAAAACCATTGAAAAGCCAATCTTTATAAAACACTCAAGAAACAAACAAACAAATACTTTTTCTGTAATATTTTAAACCATTTGACTTTACTGTAAAAAAATTATTCAATTCAATGTTTGTAAATTTTTTAAGCATTCAAAATTATAGTGCATAACATTGTCTTATTTTCGATTTCAAATCAATAGACAAAATCTAAGCAAGAAATAAAGAAAATACAAAAACAAAAAAAAAGAATTAAAATGTTCAGACGATTTTAAAGAGTTTTTAAAAAATCATAAATATAAAAAGGCTAAACTAAATCAATTTCAAACGAGAAGTTAAGTTCTAAATGGTAAAAAAAAATAAAAAAAAACTCGATTTATTGTCTAACACTACCATAGTTCTATAAATGTTAAATAAGTAAAGAAGCGAAAACTTGCCCAGTGAACCAAAAGAATCTTACTGTTTGTAAGGTTTGTGATGTTTTCGTGAAGATAAGAACGTTTTCGACACTCGCACATAAATCATTTTTAAATCAAAATACGTTTAAAAAAATAATTCAGTTTTATTCGTAAATGAGTCTACAAAAAAAAATTATGTAAGTTTTGTTCAAAAAGAATAATTTATGATTCAGCTTCCTCCTCATATGTGAACCACATAAGTATCATTTCTGATTCTGATTTAAAAAAAAATAGTAATTTCTGATTGAATTACAAGTTCTTTTAGGAACAGAACGAATATCATTTGTGATTTATTTCCGAATTAATTTTTTAACAAACCACAAAAATATATCATATGTATATGATTCATTGGAGAACTCGTTTTTTATCCAATTACTTAATCAATCCAGACTTATCTCGCGTTTTCTTCACCTGCATAACTTAAATAAACTGAATTTTCAGAATAATTTTTAGTTTTTAACAGGCACAACAAATCGCTCGCCAACTTCCAAGCGATTATCAAGTTGAAGATATTGAAAGTAGTTGAAACCTGACACAGTGCCTGCGCAAGAAGAACCTGAGATATATCCGTTTTTAATTTGCGTTCATTTCAAATATATTAAGCTTTTTACGAAATCTGCTCGAAGAATATATCGCTGGCAAAATAACATTAAATGTTATTAATGAGTGGCTTCTGCGCATTTAGCTCAATCTTTATTATTTTTTTTTTCTATTTTCAATTTTAACATTATTAAAGAAAACTGACGATGTGTAGCTTAAAATTACTTTCAAGTTTTTTAATTAAAAATCATATCTTTTGGCAATTACAGGGAAGCGTAAAGTTGAAAAAAATTAAAAGGCTTCAATCCAAAACGTTCGCAAAACCCAAATTCTTCGATAAATCTTCGCTTATGGTTCAATGGGTAAATTTGTAAATATATCTAGGCACACGTTGAGCCGCTCAGACGCGCGCTGTGAGCACAAAACTTTAAAGATGTTTAAAGAGTACCAATTGTTGTTTTATAGTAACGTGAATTGTTTTCAAATAAATAAAAAATCAAACTACTCAATAGATTTCTTTACAAAAAAAAAGAAGAGAGTTCAAACTAAACAAAATAAAAAGTAGCATTAAAACCAACCAACTGAAACATATTGATGAGTATCCTAGCCTCAAAAACCTGCCGCCGTAAAGTAAAAGTAATAAAGGCTAAAACAACCAACAAGAACTAGCTATACAACAATGTCTGCTTAAAAAAAGGCAACAACGAAATAAACGAAAATTGGTCAAGGCAAAAGTTTAGCGAGCAGAATGTCCTACCCGCCTATGAAATGCAATTTGCATAGAATTTATTTATGTATTTTTTATTTATTCAATACAAAGAGCACTTTATATAATTTAATAAGAAATACTTCCAAAACTTTACTTGCGCTTCAAGCTTCCATAGTTAATACTTTGTTTATACTCCGCACACAATTCTTTGTAGTAAATATTTTTTTTTTCTTTTTTAATATGTATAGATTACTGCAATAGCAGCAAATAGACTGAAGTTAAGTATCAATAATTTGTCAAACATGCCAATATTTAAAGAAGAAAAAAACAACATCAAATTTTAATTTTTAATTCAATAAATTTTTTAAATAAAACCTTGTTAAACTATTAAAAAAAATAAAATAAAATAAAAAATGCGCCTTTGTGTTGCGTTTGTTTATAAATAAATATGTTTGTTAAACTAAAACTCACCACACTACTTTCCATTACTATTTTTCTGCTTTTTCTTTAAACATTAACTTCTACTACTTTTATTTTGTTTCACTTTGTTTTTAAGTATTTATTAAGATAAAAAACTACACATAACTATAAATATATTTACATATTATTTACAATTATTTAACATATTTAAATGTTATTTACTCACACATAACAAGTTGTTTACTCTTGTTTTTTATTTTGTTATTCTGCTTTTCCGCTGTACAGCACTAAGTTTACAAAATTAAAAAAAAAACAAAAAAAAAGAGTACTAAGCATTTTAAGAAATGTTTAAAAAAAAACCCACACAACTAAACTTTAGACAACAAAATGAAGAATTTTAACGAAACTATATCATAAGTTTGTGAAAACGATATACAAACAAAAACAAAATATATATATATATATGTATTAAATTTGATAAATAATACAAATAAAAAGAAAAAAACAAGAAAACTCGATAGATTAAAAAAAAAAAAAATTAACAAAAATCACAATGTGGCACAGATTAGATATATTAAATAATGTTATTTTTAAAAATGAAAACTTGTTCTTATTTTGAGAAAGTTTGGCTATACAATAGACTGGGTCGAAAAAAAAGTTTGAAAAGTTAACTCCTTATTTTAAAAATAACCTCGAGACAATTCCAAAAAAAAATATATACCTGGATTACAAAGATTTACCTGGAATATTGATGATTTTGTCGGCTGAAAAGCTATAGTAAGTTTTTTGTCCGAGTAAAAGTTTACTCTCTATTTATAAATACTAGAACTCTCGATTTTTGAGCTTTTCTGAGCACCTGGGCTTCTCGGGTAGCTCGAATTACCCGGGTAATGCCCGACACCCGAGTATTTTCGAGTATTTTGAGCTTCCCGACTAATACCCAAGTACCTGGATATTTTCGGGTAATTCGAGCAAACCGGGTAGTTTCGAGCTTTACGGGTATTGAAAACATTCTTAGTAAATTGCCAGGGTTAGGAAATTTCAACATTGCATAGGTCACAAGTTGAGATTTATTCAACTCTGGTGGCGTAATGTCAAATCCAACTCCTTTGGCTTTTTAACACGAAAAAAATCAACGAAAATTTTATATAATTTGTTGCCAGCTTAAAATCTGCCGCCACTTTTCGCGTTGTGAAAGCGAACAAATTTAAAGTTTATTTCAAAAAAGTTGAAATCAAAGCGACCATTTTAAAAGTTCTAAACTACCATTAATTCGAAAGCTCGAAACGACCAGGACATTGATTATCAAATTACCCGGGTAAGGCCCGAATACTCGGGCTTTCGAGCTTATTCCAGAGTACTCGAAAAAAATCGAGAGCTCTACTATATACAGTAAGCGGCAATCAAAGTAGGTGTGCAAAAGTTATAACGCAAAGAAAACGGGAACGTGAAACTGACCGAAATTCTCCACAATGCCCAAATAAAGGATCTTTCCATCATCATTTTAAATTTTCCACCATTTTTTCAGGTAGCAACATACAGCTGTCATTCGATGACGTTTGACAAGGAAAAACTAGGATACTTTACAATATTGATCGATAGACACTTCTACAACGAATTGAAATAGTGAAAATTCACTACTACAAAAACGGTGAATGGTATTGCGAACCCGACTTCGCACTGCTTTTGGCCATCATCGAGCATCTTCTCGCAAAGCTATATTGAAATGAATCGATAAATTCAAACGTCTTCGACAAGTTAGTGATATAAAGACCCCGAACTCATGCTCGTTCGGTTAGGTCAACTGAAAATATCGCAGCTGTAGCTGAGAGTGTGGCTGAAAACCCAGGTTTGTCCATTTAGAAACGATCACTGGAATTGGACCTATCAAAAGCTACTTTGCATCGTATTGTGTATGTATAACGATCTTGGCAAGTTGATACTAGAATTGAAGCCTTAGACCATGAAAAAAGGCCGTCTATACGAAAATTAAAATCACCCGAACGTAACAGGAGCAAGACGCTTCAAATTATTTTCATTATTTATAAACTAAAATAAAATTAATTAAAAATGAAAATAAAATACCTATTTGTTGATTTTTGTCAAGGATTTTATAACTATTACCAACAGAAGCGTCTATTCCACATGAAATAAAAATAACAATTTTTTTAAATATACTGCTTACTTTAAATCCTTAGTGTTTCTTGACAGGGCTGTACGCAGAATTTGGTCCTGGGGGTTTTGATTAAAAAAAAGCAATTCTAAGTACAAAGAAAACTATCAAGAAATAGTTGTACAGAAAATATTTATAATTAAATTATAAGATTTCACTTATACGCTATGTACATTATCAGATTATTTTTTTAGTATTCCGAGTTAACGAAACTATCGAGTGACCTATTCTGGGTACAAAAACAAAAATTGTCCAATACTGTATCTACATGAACTTCAACGTTCAATAGATTTTCGCTCGAATGCAAGTAATTTTTTTAACGTAATGTTGAAAAAGAGCGTTCATTCATTGATGTCGTTACTGGTTACGCAGCTATTACAAGCAAGTTCTAGTTGCTCACCCCGTTTTGCTTGTTCCCCTCCCGTTCTCGATGACTAACATATCGGTGATCAACAACCCGAGTTGTTCGCCTTTCCTTCTAGAGTTATACGTGAAATTTTCGGCTTTTGGAATAGTTATTATAAGCAAAAGACAATGTCACCAAGCACTTGTTGAGTAATATTTTCAATAGTTTTTGACAAGGAAATGCTCAACTCACGACGGAACTAAATATTGATATATACTCTTCCATCTACATTTGTACAATCATCAGTTATTATTATGATAATTATTGAAACTATCACTTTTTCAAAGTTATTATTGAAGAACTTATATTAAATTTTGTGTTAAAAGTGGAAATAGTTTTTTGTGTTTTTATTTACAGGAAATACATTGTTAAAATAACTCAAAAACTACAAAAGCAAATTAACGCATTATTTTACATATCAACATTCCGTGAGTTCTAAACAAATATAAGCGCTCCGGATACTTTGTAGAATCCGCCAAGCTCTTCAGTTTTCGAGCCTAATACGCACAACAGTAGCTCAGTGCAGTGAGCTGTACCAAAATTAAAATCACCAAAACGTTTTAATATTTCACGTGCATCAAAACTATCAGCACTTTCAGGTTTCAACTGTTTGCGATATCGATTATTCATGATTGTCATGTGGAGTTTAACGCCATCGCGGTCTTCATTATTAAGGCCACTGGATATAAAATTATTCAGGACCCGGTTAGCAAATTGTTGCAATTCTGGTGCCTCAACAGTAGCATAAAGAACGCGTACTGCGCTGGGATCGTCATTCATTATTTCTAAGCCAGAAACCTTCATTTTGAATGGAGTCTGGACATGAATAAGAAATTGCCTAGAATATGGAAAGGATAAAAAATTTTCAATTTGTAACTAAGCATCCACCTGCAGCTCTCCAGAACCTCAAGTGCTTTAGCGCGCTCGGTATCATCCAAAAGCACGCAAGTGCAGAGTGTCAAATGAATGCAATTTTCTGTTTG